>OY728130.1:91342642-92592642 GCA_963277665.1 Viscum album | reverse complement strand
GGCTTCTAGGTCGATTAGATGGATAAGCCCCCCCTAATATGATGGCATGGTATGTATACCCTTCATAGGGAAAGAACATTTCTTTTAGATGGCAAAGAGTCATCTAGATATTGAGGTTAATATCATGCATAAATTCCTCAGACAAATCTCATGGTATGTCGAAGTGAGAACTGTTCGTAGGCCAATACATCACTGGTATATTATCCTTAGCTAGATGTCTTCCCATGAGCAACAGATCCTAATATTTTTCTTCTGGGGACTCCTCTACTTGATATTCCTAGCTTTAATTCTTATTAATAATTTTGTTCCAAGAAATCGAGTTGGTTGGAGCCTCATTGATATAAGAATAGTGCGAGGGTAGCTCAAAAGATGAGTGTGGCCCCGGACCATCCTCTAGTTGAGAAAGGATGTCACTCGTCATAGACAGAGTGTCTGATATGTCTGACTCCATCATTATGAGGGACCCGTCATAGGGGTCTTTCTCAAATTTTTCCCATTAAGGGGAGGGCCATCTTACTGGTGTGAATTTTGATTGGGGGGAAAACCATCAAAATTGGTGCTACAATGGCTAGGGTTACCATTGCAACTTGATGCCCAACCATGGGAAGTGTCCCAATGGTGTTTACCCTAGGGAGGAACATCAGGGCGGGCTACAACAAGGGGAGGAACTTTTTACTGCTTGATGATACTAAGGGAGGACCTTCTTGATGCCTTCTATGATGGTGAAGACTACAATCGTAGCTTGATATCCAGATATTGGAGAATTTCTAAAGTGTACATCCTGGGGAGGGCCTTCAAGATGTACTATAATGAGGGGAGGAAATTATTATTTCTTGATGTTACAATGGGGAGGGCCTTCACAATTACTTTCATCATGGAAAGGACTACCATAATGACTCGATGACCGACTACAGAGAGAAGCGTATCTGCAGCGTATACCCTAGGGAGGACCATCAGGGTGGATGAAAACAAGGGTAGTACCTTTTTTTGTATGATATTCATGTCAAGGTGAGGGCTACCCTGACACGCATCAGCAAATAGGCTCCTGTGATCGATCACTTCTGGCCCATGGAGTAAGCCCCCATGGGTGTTATGGAGAGGACCTTCAGAGCTATTGGTAGCAAGATTGCGGGAAGGGCCTTTATAACTTGCTACTCCCACTTCCATAATTTGGTAATGGACTGACAGGTTCTTGTGCCTTTATTGATATATGTTCGAGGGGATCAAGAAATGTAGCTTCCAACAGAGCAGGATCATGTATGTGCTCTTCATTTTCCAGTTTCCATTGGCACATTTCATTTTTATGCACTCTCTTGTGGGTAATCAGAGTCTTATGCTGTTGGTAACGACCTTCATATACAGGTCCCAATCATGTTGGTTCTTGTGATGTCATTGGGATACACTGACATGCATATTGAGATTTGGTAGGGATAAATGCCCCCTAGAGAAGCCACTACATTTGACCGGTGTCCCCCAATTGGATTGGGTATTTGTTCCCAATCCGGTTGTGCATGTATCATGAGATTTTACCATCAACCCTCCTGTACTAGATCAGGCATGCATAACTACTCCGGAGTGACTAAACCATTTTGTGAGTAAGTCATTCTCTTCAAGGAGGCCAGGTTGTGGGAATGTTTCCTCACCTTTTCCGTTGATGCAGTTATATCTTGGTATGTTTAAAGGATATGGTCTGGAATTAGTTTCTAATCACCCATTATTTCCAATATGTGTTGTGATACATTTTGGCTGGAATGGGTATGAAGTCCTTTTTCGATGTCGGGCCAGGAGTTTGTGCCTACTTTGGTCGTCTGTATGTTTCTTTTAGATATTGGCAGTTCTCCTATGTCAAGATAGAGGAATGAGTCTGCCACTAGTTGTATTCTTTGGTTGCCACCGTATTTGACTGGTGGGATTCATATTCACGAGCATGAATTTTCTTATGTTCTTTTGCCGCTGTATTTGTTTCACAGTATTTGAATGCATCTGTTGGAATTTGACTCTACTCATATTTTCTTTCTGCCCTATTTGGATGGTGGGAATGATATACATCAGTTGGTATTTGTGCATGCATGTAGCTATTTGTAATAATATTTGGATGATGGGCTTCTGGGCCATCAATATATAGCTGGATCTAACTGTAATTTTTCGCTCTATCTGCATGGTGGGACCGAAGAGAACTAGCAGGAACATGTACGTGCTTTTATTGTGCCACCCTACTTCTATGGTGGGCTTATGTAGAGGGGGTATAGTTGTACGTCTGGCCATTGAATGCCAGCTTGTTTGTATAGCATAGTTTATCATCTGGAACTAGGGTTATAGAATGTTCATGATTCTATTTTTCCCCCTCAGTAGGAAGCCTGAGGGGCTTGGGTCTTCTGGACTTCAGTAGGTGACCTAAATATAAGATTCTCTTTAGGTTGAGGTGAATTTTTCACCATTTTTTGGCAAAAACACTCTCTGGAAGGGGCCCACAAGTAAAACCATTATGCAGTTGAGATGAATTTTTCCACATCGACTTCATCTGACTCCCTAAGGTAAGAGAGGTACTAGTTTTTAGGCACTGGGAAAAGGCTCCCAAAACGGTTTGAGACGACCACTGGTCCTACATTGTGCTGGGGTACTAGTTGTAGCTGAGGAGGTGGTTGGTGAGATTTTGTAGACTGGAGGGCTTGTCTTGTGGCCTCCATTGTGGGGAGAGTACCATTTCAGTGGTACTATTTGATCTGTGTGTTGGATACCCAGAATTGAAGATGCTGAGTTGGCAAGGGGGTCCTTCTCTTCATCGGGGCCCTAACCCCTTGTCAGATCGCTGAGGCGCGTGTCTGATCTAGATTTCAGGATTTCATTTGTATTGAAGATTTTTATGTGGAAACCTGCATCATATATATATGACATATACCGACAACAAAACCTCATCAAAGTAGCATCTCTTGATCATATGCATATTTGATGACTCACCTTCCCCCCTTCCATTTTTTGTGAGGCAAAGGGGTTTGAGTGGGGTAAAACCACCACCTTGGTTGAGGATTCATGTTAGTTTGAACATTTATTTCACCCTCTGAGGTGGTGCATTTACAGGTTCGGAAAAAATACCAAACATTGCCTGGCATGTAATGAGAATTCGTCTGTTATTATAGAGACCTTCCCTCCCCCCATATTTGTTTTGACCTAATTTGTGTCATTGTCCTTTAAGTGGGGATTGGATTGACCCCACAACGACTGGGTAGTTTATCACTTCTGTATTACGAATGAGTTTCCATAGTCAAATGGTCCCAGTGGGCGATTGCATAGGGCTAAGTATATGTGTAATCAGTCCTCTTAGGATATAACATCCTTATATGGTTTACAGTGGGATTATTCATGGAGACAAAAACACCCAAAAACCCTAGTATCCAGGATTCATGTACCTTCATTCCAAAGGTAGGTGCTTGTTGGATGATGATTTGGACAACGACACTTAAGGACTCCATTGGTCAAGAGGATGGGATGTCAAGTTCATTGCACCCTTTTGGGGGGTATTATTTCCTATTCTAGGAATTTATGATAGATTTAAGTTGTGTTCATATGTTCATGAATTCTTGGTTCATTCCTAAAGAGTGTATCGATGTGCTACCCCAAGTTTGCAGGATCGTCAAAGGCATACATGGATTTGATGATACAGAGGGAATGCTGAATTTAGCCATATAATAAGGTGCTCTAGAGTTTACCATCATCCAGGGGAGAAGAAATATAGCTAGATGTTGGGATCAGACCCATAAGATGGGGTCCTTATGTATCCTCGGGAGAGGAATTATAGCCCATGTAGTTCGATAAGATTGGGGAGTATGGATGGGAGCTTCCCATTTGAGGCGACATGAGTGGGTGAACCCTTTTGTAAGGAAACTGTTTTGAGATCGGTCATTCAAGAGGGAATCCTCTGTTTCATGGTTTGACCGGGAATCAGAGTTCTCATAGTTTTGGATGGGTTTATTATGTTGATTTTGTAATCATCATAAATATCTTATCCCACATGAGTCATAAAAGGAGTGATAAATAAGGGGATGTGAGAGATCCAAACAATCACACACCTCCTCTCCTGTTGATAGGAGAGGGCGGGCCTACGGCAGAAGAATCTGAGGTGATGTTGGTGAGGGTGAGGAGCAATAAACTCTTTAATGTGGGATGACATTGGGGGTCATGAGGCTCAACCCTCAGAAAGTTAGGGACTAACCTCAGTGGGAGTGCCCTAGAACACACTTTGGGAATGGGGATGAATGTCGCCTCTTGTCCAAAGGAGGAGCGAAAATGATTCCTTCAACTGATCACTTTTCCTCATTAAATGGAATAAAAAGTGATCACCCTTAATTCCTAGAATGGGGATGTTCACATCATCATACCAATGTTGTACTCCAGGTTACCCTCGGAATTTAGACTTACAGACATCCCAGGAGTCCAAATCGTTGTGGGGAGAGCCTTCGTGACTCTGCTTAACATAGGTATGTAGACTCAAAGGGGTGAGATGATGCACTCAATGATTTTATCATACAGGTCTGGTGGATTTAGAGGAGGCTTTGGGATAATTCCGAGGGACTAGTTCATGGAGGGGCTACAGAGAACTGGACGGTAGTGGAGAAATGAGATTGGAGCTCGAGGGAAGGACATCTAAAGACACCCCATTCTACATATTGTGTTTCTTATGCGGGATGGGGGAGCTCTGTATACCATATTGGTATGAAGTTAGAGGGGTTGTCCACATACTGGAGCAGTGTGCGGGCCTGGGCATGGACCACCGTCCACCAAAGTAGTATGCAGTCCTGGATACGGTCCTCCATATCGCTTCAACTTCCATCTGCATACTGGTGCAGTACGCAGCATGGGGTTCAATCCACATAATGATACACCATGTTGAAAAATGTACTGAAAGAGTGTTTTGGAACCTGTCATTCATGGGGTGTTCATCCATGAGGAAGTTCTGGTTCGTGATCATAAAAATTAGTTTCGTGATTGGCTTCCAATCCGCACACCCACAGGAACAAAACTTCCCAGATATGGGTTAGATTTCATTGTATAAATTGGTACATTTGGCACCTGAAGATTTTAAATGACATATCCTCTTCCATAGGAACACCCCTTAAGATTGATCAGTGAGCATTAAATTGTTAGTTATTCCTATTTTCTAGTGTTATGATAGAAGTGAATTTAGAATCTAATCTCCTGCAGACTATCACCTTCAATGAGAATGACTATAGAACAGAATTTAGAATTGAATATGAGCGTCATCCCCCATATTTTGATCTTTTTAAGATCATAGGGAATTATATTTTAATGTGTAGAGTAGTGAAGAAAAAAGTCACCCAAACAATTGGCTCAAAATGGACTAAAATTAGAAAACAAAATAAGGAAAAATGTCCTGCCCTTGACAAACCAAATCCCTACAAGAACAAAACTGAAAAATGGGTGAAGAAGTCAAAGACTTTGACTCCTAATGGGGATAATGTGGGAAACTCAATGGTATAATTTGTTGAAGAGGATTATAAAGTAGCTGAAGAACACTATTTGGTTGAGGAATTAGAATATGTAATTATGGAGATCATTAAACAGTCTCAACTTCAGCTAGAACCTGTATTGACTTAGTCACACAAGAAGGATACCTCCACCAAGCAATCCCTTGAACCCTAAAACTCACCTTCTGACCATAAGGAAAAAACCACACTATATGTTCTCCCTGCTAGTGATTTGGGTGATTAGTGTGCTTGTATACCACTTCACACAGTTAATGGGAATGGGGACCTTAGTATTTATCAGGTCCAGATCACCCATTCTTCCTTGCAAGTAAATAATGGCATCACTATAAATGTTGTTGTTTTTGAGCTTTATCCCACTATTCTTACTAAACATGATAGTATTGTTGTTAGTCCTGAGCTCTTGTGCATCCCAATTATTTCATTTTAAGTGTAGGTAGTGACACACATACCATTGATTCTAATGAAGTCACCCACTTCACTTCAAATTGAGACACTTATTTTCCTTGCAAAGACTTTCCTATAGTTTAGGTTGAGTGATCTTTGACTGTTTTAAATAACAAACAATTGACATCTCCAATAGATTATATATTGCGTGATTCTTTAAATTCTGAGGAAATGAAGATACTACTAACATTTCTCATGTTTCTACTAGGAGTAAACTAGGAAAATAGTCCCATAAATGATTGAAAAAATCCCCTAGAAGTTATTACAGGAAGAAGGGTTCAAGGAATAAGAGAAAGGGGGTTCCAAACCCAAAAGAAGTATCTAATGAATATTTAGTTTTGGAATTGTCAGGGAATAACGAACTCTGAAACTTTTATTGTTTTAAATTGATTTATTAATACTCATCATCCTAATGTATATGTAATTGATGAACCTAATATCTTTTTCTCCTCTCATTTTTCTCATCTTTGTCAGTCAGGTTATAACATCTTAAATTCTTTTAAAAACTGTTCTTCCATTGAAACCCTTTGCATCTTTACTCACTATACTCTTGAAAATGTAAATTTTTTCCAAACATTGGAGTATGAGTTAACTTGTGATTTAACTATTGAACACTCACATATTTATTTTTATTCTATCTATGCTAAGAATATATATCAAGACAGGAGAAAACTTTGTAATAACATTTCATTCTTAGGAAATAGTTTTCATGACCCTTGGTTTGTGGTTGGTGACTTTAATGCTATTATTTTCCCAAGTGAGAAAATGGGACCAACTCACTCCATTATATCATTAAGGGAGTTTAAATATTTTATTTAGGCTAACAACCTTGTTGAAATTAATCTTATCAGTTCCATTTATATGTGGTACAGAAGACACGATAACAGGGTGGTGGCTAGAAAATTGGATAGAGCTTTCACAAATGATATACCTCTAGATAAGTGGAACTCTATTTCTAGCATAAATATTCATAAACAAAATTCTGACCACCATCCTATCCTGGTTAACCTCTCTATCAGACACTAGAATCTTGTTCTTCCCTTCAGATTTAACAACACTTGGTCTTCTGACCCTGATTGTGTTAAAATTATTAAACATTCTTGGTCTTCCATGCAACACTACAATGATACTTTTTCTTATACCACTAAATTAAAAAATCTCTAACATATCCTTAAAGGAAGGTGTAGCACAAAATCCAAACATATTGATAACGAAATTCTTTATTTGGAAGAAGAACTTACCCAACTTGAAAACACCACTACTGGCACCAATTTTTTCACTGATCTGCAACATGAATTCAATATTATAATGAAACTTGTTTTTTTATCATCGTTAAAGATAACATGAGAAAACCAATTTTCAAAACCAAATGGCTCACGTATGGTGACAAAAACACTAAATTTTACAATTGCATTTAAAAAATAAGGAACGCTAATAGTCCTCTTTCATTCCTAAAAGATGGGGACAACCTCTTTGATACTGAGAATATAATTTTCAACCATGTTATCTCTTATTTTGAAAATATCTTCAATGGAACTACCACTAACAATGACCTTCTACCTGATGTAATCCCGATTGTGGTCAATTATGAGGAAAAATCTTTCCTTACAAGCATCCCACTTAATCATGAGATCAGAGAAATTATCTTTAGTTTAAATCCTAATAGTGCCCTGGGCCTTGATGGTTTCACTAATGGATTCTATCAGAAATTTTGGGATGTCATTCAAATTGACGTTTTTAGGCTACTTAATAATTTCTTTTCTAGTGGTATGCTCCCTCATGGGTGGAATGCCCAGTTTCTCTCCTTGATCCCCAAAGTGTATAATGATAAAAAAATTCACCAATTCAGGCTCATTTCTTTAATCAATACCCTTTATAAAATTATGACTAAACTTCTTCCCAATAGACATTCTTCAATTATCAATAAAATAGTTTCATAGAACCAATTTGGCTTTGTTAAAGGCAGGTACATTCAATATTGTATTTTTCTTGCCTTTTAATGTAATAACTTATTAAATAGAACTAACAGGGGTGACAATATTTCCATTAATCTTGGTATTTGGAAGGACTTCGATGCCATAGATTGGAGTTTTATATTCAAGGAACTTTAGAAATTTGGGTTTAACGATTCCTTGATTAGTATAATTAAAAATCTTTCTAACTCGACCATCACATCAATCCTTGTTAATGGATCTCCTAATGGTTAGTTTAAATGCACCAAAGGTGTCAGGAAAGGTGAACCTCTCTTTTTAATTATTTTCATAATTGTGGAAGATTACCTAAGCAGATTAATCACTCAATTGGTTGAGCTAAGCAAGATTAATCCAATTAAGGATTCATGGAATTTGAATGTTCCCACACACATTTCATATACAGATGATATTATTGTTTTTTTACAAGGGGATAAACAGAATATCCAAGATCTTAAATGTTCCCTCTAACACTATGAAGTGATTTCTGGTCAAATAATTAATTTGAAAAAATACATTACCTTTTTTGGGAAAAGCTTTATTGCTAATAGAAAATCCAATATTATTGTTGATTTAGGTTTTAAATAAGGATCCCTTCCCTTCACCTATCTTGGTGTTCCCATTTTTTGGTGCATACCAGAAGCTTGTTTCTTTTCTAAAACTCTTAACAAAATTCTCCACTAACTTTCATCTTGGAAAGGAAAATCCCTCTCTATGGATGGAATTATTTTTCTTGTCAAATCTACGCTTGTTTACAAAAATTTTCTACTCTTTAATGATTAATAAATATCATGTTGCTCTTATTAAAACTATTAACATATCCATTAATAATGTTTTTTGGAGCAGAAGCATGCTTGAAAGGAAAATGGTGACTATTCATTGGTCTACTTGTTGAAAACCATTGGAGAAGGGTGGCCTTGGTGAGAGAAATATGAAACTCTTTAATGATTCCTTACAAGTCACACTCACTTGGAACCTATTTCATAACCACTATAACTCCATTTCATTCCAACAAAACATATTCCATGAAAAACTAAATAAAGGAAATTTGAATTACATGTGCTCTTCTATTTGGACTTACATTAAGAATGATTTTTCTAACATTATGTCTAACTCTAGATGGATGGTGAGCAGAGACTCTCCCATGAATATTTTGCTCAAAAAATGGTCTAGTGGTCCTCTCATATCTATGATTTCCCCTAATCAACTTCCTGATCACACTAATTATAGTATCAATGAGGTTTTTATCTCTCACAGCCTTAATTTTCCCGAAAATTTCAATTATGTCATTAACAACTACCCTTTTTCCATCGTTGATTATTTTTTAATTTGGGAACCTACTTATAATGGAATTCTTGACTCAAAAACATTTTACAAACATGGATTTATTAATTCAGAAAATAATTTTAGTTGGATTAAAATTTTTAATAAATTGTGGTTAAAACCTTCTAGATTCACTCTAATTTGGCATATTTCTCACAAGAGGATTCCAACTGACATGTGTCTTTAGTATTTTGGGATCCATCTTTGCTTTAAATGTCATCTATGTAACCAATATCGTTAAGAAATTAACCATTTTTTTATTTCTTATGTTACTAATACTACTCTGTGGAATTATGTGCTTGATCTTTTTGAGTGCAGATGGTTACTTAATGACTCAATCAACTCTCCACTTCAACGTTGCATGGATCTTGAAGTCTCTCAACAAATCAAGAGCCTTTTATTAACTATTGTTGTTAAAATTATTCATGTACTATAGTATGATTGGAATTCTATTATTCATAACAACTACTCACTTAGTTTACATGTTGGTTACATGCATATCCTCATAGCCACTTGGGAAGATGCTTCGATTCAAAAGAGATTTTTCAACAACATAGTGAATGACATTGGTATTCTATATCAGCTTGGAATTAATCGTATTTATCCCCAACCAAGATGCAATTTTTAAGTGTTTTGGAAAGATCTGCTCCCAATCTAGATTAAAGTGAATGTCGAAGGTGCTTCAAAGGGAAACTTGAGCCCTTCAGGTTGTAGTGATATTTTTAGAAATCACTCTAGGAAGATTCTCAGATGTTTAAATGGAACTTGTGGCATCTCCTCGGCTCTGGAGGCTGAAATGATGAGCATGATCTATGCTATCTCTTTCGTCAAGAAACATGGTTGGAACAACATCTGTATTGAAAGTGATTCGACTACCATTGTTAAAGCTATTTGTAATGGTATGATGCACCTCACATGGCCTCTTACAACATGCTAGATAGACTATCTTCATTTTCTCATGGATTTTAACTACATTGTTATGCATTCCTTTCGTGAAGCGAACATTGGGGAAAATGGTCTTGCAAATATGAGAGTCAACCATGTCACCACATGTTTGGATGACCTCCCTATTGATATAATATCCCTTTATGATAAAGATTGTAAAATAATCCCCTATTTTAGACTCATATAATTTTTTTAATAATCTATCTTGTTCTTTGGTCTTTTACCAAGGGACCACCTTATTAAAAAATGGTTTGTGGCTGGTTATACCTGCGGAAATTTGGTTCGCGATTTAAACTTCATTAGTGATTCAAAATTGATTCTGGAATCCTATCTTAATTCTTTCTTCAATC
Organism: Viscum album; assembly: GCA_963277665.1. Taxonomy (NCBI): domain Eukaryota; kingdom Viridiplantae; phylum Streptophyta; class Magnoliopsida; order Santalales; family Viscaceae; genus Viscum; species Viscum album. Next base: position 92,582,106 of record OY728130.1, on the reverse strand, counting down.
CTTTAGGGTATATTCTATGGTTTCTCCGTCCATACTTCGTCTCCCCCTTCTCAATTCCTTTTGCGCTGATTTTATAGAGAATTGGGGGAAATCATATATATGGGCATGCAGCATAATTTTCAGAATCCCATGAAGAGATATCTCGAATCACAGAAGACTCGGTCAACCTGGGTTAATAGAGGTTTTGGTTCACGAGTCATGGTTCGCGAAACCCTACCGATTTTCTTGGTCCACGAACTACTGAGTTCATGAGACGGTATGCAGATGGCCTTCACTTGCATGATTCTGCTAATGATGTTGGTTTGCAGGTTTTTGGGTTCACTGGCCATCACCCCATGGGCCAGTGCCTCGTGGGTCTCTCCGTGTACCGATGGTTCACGATTCATGTGTTCCAAGAACCCTTTCTAGTTATGGTATGAGGGTCGATTAAAAGTTTTGATAAATTGAATTTCTTTAAGTTTATTTCAATAATTACAATTCCATTCTCTTTACCAGTCCTATGAGAATGAATGCTTCCTTACGCAAAGTGATTGTGGGAGTATTTTCTTCCCTTTGAAAAGTTTTCAAGACCCTATTTTGTGATAATAAATACTAGGGTTTCATGTAGGAAAACATGGCTATAGAAGAGAAAACTAACCATCATGTTCTGATAGAGAGTGATATAAAACATTGTTAGGAAAAATTTAACAATAAAAAATCTATAATTTTTTATGGGAGAAATAGTATTTGATTTTATAGTATGAAAAGTAAACAAAAATCATTTTTGTTTTATGATCATTTTCATAAAGATAAGTAATTCATTTACTACTTATAATAATAACATAAAGAAATATACTTGACAATTATAGTTTGATCCATTAATTTAATTCCTTTACAAACTCATATTTTTCTCCAAACTATGAATATTTAATATTATTTTTTTAGGCATGAAGCACTAGAATTAACTTCTATAGAATCACATAATATACAAAAGATTAAATATATTATTCTCTTATCATTAGACATTAAACATAACCAAAATGGTTAGTAAAAGATATGATAATTGTCCAAAAAGAACCATATATGATGAAAAACTACTTCAATATCAAATATTCAACACAAATATCCAAGATTCAAAAAAGACCATTTGATAAATAAAAATCCTTAAAATTCATCAAAATAATCCAAACTAAGAATGAAACCCAAAATTCTAGATGATTTGATCACATAGTTTTCTAATATATATTTTAACATTTATCTCCAAATAATATAAAAAAAATCTTATTGTCTCATACCAAAATTTAATTAACCAAATAAAATATTCTCCATGACAAGTTAATCAATTCCATAAATAACCTAATTCCCCATAAGTACACAATAACATTATAGATTCTTTAAAAATAAAATTCAACCATTACTCCTAAAATAAAATCCCATAGTATTATATTTACCTTAATCATATAAATTCCCAAAATAGATAATGTAATCTAAAATAACATGTACACTTAATTCCTAATTCATCTTCTAATACAAAGATTATCTGTTTGACAAAAAATAAGTTACAAAAATCAACTTCTTATTACATCAACACATTTAACTAAAAATAAAAATTCATATTAACTAGGGACTTCACATATTCCAGTGGTAGGTGATAAAGCCTTATTACCGTTCAGTTTTGGGTTCAATTCCTACAACCTTTCCCAACACAATGGGTTGTCACCCTTCCTACGGGTTGTCTTTTTTCTAAAAATATATAATTCTAATAAATCTTAAAACATTACAAAAATGATATAAAATCCTAAAAAATAACCATAAAATATTTTATCCTCAAATGAAATCTCATACCTTTTATTCTACATCCTAAAATGTAATATTCCCCAATTACCTCAAAATAATGATCATATAAACCGTAAATATTACTAATACCTTTATATTTATGTACAAAAAATAATAATATAATTCTTACTTTAATAAAACTTTCAAATAACAATTTTCAAGGTTACACATACTAGGAAACTTCTTCTAATGTAATCCCATCATAAAAAGAGCATTAATACTTTTAAACATTTCATCATCCATAGAAACTTATTAGAAGTGTATACTTTTTAAAAAATAAACCATGTTTCCTTTTAGTAATTTTTTATTTCACATTCCCTTTGTCATTTTTCAATTCATTACATATAAAAAAATAAAAATAATCCTTTTGAAACCCTTTAAAAATATACATTAAATTTTTATTATAATCCCTTTATATCCACACAAATAAATATGTAAAATGTAATCAATAAAATTGACTTAGAGAAAAGGTTCTGAAAAAATAAATCTTTAAACATTCAAAGCATACCATAACACTTTGAACATTTAAATTATAAGACACAAGAAAGTAAAATTAAAAAAAAAATTAAATAACATGATTATATATATAATATTTAATTTTAATGTAAAAGGGTCTGTATATACATTTTATAAAATAATAAAGGTTCATATCATTAATAAATGTCTCAATGAAAGGAGATTGAGATAGGCCCTTACCTTGAGTTCGATTTGTCAGGTATTTTCCTTGTCTTTAGGAATAATAAACATAGGTTAATTAATACTTTATTTATAAACATTTAATTTTTATTATTACTTTTATATAATTAATTACCATCATATAAAAATTAGTTAATTAATTGTGTTCATGTCGGACGTTTTTTCGATATTCGGTACTTGAGTCCGAAATGAGCATAGTTTGATGTCACTAGTCCATGTGGTCATAATTAAATCATATACATAATAATATTCATGAAATTATAATAATTTTTATACATAAATTAATCTTTTAAATCAAACCATGAACTATGTTTATGAAAAATGAACAATGTTATATTCATAGAGATGGTAAGCCGTAAATACGCATGAGTAACATTTTCCATTTTTCATTGGTCATTAATAAAATAAGGTAAGTATTATTTTATATTTCCAGAATGATCATAACATAATTAAGATAATTTTAATATTTTAAATATACTTATATATACCATACATTTTATGTAATGAATAAAAATGGTTCGCATCGCTTTGTGGAGGTGATTGTTCACACGTACGCATGAACGACATTATCATTTTTATGAGCATGGAAAGTAAGAACATAACTGATATGTTATTATAATAAAATGATTAATATGTAATTAATATAAAATATTAATATCAATTCCATTTTTATAACAACTCACGAGATACGGTTATAGAATGAAAATTATTTTAGTTCGTGTAGGTGATAGTTCACACATACACATGAACGATTAATTCCTTTCCCATTTATTGGAAGTGGATATGTATTTAGGTGATGATATTAACATGATAACATATTAGTATAATTAGGATATTTTACTTAGTATTTCATCTTCTAATAAGAATATTTTAATGAATTTTAAGAGGAAATAAAATAGAAATACTTAAAGAAAAACATCACCTTTCCTTCAGATGAGCACCTTTCTTAACACCTTAAAACCTATAAGGAGGGTTTTACTCCTAAAATAAAGCTTAAATAATGTGTTTATGGACTCTATTAAGGGTTTTGGGTAGATATTATCAGAACCAAAAGGGTTTGGAAGTGTGAGTAATAGAGAGGAATAATGTGCCTTTTTATAGGAGAGGGGAGGGGCACTCTCAGAATTACTCAAAGTATTAAATTTTAAATATGGTCTAAAACTAATTTATTTAGAATATATTATGTTTCTGGGTCTAATAATAATCATAAAATTAAAATTATACAAGTTTTTAATATTTTTTAATCCTTATCATTTTTTAACCTCTTTTAACTCTCACCGATTTATCAAGTAATATACACTTTGAGGGTCAATATAATTACTAAATAATGTCAAAAGACCAACTGATGAGTCATTAATGAAATTTTTAGACTTAGATAATATTTCTGTCAGATTATTATATTTTTATAGATTTTATATCATTTAATTTAATATTATATATTTTAAAATATGAACAATGGAAATTTTAACATTATTCATTACATGACTTTTTAAAATAATTACAAAAAAATTTACTTCAAAAAAACTACATTAACTACATAATAAAATGTCATACTAGTTAAAAATATTTTTTTATGGAATCAAATATATCAAATTATATTTATTTTAATATTATTAATATCTTTTTTTTGATTCTTTCTTTAATAAATATATTACTACGTCATCATTATGTCACAATTAAATTTAATTATTTAATTCATAAAAATTTTAAATAAATTAACATGATATAGGTAATACTTTTATATTTATACATACTATTTATAGTTGAATATATCACTTAAATAACATTATAGTAAAAAAATTTAGTGAGAAGAGATATATTTATGACATATATGCCTTTACTTTAAATTAAATGTTATAAATGTCATAATCACACCGAAGTGGCTTCAAAAGGACAAATTTTCAGACCAAGGATGTTAATGGTCGATAATAACTCATAAAATAAGATTATGACAACTATTAGGGTAATTTTAAAATATTATAATATTAATTTTACCTTTAATTTCCCTATTTTCCTTTAACTATGGTAAATAAAATACTAAAGTTATTATTCACCAAAAAATATTTAGATCCTATTGGACCAAAATTTTCAAACTTATTAAAACCATGTTTGTTTATTTTTGAAAAATAATTTCAAATAAGTGGTTAAATTAGGTTTAACACTAATTCCATTGAAAGATCAAGAAAACGGGGTTTTAAGTAAAACATTCAAAACATCATAGAGATTTTCTATTTAATTTTAATTTGAAAAATCATCCAATGAACTAAATTGGATTAACTGATAAAAACTTAATCTAATTATACCTTTAAACCATGTAAATGGATAATATTACAATATAAATAAATTATATGAAATGTTAGTTTTGAATTAAAATGCAGTATTTTCACTATTCATTAAAATATGAATTTTATCAAAAAAAACAAAAAATTCAAAAAAAGTAAATTTTGATGTCCTGATTCCAAATAAGAAGTTTATGTTTTCAAATATAATATATAAAAGTGACAAAAATATATTTAAAAATGGTTCTCCATCAAAAGACAATAAAACTACCATTTAAAAAATATTAGAGCTTTTTATGCATAAAATTGGATTTATTCTCAATTTAATCCTATATAATTTAAATAAATAAATTAAAAATATTTAATAAATATGTTTAAACAAAATATTTTTAGTTTTATTCATTCTCTCCAATACAACGGCTAGGTGATAACTACAATTTAAAATACTAATATTACAATATATTATTTTTTTGGCATAACTCAGTCTTGTGTGCAACATAAGATTTTGGAGAAATCCATTATTGTGTGTTAGTTAAGTTATCAAATATAGTCCCCTTTAATGTAAAATTAATATTTAATTCATGATATTAATAAATATGAAAAAAAAATTATTCTATAATTACCTAAAATGTTATAGTGTCTTTCAAAATAGTGGGGTCGTGGTCATCACTGATGCAATGATTTTTTCATGTATATAATATAAAAACCCAAAATTTTATATCAATAGAAAATTTTAGAGTTTCTGAGGATATATGGGTAACTTATTACATTAAATTTTTAGTAATAGTGTTTAATTTTAACTTCTTTAATAGTAATAATGATGTTAAACGTGATGATTTTGGGACTACACTTATTGATTTGAAAGTATTTATTATCCAAGAGGGTCTATTTATAATGGTGATCCATAAAAAGCAGAATATTTAGGTCATTGATCCATCAAATGATCAAAAATCTATTATTTTACATGGGGAAAAAGTCATTCATTTAGGTGATGTGAATGTTTATTATATTATTGACTTACATGACATTCCTTCATCAATTACATGATTACCTAAGGATAATTATGACTATGATGTAGAAAGGGTTTTCCATATATGAAATGATCATATAGAAGGTATATGGGAAAAACTCCCTTAATCTCTTAATAATTTATCTAAATATCCATTTTTGATTTTTTTTAGCTAAACATACACGTGTAATATAATAAATCAACCTAATATACCCTATCCTGGAACCTAATATGGCCTATCAGAAGTCTAAAAGCATGTTACTAATAAAAATAGTATGGAAATATGTGTTTTGGGAATCAAGAATAGTCTTACAGAATGATTTTTAATAAGAACATGTAAAACAAAAGTAAGGACTCCATTTGAGAACCCAGCATGACCATTCCATATGTCAAAATAAGTCATACAAATAAAATAAAAATCTTACAATTATGGATTAACAAAACAAGGAATAATAAAATATCATGCAACTTAATAAATTATGAAACATAAATAGTCAACATAACCAAACTATCAAGAAATCATATATGATCATTCTTTATATAGAACCAAACAAGTCCAAATGTAATGATGAGTAAATGTGAAATCTAATGTGGCTTGAAACATGAGACACATCCCAATTCATAACTAAAACAATGTACCAAAACACCACATACCATTTTCTCATGACATAAAATCTAACTACAATTTCAATTTATAATATACGTAAACCTTGTATAAGGATAACCCACTATAAAAAGTTGTAACATGCTTCCAACTATATTAAAAATTAAACGATTATATACCCCATAAGGTGTATGTAGTGTGTGAGAAAAAATTCCTAGTATGAGTCCACCATATACATTATGAATAAACATTATAAATTAAACCATTCTATGCTTGTTTGAAATAAAATTATTAAATTACCATTTTATTTTTTATAATAAATAAAGTGACATTGTGGTGTCTCATTTGGAAATAATACGTCTAAATAGAATATGTTATGAAATTTTTAATAGAACAAAACGAGTAAGTGAAATAATGTAAAAATAAATAGAAAACATTTTAAGTAAAAAATCCAAGAATCATTAGAATGGAACAAGGTAGACCATGATCAAGGAAAAACTAGGATCCTTACACATTCAAGTATAACTTATATGTACATGAGTCCACAATACAAAGTTTTATTATAAACTATTGTGGGACCCTATCAGTCTAATCATGTCATGTAAACCTCTAGTCACAACTTCATCATGTTCTAGGGTAAGGCCCATAAAGGTATAGTTAAAATAAAAAATATATGTTATCCATGAGTCTATAATGTACTAATATGATTATCATGAAGGTATAATCATGTGGTATTCATTATCCATGGTGATACCTTTCACTAACATGGGCCCATGGTTGGATAATCAATATAACATCCACTAGGTTGAGTGTCTTCATAACCCTAGCATGGTCTCTATCTTAGATTCCTACCTATATACCCCTGGTTTCCCATGCAAATATCTAGTGAATGTGAGGATACATTCTCCAAATCATATTATAATATCTTTAAAACATTTCAATGTATGTAACTTATATCGACTCTAAACAATATTAATATAATCAAGTATGTTATGAAAAACCATTAAAAGTTATGCCAAATGATTATTTAAGTCTCAACTGAAAAAATAATCGAATAAATTATGAATTATAATCATTTAATAATTCATAATTTAGTAAATACATAATTCAAGTCATTAGGATGTTCAAAAAACTCCTTATTATAATAAACACATCACAATTTAATCGACGTTTTATATATGTAACATAAAAGGTAAAATCTTTAGAAGTATGTATGAAAACATACACAATGATAATGTCTATTCATATATATAAAAATAAATCATAACACCATATAATAGTGACCCTCACAATTTCATGGTCCACACCAGCATAGACCATGACATGGTCTAAACCACCATGCAGTGGTCGAGCCTTTAGTTCACATTTCTAAAAATCTCTTACTTACACTAAATCCACATAAACTTATCACATTATAACTTTATGTCACATTATATATAATAACTTCTAAAACCATACCCCAAAATAATAGTGTATATCATCCAAAACTCATTTTGGAAAATATATCATTAATTTTCACTGCATCTTTTATTACGTGTAATAACATGTGAAAATAAACCCAAATATTATTTTGTATATCCTAAAAAAATGGGGTAGCTCTTAATGTTTTCAACAAGAACATTGTAACAAAACTTAATCTTCATTCAAAAAAATGTAAAGTGTGACCCATAGTCCTTTATAGCGTTGAAAGCAATCATGAATTACTTAATCCAAAAATGTGGGAAAAGATCATCCTTGAGAAAAGTGTCAATGCTACTCAAGCTATAAAAGGATTTGGAATGATATATATAAAACATATATATCTCTCTATATATGTCTACCACTTATATCATATACAAGTATGCATAATCATATAATCCCTTTTTCAAAGAAATCAAGTGATGATAAGACATGGAGTATTTAAATCCCATATATCTAAATCACAATTTTTTAATTCTCTCTAAATAGACTATATAGATAGTCTAAAACATATCATGTAATTCACCCTTGTGTATAAAAACATCACATTCCCCTTGATAGGTAATTGTTGATAATTTTCAAAATTTTAATTTATTTTCCAACTTAAAAATATTTTAGTAACAAGTAGGATTGAATCCACAAGGAATTTGTATCAACAACCAAAGAACCAAAAAAACATAACAAAAAGTTAAAAAAACAATGATAAATGGTGGTTGTGTGATGTGCAATATGTGGTTAATAACGATGAAATGCTAATATAAGAGTGGAGGAGGAAGAATCATGGCAACAAAAGGTAGTAACATGGGATAATAAATTAGGGGATAAATTGATTTACTTTTGAAAAAATTATTTTCCTTTATTGATAATATTTTGGAAAACTATATTTCCAATATTCAAAAATTACACTAGTATGTTCTATCAAGGGTTTTAATGCAAGGAAAAGTGTGTTCAGTGGGTTTTCAAACACTTATTTCACCAAGATAAAGAGAGATGAAGTTGGTTTCTTCAAGATTAAATTATTATTTGATCATGAATATGAACAACATAGTAAAATAATGTTTCAAGAATAAAGTAAAAAATTTGAACAATAATAATAATTATTACACTTAAAAAGAGATTTAGATATAATATATTTTTTTCATTAAGATAAAAATAATTCATAAAAAAGGGAAAAAAATAAGTAAAATGGGAGTGGAAGCTTCTCCACCCTGGAGATCCAATTTCCCAACTCCATCTTCTAAAACATATATTGAATTCCTAGTTCATTCCCCCAGCTTTGATCCAGTTGTCTCCCAATGTATTTATTCCCTAATTCCACCTCTAAAGTGATGGTCCTACCCCTTTTTAGTATAGTAATTTGATGAATCTCATTATCAAAACTCTCTTTTATTACCCCATGTTTTGAATAGAGACTACAGATGGTTCCAGTCATTGTTCACCGCCTTCCTCACTGTGACAGAAGATAAGATCTCCAAAAAGTTTAGTCCACCTAAAATGGGTTCCAAATTCTTCTGTTAACATTTCAGGAAAAATCGAAGAATCTCCCTTCATCCTCATCTTCTCAAAGTCTAAAGATCCATTATTTATGTTCTTAAAACTAATAAATCGAGGATTTATATAGAAATTTTAATCGACAATGACACCCAAGACTGAAATTTTTCTAAGTGTGGGAAATTATGTTTGCACAACTGAGTTGATGCTTATGGGGATTATTCTTATATAGAGTCACTTCATCCTTACACAAGTGGATGAATTACGCTGACGTGATGAATTGATATGGATATCTAAATGATTTTTATGAGGACTTCATATGATTATTTTTTGGGTTTTATAATTAAAAGAGCATATAATACTTATCTGGGTGTCTCACCCTTATATGGATAATGCTTGTGCAGGTGGATCATCCTTACATGGATGATTCTTATATGAGAGACTAAAGCTTATGCATTGGAATATAGTATCTTTAAATGATGAGATAATTCTTGCCCAAATAATCCCTCCATGTTGATGATGTTTATTACAGATTATCCATACTTATAGGAACTACCAAAAATATAGGAAATGGGACATTCTTAAATTTATCAATTCAATGTTTGAAATGAAACTTCAAAAGTGATTTAGAAAAATAAATTCAATATTCAAAATTAATGATTAGAAAGTTATTATAGTATTTTCTTTTAAATATAAAATCATGGAATTTAGAAGTAATGATTTAATAGAAAAAACATTATTTTTTAGAGATATGTAAATCAAAACAACGAACATTAAAACATTTCATCACAGAAAACCAAATTTTCACTCAAATATTTAATGTATTCAAATTTTATCTCAAAATTATGTGTAATAAATAATTATTAATTAAAGAGACATTTATCAATTTAAACCTCGATAAATTCAACAAAATAGATTTGGAAACAAGTATAAAATAAGTCCCACTTCAAATTATCCCATACTTAAATAATTGGTTTACCTCAAGAAATCAATTAATAATATTCAGTGGAAGTTAATTCATCTTAGAAAAGAAAGATTTTCCATTCCATCTAAAAAATTATTTTCAAAATTTTTTCCCCCATGGACTTTTTCAAGTAAGTACGAATGATTACTCTTCTCAAGAATAATTTGTATCGAAAATTTGGCTTCAAGTTTTATAAAAAAATTATTTTTCAATGTTTTTATTAGAATTATAAAATTTCACTTTTGTTTAAAATTATCTTCCAAACATCTCTTTTCCCCATGGTGATAAGACTCACATATTTTATCACATATAATAATTATAAATTATTGAATGGATGAGTGAGTTTAATAATTAAAAGGAAGTATAATTAACACATCAACAAAATTTATCTTGAAGAAAAAAAGCTCAACTCGATTTGGGAGTTCATTCCATAAACCGTTAGAATGAAAAAATTATCTATTTAGAAAAAAGAAGTTAAAATTCAATAAAAAATGAAAATATTATGCTCAATGTTTGATCAAAATAAATTTTTTAAATATTGAAATGAAGCTGATGTTATAAGATTGGTCTCATTGTAGAGAAATAAATAATTGATCACTCAAAGAGTCAAACAGTCCTCAAATTCAAGAAAGACTAATAAAAAATAAAAATGAGAATTAAATCATAAATATAGTTAATATTTAAAAAATTTAAGTTAATTTTTGATTTTTTATGTTTTTTCAATGAAATAAAATTATTCAAAAAAAGAGACCCCACCCCCACACATAAAACTAATCATTATCCTCAATATTGAATTGCAAGGTGGAAAAAAAATTAAAAGTTAATGTTAAAAATTGACTTTCAGGTTTTTAGTTCATAACTATGTTGAAGGGTCATCAAAAGTCTAAAAATATCATGTTTTACATCCCAACACAATAATGAAAACTTGCATGTTTCCAACATAATTTCTAATCATTAGCCATATCATCCTTACAAGGCACATGAAATATTTTTAGAAAGTTATGTGCTCAAATTTGAAAATTAAAAATAGTTTTAAAAATTTATAGAAATAAGAATGAAGATTCATAAATTTTGTAGCTAAAAAATATAAAATAGTTGCAGAAACTGATCAGAATTTTTAATAAATTAAGTTTTCAACCAGCAGTCTAGATAGTTTCAAAGGAATTTTAACAAAAGAAAATTTTCACCCCCACACTTAGTTTCATTAAATGAATTGATTTTTAAGAATATAAATCATTCATGGATAGTTTCAGCTATAATAATATGGGAATAATATATTTATGTATTTAAAGACATCTCCCTTGATTTAGAATTTGTATAAAATATGGTTCAACCAATAACACCTTTCCTTTTTTCATTAGTGAATTCCTCTATTTTCTCAGTTATAGTATCTATAAATTTAAACAAATGAGAAATAGTCTTGATAAATTGATGTTTAAAATAAATGAAATCAGATTTGTGTTGAAGGTAAATTAATTAGAAATTTTTCTCTAGGGTCCAAATCCTCTTTTCCTTGTAAACACTTGGAATCCTTCTCTAGGTATTTGTATAGTAGATTTAGCTTCTAAAACATCAAGGATGAACATATTATTAGTAATTGAGAAATAATTAGATGTATCTCTATTAAAAGAAAAGTAAATCACACAAGGATTACCATGGGTTGAATTCCATAAAGCACTAAGTTTAAACACTTTAGTTATACACAATGTATTTTTAATTTTCAAAAAAAGACAATGTAGCCAATCCACTTGGTCACCCTTCAAAATAATTATTAACCCTTTGGACATTAACTAATAATTTCATATTCCCTTCTCTAACTAATTAAATAACACCATTAAACAAGAATCTTAGGGTGATGAAATGTTTATACCACTTGGATTTGAGCTTTCCAGGGAAAATTCTAAGTCTATTATTGAAAATAAGAACCCAATATCTATTATTAAAACATGTATTTTGAATGATGAAATATTGATTTTTTTTGTATTTATATCCCATAATTTTCATATTATTCTATAATAATCACATCATTTTCACTCAATTCAAGTAGTATTGTCTATATATAAAATTTAGAATCATTGTTTAAAGTCTTCATAAGCCAAAATTGTTTACATTTCTTCTTGACAAATAAGTGGAAATATTTCCCAAAAAGATACATGTAAGGGTAAATTACTATGATAGTATTTAATGTAGTTCTATAGGCTCATAGGTCCTTATCAAACATCATAGACTATTATTTCCTTCGAGATACTCATAGTTCTCCCCAAAATATATTGGAGTTCTCTATTTGAGATTTGATCATACCAACTTGATTGAGGATGGTAAGTAGTTCCATTTTTGTGTACACACCAATATTTTTCTATCAAAACATGTAATCTGAATTTCTTGAGGTGGGTTATATTATTTGTAATAAAGGTTTTGGGTACCCCAAATCAAGAAAATAAGTTCTTTTTTATGAATCTAATCAGATTGTTTTCCTAGTTTTTTGGAAATGTCACAACCTTTACCCACATAGAAATATAGTCTATAGCTACTAAGATATAATCATTCCCATGGGAATATGGGAAGTCCTAAAAAATAAAATCCTCATACATAAAAGATTTAAACCTATTAAATTCCTTTTTTTGGAATATATTTCCACCTTGTAACATTTATCATTATTTGTCATTTTTCAAATCATTCTATTAAACTTTAATCTTATGATAACCCATTCCTTAAACATGTATTATTTTATTATTAATAACATTCGTTTCCAAATAAAACAAACCGAGCATTGACAGGTATAATGTATTTGGAAGATTAGACACATAAATATATCATATTAAATGTAAAAACATAATCTTTATTTAAAACTCCACATAGTTCTCATAACTCTTAAAGAACTTTTAAAACCACGTAGGATATCCCAGAGAAAATAAATACAGAAAAGGGTAAGCTAGAAATCTTAGTAATGTAATAGACATAGAAATAAATCATAATATGAGGGTCAAAAGGAATAACGTGATATTATAAAGAGGATGATCATAATATTGAATACATAACATAATTAAATGATGAAATAAGACCATAACTATGTGGAAAAAAATATAAAATATGATATCATAAATAAAATTCAAGGGTTAATCCCAAGAACATTATCATAAAGTGGATAGAGTCCTATGATGGATTAGGTTCACTCCCCACTGTTGAAAATATAGTGGACAAATTCCCATGGTAGATTAGGTTCAATCCCTAATCCCTTACATAACATCTGATGAGATTTGATGTTTTACCCAATGCATTGGAGGGCTATATAATTTTGGGCTAACCTATCAAAAAAATGAAAATAAAAAATGTGAAAAACACATGAGGAAAATAAGTCATACTACAACATTTCTTTTGTCATGACCTGTCCCCCAGGGCCAATGCCGTGACTAGCCCAAACCTGCCATCCATAGGCCAGGGGCTGGCGACTAGCACTGAAGGCTTATTCCCTAAAACTGGGAAGGCATTTCCTTTACAACCTGTAACACACACAACCAAGCACACAACAAAATATGAACTCATGTAAACTGAATAGTAAATAGAGTGAGTATAGTAAGTAAAAGGGGCCAGAATACAAGCCCAACTGGAAAGTACAAGGAAAATTGGAAAGTATAAGATGACTGATATGTGAAAAGCAGCTTCCGGATCATCCACCACGAATCCTACCTGAAGGGTAGGTATAGATCATGAACAACAATCTATGTGGTTCGCCTCGTCTAATGTCCACCTCCGAACTACCTCCAGTCTTGGTACTCACGTCCTCAGTCAGCGTTGTACATCATCTGCACCAAACACAATAGGGTGTGGTCATAGCCCGTGCAAGGGTGAGTATAACGATACTCAGTAGGGATCCTGAGACCCTCAAGGTCTAACAAAATCCACCAAGGATAAACCACAAATCATGAAGTCAATTGTCAAACCTACTTAGGTATATTCCCATAAATATACCTATGTTATCAAGTATACCCATCTCAATCATGGGGAAACATAGGGTCCAACACAAAAGCCCAAAGCTCAATCATTCCACAAAGGAAGGAATACCATGAAAGTAAGTACCACACAAGTACACCACATAGAAGAATACCACAAAGGTATTACCATGAAGGAAAGTACCATAAGGTACAAACTCAGCTCACACTAGGTATAACTTAAGTACAGTAGTAGAGATGATTAGATGTAACTATTGAATCATCTTACTCTGTTAAGAGACTCTACTGCTGACCCACATAGGATCGCTCGGTGATGACCCACAAAGGATCGCTCAGTGCTGACCCACATAGGATCACTCGGTGCTGGCCCACATAGGATCTCTATGTGCTGACCCAAACATGATATCTCAGTGCTGACCCACATACGATCGCTAGGTGTTGACCCACACAGGATCACAATTCATTCTTCACATCACAGCCAGCTACTGGGTTCCGCACTAGGATTTATTGTCTCTATGAGGGTACACTCTTTAAGCCACTGGCCAATACTCAAATTTACATGATGTCTCATGAAAAATTATCTAAAAGGACCACCACGTCATAGGTGTCTCAACGCAACAGACGACGCATCAATCGGGCGCTTGGTCTGTATGTTATTAGCCTTTTTGTCCTGATGGCCTAGTTTGATTCGTGCTCAATCCAACCCGACCATACTCCAACTTTATCTAAATCTATAGTTGAGTATACCCAAAGGGACCGTCTTTCTCTAAGGTTTCCAGTGGCGCTGAAGGTTCGTCAAACGGACGTCTGGTGCCAATGTTTTGGCCAAAAGAACGTAAAGCTCGTAGGTGATCCGAATCTAGTCCGACCTGGTCAGACCAACCTGGCCCGACCTAGTCTGGGCCGACCCGACCCGGTTTGGGTCGACCTGGCCCGCTAGGTCTAGCTTGGCCTACACTGGGTGGTCCGGTAGGCCGTGAGGGACGTGAGGGGCCACAGAGGTCTGTGAGGGCTGTGTGGGCTGTGAGGGCCCTCAAGAGGTTGTGGGGGGCAACAGAGGCTGTGAGAGGCTGCGGGCGGCGTGAGGCTGCTGGGTCCATGAGGGAGGCATGAGTCCGCGGGGGGTCCCGAGGGCAGCGTAAGGCCACGGGGTCCACGAGGGCAATGTGATGCCGTGGGGGCTGCGAGGGCAGTGCGAGGCCATAGGGCACGGAGGCCGCAGGGCGGCGGAGGCCGCGAGTGGATGAGCACCATGAGGCGCAGAGGCCGCAGGGTGGTAGAGGCCGTGGGAGGCCGAACGCTGTGGGTCGCGGAGACCATGGGCATTGAAGCGATATAGGGCATGGAGGCTGTGGGGCAGTGGAGGCCGTGGTGCGGCGCGAAGCCGTGCCTTTACCAACGACCGTCTTGACCAGCCGCCCTTCGTTCGTCTCCTTCATCGTGGTTCTCGAGTTCCACCGGTGCCAACTGCCGGCACCGATCACCAACACCATCGCGAATATCACAAAAAAGATGTCGAAGTCATGTGTCGGCGTTCTCCTTTGGAGGAGATTTCTTCATTGGAGGAGCGTTCTTCGTTAGAGGAGTGTTCTTCGTGGAAGAAGTTCTTCATTGGAGAAGTGTAATTCTCTCAAAAGCTCTCTCCTTCACCTTTTCCAAAAACCTCCCCCCAATCCACCCAAAAATGAATTAGCTGAAATTATAGAATATATTGGCATAATTTCAAATTGGTTTAATTAATTAATTGAGTTGGTATAATTAATTAATGGGTGTGACATCATTAAAGTGGGGGAATTTAAGAGGCTTCCCCAAATTTAAGAGGAAGTTCAATGGGGTTTTAAACGTGGGTGGTCCCCACCACCATAATCTATCATGGAAGGTTTATTTCTGGTGCTCCCCACCTCTTAAACCTTCTACATGGGAGGGTTTTACAAAAATTAAAGAAAAGAAAAGTTTGTTTTATTTTATTTCTGTTTCCACGAAAAAATCCAAAATTCTATCTTTCACCCTTGACCTACTATAGTCGAGGTGAAGGTCTCTTTAAGAGAATACCAGCACTATGAGTTCAACAGTGTCATCAGATTTCAATTCCGAGCACCTGGTCAAAAGTTAGAAAAACTCACTCACACATTTACTGAACGTACCTGAATAAAAGTTCAGAAATTCACTCTGGGTACTTCGGGCCTCGGAATCACACATCATCTGTTTTCGAAGACTTGTAAAATTCCCATATATAAAAAAAATTACATGGAATTTCTAGGTCTTTACATTCTCCCCACCTCAGGGATTTGTGTCCCGTAAGCCACAACTCAATCTAAGGGAACAAGTAGGGGTACTGAGCACGTATCTGAGCCTCCCTCTTCGATGTGCTCTCCTGGAGGTTCCTATGCTGCCAAAAAACACGCACCAGAGGTATCGAGCGCCCATGAAGGACCCACTCATGTGGATCCTCAATCTCAACTAGAACCTCAGTAAAAGTCACCCCATCATCGACGTCCATCTCTCGGTGGTCGATGATGTGGGAAGGGTCGTGCACGTATCTCTTCAGCTGAGATACGTGGAAGACGTCGTCCACCCGGTGTAACTGAGGTGGAAGAGCTAAGCGGTATGCCACATCATCAATTCTGCTGAGGACCTGAAAAGGTCTAATGAACCTTGGAGATAACTTACCGCCTCAGCCAAATCTCCATAAACCTCGTCGAGGTGAGACCCGTAGAAAGACGTGGTCGCCATCCTCGAACTCTAGACATCTCCGTCTCCTGTTTGCATACAACTTCTGCCTGCTCTGTGTAGCCTTCATCTACATCTTGATGATTTACACCTTCTCTGTGTTAGCCGGAACCATCTCTGGTCCCACGTGTGCTGACTCCCCTAGGTCAGTCCAACACAAAGGTGATCTATAGGGTCTCCCATACAACGCCTCAAAAGGTGTCATCCCAATGGTGGAGTGATAGCTATTGTTTTATGAAAACTCCACCAAGGGTAAGTGATCATACCATATGCAACTAAAGTCGAGGACGCAAGCACGTAGCATGTCCTTGAGGCTCAGAATGGTTTACTCAGTCTGACCATCCGTCTGAGGATGGAAGGCGGTGCTCAAAAGAAGTTGTGTCCCGAAAGCCTCCTACAACCCCTTCCATAGCTAGGAAGTAAAACATGCATCACGATTGGAGACAATTGTCGAGGGAACTCCATGTAGACACATAATATCCTACACATAGAGGCGTCCCAAGATCTCTACTGAACCCTTCTCTCTGATTGGTAGGAAGTGAGCCGACTTGGTTAGTCAGTCGACGATCTCCAAGCTAGAATCATGAAATCTGGATGTATGTGGAAGTCCTATCACGAAGTCCATGGATATCCCATCCCACTTCCACTCTAGGACCTCTAAGGCTAAACCAAGCCTACTGGTACCTGATGCTTTGCCTTCACTTGCTGACAAGTGAGGCACCAAGAGACAAACTCTACTACTGATTTCCTCATTCCACGCCACCAATGCTATCATCGAAGATCCTGGTACATCTTCACCACTCCAAGATGTAACGCTAGAGAGAATATGTGTAAATATCTCAAAACTTCCTCCTGATGTGACACTGGTACCATGGTATGTCCTATGAAGTGAATGATGTGCTCCCCACAATTAGAAAATCTTTCAGGTGCCTGTCCTGTGGATATCTGAGCACGTCAAGCCTTGCAGTTAATGTCCCCACGATGTGTCTCCCTGAATCGCTGAAGAAGTGGGGGAGTGACTATAAGATACTGAAGGAAATATTCTCTATCTCGATCCTCAAAGGATATCTACAAAGCATCCAACTGCTCCATTTCCTCACCTAGTAGATGTATACCATATCTCCTGCTAAGTGAATCTGCTACAACATTCTTCTTCCCAAGAGTATAGACAATCTCGAAGTCATATTCTTGGAGGATCTCAAGCCAACGTAGTTTTCTTAGGTTCAGGTCCTTCTGAGAGAAAATATACCTGAGACTCTTGGGATTATAGTACACTGTAAAACACTCACCCATCAAGTAATGTTGCCACATCTTCAAGGCGAAGACCGCTGCTACTAACTCCAGGTCATGTGTAGCGTAGCTCTGCTCTTGTTGTATCATCTACTGAGAACCATATGCGATCACAAATCACTCCTGTATCAGGACACATCCGAGCCCGGTCCCTGATGCGTCGCAGTAGACTACGTACCCTGCGCCCTCCTCCGGAAGCCTCGAGATGGGGGAACTAGTCAGCCTCTATCTCAGCTCTTGAAAACTCTACTGACATCTCTCTAACCACACAAATGGTTGTCCCTTATTTGTCAACGATGATAATGGTGTTGCAACAATAGATAAATATGGTAGAAACCTCCATTAGTATCCAGGAAAACCCAGGAAACTCCATACCTCTGTCACACTCGTGGGTGGCTCCCAAGAGAGTACCGCCTCAATCTTCACTAGATCTACTGCATCTCCAGCATCAGATATGACATGTACCAAAAAGTGGACCTCTCAGATCCAAAACTGGCACTTCGAGAGCTTACCATAAGGTGGTTCTCTCGGAGTGTGTCCATTACTACCTGCAAAAGATAGGCATGTTCCTCCTCAGTAGACTAGTAAATCAGAATGTCGTCGATGAAGACTACTACAAAGAGATCAAGGTATGGGTGAAAGATCCTGTTCATGAGTCCCATGAACACTGCTAGAGTGTTGGTTAGACCGAATGTCATTACAAAGAACTCATAATGGTTGTACCGACATCTGAAATCCGCCTTCTGCACATCCTCGTCTCGTACTTTTAGCTAGTGATAGCCTAATCTGAGGTCTATCTTTGAGAACTACTGTGCTCCTTTCAGCTAATCAAAGAGGTCTTCAATCCTCGGAAGTGGGTAGTTGTTCTTTATGGTCACCTGGTTCAGGAACCGATAGTCGACACAAAGTCTCAAACTCCCATATGCCTTATTGGAAAACAAAATTGGGGCTACGCAAGGAGAAACATTGGGCCAAATGAACCCTTTCCCCTGAAAGTCCTCCAGTTGTACCCGCAGCACACAAAGCTCCGCAGGAGCCATCCAATACGCTGGTGTAGATATCAGTGTCATCTTGGGGTAAAATTCAATGTAAAAGTCCACCTCTCTGTGAGGAGTTAGACCCGAAACATCATCAGGTAAAACATCCGTGTACTGGTCCACCACTACTGGATATCTCAAACTCTCCACATCAACAGCTCTGAGGGTAAGGCTAGCCAACTAATGAGTGATCAGCTGCACTCTCCTTCGGGTAAGTCCATCCTGTGCTGCATAGACTTGATTTTTACCAGTGAAGGTAAACATGTTCCCATCCATCCGGACACACCACACATTATAACTAATACATTAAATCTGATCACGGACTACAGAAAACCAGTCCATACCCAAGATGACATCGTAAGGCCTCGACGCTGCTACTAGGAGATTCCAGCAGAATCTCTCACCTCCTAGAGTATGCTCGCTCTACCTGCACCAGTGTGTAATCATCTAATCTGCTTCTATAGGAGTCTCTAGCTGTAAGGATAATTCCAACAACTCTGTCGGAATCTCTAATATTCGAACGAGGGAAGTGGAAATAAAAGAAGGACTAGAACTTGTATCTATAAGTACTATAGCTAAGGTGGAGTATACAAAGATCGTACCTCATATCATATCCAGAGCACCGTGATCATAGGACTTAGCTGCCTAGAGCAGAGCTCGCCCCTGTCCTCCTACTCCTTGTGGTCGGGGTGGGCCACCTTGTGGTGGTGATGGTAACATATCGAATTGTCTCGCACCGTTAGCTTCATGACTATCTCCTCGGCCACTTCTGCCTGATCCATGTGGACCACCTCGATTGAACATTTGTCTCTTCCTAGGTGGTTCTTCGACCTTCTGCTGATCATCTGTATGGCAGGTCAGACAGTCACGAGCCATGTGACCCTACCTCCCGCATGCATAACACTGCCCGATCCTGGCATGATTGGATCTACCTCATGTGCCCCGCACAACCGACCCTGAATCATGCGGTCGTCCACCTACATGTTTGGTCCTCTTGGGCCTCTACGACATCTTTCTACTACCAGCTACAGAAGAATCTGCTACGTGACGACTGGTGGTGGGTCTTGCAGCTGGTGACTAGTCAGCAAGGAAACTCTTCACTAAGAGGTATGTTTCTAACACCCACGCCTATATCGGGATGTTGAGTGAGATCATCGAAGACATGATATCATGCCTGAGTCCCTTCTCGATGGTCTAGGCCCTAAAGAATGGGTCCCGCACCATATTAGTGGAGTAGCATGAGAGGTCAGTGAACCTCGCTGAATACTGATCCATAGTCATGCTTTCCAACTGCAGATGAAGAATCTCTTGTATGCGCACTGCACGAAGTGTCGCTGGAACAAACTCTGCCTGAAACAGGCTCTCAAAGTCTCCCTAGAGAAGCGTCACCTCATTATGAACCTGAATCATAAAGCTCCACCATTTGCCTGATGGTACTTGTAGAAGGCTGGCAGTGAGGATCACCATGAGATCGACATGTGTCCCTATAGGTTGGAAGACTCTCACCACAGCCTCCAGTCAATCCTCAGTTGCATGTGGGTTCGTCTCTCCCCTGAACCTGGGTGGCCACTAGCACTGGAACTCATGCAATGCGCTCAAGCGACATGCACCCTCTGCTTCTAGAGCGAGTGGTATCAGTGGCCCAACGGGTAATGGTACTACCGGTGCCTTTTCTAGTGCCTCTACTGGCAGAGGGCCCTGCACTGAGGCCTCGTCGCTCGGTGGGCTATCAGTGCGTACTACTCTCGGAATCCTAGCTGGCGGTCTTCATAGAGGCATCCTGAAAAGAAACAGGTGCACCACGGTCAATAAGTTAGACCTGGTGAGCTGAATCAATGAGATCACAAAGAAACCCCTTGAAAACACACACACAATCAATGTTTTTGTGCACTGAGTCAGAAATCAGAAGTCAGGGTCCTTGTGTATGGATACGTCGATCACTGTACCAACACTGGATTCCCTAAACTGATAACCACACTCACTATACTTAACACTATTGTAGTTAAAATGAAATATTAGAGTCCTATGTTCTACGGTAGAACCGACTCCTCTGATACCAATTTGTCATGACCAATCCCCCGGGGCCTGTTCTGTTACTACCCCAATCCCGCCTTCCATAGGCCAGGGGATGGAGACTAGCACCAAAGGTGTATTCCCTAAAACTGGGAAGGCATTGCCTTTATAACCTATAACGCACACAACCAAGCACACAGCAAGATACAGACTCAAGTAAACTGAATAGTAAACAGAGTGAGTATAGTAAGTAAAAGGGGCTAGAATACAAGCCCAACTGGAAAGTACAAGGAAAAATGGAAATTACAATACGGTTGATAGGTGAAAAGTAGCTCCTGGATCATCCACCATGAATTATACCTGAAGTGTAGGTACAGATCATGAACGACCATCTCTATGGTTCGCCTTATATAACATCCACCCCTGAGCTACCTCCAGTCCTAGTACTCTCGTCCTCAGTTAGTGTTGTCTGTCTTCTACACCAAACACAACAGGGTGGGGGCATAGCCTGTGTAGGGGTGAATATAAGGATACTCAGTAGGGACCTGAGACCCTTAAGGTCTCGCAAAATCCAAAATGGATAAACCACAAAGCATGAAGTCAACTGTCAACCCTACTTGGGTATATGCCCATACTTATTCCTATGATATCAAGTATACCCATCTCAATCATGAGGAAACACAGGGTCCAACCCACAAGCCCAAAGCTCAACTGTTCCACAAAGGAAGGAATACCACAAAGGTAAATACCATACAAGTACACCACACAGAATAATACCACCAAGGTATTACCATGAAGGAATGTACCACAATTTACTGAATCATATCACACTAGGTATAACTTAAGTACAGTAGTAGAGATTATTAGATGTAATTACGGAATCATCTTACTCTGTTAAGAGGCTCTGCTACTGACCCACATAGTATCGCTCAGTGCTGACCCACATAGGATCGCTCAGTGCCGAACCATAGAGGATCTCTCAGTACTGACCTACACACGATCTCTAGGTGCTGACCCAAACAGGATCACTCAGTGTTGACCCCCATAGGATCGCTAGGTGATGACCCACATAGGATTGCAATTCATTCTTCACGTCACAGCCAGCTACTGGGTTCCCGCACTAGACTTTCTTTTCTTTGGGAGGGTCCACTCCTCAAGCCACTGGTCGATACTCCGACTTCCATGAAGTCTCATGAAGAATTATCTCAAAGGACCGCCACGTCATAGGGATATCAACGCAACAGATGACACATCAATCAGACGAATGGTCTGTATGTTATTAGCCTTTTTGTCCCGAGGGCCCGGTTGGATTGTTGCTCAATCCAACCCGACCATACTCCAACTTTATCCAAATCGTTAGTGGAGTATACTAAAAGGGACCATCTGGCTCCAAGGTTTCCAGCACCACTGAAATTTCGTCAAACGAACGTCTGGTGCCAAAGTTATGGCCAAAAGAGAGTAAAGCTTGTAGCTGGTCCTGGTTTGGTCCGACCCGGCCAGCCCGGCCTGGGCCGACCCGACCCGATTTGGGTCGACCCAACCCAATGGTTCCATCCCGGCCCACTGGGTCCTACCCAGTCTAATGGTTCCGTCCTGGCCCGCGCTGGGCGGCTCGGCCCGTTGGGCGGTCCGGCAGGCCGTGAGGGGCCTCGTAGGGCCGAGGGACCACGGGGGACGCAAGGGGCTGCAGGAGGCCGCGGGGGGGGGGGGGGGGGGGGGACATGGAGGCCGTGGGAGTCCACAGGCGGCACAATTATAAAGTAGTCGCGATGGAGGCACGAGGTCGCAGGGACCCGCAAGGGCAACGCGAAGCCGTGGGGGCCGTGAGGGCGGCGCGAGGCCTCAGGGGCTCAGAGGCCATGGGGCGGCAGAGGCCGCGGGGCGGCAGAGCGCCATAGGGAGTCGAGGGTATGGGGCGACGGAGTGTCGCATGGCGCAGAGGTTGCGAGGCATCAGAGTACCACAGGGCGCAGAGGCCTCGGGGTGGCGGAGGCCGCGGGGCAGCGCGACGTCATGCCTTTACTGGCAGCCAGCTTGACCGGTCGCCCTTCGTTCGTCGCCTTCATCGCGATTCTCGAGTTACACCGGTGCCAACCACTGGCACCGGTCTCCGACACCATCATGAAGATCACACAAAAGATTCACAAGATTTTCGGAGGGGTCAGGCCATGTTTGTTTGGCCCGTACCCTTTGCGTTAGGGTGGTAGCATATGGCTCAAGGAAGATAAATCAATGTGAGAGGGGATTTAACATTGATCAAATTAAAACACACCCTTACCTCGTTTGTTTATTGACGTCGATGAGGAGGGAAGAACATTCATCGATTGAAGACGTCCCACATTGGAGGATGTCCCAAGGAAGAAGTCGAAGTCATGAATTGGTGTTCTTCGTTGTAGGAGCGTTCTTCATTGGAGGAGCATCATTCATGGAAGAATTTCTTCATTGGAGAAGTGTAATTCTCCCAAAACCTCTCTCCTGCTTTTCAAAAACCTTCCCCCAATCCACCAAAAAATGAATTAGCCAACATTATATAGTATGTTGGCATAATTTCAAATGAGTTTAATTAATTAATTGAGGTGGTATAATTAATTAAAGGGGGTGGCACCATTAAAGTGGGGGAGTTTAGGAGGCTTCCCCACATTTAAGAGGGAGTTTAAGGGGGTTTTAGTCTCTGGTGGTCCCCACCACCATAACCTCTCATGGAAGGTTTAGTTTTGGTGGTCCCCACCTATTTAACCTTCCACATGGGAGGTTTCAACAAAAAGAAAATAAAATAAAAGGTTGTTTTGTTTTATTTCTGTTTCCATGAAAAACCCAAAATTCTATTTTTCACCCTCGACCTACTGTAGTTGTGGGAAAGGTCTCCTTAAGCGAATACCAGTGCTGCGAGTTCAATAGTGTCCTCAGATTTCAATTCCAAGCACTGATTAAAAATTTATAAAAACTCACGGGCATGTTTACTGAACATACCAGAATAAAAGTTCAGAAATTCACTTCGGGCACTCTGGGCCTCGGAATCACACCACGTCAGTTTTCACGGACTCTTAAAATTCCCATATATAAAAAAAATTACATGGAATTTCTGGGTCTTTACATATTTTTTTCATGTAGACCATTGAAATATATCTAATAATATTTCCAGAGATAGGCACTAAGATGATGTGAAATGCCAACTTCTGGTGAGCCTGGTATTTATATTATAAAAATATTAAATATACTAATATCAGGTGCACACAGTTTTCCTAAAATAGTAGAATAACTCCCAAACAGAGTCTTGTATTGGAAATCTAAGACAAATGTGGTGTCCTAAATGTGGGATTTATACTATGCATTGCATAATTTTTTTTCAGTACCAGGTGTTTGTTAAAATGTTTTCACGAATGAGAATTATTAAATAAATATTTTTTTATTATGTTTTGATGTAGCACCCTAGAATCCTTTATAAATATACAGTTATAACCAAATCATGGGGTTAGCTGCATAACCCTATGATTGTGAGAGGAGCCATTGTAGGAGATCTTAGAGAATTAAAATGGATCGAGATAGTGATCTTGTATTATTTCCCCAACATAGGTTGTAAATATCACTAGTGACATTGATGTGTTACCATTATACATTATTGATCGATCCAACCTGATGTAGGATGTTATTTTATGTGTATTTCTTCCCATTGATTATCTTCAAAATGAATGTGGATCAAATCAACCAATATATTGATTAACGGATCGATAATGTTACAGGTGCAAGTTTATTTACCTTGTATTTGGGAATTTATTTATTATTGATTATTTTTATCTTTGACCATCATACTAATGAAAATTAATTAAGTCCAACCCATACACGGCTATGGTTCATTCATCATTTATGGTTTTTGAAATTTTCTCCATATTCTACATGTGATCATTACTGGCATTTCATTTGGATGGAGATCCTATAAATACCTGGAGAATGGTTATTGTGCAACCAATCCTTGCTGTAATAGATCATCACCACATTGTCTATATAGATATAGACCACACTATTGTGGTGACTGATGATGGAAAATTATTTGATTTAGATATCAGGATACCCATTGTGGGTTTTGCGAATGCGACAATGGTATAGATCAAAGGGGTGAATTTTTGAGTAGATCGACAGATGTAATCTGATGAGTGGTGATGATGAGGCTCGATAACCCCCAATCCCCCTTTTCTAGGAGTTATTAGTGAGGAATTAGTGATAATGTTGTGAATAAATGACATTTGAATAGTTTGGAAATTGTAGAAAATCCCAGAATACACTGTGTGTAGCTCAAGAAAACACCCCATTTTCTCCCTCTTCTATAGTTCTAGGGTTTATGTGTAGATAAGAATAACATACACCATGTGACCCATGTCACACACCATGTAGCCCTCCACTGGAAGTTTGGAATGTATCCCATATACTACATGGGCACAGATACAGCCAGATACACAGGCATGGTTGGAGTACATGGGTACATGATATACTTGGACATGGCTAGGTACACAAGAATGGAAATACTATACGAGAATGAAACAGTGTACACAAGAATGGATAGAGTAACACACGAGCATACATGGGTGGGTCTGATATTAGAGTTATACACCATGTATCCTCTATATACATTGTGTACTTTCTCTAAGATATCATTGAGACATTCGTTTCTTCCTTATAGACTATGTTCAGTTGATTATGGTTCCTTCTATCGAGAATGTGTTGATTAAAATATTTCATTAATTTGTGTTTTGATTCTGATGCTCACAAACACCCACAGTTATGTTACTAATGAAATTAGTTTAATTAATTTTCAGGAATACATTTCATGAGACATTTATCTTATTTATGGGTTAAAGTTTTTGATTAAGTATTCAAGGCCTATTTCTAAATAATATGGAGAGACTATTCATACCCTATGTTTTTAAGTGGTAATTATGGTTTTGGAAACCTATGTTTGGAATGAAACGTAGGGATCATGAGCCCAGTGCTATTAAAAAAATTTGGTCCAAAACCCTATGTTTAAAACAAACCATATGTCTAATGAACAAACCTACAGTTCACTAACCCTACTTTTATGATAAACCATATGTTGTCAACTATATATTTTGACTTCATCACTATGCAGTGAAACCCAACATTTGAATTGGCCAACAATGAATTGTTAAATTTAAGATATTATCATCATTTTCTACAATGGTCTGTCTAGAATTAAATATCACTTTAAATCCATTTTATGATCTATTAAAAGGATTATACTCAATGGATTATATAATTCATATTTCTAAGGGATTTTATAACTCTCTTTGAATGATTTAAATTAAATTATAGACAATTTATTATGTGGTATTTGACCGGAATCTATTTGATACTTGTGAAAAATACTAACATATTCATCTTATATATATTTATATAGACATTATTCTTATTAAAAATAAGAGATCTAGTAAATAATTGTGTATTTTTGCCTTCAGAGTTACACTTTGGTGACATACATGTATTGTTATGGTTTATCAACTTGTTGCTTCTGTTGTATCTTCTTGTTAAATCCACTTCTACAGTTCAAAAAATTGTTTGTAAAAGTTATGATTTGAAGACATACATATGTATTCATCAGCCTAATGTTGTCTCTATCACTTTTTAATGGAATTCGATGTGTCATTGAAGATTAGTTTGAAGTTTTTTTCATTATTTAAGATCAAACAAAACTACTAGTCATGACTAAAAATGTAAGTGAAATCTATTTTCTCAATCAAATCAATATCTATTGATTTATTGGAGTATTGAATGCTTGGACTCGGTTATAGTGGAGTATTATATTTTGGGAATAAGATGTGAATTTTTGTTTCCCTGTAAGAGAACCAAAGGGCACTGTAAAATCCTTGTAAGGTGTCAACTTCTTGTACTCAGGGGTAGAAGTCCCCAGGGAAAGGGCATATGAGTAGAAATCACTAATCTCGTAGAGAGAGAATTGGTGGAGTGGAGTAGGTGATCTTTGTGCCTTGAACCACTATACATCACCACATTTTTTCTTTGTTCATTTTCACTACTCACTTAGATTTAATATAGAATGAAATGATTGGTTCATTTCAAGAGGGATGATTTAATTTTGTTAAGTTTTTTAAAAGGACTAAATTTGCCGCCACTTTTGTATTCTTCATCATCATTACAACACAACAAGTGGTATCAGAAGTTGGGATTTGATTAAATATATTCCTTTTAGAATTACTTTATTATTCTATTACTGTTTGATACTAACAAGTGAATCCAAATTCTAGGATCTTATGAAAATATCAATGGTTTTGTCTGGATCTAACATGTATGAGTTAAAGATATTGATTAAGATAACTCTCAAATTGATGATCTTAGAGAATTTATTTCTATGATCTATGATTCTAACATTAATGGTGACAATTATAGATGTTGTAAGGCTTGCATGATTATTTATTTGAAAAATCATAGAAAAAAAGTTTATTTAAAAGTTTTAAAGTATTATGAAATTACTAAAGAAGATTTAGAAAAATGGTATGATGATCTCGAAAAATAATATGATCTTGATTCAAGGGTAATTAATGCTATTGTATATTGATTAGGGACTGACTAGTTTAATCTATTTTCTCAATTCAATGAGCATATAAGATATGGAAGACCATTTTTGTTGCCCATAAAGGAATCGATAATATTAGACAATAGAGATAAAATAGTGAAAAGTTGATGTTTTATTTTTTTTAGAATGTGTGAAGATGATATCATCACTCAGAATAATGGGAGATTCAATGAAGTCATCAAAAATATTTATGCCTTGGGAGATCCAATTAAGAAATTAGATCATTCATTCAAAGTACTTAGAGTATTACCTTCTAAGTGGGATGAAATATCTACTACTATAATTCAATCCAAACCAGTTTAAGAATTAGTGATGAACAAAATGATTGGAACATTGATGATGTATGAAGATGTGATTTATACTAAAGATGAAATAATATTTCTATCAAATACAAATAAATTAAACTTGAAACTAATATGGATAAATTATCTGATTCAAGTTATATGGATTCTAGAAAAGGTATATTATATCTTTGTAAAATTTTTCAAAAACTATACAACTAAAGATAGAAAGGGGGTAAAGAAGACATATGCTTTGAATACAAAGAGAATGGTTACACAAAGTATAAATATCCTTTGATCAAAGCTCAAAAAAATATAAATGAAAATACAAGAAAATTATGAAGGCTACTTGGAGTGATTATTCTAGTTCAAATTTTGAATCAACTATGAGATTTGAGGCCGAGCATAAAAATAAAATGGTATTTATTAAGGATCATGATGATGAGGTGCAATATTTTTACTCTCAAAATTTTAATTTGGAAAAAATTATTATGATAACATAAATAAATATTGATGTATCATTTAATATATATACTAATCCTTAAATAAATAACATAAAAATATTAAAAGAATCATATGATTCTATTTTAACTTATAAAGAGAGTTTAAAAAAATACATATTTAAGATCTTACTATTTTTAAATTTCTTATGATCTGTGTGAAACTATAATTAATTAATCAATAGATGAAGAAAATATTTTAATGAAAGCATCTAGTAATATTATTAAAGGAGAAAAAATATTTAAATCATATTATTTGTAAATATGAAATTCACAAAGGAAAACATTGAATTGAAGTAATAGTGAAAACCGAAAATTATATAGGAATTATTTTGTTTCTGATTCAAACAGTAAAATAATGTCCACCATTAAACATTTTTATTATGGTATTAATGGAAATTATAAAAATTACTATTACATTATGAAACCTCAATTTTCTGGTGTTATGAATTATTATATTTCAAAAGAATTTTCTAATTTTAATAGTAGAATATCTATTAAGAAAACATATTTGGTTACTTATGATTTTAATTAATGACACTGCCAGACCCAAAAACATATGGGTACTAAAAGGAACTTTTATTTGATAGTTTTCTTGTATACACCACTAAACTAAATTGTTGAATAGTTAAGTGTTGTTCTCCAAATAATATGGAAATCACTATTTTAACAAAGGAGTTATCAAATATGATGTAGTTAATTATTGAAAAATACTTATAAATCGAACAAATAATCTAGGAAGTATTTGATTTCCCATATTTTTATATATTTTTTAATCGCATTAACAATTTTATATTGGTGGATTTAAATATTTTGTGTTTAGTTGTTAAATCTTGTCTCACTCTTTGGATTAGATTTTTTAGTTTCAAACTGAAGTTTATAATAAAATTTCTAAAATATTCAAATTCTTATAAATATTGTTTTATATCTTCTAAAAATATCTATATATTATAGTAATTTTTTAATTCAAAAAATAGTTTTATAAAAAATTGTTTTAATCTTTTAACTAGTATTTGTTTTTAAATTTATTGTCTATAAAATATTTATTATTTTATATAACATCTCCTTTAAAAATATTCTTCTAACACAAAACTTTATTTTCAAAATTTACAATGTAAAATGATTAATTTTCATTTATGGGTAAATAATTTGAAGAACCATCCTTATATTTTTTTTGAATTAAATGTACTTTCGTACTCTTTATGACCCAAAACTATTCTTCTTAAATACTCTTAAATTATTTATTCTTCTTCTACAAATTATCAATTTAAAATAATTATTAATAAACCTCCTTGAGTGAAATGAAGCTGCCAAGAACATCAATTTTATATAAATGTTCCTCTCAAAAGAAAATGAGTGGTAATACATCTACTAATGTATTTAGAAAATAACCAGTTTCCTTTGCTAAATATTCTTATCAAAAATATTCTAGAAAATATAATGAAGTTCAATTTTTTGAATAAGGATAAGTTTCATAGTGTCAAATTTTTAAAGGTGAAATGTCTTATGAAAATATTTTGTACAAAGTTAATATTTTAATTGAAGAATTTTTAAAGTTTCATGATGATCTAAATGTGTATAACAAGTCATATCAATATCTACAAAAATGTCTGTTTTAAAAACAATTTTTGATACAAATAATGGGAGTATCAGGATTTAAGGAAAATATCAATTTTTAAAAATTGGTTTAATTCATTAATGGTAGATATAAAAAGTTAGATAGAGTGGCTAAAATGAGAAGCTATTATTAATTCAAATCTTGTTGAGTTAAGAGGGTTTTAGTCAAACTATTATCATCTTTCTCATGGATTTAAACATCTGTATATGTTTAAAGTATAATATAACAACAGTTATGATTTTTAGTAGATATGAGTGAAAATTTGGGATGTTTTGAGTTTTCAGATGAACCATCAAACCCTTTATTTAATACCTGAATTTTCTTCATCTTAGTAGCTTAATTAAATTCAAATTTATATATCATTTTGTTAGTTTAAATATATTTTTAATCATTTTGTTTAATTAAAAATGCTATAAAATGTTTTGTAATTTCTTTCTCATGTCACATATTAGTGGAGAAATTTATTATAATTTATACTTGTAATTATTTTCTAAAAAATTATAGATTATCTCCTATATTTATATTTTTAATGAAAAAAGACGTTTTTGAAATTTAATTTTATTTATATTTTTAAAAATTTATTATCTAATTTGTCCAAACATTAATATTTTTGTTGTTTCTGAGATTGTAAAAAAGGGGATATTTTTTGCATGTGTTGATTCAACAACTTCATTAATTTCGTTTTGTTTTTGATGCTCAAAAACACCCAAATTTATGCTACTTATAAAATTACTTCAATTATTTTTTAGGAATATATTTCTTGACAAATTTATCTCATTTATGGGCTATAATATTCAATTAAGTATTCTACATGTGTTTGTAAGTAATCTAGAAACGATGTTTATACCTAAAATTTATAAGTGGAAGGTGTGGTTTGAGAACAATACATTTGGAATGAAACATATGGATCATGAAATCTATGCTATTGGAAAATTATAGATCAGCAACACTATGTTTGGAAGATCCCTACATTTAAGGAACAAATAAAGGGTTCATTAAACCTACTTTTATGTTGATCCATACATTGTCAACCATACTTTTGGACTTTATCACTATGTAGTGAAACCCTATATTTGACTTGGTCAACAACATAGTTTTAAATTGAATATATTATCTTTGTTTTTTTCAATGGTCTCAATGGAATTAAATATCACTTTAAACCTATATTTTTATCAATTTAATGGCTCTTAATTTGATGGTTATATATTTCATATTTATAATGGATGACATGAATCTATTATAATTATTTGAATTAAAAAATTCATGATTTATTATGTGGTATTTATGGAGATTTTTGACATAAAGTAATATGACTATTAGGATAAATACTGAGATATTCATATTCTATATATATACATTTTATTCTCAAGAAAAATAGAAGTAATTGTAATTAATACTATATCATTGTCTTGAGAGTTATAATTTGGATACATACATGTTTTGTTTTGGTCGGCTGACTTGAGATTACTATTATATCTTCTTGATAAATCCTTTTCTACAGTTTGAAAAATCATTTTTCTGAGTTATACTTTGGAGACATAAATATTTATTCCTCTTTTTGGTGTTTTCTCTATCACTGTTTAAAATAAATTTGTGCATCTTTGAAGATTATTTTGTTGTTGTGTATTATTTAAGATCAAACACAACTCTCAGTTACTACTCCAATTGTATGTAAAATCTATTTTCTTAATCGAATCAATCTCTATATATTTATTGGTGTATCAACTACTAAGAATCATTTTTGGTGGAGTGTTAGCTACTCAAACTATTCTATGGATTTTTGGTTCCCTATAAAAGAACCAAAAGACCATGTAAAAGACTTGTAAGGTTTCAACTACCTGTATTCATTTTTTGAAGTACCTGGAAAAAAGAATTAATATGAAAAATTACCAATCTTGTAGAGAGAGCATTGGTGGAGTGTGATAGGGGGTATTTGTACAGTAAACCACTATACATCGCCATGTTCTTTTCATTATTTATTTCATCTGATCACTCGTCATTAATAGATACCTAAAGGTTCACTTCATTTGAAGTAGTATGTTTTAATTTTTTCGTGTTTTTTAAAAGTAAAAAATTCACCACCATCTTTTGTCTCCATCATCCCCATTCTGTCACAACACCTTGGTAGATCACTACAAGGGTACAATATGAAATTTCATCCTTGAAACAGTATTATGATCCCCTCTATGGGTTCTAATTCATATAGAGTTCCTGGTATCCTTCAAGGAGGCATGGGTTGGGATCATCTATCATACCCTTCCTAGGTGAGGTTCATGGTATTGGAATGACCACCATGAATAGGGAATAAATATCCTATATAGCAGATAGATATATTAGGGTTGATGGAATCCCCCAAAATTCCAATTTGTTATCCCTATCTAGATAGTTTGATCTTCTAGGATCCAGTCTGTACATCTTGGAGATGCTAGATGATCCTAACTTCATAGATGGGTTTCATCAGAGACTGCATGTCTCAAGGATTGATCCCTCCTAGACGAGTGTTAACTTTAATCCTTGAGTAAAATAATATGAATGGTAGTGATGGTTGATACATTTTGAGATTGATTTTCTAGTATGATCATATCTACGATTTATTTTTCTATTATCATTATGTCTCATAAACTGATTAAAATATTTGTGTATTAATGATCTTACTACACTTGATGCTTTATGTTTGTTTATTTCGGGGTGTACTATTGGGTATCATTATACTCACCATTTCATTGGATCTGACCACACATATCATGTATTATATAGACAAATAACATTTCTATGGAGTCCTAGGAGGATTGGGACCAAGAATAGAGTAGTTTTGGAGTGAAAAATGGAGGTTTTTACTATTGATTCATTTGATATTAGTCCCCTCCTTCTGAACAAGTTAGACCATATCTCTAGTTTTTGGTGGGGTTTTATTTAAAACATTACCACTTTTAGTGATCTTTTCATACTCTTATGGTAGAATTTTAGATCTATACATGCATTGGTACTAGTTGTGTTTTTTTACATTTCTTAATTTTTTGTTCATGGAGAATTATGTGTGTGTGTGCATGAATATAGGTACTTAGGTTAATGTCTCCCATATGTGTTATATTCCTACGTTTTTCTAGTCACTAACCACTAGCCTATTAAAGTAAATATTGGGGTTTTTATGCTATTATTATCATTATCCATGCAGGCCTTGGTCGGTTGGGTCATGATAGAGAGGTATTAGAGTAGTCGTTTCTACCTTGGGACCTGAGTTTGGATATTTACTAGCTTTGAGGTTTGGTTTTTGATTTATGTAAATAATGTTAAAGTGGATCAAGTTCATATTTTAGGACAGGGTGTTCAGTTTTGGTATAGAGGCTGGTGTATCCATTCACCAAGTCTCTGATAATATATTTGTTGAATCAGAACATGTAGAAACTAGTTGTAGGGAAAACATTGGTATATAAATAATATAGGAATGAGTACAGGTTTATATTTCCATCTTGATTTAGCTCCATAGATATACTCATTGACCATGGTTCATCTTTTTGATTTTAGGATTCATTTTTGATGATAGCCAACTAGGATTACACTATATGATCGTGAGGATGATCCACTGATTAATGGGGCTTCAGTGTTGGGTCATTTACAGAATGTAATACCTCTGGGTGGTTGAAAAGTTATGACACCACCCATTTAGTAGTAGATTAAAACAGGTCGAGGATTTAAATATGATGAGTTAAATCTATGAGTTTTAGAGAAATATACATCCCAAGTTTCGAGGTGATCTGAACCCCAAGGTAGCTGGGGACTGGATAGAGGAATTCACCTAATTTATCATCTCATATGGGCAACTACAGATCATATAATGGTCATTGTAGAAAGTATTCTTCAGGTATATTCTTGGCGATGGTGGATTATAGTGAATTTGTCACATGATGAGACAACTCTATCCAAGAATTATTTTTAGAATCTATTTAAGGAGGATTTTTATCAAACCACATTTCAATCAATGTTCATTCAGTAGCTTCTATAGTTGCAACAAGGTTGTATGACTATGGTGGGGCATTCTGTGAGATTCACTGACCTATCACAATACTCCATGGACATGGTTAGGTATCCATTCTTTAGATAAAGGTCCTTATAAAAGATATTACACCAATATATCATGGTTGGAATTATATATATTTTTATTCCCACCATTGATGGAGTGCTTTAATGGGACTTAGTAATAGAGATCTTTTAGTCATATAAGACATCGATAGTGGATATTGGTAATGTGATCACAGGATTTGAGACCTAGACATGAGGTAGATGATGGTAGTCATAGGGATTTTGGCATAGATGACACTTCAGGAGATGATCCAGGACAGAGTATTCATGGTTTTTAGTAATCAGGATGGTTCAAGTTAGCCTAGGGAGAGGTGGTTCTTCTCTTGTGATGTTTAAAGACGTCTTGCTCACGATTATCTGACCTGTTACATAGCTGATAGGTAGACGATCGAGGTACCACCTAGATAGAGATAGTGGTATGTGCAGGGAGGTCTATAGGGAAGTGGATGTTGTGGAGGAGTAGGTATAGATTCAATAGGTGGAATATTGTTTTACTTATTGCCACCACCACCCCTAGGTATTCCACACCAGGATCAGGGGTCTAGTGGTTAGGGGAGAGGATAGTTTCAGGTAGTGGAGACCTATGGACCTCTGTCTCTCGGGATGATTAGAGGTAAAATATGTGTCTTTTCTACCTTAATTATAGTATTTATAGACATAGGTACGTTTTATTACATTCTTATCACTTCATTGGTTTGAGATTTAGAGATTCTGGTTGAAGCCTTAGCTTGACCCTTTCACTTGGAGATTCCCATCAAAGGTGACTCGGAAATCACACACTTTTTATGAAGTGTTATATGACTCTTGGAGGTGATATTTTATTATTGGATATCTTTATTTTAGTGATGATTCATTACAACGTTTTATTAGGTACGATCTGGATATCCAGAATTCATGCCCAGATTGATTGTTTCATGGGAAGGATGCAGTTTTTCTAGGATAATAGATCGAGGTTTTCCTTCATGGGTGATAAGGAAATCCAGAAATAGTAGGATGGGCTTATTCCTATAAGGATACAATTGATTACTCAACATTTAGGTAGTATTACCCTTGGATTAGTAGATTATATGGGAATCTAGTTTCCTTTAGTCATGGTGGAGTATAAAGACATCTTTCCTAAGGATATTTCAGACTTACCCCCCATTGAGATATAAAATTCCACACTAACTTACACTTATGTATGAATGTAATATTTTTTCTAGAATATTAGATGACTACCATAGTGGTCTATGATGTGAGGTTACAGTTGGAGGAATTATAGAGAAAGGACTTTGTCAGACCCAATGTTTCCCCCTGGAAAGCCCTGACGTTAATCACTAATATGGTAGACGACATCATGAGTATATTTATGGATTATTGGTGCATGAACTAGGTGATTATAGAATAAGTATCCACTACCAAGTATCAACCACATTTTTGATCAGTTGAGAGGAGATCTATGTTTCTTAAATATAAACTTCAGATTAGGCTATCACTATATTCAAGTATGAAAAGAGGATATATGAAATATGGCATTCAAATGTCACCACAGTCCCCATGAGTAATTGGTGATGCATTGTTTTCATGAATAATTCCCCAACAGTATTAATGGGCCTCATGAACGATATATTTTAGCCTTTCATGGATCGGCTTGTGGTAGTCTTCAATGATGGCATATTAGGGTACTTAGTGTATGAGGAGGAGAACACAAGACAGCATAGGATGGTATAGGACATACATAAAGAGCACAAAAATTATGGGAATCCCTTGAAGTGCTTGTTATAAATTCAAGAGGTCTAATTTTTTGGACATTTCATCTTAGATGATGGTGTAGAAGTGGACCTAGAAAAGGTCAAGGTAGTATTTTATTGGGATCCACCCAAGATCATGATATAAGTGTGGAGATCCACCCAAGATCCTGAGGTTGGTAGGATAATATAGGGGATTCATGCTACATTTCTCTTAGATATTAGCACCTCAGACTACTTCAACCTATAACGGGTTCCTTTTGTTTGGACAGATAGGTTTAAATAGGATTTTAGGAGTTTTAGAAGATATTAATTAGTTCCCCCATCTTGAGATTATTAGAGGAGGGTTTCGAGTATGTAGTGTTCTGTAATTCCTTTGGGACTAAACATGGTTGTGTTCTAATGAAGAGTTAAGATTTGATCACCTATATGTCTCAATAGTTGAGACTATATGAGCTGAACTATGTGTCCCACGATATTTAGTTCGAAGTTATAGTTTTTTCCTTGAATATGTTGCAACATTACCTTCTAAGAGGGAGGTTTATTTTATATTTTGACCATAACCATCTCGATTATATATTCTATTAGAATTATCTTAACTTGATATAGTGATGATTCTTAGAGTTACTCTAGAATTATGACTTCAGATTAGATAATTATCTTGAGAAGGGGAATTTGGTGGAATATTCTCTCAGTATGAGCTATTGTTCGTAGTTTTTGACCGAGGTATCAGAGTAGGTATCCTCATTAAATTTTTCCCTCATAGATGTAGATGGATAAGAATGCATCCAATTGATGGTTGTTACCATGACTCTTCTACAACATGTTAGGAAGGCTCAAAATGGAGATATAAACTATGAGACCTTAAGTTCATAGATATCCAATGGACTTACTCTTGATGGATTTTATAAATATGGGGAGAAGATCATACTTTTTAATCGATGATGATGGTACTACTGACATTGGGGGAGGATGTTATGAGGGAGTTTCATGCATCCCCCTTAGTGGTACATCTAGGTGTGTTGAAGATGCATTTGGAACTCTGGTGTTAATTCTCTTAGACAACTATGTAGAAGGGTCTATCACTAATTTTCCATCGATGATTCAATTTCTATTAGGAAGGATAAGCACCATGTTTTAGTAGATTTATCTCAACCCATTTAGGTTCTAGAGTAAAAGTGGGATGTGATATATGTGGAATTTTTGATAGGGAATTTGAAGATGTCTAGAGGAAACGATTCCATATGGGTGATCGTAGACTGACTCACCAAGTCGTCCCACTTCCTATCAATCTAAGAGCATAGTTCAGAATAGATTTTGGGACCCCTTTATATATAAGAGATATTCTAGCTCTATAGAGTTCCTTTGATGATCACATTATACCATGACGCTTGCCTCA
This sequence comes from Viscum album, assembly GCA_963277665.1. NCBI lineage: Eukaryota > Viridiplantae > Streptophyta > Magnoliopsida > Santalales > Viscaceae > Viscum > Viscum album. The sequence goes on along the minus strand of OY728130.1, from coordinate 92,544,564 downwards.
CATTATGATTATGGAGAGGATTACAAGAGTCTTTTGGGACTCAGTTACATTTGAGCATGATGGTCCCTATCCTAGACTAATGGCCATATTGATTAGACAATTCAACCTCTAGAGGACATGTTTTAGGCCTTCATGTTGTAATTTGTCCATATTTATGAGGATCAACTAACCTTGGTGGAGTTTTCATACAAAACAAACTACCATTCCACCATCGATATGGAACTACTCGAGGTTTTGTATAGGAAACTCTGTAGTTCACCATTATGTATGAATAATCTAGGTATGTCAGCACTCATGTGACTATTGTTGGTGTAATATATGAAGGAGAAGGTTTATATCATCTAGGAGTATATGTGGACTACCCACAAATGTCATAAGTACTATATGGATAGCCGATGGAGGCCTTTAGTGTTTGATGAAGAAGTCTATGTGTTTTCAAAGGTCTCACCTTGTCATGGATTATAGATATTTTCCAAGTGTGGAAATATATCTCCATGAATAATTAGACCTTTCCAAAAACTCCTTATGGTCGGTGAGGTCTCATATCTCATATACCTACCTCCATAGTTAGTCTGAGTAAATGAGACTTTCTAAGTGTCTCATTTGATATTGTAACACCCCAATATTTCATGGTATATTATCTTAAAATATCATTTGTTTCACTCATCACTTACTTAGCTTGTGTTACACGCAATATTGAGTTCATGCGAAACACCACTTTAGTATTATAATTATTTAAATGATATATTTATAATTTATCCATTAAATATAGTAATATAAATAGTAATAAACCATTTTTAAATGTTATTAACAATGTTTTCACATAAATAAAACATATTTATAATGAAATGTATATATTTCGGTAATATAGTTATATGTTTAGAAACAATATTTTCTTAAAGGAGATACTTTTTATGTCCTTTTGTGAACAACAATAAAATTAATTTTAGACACTCATAGAAACATAATTTCATAAAATAGACATCATTTTTGAATTCATAATATCAAAATTATCTTAGTGTGAATTTTTCGTATTTTTTTGAAAATGTTCAATTTTTGATGAATAGTGAAATTACTACATTATTGTTAATAACCGCCTTTTTAATTTAAATAATTATTTCATTTTAAATATATTTTAAAGTCATAATTGATATATAATTAATATATTAACCCAATTTCGGTCATGGGAATAATTTTTTTAATATAATTAGATATAAATATTCAGTGAACTTTTTTAACGTCTTTTTTCCCGCCTTTTAGGCACATTTTCATATTAGCATTAAACATAATTTTACCACTTATGTGAATTTAATTTCAAAACTCTAACATACAGGGTTGTAATTATTATGAAAAATATTCTCTAGTATGATCAAAATAATTTTATTGAATAGTAACTTTTGAATTTTATTTACCACGGTTGAAGGTAAAAATATGGTTATTAAAGGTGAAAATAAAATTATTAATAATATAAAATTACCCTAACACATATATTAATTTTTTTGGATAATTATTCCTTGACAAAAATCCACCTTATTTCGAAAATATGATCATTTTTAAGCCATATGTGTCTGATTAGGATATTTATTATATTTTATTTAAAGAATAGTTAAACATTTCATATTAAAATTTTAATAAATATTTTACTTTTAATTTGCAGTTATATAAATTTTATTGTTGAATTTAAATTGTATTTAAAAGTGTAATAAATTTATCTACATCATGATAATTTATTTATAATTTTTATAAATTAAATATATAAATTAAATTGTTACACAATTATGATGCAATTATTGTTTAATTCATTGATATATCAAATAAATGATATTACCAATATTAAAATAAATAAAATTTGATTTAATTAATGACAAAAACTAATTTTATAGATACCTTAGACATTCTAGTGAAATATTGCAAGTATTTTCTTGAATTTATCATTTTGGTTTGATATTTTTAAAAATAAAAATATTGAATAGTATTAAAGTTGACATAAATGATATTTTAAACAAAATACTATTTAAATAAATGATATAAAAGTCATACAAATATAAGATTTCTCCAAATAATATTTATAATGTCAAATATGTCATAACTAATCTAATTGGGGTTCTTTTGGTACTTTATAGTAACTATATTAACCCTATAGTGTATAAATACAAGAAGACACGGTAAGAGTGAACCTCTTTAACTAAGGGTTAAATCCAAAATATAATGTTACTTTTATGCACTAAACATGTAAAAAATAAATTTGTTGAGAGAATTTAGACCCATCATAATCATGGCCTCAAAATAAATCACTTTATAACTATTTTCACCTAAAAAAAATTATTATGAATATATATTTTAAGATCTTCCAAAAGTTCCCCTCACCTCTCTTTTAAAAGGGTACTTCTCCTTCTCTTTAATTCACGCCTCAAAATCATTTTTTTAAAGAAAAACCCTTAATATTTACTCTCCCAACTTCCCTCAATACACCCTAGATTTTATATTTTGGAAATAAATTCATCTTAAGGAGTATTTTGGGTAAATCAAAAAGAGATACCTGAAAAAGATGTAATTTTTTATCACTTATTTCAATATTTTTTTCTTCTACATCCTCTTAATATGTTGTCTCCATACGAAAGTATTAACTCCAAAATATACTATATATTGAGATTTTTTTATTATTATTGGAAAAACATATTCCTACTTTTTCCCATCCGACAAAAAATAATTTCATCATGCATGCATAAGTACGGCTTACCCTCTCCACACCGTGGTCTAAACTGTTTTTCATGTACACTTTATTTTTATGGGTATAATGATGAATATAAACGATTTAAATAGTAAATATAACATGATATTGTTTCTATAAAATTTATATTTCATCCAATTTCATACCCTTTAACCATTAAATAAATGATACTTTCACTCGTGCGTATGTACGACTTACCATCTCCATGACGCGATGAGATTCATCTTACACATTCACCATTAAAGAATGATTATAAAAATATATATTATTAATAAGTATGAAATATATCACATTATAATTATACTATAATATATATATATATATATATATGTATGTATGTATGTATGTATGTATATATGTATGTATGTACATATATGTCATTCACTTACATCTATTCAATACGATAAGAAAAAAGAGATAGTGTTCATGTGTATGTATGACCTACTGTCTCCATGAACAGTTTATTCAATTTCATATATCTATCTATTATATATATATATTATGAATATATATGATATATCAATCATGTTATACATTATTTAATTAATTAAATCATGATCTATTTAATAAGATCAAGAGTAACAAGTCAAAACATCTACGATAAAGAAAGTGATTATTACCTAAAATGTTGCTTTAACATGGAAATTATTAATATATAAGTAATATAAAGACATAAAAGAATCATATATGATATCATAAATATTAGTATGAATCTTTTTTAAGTTAATAATATGTTTAAAACCATTATACATGATTTTCAGATACATATAGAAACTAGCATACTTAAGTTAAGTGAATTTTGTCTCACATTAGATTTTTGTGACATATAAACCATGTTCACCACCTATTTCTTGTGTGTGGTATATGTACTATCCCAATTATGTTTGATATTGAAACATCCCTGGTAAATAAAGAATATTAAATTTCCATATTTTTTAAAATATGTGAATTAAATATTAATTTTACTTTCAAGGGGATGCTATGTCCGATAGAATACTCAGCATGCTACAATAGGTTTCTTTGAAATCTTACATTGCAAACACCTTTGAGTTATACCAAAAAATAATATAATATTATTATTATTTTAAATGGTAGTTAATGCCAAGTAATTGTATTGGTGGGAATGAACATAACTAAATACAATTTTATTACATATATTCATTAAATGTTTTTATATTAATCCAATTAAATTTAGATGCTTAAAATAAAAATGAATCCAATTTTAAGCATAAATACTCTAATATTTTTTAAAGTTAGTTTTATCGCCTTTTGTTGGAGAACACATTTTAAATCTAGTTTTTGTCACTTTTATATATTTCATTTTAAAAAATAAACTTATTCTTTAGAAGTGGGATATAAAAATTTTCTTTGGGTAAATATTTTGTATTTTTCTTATAAAGGTCATTTTTTAATGAATAGTCAAAAATACTACATTTAAAGTCAAAACTGTCTTTTCATCTGATTTATTTATATGGTTATATTATCTTAAATTTTTTTTCTAAAGTGTAATTGGATAAATTTTTTACCTTTTAATCTAATTTTGTTCATTGTAAGTAATTTCACTTTGAAATTGGTCATAAACACATGTCAGTATTTTTGTAGTTTTTACTTCTTAAAAACACGCTTACTAATTTTGAAAATGAAAATTTATTTTAAATTAATTAATGAAACTTCTATGTGTTGAATTTGGTAAAATATAAATCATTTTTGAATTATGGATATCAAAATTATCTTTAGGTGAATTTTTTGTGTTTTTCTAAAAAGGTTCAATTTTTTATGAATAGTGAAAAGCACTACCTAGTATTTAAAAAACAACTTTTTCATGTAAATGAAAATTTACTGCTTCTTTGAATTGAATTTCAAAAATCCAACATACATTGTTATCATATGTAAGTAAAATATGATTCAATAGGATGAAAATAATTTTTGATAAATAGTATCTTTTGATTTTTATTTATCTCGGTTAAAGGTAAATAGAGTAATTCAAGGTAAAAATAATATTATAATAATATTAAACTACATTAACACTTGTCCTAACTTTATTGGATGAGTCATGAATAACCAATAAAATCATTGAGTAGAAGTTTTGGACTTTGGAAGCCACTTGGATAAGAAAATTACATTAATGAAATTTTATTTAATGTAAAAATAAAAATATCCTAAACATGTATTGTTTTTCTAACACCATTTAAATGCGGGGTTATATAATTGATATCATTGACTTTAAATAGTCCTTAGAAATTTAATAATATTTTCCTATATCATGTTATTTTATTTATAAATTTTAGACATTAAATAAATAAAATTATTTATGACATAATGATGATACGATGATTACCTCATTAATGATTGTTTTAAATGAATGCGATTAAAAATTTTAAAATAAAATTATTTTTAATACTTTTTATGCCATATGAGAATTTTATGGATGATTAGGGCTTGTTATATTTGAATTAATGAATTTTTTTCTAATTGATCAAGTTGTTATTGATTTTTAAAAAGGCATGATATGAATAATATAAAAATTGACAAAAATGTGTTTTTAAATTAATTAATATTTTATTAAATGATAAAATAGTCCTAAAAATCTAAGATTTATAAAAATGACTCAAATATGTTTTTAAATGTTATTAATTAACCCTTTTAGGTTCTATTTAAATTTTATGGTAACTATATTTACCATATATTACGAATATACATGAAGACAAGGAAAAACATAAATAAGTTAACAAAGGGTTAAACAAAAAAGATAAGGATTGAAAAATATACAAAACTGATAAAACTCTTATTCGGTGAATTTATTTTGACTTATATTCATCTTATTTTAAAATTTAATGAGTTGTGATCCTTTAAAACCGAAATTTATTTTATAATAAAATAATACTTTCAAACTTTCTTAAAGAGCGCCTCCTCCCTCTTATAAAAGGCCATCACCTATAACCCATTACTCACACCTCTCAAGACCCTTGGATCATCAAAACTCTACCCAAATAATCTCCCAGCATCCCTATATTCCTCTAAACATTCATACCTTATGCAGAAGGCAATTGAAAAATACTTTTGATTCAAACTAAAGGGAGTTACCCGATTTAAAGGTAACGTTTTTCCTCAAGTTCTTTTCTTTTATTTCACTTCTTCACTCTCCATGCTCTTATTATTCTTTTTTACATAAAAACACTACTATAATCAATATAATAGGTTTTTTTATGATAAGTATTCAAACGACACTTACACACACCTTAGTCTAATGGGTAAAGAACATACATTTTCTGTGGACGGCAAACTACCACCTCACGAAACGATGATTGTTCTATCTTCTCCTACCACCGCTCATGGTGGACATTATGATGGAACTATATTTATATGTAATATATATTATATTTATATTGTTTCTATGATTCTATATTTTTAATTTATATCACGCCTTTATGGGTTCCATAATGGGTAAATATGATAATTTTATTTGAGGAAGTGCGGACTATCGCCCCCTCAAAGTGACATGACTCGTTCATACTATATGTGGAACATATAAAGGATGAAGTTAATGAAATTATATATGATATAATAATGTAATTATAATATACCAATTTATAATAAAGTTTTCATTCCATTAAATATGAAATAAATTGAGCGTAGCGTTCTTGAATACTACGTTGTATTGTCTCCACAAACAGTGCATTTCATTTCTTATATCCAAATGATATGGACTATTATAAATACATATATAATAGATATATATGGTATATATGATATCTAAATCAGGAATATATTTCTAGATATAATTTAATTCTTACCAGATAGAAAATTTTTAATTATAAAAATTTCATTTTTGACTCAAGTACCGAACATCGACAAAAAGACCGATGTGAACTTAAATAATTATACGATTATTAGAGAAAGATAATAAGTGATATAAAAGAAATAATAAATTTGAAAAATATTCTGAATCAATTATAATTAACATAAGTTTATTATCCAGGGAGATAAATAATGAACAAGAAAATTCAGACACAAGGTAAGGGGTTTTCATCTCACTTTTTATTCTGGTGAGATTCATTCTATATTTTCCACTATTTTCTTTTGTATGGTGTATGTAATTACCATGATGGTATTCTTTTTTCTAATATAATTTAATTTATGTGTATTTACATCTTCATTGAATGATCCTTCTTTCATGGGGTGTTTATTTCGTATGTTACCAAATCTATAAGGGAACTTTTTAACCCAATTCCAATTCATTGGGTTAATCTTATAATTCTTAATTATGTCAAGATATGATTATGTGTGGAATCACGGTTTATTTTTTTATGTTGTAATTTAAAATCCCCTTTGTGTTGATATGTTATTTGTACACATAATCTCCCAAAGGATAAATTCTGACGTCGTTTATACGATTATTTTAAGGGGACTTTTCACCATTCTTTCTTAGTTAAAGACTTCTTTTATGTTACATATTTTAAATTTTCATTTTCATATGTTGGGATATGTTCTTATATATCCTTATTTTTTTAATTTTATTTCCATGTGATGAGAGACCCTTTTCTCTCTCATCAACTCATTTTTAAAATTTTAAAGTGACGTCATTAGGCTGTCAAATTTCTGTAATAGAATTTATTAACCCAATTTTAATTATTTGGGTTAAGCTTTGACTTATAGATTATTTCGTTCTATTAATATGTTTTAATGACCTCTAATTGTTTTACACTTAATATCCACTTATATTGGGTGTATTCTTATTTTTCACACATAATTAGGTCATTGATTTATCTTTAATATAAGGATACAATCTTTGTAAGGGACTTCGTCTCAATCTACTTTCATTGAGGCCTACTTTGATTTATACAAGAAATTCCTTTATACGATGACTTTTTAATTTCATTCAGAGGGAATATATTTCTATGAAGAAATTTACTAAACAACAAAATGGAATGTTTATTTTTAACATACGCGGTGACAACGACCTTTCCACCACCACAAGTATTATTTTATCTTTGGATTCCTTAAGAATATGTAGTGTTTTTAAAAGGAAGATAAATACCATATACTATTTTTATGTATTTTGGTATTGAAAATGGTTTTGAGAAAGCATTGATTATTTCAATATCTTGAAATGATATATTGGGATTTCAATGTAGAAATATTATCTGTCTTTTATGCTTGTTTTATGTGTTATAGTCCTTTAGCATAATTTACGTATACGGGTGGTTCCATTATAAACCTAGGTCGAGTGAGCCTGATATATATCTTCAATGCATTGGGTAACATGATGGAGGTAGACATTAATGTTTCTCCTAATAGATTTATGGAAAATACTGTGATGGGTATTTCAAACGTAACTCCCAACGCAGTTATGAAATCCACAATGTAAGTTTGATATGGATGCCAAAATTTACCTTTATGATTTATGATTTCTATGTGTTATTAATAAATCTTATGATTTAATGAGGTATTTTAAACAGGTTATGTTTTTTATGTATTTAAGGACTAATGTTTTCATTCCTTACTTTATAACCCTTAGTGATCTTTTTATGCTCATCCCCATTTTTTGAAATGTTTTTCACAGGGTGTAAGGAATGGTAAGAGAAAGGAATAATTAAAGAAGATTTATATCAAGAAAAGAATTCTTGTTTTGTTTTAATGAGTTTTTATTTTATGAAAAAAGTGGATACTGAGTAGAAGTGTATACTTTGAAATATTTTAGATGTAATGTAATTGTTATGGCCTAGTTCTCTAAAACTCTAAACCCAAAAATATCCTTAATGTGAATTATTAACTTAACTCAAGATTAGGTGATGTTTAAGGTTGCGGCCTTATAGTTGGTATCAAATATTGGTTAAGATAAATTTAGTTGTTATGGTTTCATTTGAGCATAAGTGACATAACATTAATGGTTAAAATAATAGAAAGATCCATAGTTTTTTAGATAAATTGAATCGGTTTAAGATAACTTTGAATAAGTATATCTTAATGTTTACCCTCCTCATTAGATATTATATGTAGATATTATTTATATACTTACACTGACCTTTATTGTTTTAGTAAATGCCTGGATCAATCCAGTACCAACATAACAATAGATATGAAAGGATCTATGTTGGTTTTCATAATGAAAAAACAAATGAAATAGGAGATGCAATGAGAAGTCTTGTGGTTAAAATATGTTATGGTTATTTTGATTTATATATATCATTTTTTGGAATGTCATAAAATTATAAGGTTTTATAAAAAGTACAACCACTATGATGCATGACAACCCATCGTGTCTGGCTAGGCCGTAAGAATCGAACATACAACCAAAGGGTGACAAAGGCGCATGACCTACCACTAGCCTATGTGAAGTCCATGGTTAGTATGACATATTATTTTTAGTTAAATGATTTTATTGATCAAGAATAGTTTGATTTGGTATCTTGTTTTTTATCGAATGGATATCCTTATTATATAAAAATGATTTGGTGATTAAGTGATAAAGGTTATTTTGGGAAACAATATATGCCTAATAAAAAATAAAATACTATGGGATTTCATTTGTGGAGTAATGGTTGAAATTTTATTTTGGAAGAATCTATGTTTTTATTATGAACATATGAACATTTGGGTTATTTATGTAAATTATTTCCCTATCATAGAGAATATATGATTTTGTTAATTACACTTCAATATGAGAATTTACGAGTATTCGATGTTTTTTGGAGATAAATGTTAAGATTTTCTATGAATGACTATGTGATCAAATCCTTCTGAATGTTGGGCTTCAATATTAGTTTGATTATTTTGAAGAATTTTATATACAATTTCATGTTGAATGGTCTTTGTTGAACTTTGAGTATTGTTTGTTCAATTTTAGAGATTAAGAGTAGTATTTATTTTTATAAAAGAATATCCTTTTTGGGGATTATTTGATCTTGTACCAACGATTTTGGGTTTGGTTAATGTCTAAAGATAGGGGAAATATATAGTTCATCTTTTTTGGATTATGTGATTCTCTAAAAGTTAATTCTAGCATTTTATATGTAACCAAGTCATCTTGAATACTCATCATCTGGAGAAAGGATGAGTTTCTGGTAAAAATTTGATTAAAGGATGAAACACTACTTTTCAAGTAATTATATATACTTATGATCTTAGTCTAGGTAGTAACAAAATTCTACAAAAGGATCTTGAAGAAAAAATGTTATATGCTTTCTTTTGTTGTCGGACTTTTACCCAACCACAAATTTATGGTATTGTGGGGGTTAACTTCCCATGATCTAGTTTTCTATCACTCTCTATTAATTTATGAGAGTTAGTTTCTCTTACATATCCATGTTTTCCTACATTGAATCCTAGTATGGGTTATCTCAGGTGACCTTTTTACTTCTCTTTCTTTCTTTTTAAGTGATAGATTTATTGACTCTTTTTTCGATGTGGCACTTTTTATTATATTTCCAAACCCAATTTTAAAACTGCAAGGACAAAATTCCTAAAATGGGGGAAGGATCTAACATCCTAGGTCAATAAAGAATATGGAATTTTCATATTTACTAATATTTATGAATTAATTATTAATTTTAATTTCAAGGGGATGATATGTCCGATATCATACGCAACATGCAATAATAGGTTTTTTTGAAATCTTATATTGCACCCAACTTTGAGTTACACCAAAAAATAATATAATAATATTATTATTTAAAATGGTAGTTAACACCTAGCCATTGTATTAGCAGGAATGAATATAAATAACCAAAATATTATTACCCATGTTTTTTTAATTTTTTTTAAATTTATCTAATAAAATTTAGGGGGTTAAAATGAGAGTAAATCCAATTTTAAGCATAAATACTCTAATATTTTTAAAAGGTAGTTTTACCGCCATTTGTTAAAGAACCCCTTTTAAATATAGTTTTTGTCACTTTTATATGTTTTATTTGACAAAATGAAATTCTTCTTTAGAAGCAGGATATCAAAATTTACTTTGGGTAAATATTTGGTATTTTTTCTGATAAAGTTCATTTTTTAATGAATAGTGAAAATACTGTATTTGAAGTCAAAAGTGTCTTTTCACCTGATTTATTTATATGGTTAGATAATCTTTCTAAATGGTTATAAATTGTAATTGGATTATAGTTTTTCCATTTAATCCAATTTTGTTCATTGAAAGTAATTTAACATTGAAATTGGGTATAAACCCATGTCAATCTTTTTGTAGTTTTTTACTTCTTAAAAACACGCTTTCTAGTTTTGACAATGAAAATTAATATTAAATTAATTAATAAAATAAATCTTTCTTTAATTTGGAAATGTAGACATTATTTTTTAATTTGGAATATCAAAATTATATTTTGGTGAATTTTTGTTATTTTTATGAAAAAGTTCAATTTTTAATGAATAGTGAAAAACACTACCTAGTAGTTAAAAAAACAATTTTTTCATTTAAATGTAATTTTAGCGCTTCTATAAATTGAGTTTCATAAATATTACATATATGGTTTTCATCAGTAAGTAACACGTGGTTCAATATGATGAAAATATTTTTTTATGAACAGTAACTTTTGATTTTTATTTACCACGATTAATGATAAATATAGTAATTCAAGGTAAAAATAATTTTGTAATAATATAAAATTACCTTAACACTTGTCATAACCTTATTGGATGTGTCATGGACAATCAATGAAATCCTTGGGTAGAACGTTTGGCCTTTGGAATCCTCTTGGGTAAGATAATTCTATTAATAACATTTTATTTAAAGTAAAAATAAAAACATCACAAACATGTATTGATTTGCTAAAACAATTTAAATGTGGGGATAAATAATTGATATATTTTAAAATAAATATTCATTATAAATATGCAAATATTTCCTAATTCATGGTATTTTATTTATAATTTTTAGACATGAAATAAATAAATTTATTTATTACACAATGATGATGTAATGGTTACCTCATTATTGAATGTTTTAAATAAATGAGATTATAAATATTAAAATAAAATTATTTAGAAACTTTTTATGCCATTCAATAATTTTATGGATGATTATTACTTGATATATTATAATTAATGATGTTTTTTCGTATTGACCAAGTTGTTATGGGTTTTTAAAAAGACATTATATGAATGGTATAAAAATCGACAAAAATGAGTTTTTAAATCAATTAATATTTTATTAAATGATAAAATAGTTCTAAAAATCTATGATTCGACCAAATAACTTAGATAATTTTAATATTTTTATTAATTAACCACTTGAGGTTATATTTGAATATTATAGTAACTATATTAACAATATAGTATAAATATACAAGAAGACATGGTAAAAGTTTAATAAGTTAGCAAATGGTTAAAAATGGTTAAGGATTAAAAAATATCCAAAACCTATCTAATTATAATTGGATGAATTTATTTAGACTTATATTCATATTATATTATAATTTAGTGAGTTTTGGACCTATTTAAACCTAAATTTATTTTATAACAAAATAATACTTTCAAACTTTCATAAAAAACCCCTCCTCCCTCTTAAAAAAGGCCATCACCTCTAACCAATTACTCATACCTCTCAAGCCCCTTGGATCGTCCAAACTCAGCCCAAATAATCTCCAAGAATCCCTCTATTCCTCCTAAAATCATTACCTTAGGCCTAATGTACTTTAGGAATTCCTTTTGGTTCAAACTAAAGGGAGTTACTTGATTTAAAGGTCACCTCTTCCCTCAAGTTCTCTTCTTTTATTTAACATCATCACTCCATATGCTCTTATTATTATATTTTTACCTAACAACACTAGTATCCTCAATATACTATGTTATTTTTAGGATATGTATTCGAACTACACTAACACACTCTTCCATCTAATGGGTAAAGAACATATTGTTTCTGTGGACGACTAACAACTACCTCACGAAATGATGATTTTTCAATCTTCTACTACCACCTCCCATGGAGGTCATTATGATGGAACTATATTTATATGTGATATATATTATATTTATATTTTCTATATGCTTATGTATTTTTCATTTACATTATACCTATATGGTTTCCATAATGCGTAAATACGATAATTTCATTTGAGGAAGTGCGGACTACCTCCCCCTTAAAGTGATATGACTCGTTCATGCCATATGAGGAACATATGAAGGATGGATTTAATTAATTTATATATTTCATTATAATGGAATTATAATGTACCTATGTATAAATATGTTTTCATTCCATTAAATACAAAATAGAATTGAAATTAGCGTTCATGGGTACGTACAGCCTGCCGTCTCCATGAACTGTGCATTTCATTTATTATATCCAAATGATATGGACTATTATAAATACATATATACTAGATAAATATATATATGATATAAAAATAATGAATATCATTCCAGAGATAATGTACTTTTGACCAAATTGACAATTTGTAATTATAATAACTCCATTTTTGACTCAAGTACCGAACATCGACAAAAAGACCGATATAAACTTGAATAATTATATTATTATTAGGGCAAGGTGATAAGTTATAAAAAAGGAATAATAAAATTGAAAAAGGTTATTAATCAAGTATAACTAACTTATTTTTATTATTCAGGGAGATAAATAACGAACAAGACAATTCAGACGTGAGGTAAGTGGTTTTCTTCTCACTCTTTATTCTTGTGAGATTGATGCTATATTTTACACTATTGATTTTTGTGTGGTGTATGTACTCACATTATTGTATTATTTTTTGTAATATACTTTAATTTATGGCTATTTACATCTTTATTCTATGATCCTTCTTTCATGGGGTGTATGTTTCGTAAGTTACAAAATTGGTAAGGGAACTTTTTAACCCAATTTCAATTCTTTGGGTTAATATTCTAATTCTTAAGTATGTGATGATATGTTTATGTGTGGAATAAATTTTTATTTATTTATGTTTTAATTTACACTCCCCTTTGTGTGAATATACTATTTATACACATAATCTCCCAGTTGATAAATTCTAATGTCATTTATACGATCTTTGTAAGGGAACTTTTCACCCTTCTCTCTTAGTTAAAGGCTTATTTTATGTTATTTCTTTTAAAGTTTCATTTTATTATGTTGGGATATGTTCTTATATATACTTATTTTTGTAAATTTTATGTCCATGTGACGAGATTCCCTTTTCCCTCTCATAAACTCATTTTCTAAATTTTAAAGTGACGTCGTTAGGCTGTCGAATTTCAATAAGAGAACTTCTTAACCCAATTTCAATTCCTTGGGTTAAACATATACTTCTTGATTATGTCGTGTTATGAATATGTGTGAATGGACTTTGATTGTTTTACATATAATATCTACTTATATTGGGTGTATTATTATTTGTCACACATAATTATGTCATTGATTAATCCTTAATCTAAGGATACAATCTTTGTAAGGTACTTCGTCTCAATCTTCTTTCATAGAGGAATACTTTGATTTATAAGGGACTTTCATTTATATGGTGAATTTTTAATTTCATTCAAAGAGAATCTTTTTCTATAAATCATTTTACTAAATTAAAAAAAGGAATATTTCTTTTTAACAAACATAGTTACAATGAACTTTCTGTCACCATGAGTATTATTTGATCTTTGGTTTCCCCAACAAGCCATAGTGTTTTAAAAAGGAAAATTAATACCATATACCATTTTTACATATTTTGGTATTGAAAATGGTTTTGAAAAATCATTTATTATTTCAATATCTTGAAATGATATATTGTGATTGCAATGCAGAAATGTTATCTTTTCTTTAGGCTTGTTTCATGTGTTATGGTTCTTGGGAATTGTTTACATATACAGGTGGTTCTGTGATAAACCTAGGGCAGGTGATCCTGAGATAGATCTCCAATGCATTGGGTAACATGACAGAGGTAAACGTTAATGTTTCTCCTAATAGATTTAGAGAATATACTGTGATGGGTATTCCAAACGTAACTCCCAACATAGGTGTGAAAACAGCAATGTAAGTGTGATATGGATGCCCCAAATTACCCTTATGATTTATGATTTCTATGTGATATTCATAAATCCTATTATTTCACAAGGTATGTTAAAAGGCTTATCTTTTGAATGTATTAATGAACTAATTTTTTCTTTATTTACTTTTTAACCCTTACTTAGCTTTTTATTCTCATCCCATGTTTTTGAAAATTTTTTCACAGGGTGTAAGGCAGGGTTAGAGGAAGGAATAATTTAAGAATATTTATATCAAGAAAATATTTCTTGTTTTATTTTAATGAGTTTTCTTTTTATGAAAAATGGATACTAAGTAGAAGTGTTTTCTTTTAAATATTTGATGTGTAATGAAATAGTTATGGAATAATTATCTAAAACTCTAAACCTAAAAAGATCCTCAATATGAATTATTAACTTAATTCAAGATTATATAATGTTTAAGGCGGGTGCCTTATAGTTGATATCAAAGGTTGTTTTATATAACATTAGAGGTTAGGGTGTTATTTAATAATAAGTGTCATAACCATAATGGTTATCATATTAGAAACTGTCATAGCTATTTTAGATAAATTGAATCAGTTTAAGATAACATGAATAAGTATATCTTAGTGTTTACCCTCCTCATAAGATTTTATATATTAATTTTACTGATATACTAAGACTAACCTATTTGGTTTTAGAAAATTGATAGATCTAGCAAGAACAAATGTAACAATATATGTGAAAGAAAATGTGGTAGTTTTCTTAATGATAAGCTGAATGAAATGGGAGGTGCATTGAGAACTCTTTTGGTTAAAATATTTTATGTTTATTTTTTTAGGAATTTATCTCATTTTTTGTAATGTTATAAAATTATATTGTTTTTATACAAGGAAAACCCGTTAGATGGGTGACAACCCGTCATGTCTGGAAAGACCGTAGGAATCGAACCCACAACCTAAGGGCGATAAGGGTGCATCGCCTACCACTAGCCTACGTGAAGTACCTTTTTAGTATGACGTATTCTTTTTATTTTAATGAGTTTATTGATCAAGTATAAGTTGATTTGGGATCTTATGTTTTATCAAATGGATATCCTTAGTATAGGAAAATGATTTGGTAATTAAGTGATAATGGTTATTTTGGGAAACAATATATTCTTAAGGAAAATAGAATACTATGGGATTTATTTTTTGGAGTAATGGTTGAGATTTTATTTTGGTAGAATTTGTTTTCTTTTACTGTGTATATATGGAAATTATGATATTTATGGAAATTATTAACCTGTCATAGAGAATATATGACTTGGTTAACTAAACTACAATATGAGACTTTAAGAATAGTCAATTTTATTTGGAGAAAAATGTTATGATTTACTATGGAAGACTATGTGATCAAATCCTTATGAATTTTGGGCTTCAATCTTTGTTGGATTATTTTTGAAAATTTTAAGGAAAATTTCAGGTTGAATGGTCATCAATGAACTTTGGGTATTGTTTGTTCAATTTTGGAGATTAAGAGTAGTATTTCTTTTTATAAATGATTATTCCTTTTGAGGATTATCTCATCTTGTACAAACCATTTTGGGTGTCTAAATATAGGGTAAGTATATAGGTCTTCTTTTTTGTGTTATGTGACTCTCTAGAAGTTAATTCTAGTTCTTCAGATATGACCATGTCATCTTGAATACTCATCATCTGGAGAAAGGTTGAGTTTTTTGTATAAATTTGATTAGAGAATGAAACACTATTTTTCAAGTAAGTATATTTACTTATGATCTTATTCTAGGTAGTAATAAAATTATTCAAAAGGATCTTGAAGAAAAAATGTTATACTCTTGCTTTTATCATCAAACTTTTATCCCTCCACAAATTTATGGTATTGTGGTTGTTAACATTCGGTGATCTAGTTTTCTATAACTCTCAATTAATTTATGAGAGTTAGTTTCTCTTCCATGTCCATGTTTTCCTACATGGAATCCTATTATGGGTTATCTAAGTTGACCTTTGTAATTTTCTTTCTTTCTTTTAAAGTGTTAGTTTTATTGACTATTTTTCCGACATGGGGCTTTCAATGATGTTTGCAAGACCATTTTTTAAAAATTGCAAGGATGTAATTTCCAAAAGGGAGGAAGGATGTAACATCCCAGGTAAATAAAGAATGTTCCATTTTCATATTAATTAATTTTTGAGAATTAAATATTAATTTTACTTTCAAGGGGATTCTATGTCTGATAGCATAATCAACATACAATAATGAGTTTCTTTGAAATCTAACATTGCCCACACCATAATGTTATACCAAAAAATAATATTATGTTATTATTATTTTAAATGGTAGTTAACGCCTAGAAATTGTATTGGAGGGAATGAACAGAATTAACTAAAATATTATTACACTTGTTTGCTAATTTTTTTACATTTATCCAATAATATTTATAGGTTTAAAATTAGAATGAATCTAATTTAAAGCATAAATACTCTAATATTTTTAAAAGGTAGTTTTACAACCTTTTGTTGGAGAACCACTTTTAAATATATTTTTTCACTTTTATAAGATTAATTTAACAAAATAAACTACTTAATTATAAGTGGGATATCAAAATTTACTTTGGGTAAATATTTGGTATTTTTCTCATAAAGTTCATTTTTTAATGAATAGTGAAAAATACTACATTTTAATTCAAAACTTTGTTTTCATATGATTTATTCATATTCTTAAATTACCTTTTTAATTTTTTTAATGTTTAATTGGATTATATTTTTTCAATTTCATCTAATGTTGGACATTGGATGTAATTTCACTTTGAAATTAGACATAAACTCATGTCAATCTTTTTTTAGTTTTTACATATTAAAAGCACACTTTTTAGTTTTTCCAACAAAAAGTAATTTTAAATTAATTAATAAAACTTCTATGTCTTGAATTTGGTAAAATAGACATCATTTTAGCATTCCTAATATCAAAATTATCTTTAGGTAAATTTTTGGTATTTTTCTAAATCCATTTAATTTTTTATGAATAGTGAAAACACTACCTAGTATTGAAAAAACCGACATTTTCAATTAAATGAAATTTTACTGCTTCTGTGAATTGAATTTCAAAAATCTGACATATATGGTTTTCATCAGTAAGTAAAATTTGGTTCAATAGGATGAAAATAATTTTTTGTGAATAGTGACTATTGAGTCTTATTTACTATGGTCAAAGGTAAATAGAGTAATTCAAGGTTAAAATAATATTACAATAATATAAAATTGATTTAACACTTGTCCTAATGCTTTTGGATGAGTAATTTATAACCAATAAAATCTTTGGTTAAAAATTTTGGACATTGGAAGCCACTTGGGAAAGATAATTTCATTAATAACTTTTTATTGAAAGTAAAAATAAAAATATCATAAACATGTATTATTTTGTTAAAACAATTTAAATGTGGGGTTATATATTTGATATCATTGACCATATATATTAATTATAAATCTAATAATATTTCTTAAATCATGGTATTTTATTTATAATTTTTAGAGATAAAGTAAATAAATTTATTTATGACACAATGATGGTGCGATGATTACCTCATTAATGAACTTTTTAAATAAATGAGATTATAAATATTAAAATAAAATTATTTTGAAACTTTTTATTCCATACACTAATTTTATGGATTATTATGACTTTTTATATTTAAATTGATGAATTTTTTTTGAACTAATGAAGTTGTTGTGGATTTTTAAAAATCCAAGATATTAATAGTATAAAACTTGAAATAAATGAGTTTTTAAATCAATTAATATTTTATTAGATGATAAAATAGTCCTAAAATTCTACAATTCGGCCAAATGACTTAGTTATGTTTGAAAATGTTATTAATGAACCACTTGAGGTTTTATTAGAATTTTATGGTAACTATATTAACCATATTGTATGAATATACAAGAATACATGGAAAACGTTTAATAAGATATCAAAGGGTTAAATAAAAAAGGTAAGGATTAAAAAATTCCTAAAACATGTACAATTATTATTAGATGAATTTATTTCGACTTATATTCATCTTATATTTTAATTTAATGAGTTTTGGACATTTTGAAAAAGAAATCTATTTTATAATAAATTAATTCTTTCAAACTTTCCTAAAGTGACCCTCCTCCCCCTTATAGAAGGCCATCACCTCTAACCCATTACTCATACATCTCAAGCCCCTTGTCTCATCCAAAATATACCGAAATAAGCTTCAAAAATACCTCTCTTCCTCCCAAAATCCTTACCTTAGGTAGAAGGCACATCAAGAAATCCTTTTGGTTCAAACCAAAGGGAGTTCCCCGATTTTAAGGTAACGTCTTCCCTCAAGTTCTCTTCTTTTATTTTAAGTCTTCACTACCTATGACCTTCTTATTATGAGTGTACATAAAAAAAATAGTACCCTAAATATTCTAGTTTTGTTTTATGATATGTATTTGAACTACACATACACACACCTTTGTCTAATGGGTAAAGAACATACTGTTTCTGTGGATGGAGAACTACTGCCTCACAAAACGATTATTTTTCAATCTTTGACTACCACCTCTCATGGTGTCCATTATTATGGAACTATATTTATATGTGATATATATTATATTTATATTGTTTACATGATTATTCATTTTTTATTTATAGCATACCTTTATGGTTTCCATAATGGGTAAATACGATAATTTCATTTGAGGAAGTGCGGACTACCGCCCCCTCAAAGTGATATGACTCGTTCATGCCATACGTGAAATGTATAAAGGATGGATTTAATTAAATTATATATGATATTATAGTGGAATTATAATATAACTATGTATCATTAAGTTTTCATTCCATTAAATATGAAATAGAAATTAAATTAGCATTCATGCGTATGTACGGCATACCATCTCCATGAACGGTGCATTTCATTTATTATATCCAAATAATATAGAATATTATAAATAAATATATACTAGATATATATGGTATATATGAAATATAAATCATGAATATGATTCTGTAGATAATGTAATTCTGACCACATAGAAAATTTGTAATTATAACAAGTTCATTTTAGACTCAAGTACCGAACGTCGACAAAAAGACCGATATGAACATCAATAATTGTATGATTATTAGAGAAAGGTAATAAGTGATAAAAAAAGAATAAAAAACATAAAAATGATATGAAACAATTATAATTAACTTATGTTTATTATTCATAGAGATAAAGAATGGACAACACAAGTTAGACATAAGGTAAGGGGTTTTCATCTCGCTTTTTATTCTCATGATATTCATGCTATATTTTCCACTATTTTCCTTTTCTGTGGTGTATGTACTGCCCATTATTGTATGAGTTTTTATAATATAATTTAATTTATGGCTATTTAAATCATCATTGTATATCCTTCTTTCATGGGGTGTATGTTTTTTAAGGTACAAAATTGGTAAGGGAACGTTTTATCCCAGTTTCTATTCTTTGGGTTAATCTTCTCATTCTTAATTATGTCATGCTATGATTATGTGTGGAATCACTATTTATTTATTTATGTTGTAAATTACACTCCCCTTTTTGTGGATATACTGTTTATAAACATAATCTCTTAATTGATAAATTCTAACATCATTTATACGATATTTGTAAGGGAATGTTTCACCCTTCTCTCTTAGTTAAAGACTTATTTTATGTTATTTCATGAAAATTTCATTTTATTATGTTGGGATATATTATTATATATTCTTATTTATGTACATTTTATTTCCCAATGATAAGATACCATTTTCTCTCTCATTAACTCATTTTCTTAATTTTAAAGTGACTCTGTTAAGCTATCGAATTTATGTAATAGAACTTCATAAACCAATTTCAATTCTTTGGGTTAAACTTATACTTCTTGATTATGTCGTTCTATGAGTATGTGTGAATGACCTCGGATTGTTTTATACTTAATATCCACTTATATTTGGTGTATTATTATTTTCTTCACACATAATTTTATCATTTATTTATACTTAATCTAAGGATACAATCATTGTATTGGACTTCATCTCAATCTCCTTTCATTGAGGCATATTTTGATTTATACACAACTTTCCTTTATGTGGTGATTTTTTAATTTCATTCAAATGGAATCTTTTTCAATGAATAATTTTACTAAATGAAAAAATTAATGATTGTTTTTAATGTACATGGTGACAATGACCTTTCCCCACCACGATTACTATTTGATCTTTGGCTTCCTTAACAAGCCATAGTGTTTTTAAAGGAAAATAAATACCATATACCATTTTTATGTATTTTGGTATCAAAAATGGTTTTGAGAAAGCATTGATTATTTCAATATCTTGAAATGATATATTGTTATTATAATGTTGAAATGTTATCTTTCATTTATGCTTTTTTATGTGTTATGGTTCTTAGGCATTGTTTACATATATGGGTGGCTCCAGGATAAAATTACGGTGGGTGAACCCGATATAGCTCTTAAATGCATTGGTTAACCTGAAGGAGGTAAAAATTAATGTTTCTCTTAAGAGATTTAGGTAATATACTATTCTGGGTATTCCAAATGTAACTCACTATGTAGATGGGAAAGCTACAATGTATGTTTGATATGGATGCCACTAGTTACCTTTATGATTTATGATTTCTATGTGTTATTCATAAATCTTATGACATGAAGTGGTATGTTAAAAAGCATATGTTTTGTATGTATTGATGGAATAATGTTTTCTTTCTTTACTTTATAACCCTTACTGAGATTTTTATGCTTATCCCATGTTTTTAAAATGTTTTTCATAGGGTATAAGGCAGGGAAATAGAAAAGAATAATTCAAGAAGTTTCATGTCAAGAAAAGAATTATTGTTTTATTTTAATGAGTTTTTATTTTATGAATAAAATGGATACTGAGTATAAGTTTCTATTTGTAATATTTTAGATTTAATGTAATAGTTATGGCCTAATTCTCTAACACTATAAAATTGAAAAGATCCTCAATGTGAATTATTAACTTAATTCAACATTATGTAATATTTAAGGCTGGACCTTATAATTGGTATCAATATTCAGTTTAGATAACATTAAATGTTAGGGTGTTATTTAAGAATAAGTTACATAACTAAAATTATTAGCATATTAGAATGAGTCATATATATTTTAGATAAATTGAATCAGTTAAAGATAACATGAATAAGTATATCTTAGTGTTTACCCTTCTCATAAGATATTATATGTTGATATTACAAATTTACTGAAACTGACCATTTTGGATTTATTAAATGGCGTGATCTATCTGAAACCAATGTAACAATATATGTGAAAGAAACTGTGGGGTTTTTTAATGAGAAACTGAATCAAATGGGAGCTGCAATGAGAACTCTTGTGGTTAAAATATTTTATGGTTCTTTTTGAGAAATTTAACTCATTTTTGCGAATTTTATAAAATAAAATTGTTTTAGAAAAGGGATAACCCATAATATGGGTGACAACCCATAAGATGGGTGATACCCCTCGCATCTGGAAAGGCCATAGGAATTGAACCCACAACTGAAGGGTGACAAAGGTGAATCACCTACCACTGGCCTACGTGAAGTCCCCAGTTAGTTTGAATTATTCTTTTTAATTAAATGATTTTATTGATCATGACTAAGTTGATTTGGGATCTTATGTTTTATCAAATGGACATCCTTAGTATAAAATATGATTTGGTGATTAAGTGATAAGGGTTATTTTGGGGAATACTCTATGCCCAAGGAAACTAGAATACTATTGGATTCCATTTGTGGAGTAATGGTTGATATTTTATTTTGGCCGAATCTATATTTTTATTGTGTACATAAGGAAGTTTGGGTTATTTATAGAAATTATTAACCTATCATAAGGAATATATGATTTGGTTAATTACGCTTCAGTGTGAGACTTTAAGAGTAGTCTATGTTATTTGGAGATAAATGTTAGGATTTACTATGGAAGGCTATGTGATCAAATACTTCTGAATTTTTGGCATCAATATTTGTTGGATTATTTTAAAGAATTTTAAGGAAAATTTCATGCTGAATGGTCTTTTTTGAACTTTAGGTATTGTTTGTCCAATTTTTGAGATTTATAGTAGTATTTACTTTTTTAAAATATTATCTTTTTTGGGATTATCTTATTTTGTACAAACGATTTTGGGTTTAGTTAATGTCTAATGATAGGGTAAGCATATAGTTTATCTTTTTTGGATTATGTGATTATCTAGAAGTTAATTATAGTGCTTCAGAAGTGACCAAGTCATCTTGAATACTCATTATCTGGAGAAAGGATGAGTTAGTGGTTGAAATTTGATTAAAGGATGAAACACTACTTTTAAATTAAGTATATTTCCTTGTGATCCTAGTGTAGGTCGTAATAAAATTATTTAAAAGTTTCCTGAAGAAAAAAAATTTATAATCCTTCTTTTATCATCATAATTTTACACAACCACAAATTTATTGTATTATGGTGGTTAACTTTCTCTAATCTAGTTTTCTATCACTCTTTATTAATTTATGAGAGTTATTTTCTCTACCATTTCCATGTTTTCCTACATGGAATCATACTATGGGTTATCTTGGGTGGCCTTTTTATTTATCTTTATTTCTTTTAATGTGATAGTTTTATTGACACTTTTTTCGATCTGGTACTTTCAATGATGTTTCCAAGCCCAATTTTAAAATTTTGAGGACGTAATTCCCAAAAGGAGGAAAGAATGTAACAACCCAGGTAAATAAACAATATGACATTTTCATATTTAATAATATTTGTGAATTAAATATTAATTTTAATTTCAAGGGGATTCTATGTTTGATAGAGTAATCAACATGTAATAACGGGTTTCTTTGAAATCTTAAATTGCACACAACTTTGAGATATACCGAAAAATAATATATTATTATTATTTTAAATAGTACTTAACACCTAGGCATTATATTGGAGGGAATGAACAAAAATAACTAAAATATGATTACACAAGTTTTTTAATTTTTTTTTTAAAATTATCCAATAAAATTTAGAATCTTAAAATGAGAATGAATCCAATTTTAAGCATAAATACTCTAAAACTTTTTAAAGGTAGTTTCACCACATTTTGTTGGTGAACCCATTTTAAATATAGTATTTTTCACTTTTATATGTTTCATTTGACAAAATAAACTTCCTATTTAGAAGCGGAATATCAAAATTTACTTTGGGTAAATATTTGGTATTTTTTTGATAAAGTTCATTTTTTAATGAATAGTAAAAAATACAGCATTTTAAGTCAAAACAGTCTTTTCATATGATTTATTTTTATGGATAAATTAACTTTTTAAATGGTTATAAAGTGTAATTTGATTATATTTTTACCATTTCATCCAATTTGGGTCATTATAAGTAATTTCTCTTTGAAATTGGACATAAACACATGTTAATCATTTGGAAGATATTACTTCTTAATAACACGCTTTCTAGTTTTGACAACAAAAATTAATTTTTAATTAATTAATGATAGTTTTATGTCACAAATTTTATATAATAGATATAATTTTTGAATTTGGAATATCAATATCAACTTAAGGTAAATGTTTGGTATTTTTCTAAAAACGTTCAATTTTTGACGAATAGTGAAAAACACTGCCTAGTAGTTAAAAATCGACTTTTTAATTTAAATGAAATTTAACCACTTCTGTGAATTACATTTCAAAAAAACTAACATACATGGTTATCATCAGTAAGTAAAATGTGGTTCTATAGGATGAAAATAATTTTTGAAGAATAGTAACTTTTGAATTTTATTTACTACGGTTAAGGATAAATAGAGTAATTCTGGGTAAATATAATATTACAATAATATAAAATTTCTTTAACACTTGTCCTAAAATTAATTTATGAGTCACTTCCAACCAATAAAATTTTTGGGTAGAACTTTTGGCTTTTTTAAGACACTTGGGTAAGATAATTACATTAATAACATTTTTAAAAAGTAAAAACAAAAATTTCTTAAACATGTATTGTTTTGGTAAAACAATTTAAATGCAAGGGTATATAATTTATATATTTGACTATACATAGCCATTATAAATCTAAAAATATTTACTATATAATTTTAGTTTATTTATAAATTTTAGACATGAAATAAATAAATTTATTTATGACACAATAATGATGTGATGATTACCTCATTAATGAATGTTTTAAATAAATGAGATTATAAATATTAAAATAAAATTATTTTTAAATTTTTTATACTATACAAGAATTTTTTGGATGATTATGAATTGTTATATTTTAATTAATGATGTTTTTTCTAATTGATCAAGTTGTTATTGTTTTTTAAAAAGATGTGATATGAATAGTATAAAAATTGACATAAATGAGTTTTTAAATAAATTAGTATTTTATTAAATCATAAAATAGTCCTAAAAATATAATATTCAGCCAAAAGATGTAGAAAAGTTTGGAAATGTTATTAATTAACCACTTCTGGTTCGATTGGAAATCTATGGTAACTATATTAACCATATTGTATGAATATACAAGAAGGCAAGGTAAAAGATAAATAAGTTAACAAAAGGTTAAATAAAAAAGATAAGGATTAAAAATATCCAAAACCGGGCCAAATTTTATTGGATGAATTTATTTCGACTTATATTCATCTTATCTTCAAATTTAATGTGTTTTTGACCTTTTGAAACAGAAATTTATTTTATAATAAAATAATACTTTCAAAAACTCCTAAAGAGCATATCCTTCCTCTTATAAAAGGTCATCACCACTAACCCATTGCTCACACATCTCAAGCCCCTTGAATCATCCAAAATCTACCCAAATAATTTCCCAACATCCCTATATTCATCCAAAAATCCTTACCTTAGGCATAAGGCACTTCAAGAAATATTTTTGGTTGAAACCAAAGGGTGTTATCTGATTTACAGGTAACGTCATCCCACAAGTTATCTTCTTTTATTTTACTTCTTCACTCCCTATGATCTTATTATTATTTATTTACATAAAAAAACTAGTATCCTCAATATATAAGTCTGTTTTTATGATTATTATTTTAACTACACTTACACACACATCCGTCTAATGTCAAAAAAACATACAGTTTCTTTGGACGACAAACTACTGCCTCACGAAATGATGATTGTTCAATATTCTCCTAACACCTCTCATGGTGGCCATTATGATGGAACTATATTTATATGTGATATATATTATATTTATATTTTTTATATACTTCTTTATTTTTCATTTATAGCATACCTTTATGGTTTCCATAATAGGTAAATACGATAATCTCATTTGAGGAAGTGCAGACTACCACCCCCTCAAAGTGATATGACTCGTTCAACACATACGTGGAACGTATAAAAGATGTAATTAATGAAATTATATATGATATTATATTATAATTATAATATTCCTATGTATCATTATGTTTTTATTCCATTAAATACGAAATATAAATGAATGTAGTGTTCATGTGTACGTACAACCTACCATTTCCACGAACGGTGCATTTAATTTATTATATCCCAATGATATGGAATATTATAATACAAATATACACGATATATATGGTATATAGTATAACTAAATCATTAATATCATTCTGGTGATGATATAATTTTGACCACATAAACAATTTGTAATTATAACAAGTTCATTTGTGACTCCAGTATCGAACATCGACAAAAAGACAAATATGAACATGAATAATTATATGATTATTATTGCAAGATAATAAGTTATATAAAAGGAATGATAATCTCTAAAAATTTTCTAATTCAATTATAATTAACTTAATTTTATTATTAAGGGTTATAAATAACGAACAATACAAGTCCGACACAAGGTAAGGGGTTTTCATCTCACTTTTTATTCCCGTGAGATTCATGCAGTATCTGCCACTATTTATTTTTTTGTGGTGTATGTACTGACCATGAATGTATATGTTTTGGTAATATACTTTAATTTATGTGTATTTACATCTTCATTGTGTGATCCTTCTTTCATGGTGTGTATGGTTCGTAAGTTACCAAATCAGTAAGGAAACATTTAAACCCAATTTCCATTCTCTGGGTTAATCTTCTAATTCTTAATTATGTCATGATATGATTATGTGTAGAATCAATATTTATTTATTTATGTTGTAATTTCAAGTTCCTTTTGTGTGGATATACTTTTTATACACATAATCTTACAATTGATAAATTCTAACGTCATTTATACGATCTTTGTAAGGGAACTTTTCACCCTTCTCTCTTAGTTAAATACTTATTTTAGGTTATGTATTTTAAATGTCCATTTTCTTATGTTGGGATATGTTATTATATATCCTTATTTCTATACATTTTATTTCCATGTGACGAGATAGAATTTTCCCTCTCATCAACTCATTTTATGAATTCTAATGCGACGTCCTTAGGCTATCAAATTTCTATAAGAGAATTTCTTAACCCAATTTCAATTCTTTTGGTTAAACATATACTTATTGATTATGTCATTCTATGAATATGTGTTAATGACCTATGATTATTTAACACTTAATATCCACTTATAGTGGGTGTATCATTATTTTTCACACATAATTATGTCATTGATTTATCCTTCTCTAAGGATACAATCTTTGTAAGGGACTTCGTCTCAATCTCCTTTCATTGAGTCAAACTTTGATTTATACATGAATTTCATGTTTAAGTGGAATTTTTAATTTCATTGAAAGGGAATATTTTTCTATGAAGCATTTTACTAAATGAAAAAAGTAATGCTTCTTTTTAATGTATGTGGGGACAATGATCTTTCCACCATCGTGATTATTATCTGATCTTTGGCTTCTTTAACAAGTCGTAGTGTTTTTAAAAGAAAAATAAATACCAAATACGAATTTTACATATTTTGGAATTGAAATTGGTTTTGAAAAAGCATTTTTTATTTTAATATCTTAAAATGATATATTTTGATTGCAATGTGGAAATGTTAACCTTCCATTAAGCTTGTTTTATGTTTTATGGTTATTGGGAATTGTTTATATATATGAGTGGTTCGGTGATAAACCTTGGGAGGGTGAGCCTGAGATAGCTCTCCAATGCATTGGGTATCATGATGGAGGTAAATGTTAATGTTTCTCCTAATAGATTTAGGGAATATACTGTGATTTGTATTCCAAACGTAACTCCCTACGTAGCTGTGAAAGCTACATTGTAAGTTTGATATGGATGCCACAAGTTACCTTTATGATTTACGATTTCTATGTGTTATTCATAAATACTATGATTTCAGGAGGTATTTTGAAAATATTATGTTTTGTATTTATTGACGGACTAATGTTTTTTTCTTTACTTTATAAACCTTACTGAGAATTTTATGCTCATCCCGTGTTTTTTAAATGTTTTTAACTGGGTGTAAGGAAGGGTAAGAGAAAAGAATAATTCAAGAATATTTATATCAAGAAAATAATTATAGTTTTATTTTAATTAGTTTTTATTTCATGAAAAAATGGATTCTAAGTAGTATTGTATACGTTGTAATATTTGAGATGTAATGTAATAGTTATGGCCTAATTATCAAAAACTCCAAACCGGAAAAGATCCTCAATGTGAATTATTAACTTAATTCAAGATTATGTAATGTTTAAGGATAGGTCCCTATAGATATCATGAATACATTTATCTTTATAGTATTTAAATATTCATTTTAATATATTGGGATAATTATTTAAATGTTCAAAGTGGTATGAGATGCTTTGAATGTTTAAGGAATTAATATGTTCTTCATTTAAATATTCATGATACTATCATAAATATTTATTTACATGGGTATAAAAATTTTTAAGGAAAATTTTATTTCTATTTCTAAGTTCATTAAAATGTTATCAAAATTAAATATTTTAAGGCTTTCACATAATGGGTAATTTCACAATCTCTATATTATTCGAGATTGTTTATATGTAAATATCCACTGGGAAATTTTTATCATCCATATCCATGTTTCTTAAAAAAATTCAAAATATAATTGAAAATTATTAAAGTCATTTTTACCCATTATAGAATCTCTATAAATGTTTTTCAAGGAATATTTCCATCATTTTCTAAATGAATTACTTTATGCCCTGTTTGAAAAATTAAGGATAGAATGTTTTTAACTTATACAACATGAGCAACTATTTTCTACCATTATTTCACCTTAAACTTTTAAAGATTTCGTTACAAGATTACATGGTTATTTTCATAAGAAATGTTTTCCTTTATAATTTTGAATCTTTTAGATAATTTCAAAGTAAAAAAGTGTTATTTATTTTAAATACTTTTAATGAATTTATTAGATTATTTTCATATATCTCAACATCCTTTGTTGGATTTTATACTTGATTGGATTTGATTTATTAAGACTGAATCTTCCATATTGTATTGAAGGTTTTATGATATGTTTGAATTTGTATTTGATATTTTTATACCATTCATGGATTATAGTTAATTTATTAACATTTCATATGCTAGTTTTAATATGAATGTTTATGTTATGTTTCGCCCTTTTCATATAAGGAATGAATTGGAATTAGTAGGTGACGGGTGGGGCCTGCTATATCCCCTCTATGAATCGGTATGTCTCATGAGAAAAACAAGTTTATTAGCATGAGTTTTTGACGGAATGGTAATGTATGGTCTTAGCATGAGGCCCTGATGGCATGGTTATGATATAAAACATTCTGCATTCCCTTATTATGAGATTAGTTATTTATATTACATGTTCTTATTCAACTGGTATAAAATCCATTTGAAAGATTAAATGGAATTATTTGATTTATTCTTGCTATATTATGTTGAATATAACTCTTAAGAGGCTTTTGTTTTAGTTTTATACCTTGGCTTAAAAGTTTATGTTTATTCATGATAGCTTCTACTATATTGTTTATCCTTACTGAGCATCTAACATCCCCCATTTATTATGTTTTATTTTCCCAGGATGCCAAGAAGTGTTTCATGATTGGTATATAGGGTTAATATAGGAGAATAATTTTGTTCTCAAATATTTATCTATGTTTCGTTTTATTTGTTGCATTGTAATTAGAAGTTCATGTATGTAATTTATTTTCCAAGGCTGATAAACTGATCAGTCCTTCGGGATTTGATTCATTGTAATCATGCCACTATATTAAAATAATGAAATGGCTTTAGGAATCTAGGGTAAGAGAGTTACAGTTTCTTTCAATGGAAGTTTAACAACAATCTGGGAAACTAGATTTAGAAAAACTAGATTAGGGATCATAACCCTAAGATAGTATTAGAGGATAAGTACAATGGAACATCTTAATGTTGTGGTAATATAGTGATTATGTGTGTATTTCTAGAAAATAAATCCCTATATGGATACAAAAAGTGGGCATGGTTTTGAAATATATGTTCTTAGGAGTAATAACTCTAACAAGGTGTTTTGGTCTTCACTCGGGATAGCCTTGTACTTGACAATGGTACTTACATTACACTTGGTTCAATACTCCTAGGGGATATGCTTAAGATAATTCACATTTTCATTAGAAACTATTATGATGAATTTTTTAGTAAATATGACCCTAATAAACTATTTTTCTGATTATGATTCTAGATACATGTAAATATTCAATTTATGTCAAGCATATTTTTAGTTTTTAGATTAAACACTACGATATGATCTAACCTAGTGTCTATCTTTATTTAGAAATGGAGCTCAGCAAAAGGAATTTGAACCTCAATGATGCACGTGATCCAAATATTAAGAAAATAATATCTTTCATGGTCTTAATCCAATATTTCAAAGGGAAATAATCTCCCAAGACTTCCCTTCACAAGAGGACATAATATCATGTGATAACAGGATAGGTAACGAATACCATAAGTATTATGTATTCATAGAGAAGTATGAGAATAAATTAATTGCTGTGAAAAAATATTCTAAATAGAAGAAGGGAAAGAAGTATTTTCCCACATGTGATAATTGTGGAAGGAAACACCCCAGTGCCTACTTGTGAGGAAAAATGGTTTGTTTCAAGTGTAGATAAAAAAGACACAATGCTCATGATTGTAAGGTAAGAATATAATTTTCCAATGTTCAATGCTTCAATTGTAAGAATATGGGGCACTACACCAGAGAATTCCCTAAGAATCAAAAGAATATACCCCAAAATCCATTAATGGATCACAATAAATACTATGCATCTACCACGTACGAGGTGTAATTATTAATGTGATTATGTTGGGATTCAAGAAATATGTCATTTGAGTATTGTATCAATGATATACTGGTTATATGAATTATGGAAATAAATAAAGATTGTGATCCACTACTATTTCATTAAGGACTTGAGATTTTATGGTACTAAGAAAAGTAACACAGTTGCAAGTTAAGCATTATGGAAAATATATGGTTGAGGGAAATATAATCCTTAATATATTATTGATATTGAGATAATGATGCTAGGATAAAGGGATGATTGATTTTGATAATTTATATTGGATATTATTGATTACCTTGGAAGTGATTAATGGTTTTTTATTCCATCATTGTTGGAGTTTACAACATTTTTGGATTTAATCATTATATCAAATATTCTATGTTTTACATAAGGAATAATGAATAATGAACATATTCAATAATATTTTATCGTAATTCATGGTATACTCATGTTTTAAGATAATACATGATGAAGGTATTCACATGTTTTGTATGTAACAAAAAATTTCAACATTATGTTATGTTGATTTTAAAAATTTAGTGACCGTCTTTATAAATTTTTAGACGACGAGTTTCGACAGAAGTATTTTGGATAAGTATAATGGTTGGAATAGAGTAATTTTAGAATTGGATATTATTGTTTAAGGTTAAATAATTTCTTGAGATTATTTTTTAAATTTTATAATAATATATTTTTAAGAAAATGAAAACCCACAGGTTGGGCGACAACCCATCGTGTCAGACAAGGTGACGGGAATTGAACCCACATTAGAAGTGCGATAAGGATTTATCACCTACCATTGGCCTACAAAAATTCCATGGTTATTATAACATAGATTTATTCATTTAAACATTATAAGTTCATTTTTTGAACCTTATACAATTAAGATATATATAATATTTTTGAATTTATTATCTTTTGAATAGAAAGATGATTTTTGGTAAGAATTAGTTACAGGATGAAACTCTACTTGCAAAGTAAGTATGATTCCTTGTGTTCTTAGTCTATGAATTAAATTAATTCTTCAACTCTAGGAAAATAATATTGAAACCAATAATATTATCCTAGTACTTTTTTTGTAGAATGAAATGGTCCCATTGATTATCTCATATTTATGAGATTTGGGATTCTTAACTTTCTCTTAATCATGCTCTTTATCAGTCTCAATTAGAACAAGATGGTTATATTTTTCTTCCATGGACATATTTTCCTACGTGGAACCCTTGTATGAGGTATCTTTGATGACCATTTTACTTCCCTTTCTTTATTTTAAAATGGAGGTATCATTAATCCATTTCTAATGTGGGATTTCAATAAAGATATTTGGAAATTTCAAACCCATAGTTTTTTATTCCGAGTTCAAATTGAGAGGAATCAATTTATTGAAGGATGGGATAATTTGACACCCAAATATTTCATGGTACATTATCTTCAAATAGATTTTTTTGCATGCAACACTGACTTGGATTGTGTTACATGCAATATTGAGTTCCTGCGAAAGAACACTTTAGTATTATAATTATTTAAATGATATATTTATTAATTATCCATTAAATATAGTAATATAAAGATAAATAAATAAATTCTAAATTTTATTCATAATGTTTTAATATAAAAAACCTATTTATAATGAAATGTATAAGTTTCGATAAAATAGTTGTATGTTTAGAAATAATATTTTCTTAAAGTAGTGAATTTTTGTTTCATTTTGTGAACAATAAAAAAATTAATTTTAGACCCTCATGGAAATTGAATTTGGTAAAATATAAATAATTTTTGAATTTAGGATATCAAAACTATCTTAGGGTGATTTATTTTTAATTTTTCTAAAATGTTCAATTTTTAATGAATAGTGAAATTACTGCATTATTGTTAATAACCGACTTTTTTATTTAAATAATTATTTAATTTTATATTTATTTTAAAGTAAAAATAGATAAATAATTCATATATTAACCCTATTTAGTTTATTTTAATCATTTTTATTATATAATTAGATATAAAAATTCATTGAACCTTTTTAACGTCTTTTTACCCTTATTCTAGCCACATTTTCATATTAGCATTAAACATAATTTTACCACTTCTATGAATTGAAATTTGTAAATCGAACATAAATGGTTGTAATCAGTATGAAAAATGTGTTCTAATAGGATCAAAATAATTTGTGATGAATAATACCTTTTGAGTTTTATTTACCATGGTTAAAGGTAAATTGGGTTATTAAAGGTAAAAATAAAATTATTAATAAAATAAAATAACCCTAAAACTTGTACTAATTTCATTGTATACGTATACTTACACCAAAATCAACCTTAGGTCAGAAATATGATCCTTTTTATGTAACTTTTGTTTGATTAGGAAATTTATTATATTTTATTTTAAGAGTTAAAAATGAAATATTCAAATTTTAATAAGTGTTTTAGTTTTAATATTATGTTATATAAGTGATATGGTCGACTATAAATATTCTCTAGAAATATAAGAATGTTATCTACATAATGATAATTTATTTATAGTTTTTATATATTAAATAAACTAATTAAATGTTGACACATAGATAATGCAGTAATTGTTTAATTAATTGAGATATCAAATAAATGATATTAACTTTATTAATAACATAAACTAATATTATAGTCATCGTAGACATTTTAGTCACATTTGTTGTGTATTGTATTGAATTTATCATGTTGGTTTTATATTTTTTTAAATGAAAATATTGAATAATTTTAAAATTGACATAAATGATATTTTAAAATAAATAATATTTTAATAAATGATATAAAAGTCATAAAAATATAAGGTTCATAAAACTAACTTGGATAATGTCAAATATTTAATAAATTATCCAATTTGGGTTATTTTGGTATTTTATAGTAACTATATTAACCCTATAGTGTAAAAATACAAGAAGACACTGTAAGAGTTAAACTATTTAACTATGGGTTATATCCAAAAGATAAGGTTAGTTTTATGACCTAAACATGTAAAACATTCATTGGTTGAGAGGATTTCAACCTGTACGCATCTTATCCTCTTAATAAATCACTTTAGAACTATTTGAAACCAAAAATAAATGTATAATAAAATAATATTTTAAGATCTTCAAAAAGTGACCCTCACCTCTTCTATAAAAGGCACATCTTCTTCTCTTTAACTCACACCTCAAAATCCATTTGTCTCAGAAAACCCCTACCCATTTACTCTCCCAATTTCCCTCAATATATCCTAGAGGTAATACTTTGGATTTAAATCCATCCTATGGAGTCCTTTTGTGATAATCAAAAGGAGATACCCAAAAAAGATGTAATTGTTTTAACATCTATTTCAAAGTTATTTTATTCTTCTAATTTCTATTAATATGTTGTCTCCATACAAAAGTATTAAAAATAGAAACTAATATATACTAATATGTTGTTATTATTATGGTACAATCATATTCCTCCTTTTACCCATCCTATGAATAACAATATCAACATGCATGGGTACGTACGACCTACCATCTCTACGTTGTGGTGTAAACTATTTTTCATGTACACATTATTCATATGGGTACAATGATGAATATAAAGGATATAAATAATAAATATAAAATGATATTGTTTATTTAAAATTAATATTTCTTATAATTACATATTATTTAACAATTAAGGAAATTATAGTGTCGCTCGTGCATACGTACGACTTACAGTCTCCACGACGCGATGAGATTCATCTTCCACATTCACCATTAAAAATGATTATAATAATATATATTATTAATAAGTATGAAATATATAACATAATAATTCTACTGGAATAACACACACACACAGACACATATATATATGTAATTCATTTACTTCTATTCAATACAATAATAAAATGGAAACAATGTTTATGTGTACGTATGACCTACTATCTCCATGAACAATGTATTCCATTTCATATATCTATCTATTATATATATATATTGAATATATATGATATATAAATCATTTTTTTCATTATATATCTATGTAAATCATTATCTAAATAAAATGATCAAGATTAACAAGTCATAACACGTACAATAAATACAACGATTATTACCCCAAATATTGCATTAACTTAGAAATTATTAATAAACGAGTAATATAAATTTTTAAATGAATAATATATGATATAATAAATATTATTATGATTCCTTTATAAGTTAATAATATGTTTAAAACCATTATACATAAGTTCCAGACACATGTGGAGAGTATGAGACTTAAGCAAAGGGAATTCCGTCTCATTTTTAATTTTCATGAGATATAAGCCATGTTCACCACCTATTTCTTTTGTGTGGTGTATGTAATTCTCATATTATATTTGATATCATGAATAAATTTATCTTCATGGTATTTAAATATTCATTTGAAGATATTGGGATTATTATTTTAACATTCAAAGTGGAATGGGATGCTTTGAATTTTTAAAGAATTAATCCTTTCCCCATTTCAATATTCTTAATTTTATCATTAATATTTATTTTTATGTATATAAAATATTATAGAGAACATTTTTTATCTATTTTTAAGTACATTAAAATGTTCTAAAAATAAATCTTTTAAGGTTTTTATGTAATGGTTAATTTCACAGTCTTTTTATTATTCGTGATTGTTAATACTTAAGTATATAATGGGAAATATTTATCATCTATATCCATGTTTCTTAAAAAAATTCCAAAATATTATTTACTGTTATTTAAAGTCATTTTTACCCATATTTGAATATCTATAAATGGTTTTAGAGGAATATTACCATCATTTTCTAAATGAGGTACATTATACCTTGTTTGAAAACTTAATTATATAATGTTTTTTAACGTATATTGAACAAGCGGCTATTTTCAACCAGTATGATGCCTTAACATTTTGAAGATTTCCATACAATATTAAAATGTTATTTTCATAACAAATGTTTTATTTTATAATTGTGATACTTTTAGATATTTCAAAGTAAATAAGGGATATTAATCTCAAATAATTTTAATGAATTTATTAAATTATTTTCATTTATATTAACATCTTCTGTTAGATTTTATGCTTGATTTAGGTTGATTTATTATGATTCAATATTACATACTGTATTGGAGTTTCTATTATATTTTTGACTATGGATGTAATATTTTATACCATTCATGGTTTAGGGTTGAAGTATTAACATTTCGTATGCTATTTTTAATACGAATGTTTATGTTATGTTTCAACTTTTTCATTTTAGGAATGAATTAGAATTAGTAAGTGATAGGTGGGGCCTACAATAACCCCTCAATGCATTGGTAGGTCTCATGAGAAAACCTAGTTTCTAGGAGTAAGTCCTTGATGATATGTTTATGTATAGGCTTAGCACAACCCCCTGACAGTATTGTTATGATGTCGGACATTATGAATTCCCTCATTATGAGACTAGTTACTGATATTACATGTGATTATTCGACTAGTAGAATATCTATTTTAGTGTTTAAATATAATTATTTGAATTATTATTTCATATTTTTTTTAATATTTTGTTTAAAAGGATTGATTTTTAGTTCTATACCTTGGCTTAAATGTTTATGCTAATTTATGATAGATTATGCTATAATATTTATCCTTACATAGCTTCTGATCTCACTCATTTCTTATGTTTTATTTTCCTAGGATGTCAATAAGTGTTTAATTATTGATATTATGGGTGAATGTAGTAGAATAATTTTGTTCTAAAAGATTTATCTATGTTTAATTGGGTTGAATTGTAATTAAAAGTTCATGTATATAATCTATTTTCTAAGGATGCTAAACTGATCAGTCCTTCAGGATTTGATTCATTGTAATCATGCCAATGTAATAAAAATTTTCACCAGATCATGGCATCTAAGGTTGAGGAATTATAGTTGGTATCATAGGAATTTTAGGAAAAACCATGGAAACTGGATTTAGAAAACCTTTATTAGGGATCATAACCCTAAGATAAACATATAGGATATGTATAGAGGAACATCTTAGAATTGTGCTAATATAAATACTATGTGTGTATTCATAGAAAATACATCCATGTATGGATACTACAAGTGGGTGTGGTTTGGAACAGATGAACCTAGGAGTAATAACTCTGAAAAGGTGCTTTACACTTAACTCAGGATAACCTGGTACATGACAATGGGCCTTACATTGCACCTGGTTTGACACTACTAGGGGATATGCTTTGGATATTTTATATTTTATTTACAAACTATTATGAATAATTAAAGATTATATATTTCCCAAAGAAACCATTTTTAAGATTATGAGACTAGAGACATGTAAATATTAAATTTATGTCAAGAATATTTGTAGTTTTTTGGATTATACATTTCAATGTGATCTAACCTAGTGTATGTCGTCATTTAGAAATGGAGATCAGTAGAAGGAATGTGAATCTCATTAATGCACGTGATCCAAAGAGTAAGAAGGATCATATCATTCATGGTATTAAGCCAATATTTCAAAGTGAAATAATCTCTCTAGCATTTTCTTCATATGATGACATAATATAAAGTAATATCAGGAGAGGAAAATAATACCCCATGTATTATGGTTTCGGAGGGAGCATGAGAATAAAAGTATAACTATGAAAAAAATGGATAAAGAGAAGTAGGTAAAGAAGTATTTTCCAACAAGTGATAATTGTGAAAGGAAACACCCCAGTGCCTACTTGAGAGGAAAAATAGTTCGTTTCAATTGTGGAAAAAAAGGAAACTATGCTTCTGATTACAAGGGAAGAAAAGAATTTTCCAATGTACAATACTCCAACTGTTAGAATATGGGACACCATGTAAGGGAATTCCCTAAGAATCAAATTAATATACCCCCAATATCCTCTAATAGATCAGAATCAATAGTATTCCTCTACCACGGACGAAGAGGAATGATTAATGTTCTTATGTTGGGATTAGAGAATTATGTTATTTGAGTATTGTATCAATGATGTACTGGTTATATGAATTATGGAAATAAATAAGGATTGTGATGCACTATTATTTAATTAAGGATTTTAGATTGTATGGTACCAAGAAGTGGAGCACAATTATAAGTTAAACATTATGAAAAATAAATTGTTGAGGGAAAGATAATCCTTAATATATTACTAATAGTAAGATACTAATGTTTGAATAAATAGATGGTTGATTTAGATAATTTATATTGGATATTATCGATTACTTGATAACTGATTATTGGTTTTTTATTCTTTCATTGTTGGAGATTACAATAATTTTGGATTTAAGAAGTATATCTAATATTATATTTTTATGTTAGGAATAAAAAAGAATGAATGTATTCAATAAGATTTTATGGTAACTCATGGTATTATCATGTTTTAAGAGAATACATGATGAAGGTATTCACATGTTTGGTATGTAATAAAAAATATATATGCACTATGTTATGTTGATTTTAAAAATTTAGTGACCTTCCTTATAAAACATCACACTAGGAGTTTGGACTGAAGTATTTTGGATATTCTAAAGGTTGGAATGGATTAATTTGAACATTGGGTATTATTATTTAAGGTTAAAATATTTATTATGTTGTTTTTATAATTTTTTAACAATATAGTTTTAGGAAAATGACAACCCGCAGGTTGGGAAACACAATGTCATGTCGGATAAGGTTGCGGGAATCGAACCCACAACCGAAGTGCACCAAGGATTTTTTGCCTACAACATGGCCTATAGAAAGTACCTAGTTATTATAAAAATGATATATATATTTAAATGGTATAATTTCTTTCTTGGAACATTATATAATTAAGATAAGTATATTATTTTTGAATTTTATTATCTTTCGAATAGAAAGATGATATTGTTGTAAGAATTAGTTAAAATATGAAACTCTACTTGCCAAGTATGTATAAATCCATGGGTTCTGAGTCTATGAAGTAAATTAATTCTTCAAATCATCTTGAAAACAAAGAATCTATTCTGGTACTTTTTCTGAAGAATCAAATGGTCCAATATATCCTCACATATTTAGAGATTTTTGATAGTTAACTTTCTCCTAATAATGTTCTCAATAATTATCAATCAGAACATGATGGTCAGATTTTTCTTCCATGTCCATATTTTCCTACATGTAACCCTTGATGTGTTATCACTAGTGACCTTCATACTTCCCTTTATTTTAAAATTGAGGTCTCATTAATCCATTTCTAATATGGGATTTCAATAAAGATATTTTAAAAAATCCAACCCATAGTATTTTATTCCGAGTTCAAATTGAGAAGATTCAATTTATTGAAGCCGGGTATAATGAAAAACCCAAATATCTCATGGTAATTTATCTTAAAATATATTTTTTTTCATGAAACACTGACTTGGAATGTGTTACATGTAATTTTTAGTTCCTTCGAAATAACACTTTAGTATTATAATTATTTAAATGATATATTTATAACTTATCCATTAAATCTAGTAATATAAATAATAATAAATAATTTTTAAATGTTATTAATAATTTTTTCACATAAATAAAACATATTTATAATGAAATGTATAAGTTACATTAAAATAGTAATATGTTTAGAAATAATATTTTCTTAAAGTTGAGAATTTTTATGTCCTTTTGTAAACAATGATAAAATTAATTTTAGACACTCATATAAATTTAATTTGGTAAAATAGAATTCATTTTTTAATTTAGGATATCAAAATTAGCTTTGGGTGAATTTTTTGTATTTTTTTAAAAATGTACAATTTTCTATGAACAGTGAAATTACTACATTATTGTTAATAACCAACTATTTCATTTAAATAATTATTTTATTTTAAATTTATTTTGAATTAAAAATAGATAAATAATTTATATATTATCCCAATTTATTCCATTGGAATATTTTTTATAATATAATTATATATAAAAAATCATTAAACCTTTTTAACGTCATTTTACCCACATTCTAGCCACATTTGCAGGTTAACATTAAATATAATTTTACTACTTCGGTGATTTTTTTGTAAATCCAACATACATTGTTGTAATTAGTGTGAAAAATTTTGTCTCATATGATCAAAATAATTTGTGGTGAATAGTAACTTTTGAGTTTTATTTACCATGGTTAAAGGTAAATAGGGTAATTTGAGGTAAAAATAATAATATTATTAACATAAAATTACCCTAACACTTGTACTAATTTCATTGGATAAGTATATTTCGACCAAAATCAAACTTAGTTCGAAAATATGATCCTTTATAAATGAATTGTGTTTAAATAGAAAATTTATTATATTTTATTTATGGAAGAGTTAAAAATGCCGTATTCAAATTTTAATAAATATTTTTTTTAATATGAGGTTATATAATTTATATGGTCAACTATAAATAGTTTCTAGAAATATATAAAATTTATCTACATAATGATAATTTATTTATAATTTTTATAAATTAAATAAATCAATTAAATGGTGACACAATTATAATGTAGTAATTGTTTAATTAATTGACATATCAAATAAATGGTATTAAAAATATTAAAATAAATATAATTTTACTTAATTAATGACATGACCTAATTTTATAGACAATTTATACATTTTAGTGACATATTTGAAGTATTGGATCAAATTTATCATGTTGTTTTGATGTTTTTAAAAATGAAAATATTGAATAGTATTAAAATTGACATAAATGATATTTTAAAATAAATACTATTTTACTAAATGATATAAAAGTCATAAAAATATAAGGTTTATCCAACTAACTTTTATAATTTCAAAGATGTTATAAATGAACCCATTGGCCTTTTTTCATTTTATATTAACAATATTAACCCTATAGTGGAAAAAATACAAGAAGACACAGTAAGAGGTAAACTGTTTAACTAAGGATTAAATCTAAAAGAAAAGGTTACTTTTATGACTTAAACATTTATAAAATTATTTGGTCCAGAGGATTTAGAACCATACTCATCTTATCCTTGAGATAAATTACTTTTGATCTTTTTACTGCTGAAAATAAATTTATAATAAATTAATATTTTAAGATCTTCCAAAAGTGCCCCTCACCTCTCTTAGAAAAGGGAACTTATCCTTATCTTTAATTAACTCCCCCAAAGCCCTTAAGATTGGACAAAACCTACTCATTTCGTCTTCCATGTTCCCTAGCTACATCTTATAGTCCATACTTTGTACATACATAAATCCTATGGAGTCCTTTTGTGAAAATCAAAAAAAGATACCTGAAAAAGAGGCAATTGTTTTATCACCTCTTTCAATGTTATTTTCTTATTATACTTACTCTTTCTATGTTGTTTCCATACTAAAGTAATAAATTTAGTATCTAATATAATCTTATATATTTTTATTATTATGGAAAAACCATATTCCTCCTTTTAACAATCCTACAAAAAACAAAATCACCATGCGTGTGTACGTATGGATTACCATCTCCATGTCATTGTGTAAACTATTTTTCAAGTACACTTTATTTATATAGGTATAGAAATTAATATAAACGATGTAAATAATAAATAATAAATTATTTTTTTATAGAAAATTTTTTCCATCCAATTCCATACCATTTAGCCATTAAAGAAATGATATTTTTACTCTTGAGTACGTACGACTTACTGTCTCCACGACGAAATGAGATTCATCTTCCACGTTCACCATTAAAGAATGATTATAAAAATATATATTATTAATAAGTATGAAATATAAGTCATAATAATCTAATGTAATAATATATATGTATATATATATATATCTTTGTGTGTGTGTGCGTACATATATGTCATTCACTTCCATTCAATATGATAAGAAAACGGAAACAACATTCATGCATACATACGGCCTACCGTCTCCATTAATGGTGAATTCCATTTCAAATATATATAAATATATATTCTGAATATATATGATATATAAATAATTTTTTTACATTATGGAAGTAAGTGAATCATGATCTATGCAATGCGATCAATAATAACAAGTAAAAACACGTATGATAAAGAAAGAAATTATTACCTGAAATGTTGCTTTGACTTGGAAATTATTAATAAATAGGTAATATATAGCCATAATATAATCATATATGACATCATAAATATTATTCAGATTCTGTTATAAGTTATGAATAAGTTTAATCCTATTATATAGGAGTTTCCTACACATACAGAGAGTATCATACTTAAGGTAAGGGAATTTTGTCTCACATTTAATTTTCATGAGATAAGAGCCATATTCACCACCTATTTATTATGTGTAGTGTATTTAGTATCCATATTATTTTTTATATCAGGAATAAATTTATCTTCATGATATTTGAGATTCATTTGAAGATATTGGGCTTATTATTTAAATGTTCAAAGTAGTATGGGACGCTTTGAATGTTTAAATAATTTATTATTTCACTATTTCAATATTCATGATATTATCATACATATTTATTTATATGTATATAATATATTATAATGAAAAATTTATGTCTATTTTTATGTTCATTCAAAAAAATCAAAGATATTTCTTCTAAGGTTTTTACATATGGGTTAATTTCACAATCTCTTTTTATCCCAGATTGCTTATACATAAGTATCTATTCGGAAATATTTAACATATAAGTCCTTGTTTCATAAAAAGATTTCAAAATATCTTCAAATTTTATTTAAATAAAATTTTACCCATGTTTTAATATTTATAAATTCTTTTAAATTAATCTTTCTATTATTTTCCAATGAGGTACTTTATGACCTTTTTTAAAAATTAAGGAAAGATTTTTTTTAACTTATACGGTGCGAGTGGATATTTTATGAAGTTATGATGCCTTAACATTTTTAAGAATTCCATACAAATTTACAAGGACATTTTCATAAGAAATTTTTTATTTTATAATTTTTTGGATTTTAGATAATTTCAAAGGAAATTTTTTTATTTCTCTCAAATAGATTTAATAAATTTATTAGATTATTTTCATCTATGTTAACATCCTTTATTAGATTTTATGATTGAATGAGGTTGATTTATTATGATACAATCTTCCATATTGTATTGAAGGTTATGTTATATGTTTGAATATAGAAGTCCTATTTCTATACAATTAATGGTTTACGGTTAGAGTGATGAAATTTTTTATGCCAGTTTTAATATGAATGTTTATGTTACGTTTCACCCTTTTTATATGAGTAATTCATGGGACTTAGTAAGTGATAGACGAGGCATGCTATAGCCCCTTTATGCATCGATATGTCTCATGTGAGAAACTAGTGTCTTAGCACAAGTCCATGATGGTGTGTTATGTATGGTTTTGGCATGAGGCCGTGACGATATGGTTATGATGTCCGACATTAAGCATTCCCTCATTATGAGATTAATTATTGGTATTAAAGGTGATTATTTTACTAGTATGATATCCATGTGAATGTTTAAATGGAATTTTTTGATTTATTCTTTCCATATTATTCTGAATATTATATTTAAATGGCTTGTGTTTTAGTTTTATACCTTTACTTAAAAGTGTATGCTTATTTATGATAGCTTTTGTTATATTGTTTATCCTTACTGAGAATCTAAGATCACCCCTTTCTTATGTTTTATTTTCTTAGGATTCCATGAAGTGTTTCATAAATGATATGTAGGGTTAATCAAATCGAATAATGGAGTTCTCAAAGATTTATCTTTGTTGCATTTTTTGTTGAATTGTAATGATAAGTTCTTGTATTTAATCTATTTTCCAAGGCTGCTAAACTGATTGGTCCTTTGGGATTTTATTCCTTGTAATCATGTTAATGTATTAAAATAAATCCCCAGATCCAGACATCTGGGTTCAGGGTGTTAAAAGGCATTATGTGTATAACCCCTCACATGTTATTGATTGGTAAAATCTAGACATCAAGGATGGTTCTACCTTTATAAAGTACCTTTTCGAAATAAAGGACTGGTTAGAGAATATCCAATGTGGGAAAGTGATTCCCATGGTGCATGTTTGATGGAAGCACAAGAATCTTCATGAGAGGACCTGGGAGTGAGAGACCCAGATGCAAGCTCAGTACCCACACCTTTTTGAGTAGTTTGTTTTCAATTTTCAAGATAAAATTCCTTAATCTGGGGAGAATGTAGCATCTTTATTTTTTCTAGGTAAATATTTGAAATATATCTAACAATATTTTAATAGTCGGGTTTTGAGATGGAGAAATATTCCAGGTTCCAGTGAGCCTAGTATTGCTATTATAAAATTATTAAATATATTAATATCATGAACATGAATATTTCATGAAATAGTTTAATAAAAACCAAATGGAATCTTAGATTTGAAATACGATACCTCTGTTGATTTCAAAATGTGGGATTTACCTAGCCAAGGACAAAAAATATCTATGTCCGGCATTTGATAAAAAGTTATCATGAGAGAAAATAATAATATATATATATATATATATATATTATGTTTTGATGTAGTGACCAAGACTTCTATATAAATATATAATTATAACCAATCCATAGGGTTATCCATATAACTATGATATTTTGATAAGATCATTTGGAGGAGGGATTAACGAATGATAATGGATCAAGATCGTGATTGAGGATCGTTTATCCAACAAAGGTTTTAGATCTCACCAGTGACGTCAATGTGAAACTCTACTTTATAGATGATCAATAAAAACTATGGTTGGATTTTAGTTTATCTGTATTTATTCCCCATTTATTATCCCCTGATGAACTTGAATCAAATCAACAAATATATTGATTCATAGGTTGATCATGTTGTGGGTAAAGGTTTATTTACTTTGGATTTGTGAATTTATTTGTTGTTAATTATTTTTATTT
This sequence comes from Viscum album, assembly GCA_963277665.1. Lineage (NCBI taxonomy): Eukaryota > Viridiplantae > Streptophyta > Magnoliopsida > Santalales > Viscaceae > Viscum > Viscum album. Next base: position 92,499,904 of record OY728130.1, on the reverse strand, counting down.
TCATTAATCAAAATGATGGAAATAAATCAATGTCAACCTTAGAATAATAGAGGTTCATTCCACTTTTATGGTGTGTTCATTTCTATCCTCTTTCTATATGAGATCACTATTGGAATTTCTTTCAATCAGTGGTTCGAAAAATACCCAATGAATAATCATTGTTTAATTGATATGTTCCGCAATGGATCTCCTCCATAGGTTTGGGATGGAGATGAAAACTAGGATTATGATGGATGATGATGGAAGATCATTTAGTTCAGATTTTGGGTTACCCATTATAGGTTTTGGTTATGTGGTGATGTTACGACTTGAAAAGGGATGTGTTTTCAAGCTGATTGATGGTTTGAATCTAGTGAGCGATGACTGTGAGGAACATTCACCCCTTATCCTACTTTTCTAGAAATTTTTGGGGTGGAATTGGAGTTGGAGGTGTAGACAAAAGAAATGTTAATAGTACATAATTTCTAGAAATTTCCTAATTGCATGGTTTGTACCTCATGAAAACAAGTCGTGTACTCCCTCTTCGGTGGCACTAGGATTTACATATAGAGAAGAAGAACACACACCGTTTCACCCATATCACACATTGTGTGATCCAAGTCAAACACAATGTGTTCCTCCATTAGTGAGTTGGTGTGTATCCCGTAGGATATATAGGTACTTACATGACTAAGTACATAGGCATGGGTGAAGCATAAAGGCGTAACGCGATACTTGGACATTTCTAGGTACATAGAGATGATATGGTACCTGGGAATGACTATAGTACATGGTAATAACCAAGTGTACATAGGAATTCAAAGAGAAACATAGTCACATGCATTGTAAGAACAAGGATTAGAGGTACACTTATTGTACCCTCTATACACTCCATGTACTTCCTCTAAGACAGCTTAGAGACCTTCATTTCCTCAGTATAGACCATGTTTAGTTGAGTATGGCTCCATAGTCCATCCCTACAAGGGTATAACTTGTTATTACATCCTCAGAATAAGATTTAGATCCCCTCTATGAGTTTTGATTTGGATAGAGTCTACAGTATCCCTCTGGGATCCTTGGGTTGGTATCCTCTATCATATCCTTCATAGGTGGGTTTCACAGTATCGATGTGACCTCCATGCATAGGGAATTGATCCCATAACTTGAATATTAGTCTAGTAGGGTTATTGGAATCCCCTAGTAGTTTTGGGAGTGATATCTTTTATGGATAACATGGTCTTATGAGATATAGTGAGTGTATCTCAGTGTGTCTAGATGATCAAAAATCATGAGATCAGTTTTTTAGTGGAAACATAGCTCGGGGAGAGATCCCTCATATATGAGAAATAACTTAAATCCTTGAGAAGAATCTTATGGCTAGAATTGATGGTTGAGACTTTTTTAAGACTATTTTTCTATTATGAGTATATCTGGCTATTACATAATTATCATTTTTTCACATATCTTGATTGGCATACCTATGTATTGATGACCTAACTACTCCAGATTCTTCTTGTATAGTTATTTAGGGGTTTCCCGATGGTTATTGTTATACTCACCCATGTAGGGGATCTTCCCACACATATCTTGTATTATGCATTTGAAATACCTTTTGTAGAAGTCTTGGGAGTACTGGGGGCAGCTTGAGAATATTATTGGGATAGGCTAACCAAGGTTCTAACTAGTGATACATATACTATAATTACCCTCCTTATGAGAATATTGTACTTTATCTTCATTTTTACGGGCTCATATTTGAATTTTTATCACTTTTAGTACTATTTTCATACTCTGATGGTGGGATTTTACATGTATTTATTCATTGGAATCAATTGTGTTTTTTTAATTTCAACATTTTTTGGGATTGGAGATATGTGTGTGTGTGTGTGTAGGTACATAGGCTAATTCCAAACATATGTTGGATATTCAAACTTGGTGCAAGTATTTAGACCTATTCCTGTTGGATATAGGCTAGGGGTGGCCACACTTGAATAATTTCTAGCCAAGCAGGGCCAGGTGAGTTGATTCACGACACATACATCAATCTAAAGCATGATAAAATCCATGCGAAAGAATTTGGTTTCATAATTATTATTCCAAGCATAACCAAAGGATAAATTATAAGGATTTACCATAGGAAAGGAAAATAAATTATTTGGGGTGTTCATATTGGAGAAAATAAATATAGGTCTTGAATATGGAGTTCCAATGTAGACAGTTTATGAGAAGGATATAGGAGAATAAATAATAAAAATGCATCACATGGGTGAAGCATTTATGAAATGTGAAGTACCAAAGGATTTTTTAACCACTGATAATGGGAGGAGGGTTGAATCAGTAGTGAACTTTTAAAAATTTCAATATTTATGAAACTACAATCATGAAACTCATTAGAGTTATTTATTTATCAATATTTTTAACAAACTCCCAATAATGATATGATAAGAAAGTAAACAAGGAAAACTAAATGTACATGGTTCATACTTAGTGTGAGAACCTACATCCTTATTGTGTATACTCCCATGGTTCCATTAAAATTATCTATTATAAATAAGTGAATAGAACATTGAACCAACTCTTGTTGGACTTCTTCTATCTCTTAATAGGTATGATTGTACTGACTCCCACCAGTTTTCAATGTTTTTCTTAAACAAAAAAAGAAAAATAAATATTAAACATTATAAATTCATCTCCTAATGGTTCATCGAAAAAGTTATTATGGTTTACTATATCCAAAAAGTCAATCCAGTGTGCTCTTTATAATTCCAATAAAACATTTTCTAGTGGTCCTCACTGAAAAACTATGCTAGTTTATAACCTTAATTTTATCAGATTAACAAAAACACTAAACATAAAAATAATGTTTGAAAAATCCATCCATTATTATTCGTCCAATTATCTGAACTAAAACTCTATTCCTTGATTCTGATCAAAACTTTCTATATCCAAAGCATTTATTCAACCTAAAATTGATCTTCGGTTGGAAACGTAGATAAACATAGCTTCAGTAGAAATTTAATTTTTTTTTGTATTTTTTAATATTGGGAAGTGAAATATACTTTTCACCCATTTATATAAGTTCTCAAAATATATAAAAAAATTAAAAAATTATGTTACTTCTCAATAAAATTCCAAAACTAAATTTCTCACATATTGGAAACTCGCTAGATGCTTCTACATTGTTCTAGATTCTTATTGAATATTCCTAGAGATTTATGAATTATTAAGAAATTAAATCCTTTCTCATACTTATTTAACATAATACATCAATTGACCCCTCCACTTTATCTTATTTCAGAATGGAATAAAATTAATTTAAATAAAAAAATAACATAGAAACTTTTGTGACTTTATGAATATTTCCCAAAAAAAATTGTTCAGAAAAATGATTTCTAGCCTTTTTCATTATCTCAAACTTCAAAAGAAACAAAATTCTCTAAAAATAATATCTGATTAAATTGAAAATATTCCTATGATGCTAGTCCATCTTATGGATCCTTATTTTTCTGATCACAAAACATCATAACTGGTATTTTTTTCATCAAGATGAATTATTTTTCATATAAGTTCACAAAGAATTCTTCATTATACTCTATTTTTCCAATCACACTTCTTTAACTTTTCTCAACTGATTCTTTTTATAAACATAATCTATTTTATGGATATTAAGAAGTGTTTTTATAATATATGTTAGTATGATGGAATTTCCTTCTAATGGACCTTTGTTTGATGGACTTCTTCAATGGTGAACTTCAAAACATCATAATCTCAAACTTTACTCTAATTGTAACAAAATTATTATCTTAAAACATCATAAAAATATATGTTAAGAAAATTTATCTTTCTCTATACATTTCTCTTGACCCTATTGAAAATGGTTGACTATATTGATTTAACTTCTAATGAATTTTTTAACATACATATTTCTTCATTTGATGCACTGCTATAACACCCCGAGATTTTATGAGATATATTATTTTTAATTTCTTTGATGTCTTCTATTGTAAACCAAGATTTGTTTATACTATACACAATACTGTATTAGCATGAAATATATGAAACACTATTCTTGGCTAGTGTTACAAACAATTTCAAGTTTTTTTTGTAGAAATTATTCTACGCAACATTAAGTATAGATTTTGTTTAATGCATAAATGAAATAAGTTTTGATTATGTTATACACCACCCCAAACGTAGATTTCACTACACGCATCCCTGATAAGGCTTGCATTACATGCAATCAAGACCTTCTTCGATAGCGTGTGCAGTACGCAATACCGAGTTTCACTAAACGAGATATTATTATAATATTACTATGAACTAGCCGTTATGAATAGTAATACCCACTTTTTAAAATTTTATAAATTTTATCTTTCTAAATGGACTTCATTTTTGGATTTGGAATATCAAAAATAGCCTAGGTTGAATTTTTGGTATTTTTTTGAAAAATTTCAATTTTTGATGAATAGTGAAAACACTTGGTTACTATTTAAAAACCGACTTTTCATTTAAATAATTATTTATTTAATTTAAATTTATTTTAGGTCAAAATTGATACATAATAGCTATATAAGATCAATATAATTCATTGGAGTCATTTTATAAAAATTTTAGATATATAAATATTTTATTGAACTTTCCACCGTCTTTTACCCACCTCCTAGGAGAATTTGAAAATTCACATAACACATAATTTTACCACTTTTGTGAGTGGATTTTTAAAAATCCGAGAGACACAGTTAATATAAAGGACTAAAATGTGGTTCAATGAGATGAAAATAATTTTTTGTGAATAATAACTTTTTACATTTTTTTACCACGATTAAAAGTAAAAAGGGTAATTAAGGGTAAAAATGATATTATTATTACCCTAACACATGTCCTAATTCTATTGGATAAGATTAATTCGAACAAAAACTACCTTAGGAATAAAATATTACCATTTAGGTCCACTTGGATTAGATTAGGACATTTAATATTATTTTATTTAAAGAATAGTTAAAATAGTTAAAATCAATGTTTAATAACTAAAACATTTTTATTATAGGATTATAAATAAGATAAATTCGACTATAAGTATTCATTAGAAATATAAAACGATTTACTACATAATGGTATTTTATTTGTAATTTTTAGACATTAAATAAGTTAATTTATTTTTGACATAATGGTGATGCAGTAATTATCTTTTTAATGAAATATTAACATAATTGATGTTATAAATACCCAAATAAATGTAATTTTAGAATTTTTATGAATTCCACTAATTTTCTTAGTTAATATGACATATCATTATTGATTTAAATAACTTTTTTAGAACTAATCATTCTGTTATGAGTTTCACAAAAATAAATTACCAAATAGTTTCAAAATTGACATAAAATAGTTTTTAAAACAAATATTATATTATTAATTGTTATTTTATTCCTAAAAATATAAGGTTTGGCAAAATGACTTATATAAGGTTATATATATTAATAATAAACAACATGGGGTTCTTTTGTCTTGTTATAGTAAGTTTATTAACCTTATAGTGTAAGAAAACAAAAAGATACCGTAAAAGTGAAATTATTTAACTTAAAGTTAAATATAAATGATAAGGTTAAAATAGAAACCTAAACTTGTCTAAATTCTATTGGATGTGAGTATTTATACCCATACCCACCTTAGATTCTAAAGAAATCAATTTTGTGCTATTAAAAACAGAATAATACTTTATTATAAAATAATATTTTATGTTTTCCTAAGGTGCCCCTCTCATTTCTTTATAAAAGGGAACCTCCTCCCTCTCTTCCTCACACCAATTGGAGCATTCAATCTCAGAAAAACCCTACGAATTTCTATTCTCAACTTCCTTAGAATCATCCTAGAGGTATTGGTATTCTTCAAAGACCATTTTTAGTGCCCTAAGTGGAGGTTAAGAAGAGGCGCTTCAAAGAAGAGGTAATGTTCGTTACCGATTCTTTCAACTTTATTTCTTCTTCTACTTATTATTATTTAGTTGTTTCATTATGATGTAATAACATCAGTATCACTCATATACTGATATGTCATTATAAGTATGAAACAACCCTATTTCACCGTCTATCCATCCTACGGAAAACAAAATCAACGCGCGTGCATACGTACGGAATACCGTCTCCACGCCGTGGTGTAATCTATTTTCCACCACCACCTTACTTGGATGGGTATAATGGGGTAAATAATAACTATATATGATTATTGTAAAGTTATATTGAATCTTAAATAGTATACATACACTCCAATAAAATTCCACGATTATGGGAACGATATCATCGCTCGTGAGTACGTACGGAATACCGTCTTCACGATGTGATGCGAGTCGTTCTACATGATCTTCATTGCATAATGATTATATAAATTAATTGAATGAATAAATATGATATATATTAAACTAATACAAATTTTGGAAATAAGGTATATATAACCTAAAAAAAATAATAAGAATTTATTCGACAAAACGCGTATAAGAACAAAAAGTAATAAACACCCAAATAACAAGTAGCAATGAAATATTACTAATAAAGTGCCAAGAATATGACCATATATGATATCATAACAATAAGTATGATTTTGGAATAAGTAAATGAAATTATTTAAATCATTATATAGGAGGTTCGGACACTTACTAAGCAAATCGGACCTAAGGTAATGGAAAATCTCGCAATCTCAATTTTTATCCGAGATCGTTTTTACTTCAGAATTTACTGGGGAATATTTATCATCCACATCCATGTTTAATCAATATGTAATATTATTTCTATCCTACTATAATTGTTTAAATCCAATTTTACCCTTCGGTGAGTTTTTAGTAAAATATATGAAAGGAATCTTTTGCCGTTTTTCGTACGAGGTACTTTTTGACTTTTCCGACCAAAGTAAGAGAAGAATGTTTTTTAACTTATACGGCATGAATGGATTTTTACAGTTTTCATAACAACATATTTTCATGATGTTTACCCTACAATATTTCGTGGTTATTTTCAATAAAATCCTTTTCTTTTAAAATTACACGGAATTTTGTGAAAAGAAAATGATCTTGAAGAAGAAAGTATATTTTATTTAAGAATTCATTTCAAGTGTTTTATCTGAACCATTTTCCATCCAACATGACATTATTTTATATGTGTACGTTTCAAGTATAATGTCTCTATGATTTACATGGTTTCACTTTTCTTATGATGAAATGATATCCAATTGTTTTATATGGATTATTTTATGATGGGATGATGTTTATGAAACCCATTTTATTCTTTGGGTTATGATGAATGATTTATGTTTATGTTGCGGCACAAGTAAGAATGATTTCATTATGAGATGGGTGTGACCTATATCTCCCTCCAATGCATTGGGTAAATATTTATATCTCATGAGATAGAAATGGCTGGAATGACAAGTTAAACCAGTTCAGTAATACAGGACTAGAATGAGGAGTGAACTCGATTCAAAAAGGGACTTTGTCCACTAAGATGGTCTTGGCAGAAATGCCTTGGCTACTATGGAAATCATATCATGTTCTTAATGGTCACCACAATTACATGTTTTATTCCCAAGCTATTTTATCATGATTAATGTTTCTTTATGATCTATGCCTTATGAACTACCATGTTTTATGTCATTGATCAAGAATTTGATGTTTAAATATTATGTTCATATTTTTATGTTCAAATGTGTATGTTTTGTTTTATTTTTTCCATGCTTAACCTTACTAAGAATTTGAGCTCACCCTTTATATGTTTTCTTTTCCCCAGGATTTAAATAAAGGTTTTAGGTAAGAAAACAAAAAGGGGAAGATCTTTAAGGGAGATGTTGAAGATCTTTCACCACGATTAGAAGATTATTTTCTGAGTTTTCAAAGACACTAAACTATTATGGTCCTTGTGTGTATGTTTTCATTATGTATCATGTATTCCACAAATGTAATTTAATGACCATGTACGTCAATCTTTGGGTCTCTACATTTGGTATCAGAGGAATGGTTTAGTTAACCATTGGTAACCAGAATGCGAAAACTTTAGTTAGATCCCTAGATATATTTCTAAGGTATGTTTAGGGATGTACCTAAGGTTAAGTATACATATAGGTTATAGTCCTAGAATTATGGTAACGATATTAGAATTAAACCTAAGATGTTAGATATTGAAGGTACTCCCCCTTTATTATGTTGTTTTCCCTAACATGATTTTTGCCTCTCACACTATTCTTTTTGGGTTTTAGATGATGGCTGGAACCTGAAGGAACTGTGTTGATAAATGTAATGGACAATGCAATGATTGTCCTCCCGAGCAACCAAATGTGATGGGAGATGGAGTAAAAAATCTTATTTATATACTTACACAAGCTATGAATCATTCTGGATTTCCAAATGATCAAATAAGGGAACAATATTCTATTGAGTCCATCATGAGGCAATGTACAACGTATTTCAATGGGTCTTCTGATCCACTTGTTGCTAAACAATGGATCAGTACCATTGAAAAGATATTTTCCATAATTTTCTGTTCAGAACATGAAAAAGTCATTTTAGCTATTTACCGTTTAAAAGGTGAAGCAAACCAATGGTGGAATCTAATTAAGAATACAAGGCCCTAAGATGAAATTGAATCCATGGAATGGGACGAGTTCAAGAACTTGTTTTTAAGTAAGTACTTCCCTCATATTCTTTGAACAAAGATGGAAAATGAGTTTCTTGAGCTTAAGCAGAAGGATGGTAAATCTTTTGGTATATACGAAGATAATTTTACAAGACTTGAAAGGTATGCATATGGCTTTATCATCCAACCTGAAAGTAAACTTGATCGATTTTTCAGTGGTTTAAAACCAAGTCTTTGAAGGGCATTAGCTATTAGAGACTTTAGTAGCTATAAAGAAATTGTGCGTTGTACTATCAAGGTAGAACTGGAAGTTGGTGTAACATATCCATCTCATAGTTTTGACAAGAAACAAAAGACGGAGTTCAAGGAGAGATCTCAGAATAATGGTAAAAAGAAGATGAATGTTTCTTTACAGTCAATGTGTGGAAAGATGCATGGTGGATATTGTCTTAAAGGGACTAGAAAATGTTTTAAGTGTGGAAAAGAAGGTCATCGAGTAGCTGAGTGTCAATGAAATGGAAAAAGGGTTGCTAATGATGTGAATAAAGAAAAGACTACAGATAACGCACCGCCAACACTTCAATGCTTCAAGTGCAAGGAAATGGGGAATTATGCTAATAAATGCCCTAATCCAAGGGTTAATGATGATCAATGTGAGCAACCTCTTAAGGAAAAGGATAAAGGGAAGTCACATGCGACCACTATTTGTGATGTTGAATATGACAATGATGTTGTTTAATGATTAAGTGTTTATGTAATGGGATTTCAATATAGTATCATGGAATCTCATTTATAGTATTATGGAATTTTGAAATATCTGTGTGTTGGTCCATTGTGGTTTTATATAAGAATATGGTACCAGTAACCATGAAAATTGATTCAAATATTTTGGAAAGCAGATGATATACACATAATGATGGGATAATGAGAAAATGAATTGTTTGATAGTATTCATGAGGTCATGATTGATATAAAGACTAAGTGATATCATGGTTTGAGTATATAGAATTTTGAGGATTTTGGTATGTGGAAAGTGTTAACTTTTAACTGCATTCATGTTTTCACTAAGGTTCAATGGGTATTCATTTTTCAAGATTATACATGATTAAGGCCTTTAAATGTTTGGAATGTGACCAACAAGATATATCGTATGATATATGGGGGATAAATTATGGTATTCACACACTTGTTATGTGACCTCTCAAGTAATCGTTTTCTTTACACTATGAGATTGGACAGAAGTATTTTCAATAAGCTTAAAGGCTGGAATGGATTAAGTTGGACATCATATAGAATTGTTTAAGGGTAGTATTTTTTTTGATATTAATTATGGAATGTTATAATATTGTAGTTTTAGAAAAAGGACAACCTGTAGGATGGGAGAAAACCCGTCCTGTCGGACAAGGATGTGGGAATCGAACCCACAACTGAAGTGCGACAAGCCTTTATCGCCTACCACTAGCCTACAGGAAGTCCCTGTTTAACAAAAACTAGTTTTATTATAGTAAGAAGTATGATATATGAAGTATAAGTCCATTTTAGGAACCATATATGATTAATCTCACTATAGATAGACTTATGTATTTTTGATAACTTTTTCTAACCTTTTGTTTGAGACAGATGGAATGAACCATCATTCTATCACATGATCTGCTAACACTTCACGAATGACAAATTCAACTTCATTTCTTTAAGAGATGAAGTGGAAATTGTCCATGGAATGACCAACAGTGAGACTGTACCAAAATCACTAAATTATTTATTCTAATTACAATTTCTTCAACTTTAGGGAAATGATCTTGAAAACCAAAAATGTTGTCCTAGTGCCCTTATATCCGATGAATCAGATGGTACCTCAGATTATCACAAATATGTGGCTTTGTGATTGTTGGATTTTTCATAGCCATGTTCTCTACCACTCTCCATCAGAACATGATTGTTATATTTCTCTTCCATATCCATATTTTCACCTATGTTCTCCTATGTGGAAACCCAGTGATTAGTTAATTTGGGTAACCATTACGTTTCATACTATAGTTTTTAAAGATTGGTTTTAGTATCCCTTTTTACGATGTGGGTTTCTATGAAAGAAACCTTCAAGTAGTAAACCCTTTATAACCCCGACGAATTTCGAGGGCGAAATTCATTTTATGGGGGGTAGAATGTTACACCCCTAGATTTTATGAGATATATTCTTTTTGATTTATTTGATGCCTTCTATTATACACCAATATTAGTTTGTACTATACGCAATACAGTATTAGCTTGCAGTATACAAAACACTATTCTTGGAAAGTGTTACACACAATTTCAAGTTTGTTTTGTAGAAATTATTCTATGCAACATTAAGTATAGATTTTGTTTAATGTATAAATGAAATAAGTTTTGATTATGTCATACGCAACCCCAAACGGAGCTTTCACTACAGGCATCCCTGACATGGCTTGCATTACACGCAATCAAGACCTTCTTCAATAGCGTGTGCAGTACGCAATACCGAGTTTCACTAAATGAGATATTATTATAATATTACTATGAACTAGCCGTTATGAATAGTAATACCCACTTTTTAAAATTTTATAAATTTTATCATTTGAAATGGACTTCATTTTTGGATTTGGAATATCGGAATTAGCCTAGGTTGAATTTTTGGTATTTTTCTGAAAACTTTCAATTTTTTATGAATAGTGAAAACAATGGGTTACTATTTAAAAATCGACTTTTTATTTAAATAATTATTTATTTTATTTAAATATATTTTTGGTCAAAATTGATACATAATACCTATATAAGTTCAATATAATTCATTGGAGTCATTTTATAATAACTTTATATATATAAATATTTTATTGAACTTTCCGCCGTCTTTTACCCACCTCCTAGGAGAATTTGGAAATTCACATAAAACATAATTTTACCACTTCTGTGAGTGGAATTTCGAAAATCTGAGAGACACGATTAACATCAATGACTAAAATTTGGTTCAATGAGATGAAAATAATTTTTGGAGAATAGTAACTTTTTACTTTTTTTACCACAGTTAAAAGTAAATAGTTTAATTATGGGTAAAAATGATATTATTATTACCCTAAAACATGTCCTAATTCTATTGGATAAGATTAATGCGACCAAAAACAACCTTAGGAATAAAATATGATCATTTAGGTCCACTTGGATTAGATTAGTACATCTAATATTATTTTATTTAAAGAATAGTTAAAATAGTTAAAATCGAAGTTTAATAACTAATTTTTTTTAATATAGGGTTATATATAAGATAAATTTGACTATAAATATTAATTAGAAAGCTAAAAAGATTTCCTACATAATGGTATTTTATTTGTAATTTTTAGACATTAAATAAGTTAATTTAGTTTTGACATAAGGATGATGCAGTAATTACCTTATTAATGAAATATTAAGATAATTGATTTTATAAATACCCAAATAAATGTAATATTAGACTTTTTATGAATTAAAATAATTTTATAGGTTAATATGACATATTATTATCGATTTAATTAACTTTTTTAGAACTAATCATGAAGTTATGATTTTCACAAAAATCAATTACCAAATAGTGTCAAAACTGACATAAAATAGTTTTGAAAACAAATATTATATTAATAATTTTTGTTTTATTTTTAAAAATATAATGTTCGGCCAAATGACATAGATAAGGTTATATATATTAATAATAAACAACTTTGGGGTTCTTTTGGCTTGTTATAGTAAGTTTATTAACCTTATAGTGTAAGAAAACAAGAAGACACGGTAAAAGTGAAATTATTTAACTTAAAGTTAAATCTAAATGATAAGGTTAAAATAGAAACCTAAACTTGTCTAAATTCTATTAGATGAGAGGATTTTGACCCATACCCACATTATCTTCGAAATAAATCAGTTTTGAGCTATTAAAAACCGAATATGACTTTATTATAAAATAATATTTTAAGTTTTCCTAAGGTGCCCCTCTCCTTCCTTATAAAAGGGCACCTCCTCCCTCTCTTCCAAACACCACTTTGAGGCTTCATTCTTGGCCCAACCCTGCCCATTTATCTTCTACACTTCCCTAGAAACATATTATAGGTCCTGGTATTCTTCAAAGACCATTTTTAGTGCCTTAAGATGAGGTTAAGAAGAGGCACTTCAAAGAAGAGGTAATATCTATTACCGATTCTTTCAACTTTATTTCTTCTTCTACTTCTTATTATTTAGTTGTTTCATTATGGGGTAATAACATAAGAATCACTCATATACTGATATTTTATTATAAGTATGAAACAACCCTATTTCACCATCTATATGTCCTATGGAAAATGAAATCACCGCGCGTGTGTACGTACGGAATACCGTCTCCACGCCGTGGTGTAATCTATTTTCCACCACCACCTTACATGGATGGGTATAATGGTGAAAATAATAACTATATATGATTATTTTAATGTGATATTTATTCTGAAATAGTATACATACACTCCAATACAATTCCACGATCATGGGAATGACATCATCGCTCGTGCGTACGTATGGAATACCGTCTCCATGATGTGATGTGACTTGTTCTACATGATCTTCATTGCGTAATGATTATATAAATGAATTGAATGAATAAATATGTTATATATTACACTAATACCATTATGTAAATGAGTTATCTATAACCTAAAAATAATAATAAGAATTTATTCGACAAAACACGTATAAGAACAAAAAGTAATAAACACCCGAATAACAAGTAGCAATGAAATATTACTAATAAGAAGCTATGAATATGACCGTATATGATATAATAACAATATGTATGATTCTGGAATAATTCAATGACATTATTAAAATCATTATACAGGAGGTTTAGACACTTACGAAGCAAATCTGTCCTAAGGTAAGGGAAAATCTCGCAATCTCAATTTTTATCCGAGATTGTTTTTACTTCAGAATTTACTGGGGAATATTTATCTTCCACATACATGTTTCATAAATATGTAATATTATTTATATCCTCCTACAATTTTTTAAATCCAATTTTACCCTTCAGTGAGTTTTTAGTAAAAGATATGAAAGGAATATTTTTTCATTTTTCATATGAGGTACTTTTTTGAATTTTTCGGCCAAAGTACGAGAAGAATGATTTTTTAACTTATACGGCATGAACAGATTTTTACAATTTTCATAATGCCATATTTTCATGATATTTACTCTACAATATTTCATGGTTATTTTCAATAAAATCCTTTTCTTTTAAAATTTCATGACATTTTGTGAAAAGAAAATGATTTTGAAGAAGAAAGTATATTTTTTACAAGAATTCATTTCAAGTGTTTTATCTGAACCATTTTCCATATAAGATGACATTATTTCATATGTGTATGTCTCAAGTATAATGTCTCTATGATTTACATGGTTTCACTTTTCTTATGATGAAATGATATCCAATTGTTTTATATGGATTATGTTATGATGGGATGATGTTTATGAAACCCATTTTATTCTTTGGGTTATGATGAATGATTTATGTTTATGTTGTGGCACAAGTAAGAATGATTTCATTATGAGATTGGTGGGAAAAATATATCCCTCTAATGCATTGGGTAAATATTTATATCTCATGAGATAGACATGGATGGAATGGAATGTTAAACCTGTTCAGTAATACATGACTGGAACGAGGAGTGAACTCGATTCAGAAAGGGACTTTGTCCACTAAGATGGTCTTGGCAGTAATGTCTTGGATACTATGGAAATCATAACATGTGGTTAATGGTTTCCACAATTACATGTTTTATTCCCAATCTATTTTATCATGATTAATGTTTCTTTATGATCTATGCCTTATGAAATGCCATGTTTTATGTAATTGCTCAATAATTTGATGTTTAAACATTATGTTCATGTTTTTAAGTTCAAATGTGTATATTTTGTTTTGTTTTTTCCATGCTTACCCTTACTGAGAATTTGAGCACACCCTTTATATGTTTTCTTTTACCTAGGATTTAAAGAAAGGTTTTAGGTAAGAAAACAAAAATGGGATGATCTTTATGGGAGATGTTGAAGATCTTTCACCACGATTAGAAGATTATTTTCCAAGTTTCCAAATAAATTAAACTATTACGGTCCTTGTGTGTATGTTTTTGTTATGTATCAAGTATTCTGCAAAAGTAATGTAATGTCCATGTACGTCAAGCTTTGGGTCTCTACAACTGCTCCGATTTGTTTTGATTTCTCCCTCTGATTTTTTAAAAAAAATAGACAATCTTAATAAAAACTTATTATTACCTTCCATGTGGTAATTTTTGTCTGATGATCAACATTTGGTTCATATAGTGACATCTCAGAAATCTTCTCCTTATGAAAAATTCATCAACTTTAATTGTGTAAATAGATTTTCTGGTGAACTTTGTGAAAAATTCATCTTGTACGAACTAAAAAACATTCATATATAGATTTACTTATAGAAACTTCATCTAGAGTGTTTTCCAAGAAAAGTTTATCTGGTGAACAAAGTATCCTCTTTAGTATCTTCTATGATGAATTTCAAGAAGAATATTTATTCAGTGATGTTTCTTCAAACTTATGAAAAATATTTTGTTGGAATGTTTTTTATAACTTTATGTTCAAAGAACTTCAACTCCCCCATGGATCAAAAGCTTTTATCATGAGGTTTTAAATGATGTTAAAAAATTGATATCATCATAGAATCAACTGAATTATATTAAAATTTCTCTTATTAACATTTCTTAACAAACTTCATAAACCATATTTATCTTATGTTTTACAAAAACACTCTTTAACAAAGGATAGATGTCAAAAAATAATAAACATTGTTAGAAAGATATCACAAAGTATTTTCAATCACCTATTTTTTTTTAAAAACATTCATTAATAACTTTTACAACTCATCATTTTTTTTTCATCACTAAAGTTTTTCAAAACTTATTTTTTAAACAACATTATTTTCTTTCAAATTTTCTCAAAATATAACCTTTATCATAAGGTGGGTCTAGAAACCACACCACTGGATAAAGTATTTTTGAAGGAATTTCATATCTTGGTAAAAATTAAATTTTTATCCATGTTAAAATAAAATCCCCATTCCTTATATATTACCTACTTTTGTTACAAATTTTTAACTCCCATATTTTTACACTTCTCTTTTTTTTCTCTCCCACGTTTTATGTTAACCACAACTTCACATTAATTTTTGAATAATAACACTTAAACTCTCTATTTTAGGAAAACTTTATACATTATCCCCCCTTTTCAACATAATCCAAAGAATATTGTGGGATTCCTTACAAAATTTAGGAAGTCTTTGGTGGAGGATGAACATGAAGTTGCATCCTAAATTCCACAAGTATTTCTTTCCTCATAACTTTGGTAAAAATATCATAAATTTTATATTATCTAGAAAAGTACTCAAGAATAAAATCTCCACAAAAAAATTCACATCAATGAAATGATACTTAATATCAATTTTCTTAGATCTTGAATATTGAACAAGATTTTTGGAGAGATCAATGGAACTATGATTATAACAAAGTATCTTCAATGGTTTCCAAACTATCATCCTCAAATCATCCAACTAAAAATTCTCCTAGTTTATTTCATTATAATATTAGGGGGAAAACATATTTTGATTCTTCTATGTCCAAATCCTCTGAGCTCTATTTCACACTATGACAACTTACACAACATTCTCCCAAAAAAATGTTCCTCTATGTTTAATTTCTATCATTTCAATATATATCCCAATCAACATTAGTGTAACCAAGAAAAGACATATCGCAACTTGTTTTATACAATTTCCCCTGTGAATTTTTTCTCTTAATAAGCCTCAAAATCATTTTCACTTCCAAAACATGAGATTCCTTTAGATAAAATAGAAATCTGGCACACAATGTAACTTCATAAGTAATTTTTTTTCTTGAACCTGTAAGATAGAGCTTAATTTCTATCAATTTTTGGTATTATTTCTGAATCACACTTTTCCTAGCCTCATATTCACTTCTCTTTATCCCAATAGAAATTGAATTAGATGATTCTTTATAATATTTCATGCCAAACTTTTGTAAAAGTTCCATGGTGTGATTTTATTGAGATTAAAGAATGTATTTATCCTTTTTTTAAACTTATAAGCCTAGGAAGCTAGTTATCTTTCCAATCATTGATATCTAAAAAAACATAATTTCTTTAGAAAGTTATTTACAATTATTTTCACTATCCCCTATAAAATTTACAACATCTATATAATAAATAACAAATAGGTTACCTGAGTTCATTTCCTTAACATATAAGTTGATGTCAACTTTCGCTTTAGAAAATTCAAATATTTTAAGAAACTATAATGTTTGGAGTACTAGGAACGTAGAGCATGTTTTAACCTATACAAATATTTCATTACACAACTTGGTTTGATCTTTATAATTTAAATCCCAACAGGGCAACTCATTGAAAACCTCTTCATTAATCTCTCCATTTAAGAAGGAAAAATTTACATCCATCTGATAAAATGTATAACAATTATGTGCAATCACTTCTAAGAACATTATAATAATATCCAATATTGAAATTAGGGGATAGTTTTTTCAAAATCCACACCTTCCACTAGTAAATAACCTTTGAAAAAAAATTATTACTTTATTTATTTAAACATCCCCATGTTTATTTATATTGTTTTTAACAACAATTTTTTAATGTATTTTCATACTAGTCATGGAACAAGTTCCTAGGTGTTGTGTTTCTCTATCTTTCCCAACTCTTCATTCATATCATTTATCCATTCTTTATGTTCAACGGCTTGTGAAACTAATTCAACTTTAACCTATTAAATAAGTCATATTTTATTTTCTAAAATAATCTTAATTCTAGTTGGAAGTAAAAAATTTATGATTTCCAAAAATATTTTCAGATTTAATCAATTTCTTTGGAGTATTAAATTTTATTGATTTTGTTTCAACTTCACTTTTTCCACTACATGATTTCTTGGAATGTTCAGTTACCTATTTTGGAATACCTTCACATTCACTTTCATAATTATCATTGGAAGTATTTAACTTATATTTCATAACATTATCAGTAACCTTTGTTAAGGAAGTTTTATTTTCAACAACTTTTGAATTATTATAATCTAAAAACATTTTAAAATGATTATTACAATGCTTAAAACTTTCTCTATTGGGGGAATTTCCTATAAAATTCTTCCCTTATATTTTTCATCATTTTTTCATTGATCCATATTTTTGATATTTAAAAAATATAGAGTTATAAAATCCTTGAAATAGTTTAATGAAAGATTTTTTATACAATATCCCATAAGAATTTATGATGGATTCTTGGATTAACAAAAATTTATTTTGTATATGTGCATTATTATGGAAAACTTCTTTCTTGAAAAATTTAGAATGTTTATACTCAACCAAAATATTTATTCACATTTCTACAAAAATTATTTCTTCCTTTCTATAAATCCATTTTTAGGGGTGTATGGATAACTGTACTGATGTTTAATTCTATGATTCCTTAGGTTGGATTCCAAATATTATCATGTATTCTTCTTTCCATTTTCATTTCTTACTATCAGGATATTAACATCTAATTATTATTCAACATCTCTTCCAAAAAATATGAACATTTCTACTGCTTCTGATTTATGTTTCATAAACATAATGTTGATCATCTTAGTGAAATCATTAATAAAAGTGATAAAGTAAAAAATCTAGTTTTATTGATTGAGGTATCGTTGATCCACATAAACTATAGTGAATAATCTTAAGAGGTATTATATATTGAATTTCAACTTATGGATTTTACCATTCATCATTCCATTTTGAAAATTATATAATCATAATATTCTTTAATTATCAACATTTTCATGTTTTTTACAAAATATTATTTAGAAATTTTTTTCATACTTTTCATCCAATATTCATAATCATGTGATGCCAAAACTTGTTCTCATCTTTAGAAATCGAATAATATGAGTTACTAAGTTCTCTAATTTGAAAGATATTTCCACTGGTACCTTTTCCCCTGGTAAATGTTTTTTCATATTCTACAAATTTGATGATGAATGTATAATTCCTAAATATCAATTATCTATCATCATAAAAAAGTTTCTCACACTATGTAATTTGTGTTTGAGACCATCAACATATAAAACTTCATTAGATTTAAATTTTTGAGCTTCAATATCATTACTCCCTATACCTCTGATTTTTATGAAAATATCATTAACAAAATTAATTTATCACCATTCATGTATTTAAACATCATTAAATATTATTAAACCACTTGATATATGTGAGGAATAACCACTATCAAGTCTATGGTTTATTCCTATTTCTATCTTTCAAAGACATATCAACAACAAATGTTCTTTCTTCATCTTTCTTCTTTCTAACCACTTTTTCATTTCAAGAATACAATACTTTTCCCAGAAGAGTAGTCAATCATTCTTCAACAAATTAACCCATTTGGTAACATATTCCATATACTTCATCTAGGTAGATAACTTTTTTTCATTGGAAATTTTCTAAAATATTGATATTTTTATTTTCCAACTTATTTCAGCATAAGAAAGTTTCTTTCTTTCTTTCTATTGTTTCTCCCAAAAATTCATATTTAATTTGGAGAACAGACATGTTCTTCCAATAATTGTATTATTTTTTCCCTAAAATACCACTTGACCAACAATATCCACTAAATAATTTTCTTCTCTAGAAATATGATCATTCACTATAATTAGTTTTCAATGTTTCATAATATCTTTCAGTTTTTGTTTTTTCCTCCCATAAGGAAACTTTATTATGGATTGTTTTCTCAAATTTTTTATATGTAATAGATTTCTCATATAACAATGATGAACCCTCACACCAGAAACTAGTTCTAAAAACATGGAAATTACATTTTTGGCTTTGATTCTAATGAAGGTGACCTAATTTTCTCTATCAAAAACATATAATATCATAATGAAATTTTGGATCACTTATATTCTCAAGGAACTTTTAGGTTTATATTTTTATATAATTAGTAAAAAATCATAACATCATGGATTCATAAATAATTCGTTCATAAAGATAAAAAACATCTCCCATTATACCCATCCTTTTATATTCCACATTATCTAATCATAATAATATATATATAAACCTTATAGACATAATTCATTCAACCTTGATCTTTAAAACCTATGGAAAGTGAAACATTAGAAGGGAGAGATCAAATTAATAGTAAGGGTAAATGTAATCACTAACAATTGAATGTCATCAATGTTCATATAAAGATCATAAGGGTATGATGACATAATCAATTCTCCTAAGTATAACATAATAATTTTCATAATGATCAATATAAGGATTCTAAAACCTAAAAATATGGCATATAGATTTTACAAAGGAAAGAGTCATCAAAATCATAATCATGAGCCGTTTGATATAAATATTGATCATAAGAAACAATATAAACCCATAGTAATCATAGATAAAACTTATTGATATATTAGTACATTATCTTCTCATCGCTTCTTATAAATTGATTAACCAATATGGTTGAGTTCCTAATGTGGAGTACCCAATGCATTATATGGATATAACAGACCCACTGGTCTTTGGTTTATCATGGAACCACCTATCCTTGGTTAATAACATAACCATGCATACCTGTTTTATAACTTAACCAGCCATCATTGGTTTATAATATAACCACCCATCATCAAAAACCATGTTCAAGAACTATGTCATGAATAAAGTATATAGATCATTAATTTCATTATAAACTCATTGAAACAACCTTTATTATTTTTAAAACATTATTAACTTGTGAAAAATAAATACATTACATATTAATCTCTTTGAAAAATGATTAACCCATAGAAAAGAAACGGGTTCTATAACAATATATTTGAAACATGACAAACCCATAAAAAAGAAATAGGGTTCATAACAATCTATTGGAAACATGATTATCAAATGGAAAATATATGGGTTACATAGAAATCTCTTGGAAACATGATTGACCTATATGAAATAAACAATTTTCATAAAAAAAAATCTTGTAAATTTTATTAAACAAATAAAAAGAAATGGGATTCATAACAATATCTTTGAAACAATTATAATCCATACATAGAAATAATGAGGATGGTATCATTAGAAAATATACTCATTAGATCATAAGTAACAATAAGTCATGAAAAAGTAGATGAATGAAAATTCCATTAAAATATCATTAAAAACATTTCTATGGAAAATAACAATTTCATTTTAAAAATCACTTTCAGAAAATAAATATTCACAAAATATATCGAAAATCCTTTTATTCGAAAAACTCTTTTGAAAATAAGAAGTAAACATCAAGTAAAATAATTTACATGATGTTATAAAATTTATTCATGTCATATGTGTTTAAAATAATAATTCTTTTCAAAACATTTTTAAAAATGGATTCTAAACTGACATATCTGGAAAACATTAATAAAATTCCTTTTAAAAAATTTTATAATTAGGTGAAAGATCATGTAAAATGTATTTAAAAAATAATTTATTTTTAAAAATAAAATTTTTGAAAACATTTTTCAAAACATATATATGGAAAATAATACACATATAATGATCCCAAAAATAAACATGATTATAAATAATCCACAAAACAATGGATATGGAAACACAAATCCTTTGCCACTTTGGTAACTATTCAATAATAATCTTCCTAAAAGAATAACATAAAATGATACATTAAATATCATAAAAATAAGATATTTCATGATATAATATGTCAAAGGGAAGTATATAAAATATATAAAATAAATTAGGTGTATAATAATATAATATGCCTCAATGAAAGTGATTTGAGATGAAATCTATTATGGTTTTGGTAGATTCTATATAAAAACCCATGAAAGATAAAACCTAATATGGATTTTTAAATCCAAATAATTTTCATGAAAATAATCATAAAATAAATTAATGTTAAGTACATATACTACACAATAAAAATAAGTGGTGAATATGGAAAATGTCTGATAGAAATTAAAGTGAGATGAGGAAACCCCTAACCGTGAGTCTAGGATTTCCTTGTAAGTCATTTAACTCTTATATAATAAGCTTACATAAATTATTTTATTTATTAATAACATTTTACTATTTTAAAAACATATTATTGAATTATTTATTATTTTTTTAATATATATTTAAATATTTAATCAGTCACAACCATGTCAGCTATTTTTAGGATGTCCGATTCAATGTTTTAAAATGAATTTGGTGTGATGATCATGGTAAAAGAGGACCTTTTTTTAAAATATAAATAATAATAATCTTGGAATAATTATCATATTTATTCATCAACTATTATTTTAAAAAAGTCATGAAAAATTAATATGAAAAATGAACTACGTTATGATCATGGAGACAAATGGTCGTAGGTACGCATGAGTAACATTTCCGTTTTTCAATGATCATTATGAAAAGAAAGTATGTTATATTTAATATTTAAATAATGATAATAATATCATAAATACATTAATATAACTTTAAATATTTTTATATATATCATTCATGTGATGTATAAATGAAAAACAAATCACATTTCTTTTTTGAGGATGTATCCCACACATACACCAACGATGTTATCATTTTTTAGTGTAAAAAAAATGATATATTATCTTTTTGTAACAGTAAATATTTCAGTAATATAATTATTATTTCATTTATATCACATATATTCATTAAAATTATCCTTATTACCTTTCATATAAAGCATGAGGGAAAAATGAATCACATCACTTCGTAATTTGGTAGTCTATTATACAAACGTGCGACGTTATTATATCCCCCATTGATTGAAAATTAAAATTATATATGTGAAATAATTAATAAATATGTATAAATATGTTATATATATCATATATAAACATTAAATACATTTTTAAATTATGCATTGAGAGGCAATGATGGAAAATGAATGACATCAGATTGCGAGGCGGTAGTCTTTCGTACACATTAATGATGATTTAATATCCCATTTGATGGAATAGGAGGTAGATTTAGATTATTAAATTCATATAATTAATTATAATTATAAGTTAGATACTGGTTTTATCATATTATCATAGTTTAATAATATTTTAAGGAGGTTTAGTAATAAATAAAATAAAAATGCATAGTTAGGGATTTTACCTCTTCTCGTCCCACCTCTATAGGATTATACCTAAATTATTCCTAGGATATATTTATGAAACAAAAATTATTCTATGATAAGGATATGGAAGTTGGGAAGTTATTTTGGTAGTTATTGGCCTATGAAAAATGGTTTTATGGTATGATGAATAGAGGAAAGGTGGTGTCTTTTTATAAGTGAGGTGAGTAGCACACTTGTTATTTTTTAAAATAAAAATTGAACCCACATTTTTCACATCGGAAAAGGACCCATAATGAAGTATTAAAGATAATAATAAATTATAATTTCTAAATATAAAAATCAAATAGTTTTTATTCAAATATTTATGTCATTTTTAACCTTATATGTTTATTTTAACCACTTTGTAAACCCATTTTTCCTGTAATCATGGTAATTAATTTTTACTATTTTCACTATTCATTATGGTAGAAAATTAATTCAACCTTATTAGAAAATATAAATTATTATTATTAAAAATATTGAATCCATTTGACCAAATTCAGTTTTTATAATTTGAAAATTTAAATTTAAAATTAAACCTGAAGACATGACGAACAAAACATATTTTCAAAAATCTTATTTTTCAAGGAAACTATGGTTTTTTATTAACTCTATAAGTAATAATAATTACTGAATGAATATTTATTTATATTTCTTCATATATGATATATAAATTTCATATATATTATTTCTCCTTTGGTTTTTTAATAAATTAAAATGGAGAAACATTATGTACTTTAAAACAATTTTCAGATAAATATCATTTTTAAACCCAAAGACAAACTTATAATAAAATACAATATGAATTATATTAAAATAAATTAATTTTAATAAATATAAATAAATACTAGTTATTTTAATTTAAATAATATTTAAAACATAATGGTAATTTTAAATTTAATAATTTATTTAAAAGAAATTATTTTTGTACAAAAATTGATTTTTTTCAATAGTCACTGATAATTAAATATTTTCTGAAAAATATAAAAAATTCACCCAAAGTAAATTTGGGTATTATGAATTCAAAAATGAAGTTAATTTTTTCAAATAAATTTTCTAAATCTTCCAAAAGTTAATTATAATATTTTTTCTGAAAAAAATAAAATACATTTTTGAAGAAAACATAAATTTGAAGAATAAAATTACTTTACTAAAAATTGATTGATTGTTTTCCAAAAATATATGATTTTATTATATTGAGTAGGATATATATATATATATAAATATAATAAATTAGTTAATACTATTTTTACCAATAAGTTTAACATCTTGGTTATAGTTGTTATATATTTCATGGGTTGTTTAAGCTCAGTGTTGCATGTCGAATACACTATAAAAAAATTGTTTTCTTTTCTAAAATATAAGCGAGTTACATCCTTACCACATTGATAAATTTAATCCTTGAAATTTTAAATTTATCTTAGTAATAAAAAAATTTCCATTTCAAAATACATTTTTTTTAAACCCACATCATAACAAGGGTTAATAAACTTCCTCTTGATAAGAGAGAAAATGATGTTCGAAGACCATTTATAATATCACATAATAAGTATAAATATAGAATAAAATAGGTTAGAAGTGAAGATTTTGACATGAAATAAAATAATAATTCACAAATAATTATATGGAGTAATTGAGATCATTGATCGCAAGAAAATGAATCATCAAGAGAATGTTAACAAACACAAAACCGCAAACCAAAGAAGTGTGAAAAAGGTCATTGATTTCATTAGAAATTATGCTAATAGGAAAACATTTTATTTAGAGATCATTTTCCTAGAGTTGAAGAATTACTTTACCATCTAAACTAAGATAATAAGGATATATACTTACATGATGAGTAGAATTTCATCCTTTTATCAATTTCCACCTCAATATGTTATTTTACAGTAAATGATGAGTATTAGTAGTGATTTTTTAATGCCTAAAGCACTAAAATTAAATTTTAAATGAACACATAATAAGAAATTGGATAGACAAGATATTACATATATCATTATACATTACGAAAAAAGTGGTTGGAACATGGTAAGAGGTTTACCAAAATGAGTAAACCATCATATGATGAAATAATATATTAATCTCTAAAATTTAATAATAATAAATAATGATCTAACTAAATCATTCCTAAATAAAATCAAGATTAAAAAGTTTTTTAACCTTAAATTTTATATCACACCTTTAATATTTCAATCCTAGAAAAATTATGATCCTTTTTTGAAATAAAATTAATCACTTAGTTTCCAAGTCAGTTTTTAACCTTATTGATATTTATACAATAAAACATTTGTTAGCATAATTACCTCAATATCCAAGATCATATAAACCCCCATGGTTATAAAGACCTTAAAACTTATGTATTCAAAATTTAAATGAATAATTATCATTAACCACACCTTTTTATATAATTCCGCATAATAAAATCTATCCAAAATTTTCATTAATGACTTTAAGATCTCATGACTTCAAACCTCAAAGGGTTGGTTAAGACTTTGACCTTATGATAATACATAATATTATAAACCTAACATGGTATCCATGAATCATAATATAACCTCACATAAAGAAACTATAATGTCTAAATTTATCTAAACGTTTCCTCTAATACCAACTATAGTAGCCCAAAACTCACAATCCGAGATCTGATGATAAAAAATAGGCATTAAATTTACAGCATTGATATCGATGAACGTGTACCAATTTTCACAATGAAAATTATACAATATCAAAATAAGATATTAGATCAATTACATTCTCAAGTAACTTTTTGGTTTAGAGTTTTTAAAAATTAGTAAAAACTCTTAAAGTCATGTATTATAAACAATTGGTTCATAAAGATAAACATAAACTCACATTGTACTAAGATTTGAATATTCCAAATTATGTCATCATCATAATCTATATGAAACCATTCTACAAATAATTCATTCAACCTTTATCATTATAAACTGGGGAAATGAAGCATAAGAAGATTGAGCTCAAATTTTTAGTAAAGTTAAATTTATGAAATAAAAATTGAATGTCATCAGTGATAATAAGAAGAGTATACGGGTATGGTGAAATAATTAAAGTTCTTAAGTATAACATAAGAATATTCATACCCATCAATACATGGATCATAAAACATGAAAATTTGGAATAAGGCTTTAAAAAGACAATATTCATCATAATTAATAATCACAAGCCTTGTGATAACAATCTTGATAATAAGAAACATTATAAACCTATAATAATAATAGATAAAACATATTGGTTTCTTGAAAATTTCTATTCCAAACAATTTTTACAAATGAAATAACCAACATGGACAACTTCCATTTATAGAGTACCCAAATCATTATAGGGTTATAACAAACCCACCATCCATGGTTTATTATATATCTACCCATACTTGGTTAATAATGTTAACACCCATCCTAGTTTTATACTGGAACCACACATTATTAGTTTATTACGTAACCACACATCATTATAAACAATTTCAAAGAAACATATTATGAATAAATTATATAGAGAATTAATTTCATCATAAACTCATTGAAATAACCTCTATTATTTTCATAACTTTATTAACTAGTGAAAAACAAAGGTTCTATAACAATCTCCTGGAAATAAGATTAAACCATGAAAAAGAAATGGGTTCTATAATAATCTATTTGAAACATGATTAGCCTGAAAAAAATAAATAGGTTTCATAAAAATAACTTTTAAACATGATTAATCCATGGAAAAGTGACGGGTTCTATAACAATATATTTGAAACATGATTAACCCATATAAAATAAACATGCTTTATAAAAATCTCTTTGAAACATGATCAACCCTTTGAAAAGAAATTAGGTCCATAAAAATCTCTTTGAAAAAATCATAATCCATCCAGATAAATAACGAAGATGGTATAATTACAAAATATTCTCACTGGATCATAAGTGACATCTGGGATTGTTAATTTCAATGAAAAGAAATACCATTAAAATACCATTAATTTGTTTTGAGTAAAATAACGTTTTCATTTTGAAAATCACTTTTATAAACATAAAATTTTCAAATACTGCAAAAATAATTTTCATTAAAAAAACCATGGAAATATTTGAAGGAAAAAATAAAATAAAGTAATGGACATGACCACAGGAATATTTGTTCATATCAAAAGGGTTAAAAATAAAAATTATTTTCAAAACATTTTTAAAAGGTGGGTCAAGAGTCACATATTTGGAGAAAAATAAGAAATTTTATTTTAAAACGTTTTAAAAGAAGGAAAAATATCATGTTAAATATATTTATAAAATCACTTATTTTTAAAAAAACATTTTTTGAAAACATTTTAGGAAACATGGATGTGGAAAATAAAAATAGCCAATCTAAAAGATAAAATACATGATTAATATCATTTACAAAGACTGTCTTCTTATTTATTTAATCAATAAGAGAGAAAATGGAAATTATAAATGTGAACCAAATTAATAACCATATAAAATAAAAAATATTTTTTCCAAGAAAATAAGAACACATTTTTCCCTTAAAAAGAGCTTAAACAGTAACAATCTCGGAAGAAGGAAGACTGTAACATATAGTCTTTTCCACTTTAGTAACTCTTCCATCGTATTCCCCATGAAATAATGACATAAGATTATTCATTATATATAATGTAAATATGTAGTTTCATGATATAATATTTAAAAGGGTGGTATATACACCATATAATTGAAATTATGTGCATAATAATATAATATTCTTTAATAAAAGTGATTTGAGAGGAAATCCATTACGACTTTGGTAATCTCTAGATCAAAATCCATTAAAAGAGAGGACCTCATATGGATTTTTAAATCCAAATAATTTTCATTAAAATAATAATAAAATACATTAATGGGTGGTATATACACCACATGATAAAAATAAGTGGTGAATATGGAATATGTCTCACAGAAATGAAATTGATACGAGAAAACCCCTTACCTTGAATCCAAACACTCTTTATTTATTCTTTAAATACTATTTAATAATATAAAATAATTTATTTTATTTTTAATAACCTTTTATAGTTTTAAAATCTTATAATTAAATTATTTATTTTATTTATTTTTAATTATATTTTTAAATATTTAATAAGATAATTTCATGTCAGTTTTTTGAGGACGTTCAGTTTGTTTTTCATAACTAATTCAATGTGTTGAATATGGTAAAAGAATTCATTATTTAAATATATCTAAAATAATAATAAATAATTAATTATCATATTTACTCATCAATTATAATTTTAAAAGTAATCATGAAAAGTGTATTTGAAAAATGAAGTACATTACGATCAAAGAGACGGTGGGTTGTACGTATGCATGAGTAGCTTTTCCATTTTTCAATAATCATTATATAAAGAAGTTATGTATTAATTTATCATTAAATAATTATAATAATATCATAAATAAAATAATATTTATTTAAATATAAATATAAATCATTCTTTTGATGTGGTGATGAAAAAAAATCACATCGCTTCGTGGAGGTGGTAGTCCACACGTACACGAATGACATTATGATTTACTTTAATATAAAATATTTTAATTAACATTATCCTTATTAACTTGCATGTATAACGTTAGTGAAAAACCAATCACATTGCTTTGTGAGGTAGTAGTCTGTTATACACCTCGTGCGACATTATCTTATCCCCCATAGAATGGAAATTAAAATAGATTATGTGATATAATAACTAAAAAATAATAAATATTCGACAAATATTATTTATATACTTTAAATCCATAATTACAACGAGCTGTGAGAGGAAACGATGGAAAACTAATGACATTGGTTCAGGAGGCATAGTCTTTTGTACACACGAATGATAATTTTATATCTCATTTGATGGTATAGGAGATATATTTGGGATTTTAGATTAATATAACAACATATAATTATATATGAGATAATTGTTTTTCCATATGATAATATTTTAAGAATATTTGAATAAGGCGGATGAAAAAGTAAAACAAAAATACATAGTCAGGAATTTTACATATTCACAAACCACCACTTTAGGATTACACATAAAGTATTCCTAGAATAGATTTATGACTAAAAAATGATTCAAGTATAATGTTTTTAAATTTTTGAATTGATTTGGGTAGGTATTTTGTTAACCAAAAGGGTTGTACGTTGTGAAGAACAGGGGATAGGGGCGGTATTTTACAAGTGAGGTGAGTGGCACACTTATAAATTTTAAAAAGAAAAAGGTGTACCCACATTTTTCAAATGATTCAAGCGTAAGAATGGATTATTATAAAGAATTATAAATTTTCAGGTAAAAATGTTTCAATAAAATAGATTTTAGATATTTTGTTAGGTCATTTGGATGCTTATATTATTAGATTAACCCCCCTATAAACCAATTTTTACTTATGTGGTAATTAATTTTTACTATCTTCACTACTCATTATGGTAAACCATTTAGTTGAACTCATTATATAGTATAAATTATTATGATTAAAAATATTTAATACATTTAAAAAAATCACATCATTGTAGTTACAAAATTAAATTTAAATTAACCCTACAGATGGAGAGTGCTGCGGAGGTGCATTGCCTAACCCTCGTGGCCCGATTTGGGCTGGTGAAACCGCCAGTGGAGGAGTTTAGGGTTTTCGTCCAATCCTGGGGGCTGCATCACCCGACGGTGGTCTCGGAGTTATCGAAATTTGCCTTCTGTATTCATCTCTCAGATAGAGCGGACTTCGTGCGCGCCTGGTCAAGCGAGGGGAGATGTTGTGGTTCTCTCCGTTTCACTTTATCGCGATGGGCCTGGGAGTTCCACTTTGGGAAAGAATCTTCTATGGGTGCGGTGTGGATCAAGCTTCCAGGCCTAACCCTTCCTTTTCATAATCCTTCCATTCTGGAGGCGGTGAGCAATGTTATTGGGAAGTTTTTATGCATTGACGAGATGACGAAGGGTTTGATGGACGCATCTAATCCGCGGATGTGTGTGGAAATAGATTTATCTGTGAAGTTCCCCTCCACTGTTCTGATCCGGTCTCAGGGTGGGTTTACGTGGTGGCAGAGATTGGTTTTTCTTTCTCCACCCAGGTTCTGCTCCTCCTGTGGCTTTCAGGGCCATTCGGTGAATTTCTGTAGAAGACTTAAGAATGCCAATAATCGGGGGAGAGGTCCCTTTAAAGGAATACCCTTGTCGCCGACTTTTATCAGGTCGTCTCCTGGTCTGCAGGCTAAGAGGGGAGTTCGATCAGGTTCAGGCGAAGAGGGGTCAACAGGAGGCCTTGTCTCTTCTCCCTCGTCAGGGCAGATCCGGACCTTTGGCCCATCTTCTGCGGCTGAATTATCAAATGCTTGTTGTAAGGATTCCTCCTCCCAGGAGTCCTTATCCTGTAATTATATGTCGGCTTCTCTGCTACGAGAGACACCCAAGTTGAATCCTCCATCTCTGCCAGGGTCTGACATGCCAGCGTGGAGTAATGAGGATGTTCTCTCACGGGTTTTGGGTGATAAAGGGGGTTCCTTCCTGATTTCTAAAGGTAGATACTTGTCTCTTTCTGCGATTTTTTCAGGTATTCCAAAAGAATTGATGGCGCCTGCTGGAGAGGTTCGGGTTTCCTCTTCGCTGGCTGCTGGAGCTTTGAATATTTCAGCACTGGCCTCGGTAGGTTGTGCTTCCAATTCCGTTTCAAAGGATTCCCGGAAGGGCTTTCCAGAGGGAGTGGCGAAGGAATTATTTTCGGCCCGCAACTCCCCTCCTCGGTTGCTACTGGCCTCTTTTAACCAGGAGGAATCTTCCTCAAAGTTTTCCACTGCTCCAAGGGGGATCAGTTTTTCCTTGGAAGACTCTGAAAGCCCCTTGAAGAAGAATATTCTTCTTCCTAAGAAGATTGGTTCAGCGGAGGGTTCCTCAAGACCGGTAACCCGTTCTATGGCCAAGGAGGAGTGTTATAGAGACCTTTTTACTCCTAGAGCATGCTTCAGTGACCGGAAGGTCAAGTCT
This sequence comes from Viscum album, assembly GCA_963277665.1. Taxonomy (NCBI): domain Eukaryota; kingdom Viridiplantae; phylum Streptophyta; class Magnoliopsida; order Santalales; family Viscaceae; genus Viscum; species Viscum album. The sequence continues at coordinate 92,469,148 of OY728130.1, read as the reverse complement.
CCCTTGGTGTAATGGCTTCTCTGATTATTTGGAATGCTCGAGGCCTTGGAGGGAAAGGAAAATGTTCCTTTTTGGATGCTGAGTGCAAGAAACATGGGGCTTCCCTTGTTGCCATTTTGGAGCCGAAACAGGATCCGGGGAAAATCAGATTCTTCAGCAGGAAGTTGGGGTTTGGTAATTTTCTGCACGGCCAGCCGGCTAACAAACATATATGGATTTTCTGGAAGAGCTTAATCCAGGTTGAGCTGCTGCAGATCCTGGAGCAGTGTATCTCAGTTAATCTTGTTTTCAGAGGTATAGGAATTCGGTTTTCGTTTATTTATGCCAGCACAAATGTTCTGGTTAGGAAGGACTTGTGGGAGTACCTTGGTTCCTTTGATCCGGAGGGAGCTCCTTGGTTTGTAGGTGGGGATTTTAATGCTATTATGGACAGGTCTGAGAAGAAGGGTGGCTCCACGGTCTCCAATAACGGTATGCTGGATTTCAAGGACTGCATCTCTAAGAAGGGTCTCCTGGATTTGGGTTTCTTGGGGAGAAAATTCACCTGGTGCAATAATCGTCGCGGGGACCTTAGAATATGGTGTAGGTTGGATAGATGCCTGTCGAACTTGCAAGGTCTCGATGACTTTCCCAAGACTACGGTCACTCATCTTTCGCGTGCCCTCTCGGATCACTCGCCGTTACTTATTGACATTAAGCAGGGTAACCTGGAGAGACAAGGTTTTATGTATTCAGCGGATTGGCATTACATGGATGGCTTTATGAACATGCTGGAAACGTCCTGGGTTTAGGAGGTTGAAGGACAGGCTTGGGTGGCGTTGTCCAGTCGGCTCAAACACCTCAAATATGATATCGGCAGGTGGTTTGCTTCCAATCAAATTGTGAAGGTCTCCTTGGAGTCACTGCAATCGGAGATCGACCTCTTAGAAGAAACTCTGGAGCACAGGTGGAATGAACCCTCCTTCATTCTACTTTGTGATAAAAAATCCTTACTTGTGCAGAGGCTTCTGGAAGTGGAGATTGGTTTAAGACAAAGATCGAGAGTCAGGTGGCTTAAAGAAGGGGACAGAAACAACGGTTTTTTACACGCTTGCTTGAGGGAACGGAAAAGCTCCAAAGTTAACATTAGACTTGAGGATGGGTCTTACTCCTCTGACGTAAATGTGGCTGGGAGGCTTGCTTTGGATCATTTTGAACAATTGTTGGGGGGGGGAGGCGTCAGGAACCTCCTGGAGGGGATTTTGTTCTTCGTGACCAAGAGTTTTTTATGGGGTGCATTCCTCAGAGTATTTCCTAACTTGAGAATGAGTCCTTACGGTCACTTCCGTTAGAGGCTGAGATCTGGGAAACGGTCAGATCAATGTCTCCGGAGAGTGCTCCTGGACCGGATGGGTTTCCGGGATCTTTCTACGTGGCAGCGTGGGTCATTGTTAGGTCTCAGGTCATCGAGGCTATATAGGATTTTTTCAGGGGAGGTTCTCTCAACAGGGGATCGTGTGCATCCAGGGTGGTGTTGGTTCCGAAAAGAAAAGACCCTACGGATGTTACGCATTATAGACCTGTCTGTTTGTGTAATTTTTCTTATAAGATTCTGGGTAGTCTCCTGGCTAGAAGACTGAACAAGGTGATGCCAAAAATTATCTCTCAAGAGCAGCATGGGTTTATCCAGGGTAGAGGCATTCAAGGGGCTGTGGGAGTGGCCCAAGAACTAACGGCAGATCTGAATAAGAAAGTGGTTGGTTCCAACTTGATTATCCAAGTGGATATGGATAAGGCTTATGATAAGCTTGAGTGGAGTTTTATCATCAGGGTGATGAGAAGAATGGGTTTCCATGAATGGGTTTGTGACTTATGCTTTCGTTGCTTCTCCTCTCCGTGGCTGTCTATCTCCATGTTGGGGAAATGTTTCGGATTTTTCAAGAGTGTTCGTGGGGTGCGCCAAGGGGACCCCCTTTCTCCCTCCCTTTTCCTGATTGCCCAGGAGGCTCTTTCCTGTAATCTGCATTGTTACTTGAGGGATCGGAAGATCTGGCCATATCGGGCCCGTGCATCGGATGGAACCTTCTCACATATCATGTTTGCTGATGATATTCTCATTTTTATTAATGGCAGGAGGTCATCCCTTATCAATTTTATGTCTCTGATGTGGATCTACGCCTATCTCAGTGGTCAACAAACTAATTCTAGAAAGAGCAGCGTTTTTATATCCAACAATTGCTCAATTCGGAGGGTCCGGTCCATTCAAGACATTCTGGGTATTCAAAGGAAACATCTTCCTATGACTTACCTTGGGGCTCCTATTTCGTATGGCAGAGTTAAAAAGGTATTTTTTGAGGACTTATTAAATAAGATGCTGGGCAGAATTCTTAACTGGAAATCCAGATTCTTGTCTTTTGGTGGTAGGGTGACCTTGATTAACAGTGTGGTCTCCTCTATCCCAATGCACGTTCTGTCGGTCGTCTCCCCTCCTAAATGAACTATTGATGCTATGGAGAAGTTGATGAACAATTTTCTTTGGGATGGCAACTGCTTAGGAAGAGCCCAATGGACTTCCTGGTCCCATTTAGATTTACCGGTGGAGGAAGGTGGAGTCGGCCTCAGAGATATCTCGGCCCCAATGCTCTCCTTGCAAGCACGGTTAGCCTGGGATTTTCTGGAGGGACACTCTTTATGGGATAAAGTTCTGAGGATTAAATACGGTCGGAATTGGGAGGAGTGGGAGGTTAGGAAGCTTTCCAGACTTGGGAAAATGGTTAGACTACATCTGGAATTACTTCAAAATTCTGCTTGCTGGGTTGTGGGTCGTGGGGACATTAACATGTGGCGAGACAACTGGATTGGGGAGAAACTCTTCTTCCCTCACTACCCAGTCCCGGACTTTACTGTCAAAGAAGCCTGCCGCCACCCCAGATTTCTTGAGGCAATTCTTAGTCCGGAAAAGCGTGAGGTTCGTAATAAGATTATGTTTTCAGAGGTCGCCGACAGACTTTGTTTTACTGAATCCAGCTCTGGGGTCTTCAATGGGAAGGATTATTGGCGTATGCTCAGCCAGGGGAATACTCGTGATGAGTGGGGATCGCGCCTTTCGTGCAAAGAACTTCCAACCAAGATGTCGTTTCTGGTGTGAAGGGCAAGGAAACAAGCTCTGCCGACGGATGACAATATCCAGAAGAAAGGCATTAACCTTGCTTCCAGATGTCTCTGCTGTGCTCACCCCCAGGCGGAGTCTGTTCTACACCTTTTTATTAAGAGTGACTGGGCTGTTTATCTATGGTCCTGTTTGGATGGTAGGGGCAGGTACAATCCGGTGTGTTCCTCCATGCAGGAGTTTCTTGGTTGCTGGTTTCTAGGTACGGGGCAGGATGAGATGGAGTCTAAAATCCGCAGCGTGGTGCTTACGGCTATTTTCTGGACGATCTGGGAGGCGCGGAATAAGGCGCGTTTTGAGAGCTGGTGGTCCCTCTCCGCAATGAGGGTTAAGATGAAAAGTCTGGTTTTTGAGTTATGCAACCTGCTGAAAGGTGGGCAGAATTCTCAGTGGCTTTGTGATTTCCTGCATAGACCGAAGGTATGCAGGTCGCCGGGTCGTTGGGTAAAATGGACAGCCCCTCTATTGGGGCTCAAGCTGAATGTTGACGGCTCCTTCGTTGACGGTATGATGCGAGGAGGCGGGCTGGTGTGCGACGGAAATGGCTCGGTTATCATGGCTTTCAGAAGCTTCCACGGCCCCGGGGATTCCCTAGGGGCGGAAATTCATGCGCTGCTCTCAGGTTTGGAAATTTGTACCGGTCTTTTCCTGGTCTGCGCCGAAGTTGAATCAGATTCCGAGATCCTGATCCGAATTCTGCATGGGGACGTGAAGGTGCCATGGGCCTATACTTATACCGTTCGTAGATGTGCTTCTTTGCTGCCTAATGATTGTACTTATCGCCATATTCCGAGAGAAGCAAATTTTGCGGCGGATGCCTTATCTAGAGAGGGCAGTCCGGCGGATCCTCGAAGGGTGTTTCTGAATGTGGGGTCCTTACCCCGGGTATGTAAGAATTTTTTCCAGGGGGATGCCCTTGGGCTTCACCACTTTAGACCTCCGTGAGCTTTCGGATAGGGAGCTTGTACCTTTTGAGCTTTAAATAAATTAAAAATGCAATTTTCAGTCATAAAAATACTCTTTAAACCTGAAGACAAAATTATACTAAAATGAAAAATAAAGTTGATTAAAAATAAATTTAGTGGATTAAGTATAAATAAATATTACTTATGTTACATTAAATCATATTCAAAACATAAGAATACTTTTTAAAAAATAATTTATTGAAAAGAAATGACATTTTTATAAAATTCGACATTATTCACTATTCACCAAAAAATCAATTTTTCCAAAAAAGTACCAAAATATTAAACAAATTAAAATTTGGTGTTAAAATTTCATAAATAAAGTTAATTTTATCTAATAAATTTTATAAACGTTACAAATCTAACTAAAATATTTTTCACGAAAAGTAATAAAAATCATTTTTGAAGAAAACAAATTTTTGGTGAAGAAAATTACTTTACTAAAATTTGATTATTTATTTACTAAAAATATGTAAAAAATTTATAATAAGTAGAAAAATATATATATATATATATATCATAAATTAATTAATACTATTTATACTATCCAATTTAACATCTAAGTTACAACAATTATATATTTCACAATCCATTTAAGCTCGGTGTTATGTGTTGAATACCCTATTTAACATAATTTTATTTTCTAAAACCAGGGGTGCAACATATCACATCCCTTATAAATATAATATTTCCAAATATTTTTTCTAACACCTACATTATTAGTAAAATCTGTTTACATTTTACATTTAGTGGGTAAATGTATCACCAAATTCTTGGAGTAAGCATTCTATGCAGCTTGAGAGGATTCAAATTTTACTTCTAAAGACTTATTGACATTTTCATTCATGTTTATTAAGGTACTTTCAACATCATAAAGTTTAAATTGGATTTTAAAAACCTAATATTCCTTAGCTGTATGTTTCTTTTGCATATCTTTAACCATCTTTCCTTGTTCAGTATCTTTCAGTTTATGGTTCACAATATCCTTGATATACTCATCTTCCTGTTTAAGGAAATTTATCCATAATTTATTTTATTTCACTATTTCTTTATTAATCATTCTAATTTATGTCTTGACTTCTTATTTGACCAAGATAAGAAAAAATCTCTTACCTGAATTGATATTCTCTATAATATTCTTCACTTCATTCTTCTTGTTCTTTAATGTTTGTGAAAGATTCCTTTTTTTCTCAAATTTTTTAAATTTTTTTTTTGAATTTTTCTGAAATTTTATCTTTTGGAGAGCTGTTGTTGGTATATTAAAATTCAAATTTATTACTCAACATGATTCTTTTATTTACCATGAAATATTTCTTTCCACTAGGGTACTTATTATTTTCCCTAGATTTTTTTTGGAATTCTTATATTGTCATTTTTCTTTATAGTGATCATTATAATTTACAAAATTCATCTTGTGTCAATTCATTGAAAAATTCCTTATTCCACCACACTTGAAATATTTATGTGGGATTTTTCATCCATACTTTTCTTTACCACTTTAATAGTTTTTAGACATAAGTGACATGATATTTTCATTTATTTAATTATCCTATTTTTCTTTTGAATCATTCAGGTCAACATTCACGATATCTTAGTTTTTCTTCTTTCTTAAATATTCTAAATATATTTCATCCTTAATCATATTTTTGAATGTTTGAGATTTTGTCATCTCATAAGAAACAATAATGTAATGCAATTCATCATCTGATAAATCATATATATTCTATAGAGTTGAGATCATAGATTCAAATCTTTTAGGTAATTTTATCATTCAATTATTGACAAATGTAGAATATTTCAAGATATCTCTAAATCCACTAATGTTTCACACAAATTAATTTACTCTGGTGATGAAATCATCAATAGTTTCTTCATCTCTTATTCTAATATCTTTGAACTTTCTTTACCAGATTTATAAATTTTACTTTTTATCTTTATTGTTTCCTTTGAAGATTACTTTTGTGCCTGTCCAAAATTTCTATAGTTGTTATGAGGCCCATAAATTTCGTGTAAATATTTCTTGATAGAGAGATAATATTATAATATCTAGCCATTCCATCAACCTAAATGTTTCTCTTATCAAAATAATTCATAGGATCATTTTTCTCTATATGTGGAAAACCAATTATTGTTGCATCAACAACCATTAGACTAAGTTAAAGGATATAGGGCATCATTATCTTTTTTTTCGACCATGATAATTATTAGCATAAAAGGTAGGAATTCCACTTATATTGATTTAATTTGGATTTTTTTTCATAAATATTTCAACAGGGGAACCATGGAACTGATAATAATTGACGTTATTGTAACTCCCCGACCCCAGTTACCCAGTGTCTGTGCATTATTACATAATATTGGCATGATCACAACGGATAAAATTCCAAAATACTGATCAGTTTAGTAGCCTTGGAAGTGATAGATACATTAATAAGTTTTACATTACATCATGAAATAAAAACATCAACAACATTTTTTACCCTCTTGAACACACTAATATACTTAGCCTATCCTTGTAGGTCAACCATAAAACACTTCTTCACATCCTGGGAAAAATAAAACATTGAAAGGGGTGAGCTCAGATGCTCAGCAAGGATAACAATATAGCGGTAACTTTCATAAATAATCATAAACATTTAAGGAAATGTATAAAACTAAAACAAAATCCTTTTAAAATTATAATTCAGCATAAAATTTCACAGATAAACTCAAATAATTCCATTTACATATTCACATGGATATTCTAATAGTCAAATAATCACATGTAATATCAATAACCAATTTTATAATGATGGAATGCATAATGCCAGACGTCATAACCACAGAGTCAAGGCCTTGTTCCAAGACTACAAATAATATTTTTTCATGGCCTTGTTCCAAGAGACTAGTTTGTCTCATGAGACCTAATGATGTATCAGGGAGCTATAGCGGGCTCCACACGTCACATACTAAGTCCAATTCATTCCTCATATGAAAAGTTTTAAACATAACATAAACATTCGTATTAAAAATAGCATACAAAATGTCAATACATTATCCATAAACCATGAATGGTGTAAAAATAACACATCCACAGTCAAACATATCACGAAACCTTCAATACAATAAGGATTTTTTGTATCATAATAAATCAACTTCATACAAGCTTAAAATCCACCAAAAGGATGTTGATATAGATGAAATCAAAACTTTTTTTAGGGAAGTATCTCTTTCTATTTTGAAATAATTTAAAAGTAATATAATTATAAAAGAAAATATTTATTTTGAAAATATTATTATAATATTTTAAGGGAAGCTTTTATGATGTTATAATGGTGGAAAATATCCACACTCGATGTATAAGTTAAAAAACATTTTTACCTTAATTTTGTCGAAAAGGTCATAAAGTACCTTGTTTGAAAAATGATGGAAATATTCATTTCAAGAAATTTAAGTTCAAATAAGTGTATAAAGTAATTTAACCCATTGTATAGTAAATAGTAAATTTTTTTGAAATAAATATTTAATAAAACACAGATGTGGATGATAAAGAGGTCTCATTATATACTAACGTAAAAACAACCTCGAATAATAAAGAGATTGTGAAATTAACCCTAACCATGTACTTTTCCTTGGTCACTGGTACATTAACATCCTATATAATAGTTAAATAATCATTATTAAATTATAAAAGAACTATATACAAAAATATGATATCATATATGATCCTGTAATATTTCTTTGTTATTAATATTTTAGTAATATCAATGTTTCGGGTGTTAACTGGTCAGTTTTCCTTTATATTCTCAGTTATGTAGCCATGTTTGTTATGGATAAGATGTATTTAATTCATATAAAAAATGATATTATGTTTGTAAACATTATTTTTAATAATAAAATGAAAATTATTCTTGAATGATTACGATGGGGAATGAATCACATCACGTTTGTGGAGACAGTAATCTGTACGTACTCACGAGTGACAATATCATTATATTGATGGTGAAAATGTATGTAATTCGATGGTATATCATATATAAAGAATCAGTAACATGTTTTATTTGTTATTTACATTAGTTATATTCATTATTATACCCATCCAGAATAATTAACTGTTTAAATAACAAACTACACCATGACGTGGAGACGGTAAGTCGTACGTACGCACGTATGGTGACTTTGTCATTCATATGATGGAAAGAATAAAAAATAAGTTTGTAACGTTTTTTTTAATAACATAACAATATATAGAAGATAATGGAGTTATTATTTTAGAATGGAAACAACAAAGAAAGAGGATGTGAAGAAGAAAAGAACTTGAAAGAGGTGATGAAATATTTACCTCTTCTTCGGGTTCTTCCTTTTGATTTGATTAAAAGGGATCCATAGGTTGGATTTATGATCAAAGTAATGCCTCTAGGATGAAGGGATGAAAGTCGGTAGGATATTGGGGTAGGGGTTGTCCGAGCCAAATGGCTTTGGAGATGTGAAATTAAGAGAATAGGAAGTACCCTTTTATAAGAGAGGTGAGGGTCACTTTAGGAAAAGCTTGAAGGTTTATTTTATAATAAAGTAATTTTCTATTTTTAATAACTCCAAAATGAATTATTTCTAGGATAAGGTATATATGAGTCTAAAACCTCTCAACCAATAGGTTTTAGATAGGTTTAGGTCATCATATTAAACTTATCTTTTAGATTTAACTAATAGTTAAATAGTTTTACATTTACCATGTCTCTTTGTTTTTTTATATTATATGGTTAATAAACATACTATAACAAGCCAAGAGAAACCCATTTGGTTAATTATTAATATTTATAACCTTAACTAAGTCCTTTTTCTGAACCTTATATTTTTAAGAATATTATATCAATTAATAATATTGTATTCCTTTTAAAAACTCAATTATGTCAATTTTGACACTATTTAGAATTTGATTTTTTTGCAATCCATAAAAACTTTATCAATTCAAATAAAATTTATTTAACCAACACTAACATGGAATATTAACATATAAAATTTGTGTAATTCATCAAAAGTCTCAATTTACATTAATTTGGATATTTATAATATAAATTATTGTAATATTTCATAAATAAAATAATTACAACATCATCATTATGTCATAAATAAATTAAATTATTCAATGTTTAAAAATTATGAAAAAAACCAATATGTTGGAAATATTTTCAGATTTATAATGAATATTTATAGTCGAATTTATCTTATATATAACCCTATATTAAAAATGGTTTAGTTATTAAACTTTGAATTTAACTCTTTTAACTCTTCTTTAAATAAAATAATAATAAATGTCCTAATATAATCCAAGTGGACCAAAGAGGATAATATTTCATTCCTAATGTTTTTTCTGGTCGAATTATACTTATCCAATTGAATTAAGACATGTTTTAGGGTAATTATGATATCTTTACCCTGAATTACCCAATTTACTTTTAACTGTGGTAAATAAAAGTCAAAAGTTACTATTCACCAAAAATTATTTTCATCTTATTGAACCACATTATACTTAGTGATATTAACCATGTGTCTTATATTTTTTAAATTCAACTCACAGAAGTGGTATAATTATGTTTTATGAAAATTCGCAAATACTCTTAGGAGGTGGGTAAAACCCGGTAAAAAGTTCAATAAAATTTTTATATATCTAAACAGATAATAAAATGACTCCAATGAGTTAGATTGAACATATATAGGTATTATGTATCTATTTTTACCTAAAATAAATTTAAATAAAATAAATAATTATTTAAATAAAAAGTCGGTTTTAACCAATAACGTAGTGTTTTTCACTATTTATCAAAAATTGAATGTTTTCAAAAAAATACCAAAAATTCACCCTCATCTAATTTTGATATTCCGAATTCAAAAATGAATTCATTTTTGAAAAACAAAATTTATAAAATTTTAAAAAGCGGGTATCACTATTCATAACGGCTAGTTTGATTGGTCACGGTGTGTTAAAATCTCAAAGTTTCACACAACACAAGTTATTGAATTATTCAGAGGGAAACATACCATGGAAGCTTGGGTTATTACATTTTACCCTCTTTAAAATAATTTCATCCTAAAAATTTCTATAATATTACACATTAAAAGGATTCAGGTGGTTCGTCATCATAATTTCCTCTGGTTCTCACGTTGCATCTTCCATCTTATGGTTTCTCTATAGAAATTTTACCAGACGAGTCATCTGGTTTCTCAGCACTTTTCCTCTTGTATAAAAAATTTTGACAGGCTCTTCACAATAAGATAGATTAGGTTCCAGTTCAATTTCCTCATAGGTGAGTACATGCGTTGGTTCAGGAATGTATCTTCTCAATAGTGGTACGTAGAACACATCATGAACTTTGGAGATATATGGAGGCATTACCAAATGATAATCTACAACTCCAATTCATTATATAATTTCAAAAGGTCTAATGTACCTGAGACTCAATTTACCCTTCTTACAAAAATGTATAACACCCTTTTATGGAGAAACCTTCATGAAAACATGATCTCCTACTTGAAATTCCAAATCCTTCCTCCAATTATCAGCATAGCTCTTTTGCCTACTTGGGCTGCTTTGATGTGGGTTTTGATAATCTTCAAATTTTCTATTGTTTCTTCAACAAGTTCTAGGCCTATAAGTTTTCTTTTACCAACATCATACCAACAAGTCGGTGTGTGATATCTCTTTCTATAAAATCCTTCATATAATGCCATCTGAATACTTGAATGGAAGCTATTGTTATAATAAAATTCTACCAGTGGTAAATATTGATCCCACATACCTTGAAAGTCAGGTGATCAAGATATTATCATGTCTTATAAGGTTTGAATAGTCTATTATGACAATTCATCGATTTGAGGGTGGTAGGCAGTGCTCAAATGAAGTTCAGTATCCAGGGCCTTCTGGTGACTTTTCTAGAATCTTGATGTAATATGGGGATCACAATCAGAAATAATTGTTAGGGGTACACCGTGGAGTCTTATAACTTCATTAAAATATAGTCTTTCCATATGTTTAAGTGTTAAATCTTATGTTATAGCAATCAAATGTGCTGACCTGGTAAGACAATCAACAATGACCCATATTGCATCATTCCTTTTAGGATCCTTTAGTATCCCCATGACAAAGTCCATCGTAATATTATCTCATTTCCACTCAGGTATGAGAAGAGGTTTCATGACTCTTCTAGGCTATTGCCTTCCAGCTTTCACTTGTTGATAAACTATACATCTTGACAAAAATCAGCAATATCCCTCTTCATGTTGTCCCACCAAAAATGTTCTCTCAAATCACTATAGATCTTAGTGCTACTCGAGTGTATAGATAAATTGGAGCTATGAGCATTATCCAATAATTCTCTGTTTAGATCAGGTATATTGGGAACACAATGTCTCTTCCCAAATTTCAAAATTCCATCTTCATATATGAAGTCACTAAATCTCCCATCATTCATAGCATTAATCTTCTTTTGAAACTCCTCACCATCAGTCTGAGAACTCTTTATCCCTTCTAGTAAATATGGTTTGGAAACCATTTGGAAAAGTATTTATGTTTCACCATCCATGGTTATTCCCATATCCATCTTTACTATATCGATGTATAGATGATCCTTCTCAACTATCATCTTGTTCATAACTCCATGATTCTTTCTACTCAAATCATCTATCAACTTATTTTCCTTCCCCAGGTGGTAGTGTATAGTGAAATCATAATACTTGAGTAGTTTAAGCCATATCCTTTTCCTCATGTTTTATCATTTTTGTGAGAAAATATATTTCAAACTCTTGTGACTAGTATAAATCTAAATTTTTTCACCATAGAGATAGTGTATCCACATTTTCAAGGAAAATATTACGGCTGCTAACTCAAGATCATTAGTTGGATAGCTTTTCTCATGAATGTTTCTACTATCATGATGCTTACTCAATAACTATATCATTCTGCATAAGGACGCAACCAATTCCTTTCTTTGAAACATCACTGTAAATAACAAAATCATCCTTCCCTGATGGTAGAGTCAAGATAGGTGCATTAATTAATCTTCTCTTCAGTTCTTTAAAACATTCTTCACACTGTTCTGTCACAATAATTTAACCCCTTTAACTGTGAGCTTGGTTAATGGGTTAGCCAATTGCAAAAAATTCTGGAAAAAAATGTCGATAATATCCTGCTAAACCAATAAAATGGCGTAACTCAGTTATAATCGTCGGTGATGGGAATTATTTGATTGCCTTGGTCATTGAATAATCAACAGAGATTCCATCCTTAGAGACAAAATGTCCAAGAAAAGAAATCTCATGAAGCCAAAATTCACACTTGCTAAAATTACCATATAATTAATTTCTTCTAAGAGTCTTTAGAGTAATGTACAAGTGATTTTCATAATCTTCATATATTTTTATGTATACCAAGATATAATCAATAAATACCACTACAAATTCATCAATATATTCCTTGAGAACTCTATTCATTAGATCCATGCAGACAGATGGTGCATTTGTTTTCCCAAAAGGCATTACTGTAAACTCATAAGGCCCATACCTGTAATTTCACCCTTCTTCACACATAACTAATGATATCCAAATCAAAGGTCAATCTTTGAAAAATATTGAGCTCCATGAAGTTGGTCGAATAAATCCCTTTTTACTCAATTCCTATAGTTGTTTCTTTTGTTCCACTAATTCCATAGTGTCCATTCTATAAGGGGTCTTCGATATGGGCCTTGAACCAAGAATTAAATCAATGGAAAACTTAATTTCTCATTCTAGAGGATGTCTAGGTAAATCCTCTAGAAAAACGTCAACATATTCTCGCACAATACGTACATCATCTATTTGAACATTCTTTTCCTCACCCATAGTTATTTAATTATCTTCTTCCCTAATAATTTAATTTAGTAGAGCTACAAGGGGTGAATCTCTATAAGAATCAGGTGGTGACATTTCTTCTCTAAAGATAATATACTCCTTATCATCATTGAAAATTGTAACCTCTTTATTCTTACAATAAATTTTTGCATCATGTTCCAAAAGATAATCCATTCCGAGGATTATATGAAATTCAATCATTGTCATGATGATGAGATCAATAGATAAAGAAAGTTTATATGAACTAATGGGAACTGATTCACTAAACATTGTTACGATGATACTTCCCTTAGGTGTTTTGACTAACAACTCCCTTGTTAAGTCTGATTGAAAATAAATAATTTTCTTAGCAAACTGGGATGATATAAAACAATGCGATGATCCAGAATCAAATAAAGCATTGGATAAACATGAGGAAACCATTAAATTACCTTCCACAACATCTTTTGGAGATTCAACCTTAGAAGTAGTGATTGCATAAGCATGGACATGCCCCCTTTTCCTTTTCTGAGGTAAGTTCCTTTGTCACTTAGGACATTCATTTGCATAATTCCCATTTTCTCTAAAATTGTAGCAATCAACATTAACAGCCTCTTTCTTCCCCTTGCAATCACATGTTTGGTGGCCTTTTTCACAACACTTGTAACAGACTCTCATTCCCTTCAGGAAAGTACCAAGATATTTCTTCCCACATTTACCGCAGGATGGATATTCAACTTGTCACTTATTCCCCTTATTTCCATTTCCAGAGTTTTCATCAGATCTATTCTTCTCTTTCATTGCTTTAAAGTTATAAAACATAGAGAATTTTTTTTATCTTGATATCACATGAGAAAATATCTTCGTTTGATAAAAAGGATTGTGAGACTAATTCTCGATAGAGAAATGGTTTTAACCAATAAAATAATTGATCAATATTACTCTTTGGGTTATGTATATAATCTACTGCATACCTTGCTAACCTTGTAAAGTTAGCCTCATACATTGTGACATTCTCATCCTCCTTTTACATGAGACTCAAAAATTGTCTTTCTATATCCAGTCGATGGTCACGATGAAAGTATTTCTCTATGAAAATCTCTTTAAAATTCCTATATTCCTTGTTCGATACTTCTTCATTTCCCTTTGTGTTTTGGATTAATGTCCACCATTTATCTGCATCTCCCATGGGGTGATAAACTGCCATGAAAACTTTTTCCTTTTCGCTACTCCCCAAATCATGAAATGTTTTACTTAAAGAACTTATCCATTTCTCAGCTTCTAATGGATTTGTACTCCCATTGAATGTTGGTGGTTGTTGCCTCATGAATCGGTCTAACATTGATCCTCCGCGTTGTGAATCAGGGTGATCCATACAGGTAAGGTTATTATTCATAACCTGAGTGAGTTTTCCTAGTATTGTGATAAGATGATCAGCACCAGTTACATCACCATCTCAAATATAATTATCTTGAATATAAGGTAAATCCATACATGGATTACGTGCTTTGATATGGCTTCTATTCATTCCACTAGGTGCCATTTCTAAACAATGGCATATAGTATATAAGTTTATGAACCACAATACATAATTCCAAACTTTTAAAACACTTAACATAAATTGAAAAGTTTATGGATATAATCCATAATCATAAAAATGTTTTCGTTGAGGAAGTATATACTCATGAATCCTTCATAATGGTGTGTAAAGAAAATTATAATTATCCTAAGCATATCCCCCGGGAGTGTCGTAACCAAGAGTGAAGCAAGGCCCATTGTCGTGCACCGGTTCCCATTCAAGTCTAGATCAAAGCGGCGTTTTCAGGTTTTACCCCTAAGTACATCTGCACCTGATCCGTCTTTTCCTGCTCATATCCAGATAGGGATGTATTGCTTGGAAAACTCATAAAATATCTATAGTACCAAAATTCTAGAATGTTCTTCTATACTAATCCTCAAAGTCTATCTTAGTGTAATTTTCTCTAATCATAGTTCTTTCTAAATATAGTTTCCGAGGTTTGTAATAATCTTCCTCTCATACCAACTGTAATGCCCCAACCTCAGTTACCTAGATTCGGTGCATTATTACATAACGTTGGCATGATCACAAGGGATGAAATATCTACAGACCGATCAGTTTAGTAGACTTTGAAGTACTAGATACATTAATAAGTTTTACATTACATCATGAAATAAAAACATCAACAACATTTGTCCCCTTTTGAACACACTTTTATCTTTAGACTAACCCTGAAGGTCAACCATAAAACACTTCTTCACATCCTGGGAAATATAAAACATAGAAAGGGGTTAGGTCAGATACTCAGCAAGGATAACAATATAGCGTATACATTCATAAATAATCATAAACATTAAATCCAATGTATAAAACTAAAACAAAGGACATTTAAATGTAAACATCAATATAATATAGAAAAGATAAAATCAAATAATTCCATTTACTTATTCACATGAATATTCTACTAGTCTAATAATCACATGCAATATCAATAGACACTTTCATAATTATGTAATGCATAATGCCAGACATTATAACCACATAGTCAAGGCCTTGTACCAAGACTACAAATAAGATTTTGTCAAGGACTTGTGCCAAGACACTAGTTTGTCTCATGAGACATACTGATTGATCAAGGAGCTATAGAGGTCTCCACCCATCACTTACTAAGTCCAATGCATTCCACATATGAAAATGTTTAAACATAACATAAACGTTCATATTAAAACTAGCATATGAAATGTCAATACTTTATCTATAAACCATGAATGGTGTAAAAATAACACATACATAGTCAAACATATCAAAAAACCTTCAATACAATATGGATGTTTTATATCATAATAAATCAACTTCAAATAAGCTTAAAATCCATCAAAATGATGTTGACATAGATGAAATCAAAAAAAAATTAGAGAAATATCTCTTTATATTTTGAAATCATTTAAAAGTCATATAATTATAAAATAAAAACATTTATTTTGAAAACACTCGTATAAGATTGTAAGGGAATCTTTGAAGATGTTATAACGGTGGAAAATAACCACACTCCCTATATAAGATAAAAAACATTCTTACATTAATTTTTTCAAAAAGGTCCTAAAGTACCTTGTTTGGAAATTGACGGAAAGATTCCTTTCAAAAAATATAAGTTAAAATAAGGGTATAAATGAATTTAACCCATTGTATAGTAAATAGTAAAAATGTTTTGAAATACATTTTTAAAAAAATACAGATGTGGAAGATAAAGAGGTCCTAGTAGATACTTACATAAAAATAACCTCAGATAATAAAGAGATTGTGAAATTAACCCTTACCTTGTAATTTTCCTTGGTCAAGGGTAAATTAACCTCCTATATAATAGTTAAATAATAGTTATTAAATTATATGAGAACTATATACATAAATATGATATCATATAAGATCCTCTAATATTCCTTTGTTATTAATATTTTAGTAATATCATCATTTCAGGTGTTAACTGCTCAGTTTTCTTTTATATGATCAATTAAGTAAGCCATGTTTGATATGGATATGATTTATTTTATTCATATCCAGAATGATATTAAATTCTTAAACATTATTTATAATCATAAAATGAAAATTATTATTTAATGATTACGATGGGGAATGAATCTCATCGCATTCATGGAGATGGTAATCCGTACTTAAGCACGAGCGACAATATCATTATATTGATAGTGAAATCTTATGTAATTGGATGGTATATAATATATACAAAATCATTAACATGTTATATTTATTATTTAAATAAATTATATTCATTATTATACCCATCAAAAATAATGAAGTGTTTGAATAACAAACTACACCATGACGTGGAGACGGTAAGTCGTACGTACGCACATATGGTGACTTTGTCATTCATATGCTGGATAGAATAATGAATATGGTTTACCATTTTTATAATAACATCAATGAATATAGAAGATATTGGATTTTTTATTTTATAATGGAAACAGCAAAGAAAGAGGAAGTGGAAGAATAAAAGAACTTGAATGATGTGATGAAATATTTACCTCTTATTCGGGTTCTTCCTTTTGATTTGATCAAAAGGGCTCCATAGGTAATCTTTCTGATCAAAGTAAGAACTCTAGAATGAAGGGGGGAAAGTTGGTAGGATATTTGGGTAGGTTTTGTCTGATCAAAATGCCTTTGGAGGTGTGAAATTATGATAAGGGGGAGTACCCATTTATAAGAGAGGTCAGGGTCACTTTAGGAAAAACTTTATATATTATTTTATAATAAAATAATTTTCGGTTTATAAATGATAAAAAATAAATTTTTTTGAGGATAAGGTGGGGATGGGTCTAAAAACTATTAAACAATAGGTTTTAGATAGTTTTAGGTCACCATACTAACCTTATCTTTTAGATTTAACTTTTAGTTAAATAGTTTGACATTTACCATGTCTCTTTGTATTTTTATATTATATGGTTAATAAAATTATTATAACAAGCCATGTGAACCCCATGTGATTCATTATTAATATATATATAACCTTATATAAGTCCTTTGGCTTAAACTTCTATTTTTAGGAATATTATATCTATTAATAATATCGTATTTGTTTTAAAAACTCAATTATGTCAATTTTGACACAATTTAGAATTTGATTTTTTTTTGAAAGCCATAAAAACTTTATCACTTAGAATAAAATTTATCTAAAAAACCCTAACATGTCATATGAACATAAAAAATTAGTGTAATTCATCATAAGTCCAAATTTACATTTATTTGGATATTTATAATATCAATTATTTTAATATTTCATTAATAAGGTAATTACTGCATCATCATTGTGTCATAAATAAATTAAATTACTTAATGTTTAAAAATTATAAATAAAATACCATTCTTTAGGAAATATTTTTTTATATCTAATTAACATTTATAGTCGAATTTATCTTATGTATAACCCTATATTAAGAATGGGATAGTTATTAAACTTTGAATTTAACTCTTTTAACTCTTCTTTAAATAAAATAATAATAAATGTCCTAATCTAATCCATGTGGACCAAAGAGGTTCATATTTTATTAATAAGGTTGTTTTTGGTCGAATTATATTTATATAATAGAATTAGGACATGTGTTAGGGTAATTATGATATCATTTTTACCCTTAATTAGCCTATTTACTTTTAACCGTGGTAAAAAAAAGTCAAAAAATACTATTCATCAAAAATTATTTTCATCTTATTGATCCAAATTTTTCCTAATTATATCAACCATTACTCTAAGATTTTTTAAATTAAACTCATTGAAGCTGTAAAGTTATGTTTTATGCAAATTTGCAAATGCTCCTAGGAGGTGGATAAAACACGAAAAAAAAGTTCAATAAAATTTTTATATATCTAAACATATTATAAACTGAATCCAATTAATTACATTGAACTAATATAGTTATTATGTAAATATTTTCACCTAAAATAAATTTAAATAAAATAAATAATTATTTAAATAAAAAGTTGGTTTTAACCAAAAACGTAGTGTTTTTCACTATTCATCCAAAATTTAAGGTTTTCATAAAAATACCATAAAATCACCCTAAGCTAATTTCTATATTCCAAATTCAAAAATGAAGTCAATTTTTAAAAATAAAATTTATAAAATTTCAAAAAGTGGGTATTACTATTCATAACAACTAGTTTGATTGGTCGCGGTGTGTTAAAATCTCAAAGTTGCGCACAACACACGTTATTGTATTATTCAAAGGGAAACATACAGTGTAAGCTTGGGGTGTTACAGTTAAAATAGATTGGTGAACCATTTAAGGGGGGGTTGAATCAGTGGGGAAATTTAAAAAAAAAATAATCATCATGAAATGAAACCCCTTCAAATTGTTTAAGTTATTTCCTTATCAAATTTTTAACAGACTTAAAATAATTAAATAATGGAAAGTAAAAAAATTCATGAAATTTTTACAAGGTTCAACCTCAGTGTAAGAACCTACATCCTTTTCGTGACCACTCTCATTGGTCCATAGAAATTCAGTATTATAAATAAGTGAATAAAAAATTTAACCAATTATCATTATACTCATTAGATATCCTGATAATTATAATTATACCGACATTCATTAGTTTATAAAATTTTTATTACCAAAATTAAGCCACAAAAAATATGAATCTTAAAAACTTCACCTCCCAAAGGTCCATCCAGAATGATCATTTAGTTTCCTCTATCCAAAAATTACATCTAGTGCACTATTTCTTCTTTTATTTAAACTCTTTCCAGTGCTCCTTACTTAAAAAATATGTTGTTTTATAACCTTCATTCTATCCAATTAACAAAAAATTATGTGCCTCAAAAATTTGTTCAAAAAGTATGCATGTCCCACTCTCTATGGTTCTCTTAGTTGAAACTCTTCCCAATGATTTTGATTGAAATTTTCTATATTTAATTTTTTATTAAACATGAAACTAATATTTAATTATAAATTCATACTAACACAACTTCTATAGTGATTATAATTTTTAGACATATGAATGGTGTTAAGTACAATGTACTTTTCACTGATATATATAGTATCTACCAAGATAGAATATCCAAGAAGCGAAATTTATTTTCTGACTCAATGAAATTCTAAAACTGAATTTCTCACATATTTTAAATTCATTGGACACTTATATAGTGTTCTAGAGTATTCTTGAATATACCTGAATATTCGTGAATTATTCAGTAATTATAACCATTCTCAAAATTCCTTAACTTCTTATGTTAAGGAATCTTTTCACTTTATCTTTTTTTAGAAAGATATAAAACAAATTGAAATAATAAAAATAACTCAATAAATTTTTTTAAATCACAATTTTTTCTTGGAAAAAAATTTCTAGAGAAATGTTTGTATGCTATTTTTTCTTAGATCAAACATCATAAGAAACAAATTATTTTAAAATGATCATCTGATGAAATTTAAAAGATTCATCCAATGTTACCCCATTTAATGGATCCTTCTCGATATAATAAAAAAATTCCAAACAAAAATTTTCTTAATATAGATGAACTATTTGTTAAATGAATTCACAATTAATTCTCAGTCAAACTCTGTTTTTTCTAGTAACCATTTTCAATATTTTTTAATTCTTGATATTTATAAAAATCATCTTTCTAATGGAATTTAAGAAATTATTTTATGATGTCTACTATTCTAAGGGGATTTCCTTATAATGAGCCTCCTTCTAATGGACTTCTTCTGCAATTCAGTTCATATTATAATAATGTCAATCTTTACCCAGTTTGTAATAAAACTAATCTATTCAAACATTCTACAAAATATTTTTTTGGAAAATTCATTTTTTTCTATATATTGATCTTTATCCAATTAAAAATGTTTTACAACATTTTAGTAACTTCTAAAGGATTTTTTTACATGAAAATGTATTTATCCTTTTCACTGGTAACACTTTTTGTTTTTGATTTCTCCCTTTGAATTTTAAAAAACTACATGAACTCAAAAACAACTACTTATTACCCTTTATCCAATCAGGTATGTTCGATGATCAACATTTGGTTATTCTGGTGATATTTTTGTAAACCATTCCTTTTGAAAACTCCATAAAATTTATTTTTCTAATAATGTTTTCTGGTAAACTTTGAGAAAACATAATCTTGTAAAGACTCATCAAATTTCATCTCCATATTTTCTTATAGAAGTTCCATCTAGAGATTTTTTCTGGAAAAGTATTTTTGCTAAAAATATTATCCACTTTAGTAAATTTTGTTTTGAACTTATTACAAAATATAGTTTGGTTATAATTCTTCAAACTTATCATAAATATTTTTTTGGAATGTTTTTCTAGAACATTGAGTCTAGATAACATTAGGTCCCCATTTGATCAAAAGATTTCATTATGAGGTTTTACATGATGTTAGGTATTTTGATATCAACATAGAATCATCTAAATTATATTAGAATATTTATTAACAAACATTCATAATAAACTTTCAGTAACTTCTTTCTCACCCATTTTTCAAAAATAGTAATTAAAAAAATTATATTTCAACAAATATAAAACATTTTTAGAAAAATATCACAAAGGATATTTAAAATTAATAAATGATATTTTTAAATAATAAAAGACTGTATTGTTTTCTATAATACCATAATTGAAGCAATAGGTTTCTCTATACATATAATGTTTTTTATTATTTATTAATGTTATAAAACATTTATATGGGTCTTGGTCGACCATAGACAATAAATAAATAAGTTCCCTTAAATCAAGTTTAGTTAAAAGTGTGAATTTTGAAGGGAACTAAAAACATGTATAACCCAGTCATAAAAATGTTGTTTAATTAGTATATAATTAATGGTCATACATATATATAAATATAATAGGTACATAAAAAGAAAATTTCATAGAAATGAAGAAAAGTAAATATAACTTGTAACCGACAAATCATAAAGGAGGAATGAAAGATCCCTTACTAACGAGATAACACATGAGTCTAAGGAAATTTGAAGTAATGAAAATGATTTTAATTAGTATATAATTTCAAAGATATAAATTATAAAACATACATGGTATGGTAAATCAAATTCACATCAAATAAATATAATAATGATGCATAAAATGTAACATGTCTTACAGAGAGGAATTCAATGTAAAATCCATTATAACTTTTGAAATTTTTGAGTCAAAATGCCATGATAGAAAGGAATTTGAATAAAAAATTTAATATCATATAATATAAGATAATATTGATTCAAAATATATTAAGGGGTATTACATACACCATTCTAAGTAAATCATTTGGTATAAAAATAAATATCTTTGAATAGGTGAAAATTGAGACATGAAACCCTTATAGATTAAGGAACATTAAAATAAAAACCCCTTCAAATAGAGAGAGAGAGAGAGAGCTAGAACCCGAAGTTAAAATAACATGAATAAAGATAATACATGATATTAAACATCTAATTATAAGTATACACAAAATTTGAAATAAATTAGGTGCGTAAAATAAATTGTTTCTTTAAGAAGGATATTTTGAGACCAAGCACTTACAGATTTAGTAGTTTTTGAATCAAAATTCATTAGAATTTTGAAATTTTTATTGTTCTATAAATACCTTACATTAAATCATGGATTATGAAAGAAATGAATTCTTGTTCTGTATAAACACTAAAAAAATAATAAATTTGTGCATAACATTAGAACATTTCTCAATGAACAGGATTCGAGATGGAAACCCTTACCTCGAGTATGGAAGCACTTTTCACTTTCACTTAAATTTTAGGATATTATTTTAATTTCATTAAATATATACCCAACAACCTTATTCATCTATATTTCATGTCCCATATCCCATTAACTATCATATGTTATTTATTTACAATATATTTTTTACATATGTTGGTTACTTGAGGTTGTTCGATCAATTTATTAATAACTCCTTATGTATCTTAACTATTATAGAAATCATTGTAAAATAGATTGAAACCCCCGAACCTAGTTTCCCAAATTCAGTGCATTATTGTATTACATTGTCATGATCATAAGAAATAAAATCATAAAGGATCGATCAGTTTAGTATCCTTGGAAAACTATATACAAACAAATGCATTACATTACATCATGAAATGAAAAACAATCGAATATCCCCTTTAAAAACACTCATATTACATAGAATTTCCATGTAGATCATTCATAATATACTTTTTCAAATCCTAGTGAAAAATTAAACATATGAAATCGGTGATCTCCGATGCTAAGTAAATATAAAGAAAAATATAGCGGAATCTATCATATATAATTATATACTTGTAATACAAGGTATAAAACTAAAAAAATAATTTTAACATAGTCTTCGGCATAATATGATATAATAAATCAAATAATTTCATTTAAACATTCACATGGATATTCTATTAGTCGAATAGTCAAATGTAATATCAATAACCAATCTCATAATGAGGGAATGCATAATTTCAGACATCATAATAATACCGTCAAGTCCTAGTGCCAAGAAAATACATAAACGAGTAAAAACCCAAACTATTTGGTCTCATGATACACACTGATGCGTAGAGGGGCTATAGTTGGCCCTTCCCATTACTTATTAAATCAAATGCATTCTTCATATGAAAAGGGTGAAACATAACATAAACATTTGTATTAAAACTAGCATATAAAATATTAATACTTTAACCATAAACCATGAATGGTATAAAAATATAACATCCATAGTCAAACATATCATAAAACCTTAAATTAAATATCAAATACTGTATCATAACAAATTAACCTCAATTAATCATAAAATCCAACAAAGGATGTTAAGATAGATGAAAATAATCTAAAAAATCATTAACACACTTTGAGAGAAATATAACTTTTTTACTTTGAAATCATTTAAAAGTCACAGAATTATAAATGAAAACATTTCGTTTGAATGTAACCTTTTCATATTGTAAGGTAATATTCAAAATGTTAAGGCACCATAATGGCAGAAATAGTTGTGCGCACCGTATAAGTTAAAAAACATTCTTTCCTTAAAATGTTGAAAAGGTCATAAAGTACCTCATAAAAATGTTTTCTAAATAGTAAAACATGGGTAAAAATGAATTTAAATAATTGTAAATAATATTTTTATTTATATTTTATGAAACAAGTACATGGATGTTAAATTTTTCACAATAGATACTTACGTACAAGAAATCTCGAATAATAATGAGATTATGAAATTAACCCTTACCTCATACTTAATTTTAGTAGATGGTGGGTTAAACTTTTATATAATGGTTAAATAATGTTATCAAATTATACCATGACCATATTCAAATTTAGGATATCATATATTATCCTCTTATATCATTTTGTTAATAATATTTCAGTATTACCATTATTTCGGGTGTTAACTGCCTTATTTTACTATGCTTTTTTGTCATGTAAGTCATGTTACTTATGAATAAAATATATATTATTATTAAATGGAATGTTATTAATTTCATAATTATATTCATTAATTATATAAATTTTCATAATAATTATTAAACGGTTGTAGTGGAGGATGAATCTCATCGCTTCGTGGAGATTGTCGGTTGTACGTACGCACGAGTGATGATATCATTACTTTTATGGTTAGATGGTATATAATTGAATGAAATATTATTTATATAGAAACATTATCAGGTCATATTCAATATTTATAACCATTTTACTCATCATTATAACCATCCAAATAAATTAGTGTTGAATGAAAATGTACACAATGGCGTGGAGATGGTAAACCATACGTACACACACATGGTGATATTGTTATTCGTAGGATGGATAAAAAGAGTAATATGGTTTCCCCATAATCAAAATAAAATCTCATAATTTTTATGATATAGATTTAGTACTTTAATATGGGAAAAACATAGTATTATGAAGTAGAAAAAGAAAAGAACTCTGAATGTGTTAATAAAACAACTACCTCTTTTTTGGCTATCTCTTTTTGATTTGAAGAAAAGGAATCCTTATGTTTTCTTTATGCCCAAAGTATGGCCTCTATTATAAATTGAGGGAATTTGGGAATATAAGTGGGTAAAGTTTGGTATAGAGACCCTAGACTTTTACACATATCATTACATTATTTTAAGCATAATGAATCATCATATTACAAGCCAAGGATCGTGAAGTCTAGTGTCTTGGAAGACTGGGTACATAAAAATGAGGACATAAAACATTTCTTTATTTAATCTTCATAAAGAGATCCTAACATACATTTTTCTCATAAATATTTATAAGATAACCTGGTGATAAAATAAACAGAGGGATGAGAGAAAAAACCCCAGTAAGTGAATAAACATAAGAATAAAGCATTAACACATGGGTTACAAGGCATGACATAATGACATAAAAAGGCATGGAACATCTGGAATAATGACATATAAACATGGAATCATATAAACATGGATTCATAGTAATGTAAAAGAAATAAAAAACATTACTTTAGTATGAGTCAAGGATCTTTTCACATAGAGGATCACAAGTCAAGGTTTGCCACCAATATTGTTGCACATGGTAGCACGAGTCAAGGATAACCGCCCAGACCATTGCACATTATGTATCATGAGACTAAAATTTACCCAATTAATTAGAGAAAAATCTTGGTTTAACCATATTGACTTGTTCATGAATATTCTTTCCAGATGATGAATTATACATAATTACTCATTCATAAACATAAGGGTACCCATGGAAAGAAATGGGTATCATGATCATGTCATAAAGCATATTAAATGGGCATATCATACATGTGCCCATGAAAGAAAGAAATTATAAAATACATGGAAATTAATAATGTAAAATATTTATATATCAGGGTATGTTATTTCAAATAGAAGTGATAACGTATAATAAGGGCATTTAATAAATTTTTGCGTTAGAACATTTTAGTGTGGTTTTAATGAAAATACTAAAGAGCATTTAAAATAGAAAAGTTCATAATATTTTATTTTAAACCAGAAGTGAACTAAAAATGTTTTCATAATAAAAATACTGATCTTATAAAAACAATCGTGTCTTAAAATATATGATAAAATGAACTTGAAATTGGGTAAGAATTCAGGAAGTTTCCTTAAATGGGTTTTCTTATTGGGAAGTATTGAGGAGGGAACCACATAAAAACATGAATATCCATGAAAGATAATAATGAATGGAACTTGATACATGCGTTTGGATCATGTAAACAAAATTTAGAATATTTACATAAAAAATTTATAACTTCATTTTGGTAAAAAGAAATATAGAGCTATCTGATGGAATAATGGAGGATTGGGTTGAATCCCTTACCTGAAGTCACAAGGCATCCTTCACATGATATTAAGGTCTAGGATAACCAAATTTAATTAATTAATTAATATTTATATGACATATAATTCATTTTTTTTTTATTATAACCTTATTAAGTTCATTCATGGTCTTTTTGATGGGTTAAGAGGTTCAATTTCATTGTTTGGGAGCATTTGTTTCCTTGGTTTTCATGATTGGTTTACTTATATATATATGTAATGATAAACATATAATATGAGAATGGTTGTATTGAATTGAATTTTTATTTTATTAGGGAACATCTAGAAGATTACATGGTTATAAAATTCATTTTATTATTTGGAGTGAATATGAATAATTAT
The DNA here is from genome assembly GCA_963277665.1 of Viscum album. Classification (NCBI taxonomy): domain Eukaryota; kingdom Viridiplantae; phylum Streptophyta; class Magnoliopsida; order Santalales; family Viscaceae; genus Viscum; species Viscum album. The sequence goes on along the minus strand of OY728130.1, from coordinate 92,443,027 downwards.
ATAAAACTTCAATAATAGTCGTTTTGGTAAATTAGTGGTTTTTAATCACAAAAAACACATTTTTCTTTATAAATTAATATGATATATAAAAAATATTACATGATAATACATAAGAAATAATACATATATTATAGTTTGGTTCAACCATAAATATTTTTTCATGACCAAAATTGAATATTGTTATAGAAATTGAAAACCCGTCGTTCGTGAATATGATAAAATAACATATCTCAGATGGTGTTTTCATTTCTAGTATAAAAGGAGGGTAGATGAGAGATGATGATGAATTATTCCATAATCAAAAAATAAAAATCTAGTAAATTTAAGGTATTTTAGTTATCATAACATTTGGATGAAAGGGTCTGAGGAAATATAAAGAAATAACGGAACTTGAAAGAAAATTAAAGAAATGAAAAGAGGGATTTAACTCTTGATTTTATCTTCCTTGAGATCCTCTTTAATGGAGAGGACATGGCCTTTTGAAAAGAAAAATGGTTGATGTATGAGGGTAGGATATTGAGAGGAAATATTTATCTAAATTTAGAAAAGGCACAAGGCTTGAGAGGAGTGAAGATAAGAGGTAAAGAGAGATGGTATTTATAGTGGGGGAGAGGAGGGGTTTCCTGCTATTTTAATAAATAATATAAACTTTTTTCTAAAAGACTATGAATAATATTTATTATTGAGACCAAAAATAGTACATGGTAATGTGAGTTCAATATAATTTCCTTACATCATCCATACATCATCTGATGACATCATAATTCATGTATTTACCATTTATCAGAACTTATCGTATTTCACTATTCATAAAAAAATTACAGTATTTCAGAAAAATTCCAACAATTTACCCGAACAAATTTTCAATTTGTATAATTAAAAAATGAAATCAATTTTTCAAAAATAATTATCTAAATATGTGAAATTTAATTTTTAATTAAAATCATAATTTACTTGAAAAATAAAAATTTAAAATTAAAACTGTCTTTCCAACCCTTTCAAAAAATTAATTAAGGTGTCTTAAAATTATCATATATTAAAAATTCATCAAAATAATTATTTATGAATAAATTTTATTAAAATTAATTATTTTTTAAATTATTAAATTAATCATAAAATTGAAGTAAAATATATAATCCTTACAAAAATACGAACACTTTATTAATTATGTTTAAAAATTTTATTTACTTATACTATGATATAATTTTATCATAGTGTCACATATATGATGGATAAAATTTATTTATACATTAATTTGTGGGGTTACTATTACATTGGCCAATTTACTATTCATAAGGGTCACATTACTTTTTCAATGGTCCAGTTACTATTTAATCAGTATGTGTTCCTTAACTTCTAGAGATAACTTTTATTTCACTAATCTTTCAATTAAAAGGTTTTTATTATATTCTATAAGAAATATTATGTGATTATACTATAATGCATAATTATAATAAGGTAATTCCATTGATAAAACATTGGGTCATTAAACTCTTCCCCCCTTAAGAATGTTCTCCCTTAAAATTTCATTTTACATTCTAAGTTCTAAAAAGGTGCAAGAATTTTTCAATAATTGACTTATCTAGTTCTCATGTTGCCTCTTCATACTTATGGTTCTACCATAGTACTTTGACTATGTGAGTAGCCTTGTTGCGTATAACTTTATCTCTATGATCCAAGATATTTATTGGCTGCTCCTTTTAAGGAATATCATTCTCCAACTATAACACCTCTGAAGAGAGTGCATGTGAATGATCTGGTATGTACTTTCTTAAGAGGGATACATGGAACATATCATATACTTTAGACATTGTGGGTGGAAGTGCTAATCGATAGGCCACATATTCAACATGATTAAGAATCTTTAAGGGCCAATTTACTTAGGAATTACCTTTCCTTCTTTCCAAACCTCATGACCTTCTTCCATGGAGATATGTGGAAAAATACCATTTCTCCAACATTGAACTCAAAATCCTATCAATGATTGTATGCATAACTATTCTATCGAATTTGGGCTTCATTTATGTGATTCTGGATGTTTCTACCTTTTCCACCATTTCTTCGACCATTTTAGGTCCTTGCATCTTACTCTCACCAGCTTCATCCTAACACACTAGTGCTCTACACCTTCTCCCTTAAAGGGATTCATATGGTACAATTCAGATTTTGGAGTGGAAACTATTATTTTAAGATAATTTGACTAGTGCAATATGTTGGTCTCATTCTTCTTGAAGTCCATAGAAAATTATCTCAACATATCTTCCAGTTTCGTAATAGTTCACTCATATTGGCCATTATTTTGAGGATAATAGGTTGTACTGAAGTTCAGTTTAGTGCTTAGAGCATGCTAGAGACTTTTCCAGAACTTTGAGGTGAATCTCATATCTTTATTAGATACAATATATAGTGGTGCTCTATGAACCCTTACCACATATTTGATATATATTTATGTAATTTTATCCAATGATAATTCCTCCTAATTTTTGATAAAGTGATCTATCTTTGTAAGAAGATTCAAAATTACCCATATATCATTGTTTCCTCTATATTTCCTTGTAAGAATAGTGACAAAGTCCATGGTGATGTTCTCCCAATTCCATGTTGGTATGGGTAGTGTTTCCATCATCTCCTTATACTTTTTTCTTTCAGCCTTCACTTTTTGACATATCAGGCACTTTAATGTATACTCAACAATATCCTAATTCATATTGTCCCACAAAAAGTTATCTCAGATATCAAGATACATATTTGGTCACACTTGGTTAATAGAGAAGGTTGAGCTACGTTCTTCCTTCAAAATATCTTTATTTATCTCTAGATCGAATGGTACACATAGTATTCACCGAAATATTACAACTATTTCCTCATCAATCTTGATCTCATAGAATTTCCCATTTCTGATAGCTTCCACCCTTTTCAAAATTTCCACATCTTTTCTTCGAACATATTTTATTTTCTCTATAAGGGATGGTTGAAAAATCATTTGAAAATGGATTGATGATGTTTCTCCCTTAATGATTCCCATTTCCATCCTCTGAAAATCAAAGGAGATTGGATCCTTTTCAATTCTCAACATTGGTAAAGATGTAAGATCCTTTAAACGTAGAGAATCTGCCAGCTTATTTTCCATACAAGGATGATAGTGTATTAAGTAGTCATAATCCTTAATGAGATCTAACCATATTCACTGGCACATCTTAATAGCTTTCTATGTGAATATATATTTTATACTCTTGTGATTGGTATATATCTCACACTTCTCCCTATAGAGATAATGCTGCCAGATTTTCAACGCAAAGATCACAACCACCATCTCCAAATCATGTGTGGGATAGTTTTGCTCATGTATTTTCAACTTCCTTGAAGCACAGGCTATCACTTTATCATTTTTCATCAGCACATAGCCTAATCCCTTCTTTGAAGCATCATTATACACCACAAATAGTTCTCAACTTATCGGTAGTGTGAGTACTGGTGTAGTGGTAGACCACTTTTTGAGCTCCTTAAATCTTTCCTCACATTATTGTATCTAGAAAAACTTCACCCCCTTTCATTTCATCTTGGTAATTGGGTTTGAAAATAATGATAATTTCTTCAAAAATTATCTATAATACCTAGCTAGACCTATAAATCTGTGGATCTCCATTACAGATGTTGGCATGTGCCACCCTTTAATTGCCTTTGTCTTGGAATGGTCTATAAATATCCCTTTTCTGGGGATAAAATTCCCTAATAATAATACTTCCTCTATCCATAACTCACATTTACTGTACTTTGGATATAGTTTCTTATTTAGCAAAGTCATATGTACAGTATTCAAATGCTCCTCATGTTCCTCCTTGCACTTGGAGTAAATCAAAATATCATCAATAAACACTACCATAATTTTTTCGAGGTAATATATAAAGACACTATTCATTAAGTCCATGAATATTGGTGGGGAATTATTGAGTCCAAAGGGAATCTATATGAACTCATAGTGTCCATACCTCATTTGAAAGGCATTTTAGGGAATATCTTCCTTCCTCGACATTAATTGGTGATATCCCGACCGAAGGTCCACCTTAGAGAAATAATTATCCCCATCTAGATGATCTAAAAATTCATCTATCTAAGGTATGAAATACCGGTTCTTTATTTTGATTTTATTGAGATCACAATAATCAATGAAAAGGTGCATTGATCCATCCTTATTCTTAACAAGGAGGACTAGTGCACCCCATGGTGAAGCACTCAGTTGTATAAAACCTTTCTCTAGATTCTCCTGTAACATCTTCTTCAGCTCTTCCAGCTCAACGGTTGTAATTTTATATGGTGTGTTTGATATAGATAGGGATCCAAGAATATATTGAATTGAGAACTCAACCACTCAATCAGGAGGAAGACCAGACAATTTTTTAGGGAATACTTCAGTGTAATCCCCCATGATGGGCATGTCTTCGAGCAGTATCATCTCCTTTCTCTCAATAATTTGATCTAGATATGGTTGCTCATAAGGAATTAATATCCACACATGAGACAATTATTCAAAAAGAGATTTATCTTCCTCCTTACACTTTTAAAAAATTAGAGGATGCTTTGGTATTTGAAGAGTGATCACCCATTCCTGGCACTTGATGTTGGATTTGTATAAAGATAGCCAATCCATACCCAAGAAAACATTGAAATCAACTAAAGGAAGTAGGAAAAGATTTTTTCGGAATTTCAGTCCACAAACATTTATCAGGGAGGATTTATAAACCTTGGATTCAATAATTTCCCTATTTTCTGTTCTCATAGATAACTCAACCTCCAAATTTTGAGGTGGTTTTTGAATAGTTCTACTACACTTGTAAGATATCAAAGAATGCATAGAACTAGAATCAATTGCTATTATTTAATGATTAATGAGTGTACCTATCATGACAATACTATTTGGCTCCACCTCATCAGTATTGATAACATAATCCCATCCATGTTTTCTTAGAGGTTGTTGTTAATTTCCATAGACAAACCCTGGATTAGGTATATTTTTCTCATAATTCCCTTGTAACTTGTAGTTGAAACATTTCATAACTGGCTAAGCATTGATCTAAACCTTCTTTTATTCTTCTACAATAGGGGGATTCTTTGTATCCCTTCACCAGTTTTTAGCCAAATGTCCAATTCTTCCACAAGATAATAAATTCTCAGTTCCCTTTAGACAGTACCCAGTTTGCTTCTTCCCAAAAATTTTACATGTGGGATGTTCAATCTTCTTTCTATCATGGGATTTATTTTCCAAAACACCCATATTAGACTCCATTTTCATCTTCTTATCACTGGGACCATGAGACCATTGAGAGTCTGCAATCTCTTTTTCATCCTTGAGGGAACAATGAATAATCTCATCATAACTACCGAAGTCACAAATCATCAACACTTTTGGTAGACTCAGTTTTAAACCACTAAATAATCGATCCACCTTTCTTTCGGTGTTCATGAAAAAGATGGAGGCGTATCTTCAAATCCTTGTGAAGTTTTCTTTATATGTCGCGAAGGACGCATATTCCTTATACTTAAGTATGTGGAACTATATTTATTTCTTGAGATGGAGGGTTTGGGGAAAATATTTATTGAAAAACATTCTATTGAATTCCACCCATTCCATGGAGTCAATTTCCTCTTGAGACTTTGTATTCTTGATCAGTTCCCACCATTGATCAGCTTCCCCATCAAAACGATAAACCTCCAGAACAAATTTCTCTTCTTCTGAGCATATGAGGATAGAGAATATATTTTCAATTAATTTAATCCCCTTTTCTGTAAGGAGAAGATTAAAATACCCACTAAACATGGGAGGCCTTTTTTGCATGAAGGATTTGACGACAAGTTTCTCTTTCCTTGGAGGATGAGGGTGTTCCACAAGTTTCAAGTTATTATTCGTAACTTGATCCAGATGATCAAGTACTTCTATAATAGTTTTAGAACCCATTATCATCATATCTGGAATATCATTAGGAAAATTATTACATTGCCTATCAAAATGATTATTGGCATGTGTTCTTAAATTTCCCACCATTAACAAAGAAAAATAATGTACAATTAGGTGGATTTAAAATATAGCATAAACATAAAAGGATAGTATAGTAACCTTATCCTTTACACATAACATTACATGATTGTCATTATAATAAAACATTATATTACAATCCATGTATTTTAGAGTCTAGTGTCTTGGAAGATTTGGTACAGAAAACATAAAACATGGGACTAAAAAACACTTATTTGTTTAATATTCAAAAAGAGCTCCTAGATTCTTTTGATACCTTACATCTGTATAGGGTACCCTAAGGATTACATGAATGAAGGTATGATCTAAAATCCCAGTAAGGTAATAAACATAAGAATAAGTCTTTAGCACATGGGTTAGAGATCCTGACATAATGATATAAAATGGAATATAGAATCATAACCTATAAAAAGGGATCATATAAAAATTGAATCAAATTAATGTGGAAGCAACATAAATCACAACTTTAATCATGATTAAAGGATCTTTTCACATAGGGGAGTACAAGTCAAGGTTAACCACCAAGAACATTGTACATAGTTGAAAAAGCCAAGGCAAACCGCCAAGACCATTGCACATAATGTATCATGAGACTCAACATTACCCAATGAATTGGAGTTCTATATGTGATTATCTATATGAAAATGTTCACGAATATTATTTCCACATATATAATCATACATAATCAATCATAAACATAAGGGCACCCATGGATGAAATAGGTATTATAATCACGTTATAAAGCATAATGAATGGGTGTATCATAAAAGTGTCTATGAAATAACGGAATTAGAGCATACATGGAAATTCATAAGGTAAAACATGGATCTATCATGGTAATCGATGAAAAACATAAGTTACAACATGTAAAATTAGTATTTAAGAATTTTTTAGCATTAAAACATTTTAGTACGATTTTAAGGAAAATGCTAACATGTATTTAAAATAGAGAAGGGAATAATATTTTGTACAAAACAAGAAGTGACCCAAGAATTTTTTCATAATAAAAACACAATTTTTTTTAAAAAAATGGTGCCTTAAAACATATGGTAGAGTGCACTTGAAAATTGGTACAAATTCGGGAAGTTTCTATAAAGGGGTTTGCTTTTCGGGAAGCATTGAGGAGGGAACCACTTAAAAACATATATATCCTCGAAAGAGAATTATGATTGGACCTTGATAAATAAGTTTAGAGCATGTAAAAAAAATATAATATGTACCTAAAAATAATACATAACTTCATTTTAGTAAAAATAAAGATATAGCAACCCGAATGAATAATGGATTTTCGGGTAGAATTCCTTACCTTACGTCTGATAGTGTTCTTATCTTGATCTTAATAACCCAAATAATCAAATTATGTTCATTAAATACTAATTAAATAACCTCCAATACATGTTATTGATTTATTATAACCCTATTATGTTCATTAATGTCCTTTTTTAATGAGTTAATAGGTTCAATCTCATTGTTTGGGAGTGTTTGCTTCCTTGGTTTTAATGACCGGTTCACTTATATTAATGTTAGGATAAACATGCATGATAAGAATGGTGGTCCTAAATTAAAGTTATATGCATTAGTGAACATACATAAGATTAAATGGTAATGAAATTAATTTGGTTATTTGGAGTGAAGGGGAATTATTGTATAAAACATTAATGATAAATGCTTGGATTAATTTGGTGATTTTTCTCATAATTAAATTATTTTTTATTATTATTTTACATCATTTGTATAGAAGGATTCCAGAATATAAAATAAGATAAAATATATATTTAATATTCTAGTTCAACTATAAAAATGGTTTCATGACCATAATTGATGATGGTAATAGAAATTGATAACCTTCCATCTTCAAATGTGATAAATTAACACATCTCAGACAATATTTTCATTTCTTTCATATAAAATATTGGGAAAGGAGAGATGATAATGAATTATCCCATTAGAATAAAAAAATTCCATTACATTTATGGTACCGGATTTTTTATACTATTTGGATGAGGACAGGTTAGGAAAGAAAAGAGAACAAATGAACATGAAAAGGAAATGAAAGAAAAGAAAATATGAATTTACATCTTCATTTAATCTTTCTTGATAGCCTCTTAAGGAGAGAGGATTTGGTATTTTGGGGAGACTAAGGGATGATGGATGTGGGGGAGGATCTTGGGGAGATATTTGGGTAGAATTTATGGAAGGAATATGGCATGAGAGTAGTGAAGAGAAGAGTCGAGTGTGGGTGGTTTTTATAGTGGAGAGGAGGAGGGTTTTCTTAATATTTTAATCATCACTTTATTATTTTTTTCATAACACAAGTAATAGTGATGAATCCATGACCAAAAATAGTAATATGGTCATGTGAGTTTGTACCCAAGGTTCTTACATCATACATGACTCAATAAATAGTGTATTTAACATATAATGTATATATATGGTAAATTGCCGTATTTTACTATTCATAAAAAAATTCAAGTATTTCAGAAAAATCCTGAAAATTCTTCCTAACCGTTTTCTGATGTGTAGAAACAAAAACTGAACTGAATTTTTCAAAAATAACATTTTAAATATGATTAATTTAATTTCAAATTAAATTCACAATTTACTTGAAAAATACAAATTTTAAACCTATAAATTATTTTGTAATGTTTTCAAAAATTACATATGGTCTTATAAAATTATCTTCAAATGAGAAAGAAAAAAATAATTTATAAATAAATTTTATGAAAATAGATTTTCTTTTTTAATTATTAAATTATTCATAAATTTTTAATTAAATATTTATGACTTATAAACGTACCAACACTATCATACTGTCACTTATAAAATAGATAAATTTTATATATAATTTCATTGGTAATGTTACTATTTACATGGGGAATTTACTATTCATAAGGGTCATATTACTTTTCAAAAGTGTAACTTTATTATTCATAAGGGTCAATTACTATTCACCAAATATTAAGATTGTCTTGTCAGACACCAAACATCTTACTGATCAAAACTGTGTATATCATATTTTTAAAATTTAAATCACAGAAGTGACAATATTATGTTTAAAGGTCACATATTATTTAATAGTTCATTATTTTGTGATTTCGTCTGATTATATGACATAATTATAAGAAGGTAATTTCCATTGATAACACATTGGGTCATTTCAAATAAACTCTTAATGGAAAAAGATATCTTAACTTTTGATTCCATAGGTTTCAATCTATGTTATCCATGATATGTTTCCTCATATTTATTCTTATGGGGTTTTTTTCTTCCCTTAATAATGGTTCTTTCTAGGCTTATGAATTCAGTAAAGCATATCCCATGGGAGTATCAACCCATGAGTGTCGTAAGGCCCATTTTCGTGCACCGGTTCTCTTTTGAATCTATCTCAAAGTGGTGTTTTCATGTTTTAACTAAAGATACATCTGTGCCATAACCACATCCACTTGTTTTTATCTAGAAAGGGATTTATTTTCTTGATAAACCACTTACTCTATACTTTCCAAAATTTAGGGAAGTTTTCTTATAATTAGTCTCTCCCCTAATATTCTTCATAAAGTGATTTATTCTTAATCTCCAAAAATAACTAGACTATACTCTGATACCAACTATAGAGACCCTATCCTTTTAAACATATCATTATATTATTTTAATCATAATGAAACATCATATTACAAACCAAGGATCGTGAATTCTAGTGTCTTGGAAGACTAGGTACACAAAACTAAATACATAAAACATTTCTTTATATAATCTTTATAAAGATATAATAACTTCCATTGTCCTCATACATCTTCAACGGATAACCTGAGGATAACATGTACAAAATAATGAGCTAAGAAAATCCTAGTAAGGGAATAAACATATGAATAAAGCTTTAACACATGGGTTAGAAGGCATGACGTAATGATATAAAAAGGCATGGAACATATGGAACCATGACATATAAACATGGAATCATATAAGAATGGATTTATAGTAATATTTAAGAAACATAAAACATTATTTTAATATTATTCAAGGATCATTGCACAAAGAGGAGCACAATTCAAGGTTAACCACCAAGACCATTGCACATTGTAGCATGAGTCCAGGCTAACTGCCTAGACCATTACACATAATGTCTCATGATACTAAAATTTAACCAATTAATTAGAGCACTATCTAGGTGTAACCATATTAAAATATTCATGAATATTATTTCCACATAAATAATCATATATAATCAATCATATATAAACATTATGGTATCCATGGAAATAAATGGGTATCAGAATCATGTCATAAATCATAATGAATGTGTGTATCATACAATTTCCCATGAAAGAATGGAATTTAAACATAAATGAAAATTCATAAGGTAAAATAAGTATATATCATGGTAAGTTATTCCAAAAATAAGTGGAAACATGTAATAAGAGTTTTTACCAAATTTTAACATTAGAACATTTTAGTTCAGTTTTAAGGAAAAAACTATAAATCATTTAAAATATAAAAGGAAAAATATTTTATATGAAACCAACAGTTAACCAAGAATGTTTTCATAATAAAATTACTGATTTTATAAAAACAATGGTGTCTTAAATTAGATGATAAAGCTAAGTAAAAATTGGGTAAGAATTCAGGAAGATCCCTTAAAGAGGTTTTCTCATCGGGAATTATTGAGGAGGGAACCACTTAAAAACATGTATATTACCAAAAGAGAATAATAAATGAAATTTTATATATGAGTTTAGAGAATTTATATATAATTTATAATAATTAAATAAAAAATAATATATAATTTAATTTGGGTAAAAAGAAATATAGAGCAACTTGATGGAATAATGAAGGTTTAGGTAGAATCCGTTACTTTATGTCTGAAGGTGTCGTTCACTTGATATTAATGTCTGGTATAACCAAATTAAATTCATTAATTAATATGTTTAGAATCTATAATTCATTTAATTTATTTATTATAACCTTATTAAGTTCTTTCATTGTATTTTTGATTGGTTAAGAGGTTCAATTTCATTGTTGGGGAGCGTTTGTTCCCTTGGTTTTCATGATTGGTTTACTTATATATATGTAAGGATAAACATATAATATGAGAATGGATGTATAGAATTAAATTTTTATGTTATTAGTAAAAATAAAGAAGATTAAATGCTAATAATATTCATTTTTTTATTTGAAGTGATTATGAATCATTATATAAAACTTTAAGGATAAATATTTTGGTTAACTGGCGGTTTTTAATCACGACAAAAATATTTTTCTTTATAAATTAAAATCATTTGTAAAAAATATTACATAATATTAAATAATATATAATAAATATATTATATTCTGGTTCAACAATAAATATGGTTTCATGACCAAAATTGAAGACGATAATAGAAATTGAAAACCCGTCGTCCTAGAATGTGATAAACTAACACACCTCGGATGATGTTTTCATTTCAAGTATAAAAGGAGGGGAAAGGAGATATGATGATGAATTATTAAATTATCATAAAAAGTTTCTAGTATAATTAAGGCTCTGTATTTATCATAACATTTGTATGAAAATATGTGAGTAAATAAAAATAAAGAAAGGAACTTGAAAGAAAATAGACGAAATGAAAACAAGAAATTACCTCTTGAATTTATCTACCTTGAGAGCCTCTATAAGGGAGAGGATTTGGACTTATGAAGAGACAAATTGATTATAAATGATGGGAGGAGATTGGGAGATGATTTTAATAGAATTTAGTGAATGTTCAAGGCTTGAGAGGAGTGAATAGAAGAGGTAAAGAGGGGCGATATTTATAGTGGAGGAGAGGAGCAGTTTTCCATTATTTTAATCATTAGTTTAATATTTTTCTCAAGACTATGAATATTCTTGATTATTGTGACCAAAAATTGTATGTGGGAATTTGATTTCGAGATAATGGCCTTATATCAGCCATAAATTAGATGATGACATCATAATTTATGTATTTAGCATTTATCCGAAATTATATTATTTCCCTATTCATAAAAAATTAAAGTATTTCAGAAAAATCCAAAAAATTATCAATAACCATTTTTCAATTTTTTAGTTAAAAAATGAACTCCATTTTTCAAAAATAATTTTCTAAAGAAGAAAATTTTAATTTTTAATTAGTATCATAATTTACTTGAAAAATAAAAAATTTAAAATAAAAATTGCTTTTCTAACACTTTGAAAAACTAACTAAGGTCTCTTAAAATTTTCTTATAATCCTAATTAATAAAAATACATATTTATGAATACATTTTATTAAAATAAATTTTCTTTTAAATTATTAAATTAATCATAAAATTGGAATTAAATATACATGACTTATAAAAATACCAACACTTTATGCATAATTTTTATTTAAATGTTTTACTTATACTATAATATAATTATATCATCGTTCCACATTTAAGATGGATAAATTTTAGTTATACATTGATTAGTGGGGTAACTATTACATTGTATGGTTTAAAATTCATAAGGTTCACATTACTATTCCCATGGTCAAGTTACTCTTTCATCGGTATCTGTTCCTTAACTTCTAGAGATACCTTTTATTTCACTCATTATTCATTTATAAGTTTTTTATTATGTTCTATAAGCAATATTATGTTATTATACTACCAGAATAAATTATAATAAGGGAATTAAATTGATAAAACATTGGTTTATTATATTTGGCTAAGCCAAATAGATTTAGATGTGTGAATAAAAGGAAAGGATATGTTACCTTTTATAAGTGAGGGGAGGGGCACTTTTGGAAACTCCAAAACTATTAATTTAATATAAATGGATTTTTGATTTCTAATAGCTCAAAAGTGAGTTATTTAGAGGATAAGATGAGGATGGGTCTAAATCCTCCCAACCAACTATTTTTAGACAATTTTAGGTTACAAAACCAACCTTATCTTTTGGATTTTACTCTTAGTTAAACAGTTTAACTCTTACCAAATCTACTTATCTTTTTATACTATAGGGTTAATATAGTAACTATAAAATTCCAAAAGAACCCCAATCAGATAATTTATGAAATATTTAACACCATCCAATTTAATTGTCTAAAAATTATATTTTTATAACTTTTATATCATTTAATAAAATATTATTTATTTAAAAATCTCATTTATGTAAATTTTGACACTATTTAATACATGATTTTTTAAGTCATAAAAACTTGATTATTTCAAAGAAACTACATTAAATAATACCTAACATGTCAATTACATAAAAAAAATTGTGGATTTTGTAAAATATTTAAAATTATATTTATTTTAATATTATTAATATCATTTAATTGATTCTTCCTTTTATAAATCAATTATTGCATCATCATTATGTGACCATTTAATTTAATTATTTATTTCCTAAAATTATAAATAATTACAATTAAGTATATAAAAAATTATATTTCTGAATACCATTTATAATCGACCATATCACTTATAAAATACCATATTAAAAATGATATAATTATTCAAATTTGAATGTTTCATTTTTAAATCATCTTTAAATAAAACATTATAAATGTCCTAATCTAACACAAGTTTCTTCAAAATAATCTTATTTTAAACATAAGGTATATTTTTGGTGTAAAAACACATATCCAATGATATTAGGGAATGTTTTATGCTAATTTTATATTATTATAATATTATTTTTACCATTAATTACCCTATTTAACTTTAACTGTGATAAATAAAATCTGCAAGTCACTATTCACAAAAAAATTATTTTGATCATATTAGAATACATTTTTCATAATTATTAAAACCATGTATTTCCTTTTTTTTTAAAATTCAAATCATAGAATCGGTTAAATTACCTTTAATGCACATCCTGTAGATGTGGCTAGAAGGCAGGTAAAAGAGACGTTCAAAAGTTCAATAAATATTTCTATCTAATTATATTATAAAATGATTTATATAAACTATATTGGATTAATATATGTATTATTTATCTGTTATAACATTCAAATAAATTTATAGTAAAATAAATATTAAAATGAAAAATTCTTTTTTTAACAACAATGTAGTATTTTTCACTATTCATCAAAAATTGTGACATTTCATAAAAATCAAAATATTCACCATAAACTAATTTTGATATTATGAATTCAAAAATGAATTATAATTTGAAAAATAAAATTTATAAATTTCATAATTTGTTTAATAATATTCATAACCACTTTTCAAACGGCTAGTTTGATAGGTCATGGTGCGCTCGAACATTGTGTTGCGTGCAACGTAAGCCATTGAATTATTTAAAAAGAAGCATATCATGGAATATTGGGGTGTTACATTCTTCCTACCTTCAAAAAATTTCATCATAAAAGTTTCTACAATATCACATCATAAAAAGATTTGGGTCGTTCTTCATTATATGTTCCCTAGGTTCCCACATCGCCTCTTCCATTTTTTAGTTTCTCCAAAGAAATTTTACCTAATTAGTCGTCTGATTCCTCAACACTTGTCATCAAGTTTCAAGAATCTTGATAGGCACTTCAGAGTAAAAATGATCAGGTTTCACTTCTACTTCTTCATATGTGAGTTCATTTGTTGGGTCTGGCATGTATTTCCTTAACAATTATATGTGTAATACATCATGAAGTTTGGAGATACATGGCGGAATTATTAAATGGTAATCTATAGGTCCAATTCATTCCATAATTTCAAATGGTCCCACGTATCGTGGGCTCAGTTTCCCTTTCTTTCTGAATCACATTACACCCTTCCCTGAGGTAACTTCAATAAAACATGATCTACATCTTGAAATACCAAATCCTTCCTATAGTTATCAGCATAGATATTTTTCCTACTTTGAGATTCTTTGAGATTAGATTGAATAGTTTTCACATTTTTTTTGTTTCCTCAACATGTTTAGGGACTACATGTTTTCTTTCACTAACATTATCCCAACAAGTAAGTGTACGACATATATTTTCATATAATGCTATATATGGTTCCATCTGAATACTTTAATGGAAGTTATTGTTATAGAAAAATTCTACTATAGCTAAATATTGATCCCACATACCTTGAAATTCAAGTTAGAAAGATCTCAACATATCTTCTATAGCATGAATAGTCCTTTCTGATTGTCAATCTATTTGAGGGTGGTATACAATGCTCAAATGAAGCTCAGTGTCTAGGGATTTCTAAATAATTTTCTATAATATTGATGAAAAATGGGGATCATGGTGAGAAAAAAGCGATAGGGGTACACCATGAAGTCTTACAACTTCATTAATGTAAAATCTTTCTAAACATTCAAGTGGTATATCTTCTCTTATAGAAAGAAAATGTGCTGATTTGGTAAGACAATCAACAATAACCCATATCGCATTATTTCGTCTAGGAGTTTTTGGTAGCCCCATGAAAAATTCCACCATAATATCATCACAATTTCACACAGGTCTGTGAAGAGGATGCATGACTCCTATAGGATGTTGTCTTTCAGCCTTCACCAATTGACTAACCAATCATTTTGACAAATAATCAGTAGTATTCTTCTTTATGTTGTCTCACCAAAAATATTCCTTCAAATATCTATTCATATTTTTACTAATAGGGTGTATAAATAAATTGGAGCTATGAGCATCATCCAATAATTCCCTTTTTAGCTCAGGTATAGAGGGAATACAAAACTGCTTTCAAAATTTTAGAACATTTTCTTCATATATGAAGTCTATCAATCTCCCATAATTCACATATTTAATTTTATTTTTAAAATACTCATCATTAGACTGAGAACTTTTTATCCATTCCAGTAAATATGGATTGGAAAAGATATGAAAAATTAGTGATGTTTAACCTTCCATGATAATTCTCATATCAATATTTACTAAATCCGTGAACATAGGATCCCTTTCAACTCTAATTTTATATAGAACACCATTTTCCATCCTACAAAAATTATTTTAAAAATTATTTTCCACCCCTAGGTGGTAGTGTATTGTGAGATCATAATCCTTGAGTAGCACAAGCCATCTCTTTTGTCTCATGTAGAGTTCTTTCTTTTAGAAAATATATTTCAAAATCTTGTGATCTGTATATATCTCACATATTTCACCATATATATAGTGACTCTATATCATTTGAGGAAAAAATATTACTGCTAACTAAATATCATGAGTTGGGTAGTTTTTTTAATGATGTTTTAATTTCCTTGATACATAAGCAATAACTCTATCATTTTGCATAAGGACTCAACCAAGTCCTTTTATTGATGCATCACTATAAATCAAAAACCCATCATTAATATATGGTAAATTCAAGATCATTTCACTGACAAAAATTATCTTAAATTCATCAAAACATTCTTCATACTCTTTTTTACAAACAAATATAACTCATTAATGTGTGATCTTGGTTAACTGGTTAGCCAATCAGGAAAAATTATGAACGAAATGTAGATAGTAAACTACTAAAACAATAAAACAATGTACCTTGATTATGTTTATCGGTGCTAGCCATTCCTGGATTGAATTTTATTTGAAGATTAAATAGATATTCCATTCTTCGAGACAATATGGCCAAGAAAATAAATTTCCTAAAGGAAAAATTCACACTTACAAAACATCCAATATCGCTCATTTCTTCTAAGAGTCTTCAGAACAATCTGTAAGTGGTTCTCATGGTCTTAGTAACTTTTAGAGTATACCAAGAAATACTTAATAAATACTATGTAAAAATAATCAAGATATTACTTAAACATTATATTCATTAGATCCATGAAAATAGAGTATGCATTAGTCGGTCCAAATAGCATTACTATAAACTCGTAATATTTATACCTGATTTGGAATGTTGTCTTTGGATATATTCTATATTTACACACAATTGATGATATCTAGAACGAAGGTAAATCTTCAAAAAATATTAAGCTCCAGGAATTTGACCAAACAAATCATCAATTAAAAGTAGAGGATACAGGTTCTTTATTGTAATAACATTTATTTCTCTATTTTCACTGCACAACCTCATTGATCAATATTTTTTCTTGGCAAAAAGAACTTGGGCACCCTAGGGAGAGACACTAGGGTGAATAAATCCATTATTACTCAAATCCTATATTTATTTCTTTATCTCTAATAATTACATTGTATCCATTCTATAGGGAGACTTTGATATTATTCTTGCATCAAGGATTGAATCAATACAAAACATAACTTCACGCTCTAGGGGTGCCTGAGTAAATCTTCATGAACAACCTAAATTTAGTCCTTTATAAGAGTTACATCTTCAATTTGAATATTTATTTCTTCATCCATAGATGTTATTTTATATTCCTCCATATGAATCTCATTCAATAAAGCTATTGGGGTGGGTTTTGATAAGAATCAGGTGATACTAATCTAAAGATAATGGATTCTACATATTCCTCACAAATCGTAACTTTATTCATCTTGTAATAGATTTTCCCATCATATTTGGATATCCAATCTATACTGAGGATTATATCAAATTTAACCATTGGTATGATTATAAATCCAGCTGATAAGGCACATTTATATGCCATAATTTGAACTACCTCACACAACTTTGTTGCAATGATACATCCCTTATGGGTATTAACTGACAACTCCCTTGTTAATGTGAATTGGAAATATATAATGTTTAAATAAAATTGGGAAGATATAAATTAATGTGAGGATTCAGAATCAAATAAATCTTTAGCTAAATTTGAGGAGATAATTAAAGTACTTTCCACTATATCATTAAGAACTTCAACCTTAGTAGTTGTGATTGAAAAAGCTTAGCCTTTCTCCCTTGGACTTTTATGTGGAATGTTTCCTTGATTAGTAGGACAATCATTTTAATAATATCCCATATATTAATAATTGTAGCATTGAACCTTGGTAGATTCTTTTATCCCCTTGTAATAACAAGCTTGGTCGATTTTTTCTCTATACTTGTAACAAACTATCGTTCCCTTAAGGCATGTACCGGGGTGTTTCTTCCAACAATTACCATAGGAAGGAAAGTAAACTTTTCCCTTCTTCACCTTATTTCCTTTTACAGAGTGTTCAGAAACCCACTTCTTCTCTTGCTTTACTTTAAAGTCATAATACATAGAAAATTCATTTTCTATCTTGACAGCATAAGAGAATATATCTTTGTATGATAAGAAATACTATGAGACCAGTTATCATCGAAGGAATGGTTTTAACCCATAACTGAACTGATAAATATTACTTCTTTGGATACCTATGTAATCTAAAGTATGTCCTTCTAACATTGTGAAGTTATCCTCATGGTTTACAACATTATCATCCTCCTTTTTCCTTATACTAAGAAATTGTCTTTCCATATCATCCCATTGTTCATGAGGAAAGTATTTTTCTACGAAAAGTTCTTTAAACTTTTTCTATTCCATATTTTCTACTTCTTCATATTCCTTCGTGTTATGAATTAATGACCACCATTGATCTTCATCCCCTAGGAGATGATAAACTACCATGAATGTTTTTTCCCTTTTGTTACTCCCAAAAGTAAGAAATAATTTTTTATAGAATTTATCCATTTTTCTAACACAAATGGATTTGTATAAACATTTAATGTTGGAGGATGATGGGTCCTAAAGAGGTATAACATTGATCCTACACATTGTGGATCATGGTGCTTCACATGGGTAAGGATATTATTCATAACATGTGTCAGTTTTCTAAGTATGGTTATAATATATTCATCACGAGTTTTATAAACATCTCCACTATCATTATCTTTCATAGGAGGGACATCCCTACATGTATTATGTGTGTTGATATGGTTTCAATTCCTTCCAATAGGCTCCATTTATAAATAATTTCAAACACTAGAATAGGTTATGAATCATAATTCATAAGTTCAAACTATTAAAATGCTTAATATAAATTGTAAAATTCATGCATATCTAATCCATAATCATAAAAATGGGTTATTTGAGGACATATTTACTCATAAATCCTTCATAATTGTTTTCAAAGAATATGTAAATTATCCAAAGTATATCCTCCGGGAGTGTCAAACTAGGTGCATAGTAAGGCCCGTTGTCATGTACCTGGTTACCCCATGTCAGGCCTGAAACACCTTATTAGATTTTTTACTCCTAGGTACATCTGTGATAGAACCACGAATACATTTAATATCCAAATAGGGATGTATTTCTTAGAAAATCCACATAATATCTATTTTACCAAAATTTTAGGATGTTATTTTATACTATTTCTCAAAGCCTATCATAGGGTAATGTTTCTTAATCAATGTTTTTATAAATCTAGTTCCCAAAGTTTGTACAAAACATCCTCTAATACCAAATATAATACCTTGACCCTTCTTTCCTAGAGTCAGTGCACTATTTTATTACATTGGCATGATCACAAGAAATCAAATCATGAAGGACTGACTAGTTTAGTAACCTCAGACAAACTAGATACAAACAAACTTTTTACATTACATCATGAAATCAAAAACAAAATAGTATCTATTTTTAAAACACTCATATCCCTTAGACTATCCTAGAAGGTCAGTCATAGTATACTTCTTCGCATCTTGGAAGAAATGAAAAATAAGAAAGGGGTGAGCTCAGATGCTTAGTAAGGGTAAAAAATATAGAATAAGTTATCATAAATAAGCATAAACTTTTAAGTCAAGATATAAAACAGAAAAAAAACCTTTTAACAAACTATTAACCATAATATGGAAACAAATAAATCAAATACTTCCATTTAAACATTCACATGGATATTCTACTAGTTGAATAATCAAATGTAATATCAATAACTAATCTCATAATGAGGGAATACATAATTTAGGACATCATAATCATAACATCAAGGCCATGTGTCGAGACCATACATAAATGTGTAAAAACCCAAACTAGTTTGTCTCATGAGACCTAACGATGTATCGAGGGGATGTAGTGGGCCACACCTACAACATAGTAAGTCTAGTGCATTCCTCATATAAAAAGGGTGAAACATAACATAAACATTCATATTAGAAAAACATACAAAATGTTAATAATTCAACCATAAACCATGAATGGTATCAAAATAGAACATCTAAAGTAAAAAATATTATCAAAACTTAAATATAATATGGAATATTATATCATAATAAATCAACATCAATTAATCATAAAATCAAACAAAGGAAGTTGACATAGATGAATATAATATAACAAAATCATTAAAACTCTTTGAGAGAAATATCCATTTTTAATTTAAATCATTTAAATGATGCACAATTATAAAATAAAACTTTTTTGAATATAATCTAGTAAGGGAAGATTCAAAATATTAAGATGTCATAATGACAGAAAATAGCCGCTCACGCTGTATAAGTTAAAAAAAATTCTTTTCTTAATTTATTGAAAAGGTTATAAAGTACCTCGTTAAAATGATTTATAAAAAGTAAAACCTGGGTAAAAATGACTTTAAAAAAATTTAATAATATTTTAAGTAACATTTTAAGAAACCTGGATATGAATGGTAAAGATGTCCCAGTAGATACTTACGTATAAACAACCTCAGATAATAATGAGATTGTGAAATTACCCATTACCTTATAATTTAATTTTGTAGAGGGTGTTTTAACCACCTTTATAATGGTTAAATCATGTTATTAAATTATATGAGGACCATATTCATATTTATGATATCATATATGATCCTCTTATATTGTTTTGTTAATAATATTTAAGTATTATCATTGTTTTTGGTGTTAACTACCTTTTTTTCATATGCTTATTTTGTCATGTAAGTCATGTTTCTTATTAATAAGATATATATTATTCATATATATAATGATATTAAGTTATTAAATATTATATTCATTCATTATATAAAATTTTATAATTATTCTTAAATTGTTTTAGTGGAGGATGAATCTCATCACGTCGTGGAGATGGTGGGCTGTATGTACGCACGAGCGATGATATCATTACCGTAATGGTTAAATGGCATGGAATTGGATGGTATATTGTTTATAGAAAATCATTATCATGTAATATTAATTATTTATATCCATTATAATCATCATTATACCCATAAAAATAATGTAGTGTTGAATAGAAAATTACATCACAGCATGAGAATGGTAAGTCATATGTACATACGAATGGTGATATTATTATTCATAGGATGGATAAAAGAAGAAATAAGGTTTCCCCAAAATTAAAATAATATCTAAGAATTTATATAATACTATATTTATTAATTTAGTATGGAAACAATATAATAAGAGTAAGTATAAGAATAAAATAACTTTGAAATAGTTGATAAAATAATTACATTTTTTCAGGTATCTCTTTTGGATTTGAACAAATGGACTCTGTAGGTTGGGTTTTTACTCAAATTATGGCCTCTATGATGAGGTAAAGGAATTATGGAGGATAATTGGGGAGGGTTTTTCTTATCAAAATGTCTTTCAATGTGTGAAAAACATATAAGGAGAGGTTCCCTTTTACAAGAGAGGGGAGGGACACTTTTGGAAACTCCAAAACTATTAATTTAATATAAATGGATTTTCAATTTATAATTGCTAAAAAGTGAGTTATTTAACATATTAGATTACTATTGATATATATCTGATAATACAATTATTTTTAAACATTTTTAGGTCAAAAAAGTAACCTTATCTTTTGGATTTAAATCTTATTTAAATAGTTTAACTCTTACAGTGTCTACTTGTATTTTTATACTATGCTGTTAATATAGTTACTATAAAATGAAAAAAAATCCAATTGGATGGTTTATGAAATATTTAACACTATCCATGTTATTTGGACAAAACTTATGTTTTATGACATTAATACCATTTAATATAATAGTATTTATTTTAAAATCACATTTATGTCCATTTTGACACTATTTAATACATGATTTTGGTAAAAGTCATAACAACTTGATTATTTCGAAAAACCTACATTAACTCATCCTTAAAATTCCAATTTAATCCAAAAAATTCGGGGATGACATAAAATATTTAAAATTATATTTATGTTAAAAATTTTAATGTCATTTAATTGATTCTTCATTTAATAAATCAATTACTGCATCATCACTGTGTCACCATTTAATTTAATTTTTTTACGTACTAAATTTACAAATAAATAATAATTATTTATATAAACATTTTATATTTATAAAATATATTTATATTCAACCATATCACTTATAAAACCTCATATTAAAAATGATATATTTATTAAAATTTAAATGTGGCGTTTTTAACTCTTCTTTAAATAAAAGATAATAAATGTCGTAATCTAACACAAGTTGATTCCAAAGGAAAATATTTTCAACCTAAAGTTCATTTTGTTTTAAAAACACTTATCGAATGAAATTATTACAAGTTTTAAGGTAATTTTATATTGTTATAATATTATTTTTACATTCAATTACCCCATTTACCAATAACTGTTGTAAATAAAATCCAAAAGTTACTATTAAAAAAAATATTTTGACCCTATGAGACCAAATTTTTCATAATAATTACAACCATTTATTTCAATTTTTTGAAATTAAATTCATATTGGAGGTAATATTATGTTTAATTTTAATCCTGTAGACGTGGCTAGAAGGCGGGTAAAAGAGACGTTCAAAAGTTCAATAAATTTTTATATATAATTCTATTATAAAATGATTATAGTGAACTATATTAGACTAATATATGTGTTATTTATCTATTTTATCATTAAAAAAAATTTATATTAAAATAATTATTTAAATGATACAGTCAGTTTTTAACAACAATGCAGTATTTTTCACTATTCATTAAAATTGAAATTTTTTAGAAAAATTCAAAAACTTCACCGTAAGCTAATTTTGATATTCTGAATTCATAAATGAAGCGTATTTTGTTAAAATAATTTTTATAATTTTTATAATGTGGTTATTACTATTCATAACATCATTTCAAACAACTAGTTTTATAAGTCATGGGGCGCTCGAACTCGGTGTTGCGTGTAGTGAAAGTTGTTGAATAATTTTAATAAAAGCGTATCGTGGAAGCTTAGGTGTTACATAGATTCATAATATACATAATGTTAATAGTATTATGTAAATATTATATATATATATATATAATATATTTTAAAATCCAACCATTATGAGTGGTGATGAAAAATGAAATTCATTGCTCATGGAGGTGATAGTTTTCACGTACACGCAATTAATGTTTCAATTTCTTAACTAATGAGGGGTGGAAACGTTTATGGTAATTTGAAATTTAAGAATCATATTCATATTACAAATTTCATATTTATCCATTAATTAAATAATTTTGATCATCCATGAAAGGTGTTGATGAAAAACAGAAGACGTCGCTTTGTGGAAGTCATAGTCCACACAACACACTAATGACACTTGTTTTTCTTAAGGGTAGAGAGGAATAAATAATGGTTTCTACATTAATATAATAACATATAAGTTTAATAATGATACTAATTTAATTATATTTTTTGTGGATATAATATAATTTTATGAGGAATATTATGTATAAAAAACTTAAGCAATCGATAATACATATGTTAGAGACTTCCTCTTTCATTAGAAAACTCTTTATATTTGAAGGGATTATGATAAATTAGTGAAAAAAGTAACTTAATAAATTGTGTGTATCTTTTGAGAGAGTATATTTCGGTATATGTTCAAGAAAATTGTGGATGGGATGTGTAACTATTGATGAGTGGAAGTGAACCCCTTTTGTAAGGGAATAATGTGGAACATCATTGAAATACCCTATACATTTCCATGATAACATTGCACTAATAGAGGAATGAAATCTAATTATTAGTAAGGGTATGTGTACATTGTAATCAATCATTAATAAATAATCATAACCAATATGTTAGGGTAAATAACAAAAACACAAGATATTTAAATAATAACTTCACCATAATATGTTAGGAATAACGAATGATCAAATAAATCCATAAAAATAATCACAGAATCATAAAACTTATCCATGGATATTTTAACTAATAGTGTAATCACAAAAACATAAATAAATGATTTCATTGTGAGGGAATTTATAATTTTTTAAATCTGAAACATATTGCCCATACATTTCATAAGTCATTTTAAATATTTGGGTAAAAATTCATTTAATTTGGAAAATAGATTTGTCTCATTAGACCTACCAATGCATCGAGGGGATATGTAATTTCTGGCCCCACCTGTCACTTAATAAATCCAATGCATTATTTATATTAAAGGGGTTAAAAATAATCAATATAATCATTAATATTGAAGAACTTACATATAAAATGTTAATACTTACCACAATTAAAAAACAAAATCATAAACCATCTAGTGTAATATGGTCAATGTTAATAAAATTGTACATCCCTGGTTGAAATGATCATAAACCATCTAGATAAATAATAATTTTAGTATAAATATAACATATCACCATTGGATCATAAGTATAATAATGTTTTGATGTTTCTAATGAATAGAAATACCATAAAATTATCCATTAAAACATTATTTTGGAAAATAACCTTTGCACTTTGAAAAGTAAATTTTAAAACATAATTTTCACAAAAAAAATTTTAATTTTATTTATTTGGAACATATAAATTAATCTTAAAAACATTGTGTGGTTATTATGTTGGGAAATTCTATACATGACATACACATTAAAAAAAATATTATTTTCGCATTTTCAATAAAAGACAAATGGGCCTTATTTAGAAAACAACATGATGATTCATTTTAAAAATATTTGTGAAAAATTATACCTAAGAAAAAAATCCTTTAATAAATCATTTTGACAATTTTAAAAACATTTCTAATTTTTTTTAGAAAATATGATTTTGGAAGAAAATGGATTTTCACATGAAGAGAGAAATGGAGTCATATTTTATTAAAAAATTATAAAACATTTTTAGTTAGAAAGAGATGAATATGTTACTATTACTTGAAAAAATCATGAATAAAAATTTGAAAATAAAATTAAATGGGTTTATAATTCAATGATCCAATAATATTCTTTAATGTAAATTAATTTACAAACAATCCTGATTAGAATGAGATTGAAACATAAATCTCTTACCACTTTGGTAACTTTTGAATCGTAATCCCCATGAAATTAATAACAAAAAATAAAGCATTAAATTCAAAAATGATAAATATATTCATGATATAATATATAAAAATTGGTAGTATATACACCGCACAAAGGAATAATTTGTGAGTATGGTGTATGTCTCATGAAAGTAAAAGTGAGTCGAGAAACACTTACCTCAAGTCTGATTTTCTTTGTATGTGTTTAGACATCCTATATAAAAAATATAGGTTTATTATTCATAATTAAAGAACCATAATAATATATTTAATACCATATATTATTTACTTATCATTGTTTATCACCTATTTATTAACATTTCTTTGTTATAATCACTGTTTCAGGTGATAATTGCTTCATTTTTTGTATATGTTTTAGTTTGGTGATTTTTGTCCTTTTATATTAAAAATGCATTCATAACCTATATATTTATTACCATTTTGTAAATATAATATATTTTCATTATATATTTAATTTTATTGTTCTATAAATCTTAGAGATATAAAATGAATCACACTATTCATAGAGATGGTAGGTCGTATGTATGCATGAACATTGTTTCCATTTCTCTAGATGGATTGAATAAAAGGAAAATAAATGTTACATAACAATTATAGAATAATTATTAATTTATATATAGCATTTATTTAATAAAATATATCCTTATTACCACTTATGATAAAATAAAATGAAAAATATTTCACATCACTACGTGGAGGTGGTAGTCCACACGTACGCATAAGCGACACTATTATTTTCCAAATGATTTTAAGGTAAAAAGTAAAATGTGATATTTTATTTACATAAGTATATTTAGGTAAAAATATAACATATATTTATTAATTTTAACCTTAATACCTTCCATGTAAATCACATGATAAAAATGAATCACATCACTCTATGAGGTGGTAGTTTTACGTACACATGAGAAAAATTATCTTATCCCCCATTAAATGGAAATTAAGAAGTTATAAGTGATATCATAATTTAATAAAATAATAATTTTATGAATATCATATAAATAAGTTAAATCCATTATTATATCAAGACTTTAAAGTTGGTGTTTGAAAATTTATTACATCGGTTTATGAGGTGGTAGACTGCCATACACACGATCGACAGTTTCACATCTCATTTGATAGAAGTGGAGATTGATATGGGTTATGAAATTAAAATAATAAAATATTAGTATATATTGGATACATTTTCTAATATATTATAATAGTTTAATATTATTTTAAAGATGTGGAAGAAGAAATAAATAAATACGCTTGTTTAATAATTTTACCTCTTCTTCGGATATCTACATTATAATTATACCTAATGCATTCGTATGAGGTATTACTAATAAGAAAAATGCATATAGTTTGTAGGGAGCGAATTAGAGAATATATTTTGGTATTTACTAGCTGAATCAAATTTATTTGTAAGTGTGAAGAGGGGCGGAGAGGGGGATACCTTTTATAAGTTGGGGGAAGGAATCACATGAAATTTTTAAAAATCTAAAGTGATACCGACGTTTTTCTCATGAAAAAAGCTTCACAATGGGACATTATAGAACCTTATTAGTTATAAGTTCTAAATATTTCCATAAAATGGGTTTTTGATAAGTTTATGGTCATTCTAACCCTTTTCTTCTAGTTTAACCCATGGTAAACCCATCTTTACCTTAACCACTATAATAAATTTTTACTGTCGTCACTATTCATTAGGTTAAAAAATTAAGTCAACCTTATTAGATAATATTAATTATTATGATTTCAAATATTTAATAAAATTTTTCCAAATTCAATTTTCATAAGTGGCATAATAATATTTATAATTAAACCCATAGGCACGTCTAAGAATGATGTTTCTGAAGAAAAATGTTCAAAAGTTTAAAAAACATTATATCCAAATTCTATATGAAATTGATTAAATTGACCAAATTTAGTAAAATTGTAATATAATTGAAATAATATTACTTTAAAAACAATTTAAAATATAATTAACCTTGTAAATAATTTAAGTGAAAATGCAGTTTTCATTATAAATCAGTATTTTTCACTATTCATCAAAAAAATCATACATTTATAAAACATTATCCAAATATAATTTTTATTTATAGATTTAAAAAATGAATATTTTTTCACATAAATGTTACGAAATTTTTATAACTTAATTTTGAATTGTGTGTCCAAAGCATTATTAATCCTCCTTTCAAAAAAATAGAATTTTTCAGAATACCTTTCTTTCCCTATCAAATTGTTCTTATGTTATTTCTAATCGATATATTACAATTGAATTTATTTTATACACGTCAGAAACATATATATTCATAATTTATTTCATCTTATTCATAAACTCTAACTTAGTGGCATGGTTATAATGGTAATGTTAAAATAATAATATTTTAATAGAGTATCACATTTCGTTTAATCCTTGTGTTGTGTACATCTCAAGTTATCAAAGAGATTGAATTATTTTAAATGAAATATATTAAAAAGTCTTAGGGTGTTACATTATCATATAATATTGGTTTTTTATATCATATATGATGTCAAATGTGATGTTCCTCTTTTAAAATCTTATGGTGTCATGTTCTCCCCAACTTCAATAAATTGTGTCCTCTCAATTTAAACTTGATCTCAATAATCAAGAGTTTTACATTTTAAAATACCATTTTAGAAAAACCCACATCATAAAATGGTTAATAAAACTTTCTTTTTATAAGTGAGAAATGGAAATATGATGTTCATCTATAATAACACATAACTAGATTTCCAAATAAGAGAACATTGGTGGAAGTGAAAATATGGACAAAGAAGAAAAGTCTAAATAATTGTGAAAGTGATAGAGATCATTGATCATAATAAAGTGTGATATCTTGATAAGTTTAATAATTAAAAACCCATAAATTTATAAAGGATTAAAAGACCATCAGTTCATCATAAATGAATATATTAGGATAACATTTTTTAATATCCTTTTCCTAGAGTTGAGGAATTATTTTAGTATATGAGAATATAAGTAAATATACTTACTTGATGTATTTCTATTTTACAATTAAATTTTCATCCTTTGATTGTGCTTTAATAAATTTCCACTTTATCTCTTAATCAAAGAAATGAATATCCAAAAATGAATTTGTCATGCCTGAAGCACTAAAAGTGGAATTTAACATATAGTAAAATACATAAAATAGTAACAAGATATTCCTTTTATCTTTACTAAAACCAAAATGGTTAGAAAAATGTATATGATATAATACATTAATCTCCAATACCTTAATAGTAACTCTAAAAATTCATCTTAATCCATTTCTTAAATGGTTAACCTTAAGACTCATCCCAAATATGTCTGACCAAATTAAAAGACCAAATATTTAAAAGGAAGGTCACTAAATTATCATTATATTACCTAAGAAATAAAAATATTATATTATTGTCACAATAAAAATACTTTAATACTATTATCTCTGTAAAAAAGTAAAAAAAAATATTCATGCTTCCGAAAATAAAATCTCATATTGTTAAATATATTGCATAAATCTAACATGCAGTAAACTCCAGTAAAGAAAACATAAACCATAATACCACTAACCAATTTAAATGTACCTAATATTTTACCATAAAAATATATTTATAATTATTATATTAACATTAAGAACATATTAATAGTTATATTCCCTCATTAATGTGTTTTTTAAAATGATCAACTTTCCACTGAATCACTTTTCCTAGTAATCGGTACCATTCAACATATGCTCTCAAATCCTTACAAAATGTAATGTAGTACAATCCTTAAAAATTTCATAATTCTTATAACCATAAAAACATTGATAAAATACTCTTATTTCATAATTATTTAATCAAAACACAAGAACATTAATCATTACAATTCATCTGTAGTAATAACATAAGCTTGACCGTAATCCCTTAGTATATTTTGAGGTATATTCCCATGACTCTTGGGGAATTAATTTATGAAGTGCCCCACTACTTACACTTGAATGATTTCACATTGGTAAATTTATTTCATTACCTTGAGATTACAAGCATAGTGGCCTTTCTCTTCACATTTGTATCAAACTCGTATCCCCTTCAAGTAAGTACTAGGGTGAGTCTTTCAATAATTATTACATATGGGAAAATTCTTCTTTACCTTATTCCCCTTAACCATGTTTTCTATATTTTATCTTATTCTCTAACTTAACTTTAAATTAATGATACTTATAATATTCTTTTTTTCTATCTTAATAGCACATGATACTATGCACTCACATGATGAGAATGTTTGGGAGATTAGTTCCCTTTGAAATACTGGATTAATCCCATCAAAAAAATGGTCATTATTACTCTTTGGATTACATGAATGGATACTATTAACATTCATTCCACTATGTTTAATTTCTAAATAATTATATACACTAGATTAGATCATAACATTATAAAAGATAAAATATATTTTCAAATCTAGTGAAAGACATAATAAAATTTGAAAAATTTCTCCATATCTTATCTCATAATCAAAACATGGTTTTATTGAGAACGTTTTCTAATATTAAAAAATTTAGATCCTTTATTATGGGTTTTAAGGAAAATTTATATTATACTAAGCATATTTGTAACACACTAAGATTTTATGCATTATTTTTTTCAAATAAACATAAATTATTTAATCACTTGCATTGCATGTTGCACCGAGTTAGGCTTACTTTATAGAAAATATTGTTTTATAAATAACATATATTTTTTGATTTAGGTACACTTAAGACTAGTTTATACTTGTGCTACACACAAAAATGATCTCTTTTGATAACTTGTGTTACACAAAAGACCGAGTTTTACAAAACTACAATATACTTTTTATCATGATAGTTATGTCATATTCATTAGAATAGTGGGTATGAACAGGATTTAATTAATTATGAAAATATTTATTATACATGTATATATTATTAATTATGTGGTGACCAATTAATAATAAACTAAAATAAACCCATTTTTAAAATAAAGGGAAATGTTTTTATGAAAAAACGATTTAAATCTGCACAAGTATGTTTTATAATAATAATGAAAATCAGTATTGTTGGATTATACTAATTAAATATATATTCAATATAATTTTTAACATTTATATTAAATTTTTGTCTATATATTATATATAATAAAAATCCAATTTTATGCATGAATGATGTATTTTTCTAAAAAGACAGTTTTGATGCCTTTTGAAGGCATAGTTTCAAAACTTGTTTTTTTACAAATTTATAAATTATATTTGAAAAAATAAACTTCTCCTTTGAAATCATAAAATAAAAAATTACTTTGGTTGAATTTTTGGTATTTTTCTAATAATATTCATGTTTTGAAAATTAGTGTAAATTACTGAATTTTAATTAGAAAACATCTTTTTGCTTAACAATGTATGGTGTTAAATTATATATTGTATTAGTTTTAAAGTGTAATTTTATCAATTTTATATAATTTAATCCAATTTAGGTCATTATAATCAATTTCACATTGAATTTGGTTATGAAAACACTTCAATATTTTGAATGTTTTCACTTTAAATACTTATTTTCTCACCCCATTTAAGGAATTAATTTTAAATTAATTTTTGTCATTTTTTTCTTTTTAAATTTGAAAACTTATTCCATATTTGTAATAATAAGGTAAAAATTTACTAAATAGGTCCCTTTTATTTTTTGGACAATAATAATAGCAACATTAGTCATTTTTATTACCACTGTTTAGGGTAAATCGGGTAATTAAGGGTAAAAAAATATTATAAATATTATAAAATGACCCTAACTATAAGGACTCAGCCTTAAAACATTACATAATATTGAATTAAATGAATAATTCTCATTGATGATCTTTTAATTTTTAGAGTTTTAGAGAATTAGGACATAACTATTACATCTCAAAAGATTACAATGTAGACACTTCTACTCAGTTTCCATTTTTTCATAAAATAAAAACTCTTAAAAAGGAAGATGTCTAGTTCCATGTTTTAGACAACATGTCTTTCCTTGATCCCATCATTGACCCTATTCATCATTAAGTCTTGTGGGAAACATTTCAAAAACATGGGTTGAGCATAAAAATGTTAGTAAGGGTTATAACATAATGGAAGGAAACATTAACCCATCAATAAATAAAAATCAATGAAACCATAATTTTTCAATCATACCTTCTGAAATCATAATAATTATGAATAACACATAGTAATCACAAATCATAAAGTTAACTTAAGGAATACATAACATTCTTACATTGTATCTATCACAGCTACATAGGGAGCCACATTTGGAATACCCATCAGAGTATATTCCCTAAATCTCTTAGGAGAAACATTGAAGTTTACCTATGTCACGTTACCCAATGCATTGGAGATCTATCTCGGGCTCACCCTCCCTAGGTTTATCACGAAACCACCCATATACATAACAATGGCCAAGAACCATAACATAATCATAACATATAACTTCAGCATAAAGGAAAGATAACATTCCCATATTGCAATAACAATATAAAATTTTAAGATATTGAAATAAAAAATATATTCTAAAAACCATTTTCAATACCAAAATATGTAAAAAGTGTATATGGTATTTATTTTTCTTTTGAAAACATTACGTCTTGTTAAGGAAGCCATAGATCAAAAAATACTCATGGTGGCAGAAAAGGTTTTTGTCACCGCTTACGTTAAAAAAGAAATATTCCTTTTTGTCGTTTACTAAAACTATTTGTAGAGAAAATAGTCCCTTTGAATGAAATGAAAATTAAAAAGGGTTTTATGCACCGGATAAAATAAAGTCGTTTAGAAATGAAAATATGCCTCAATGAAAGGATATTGAGACGAAGTCCCATACAAAGACGGTATCCTTAGATTAAGGGTAATCAATTACATAATTATGTGTGAAAAATATAAATATACCAAATATAAGTGGATATTAAGTGTAAAATAATTAGAGTTCATCCACACATATTCATAGTATGACATAATCAAGAAGTAGAGGTTTAACCCAAAGAATTGAAATTGGGTTAAGATGTTCCCTTACAGAAATTTGACAGCCTAACAGCGTCACTTTAAAATTCCGAAAATTAGTTGATGAGAGATTAAAAGGGTATTTCATCACTTGGAAATACAATTTACGGCAATAAAGATATATAATAATATATCCCAACATAAGAATATGTAAATTAAAAGACCTAAAAAAAATAAGTCTTTTAAAAAGAGGAGGGTGAAAGGTTCCCTTACCTATTTGGGTAACTTTGGAAACGTACACCCCATGAAAGAAGGATAATTCAATGAAGATGTAAATACCCATAAATTAAAGTATATTACACAAATAATACAATCATGGGAAGTACATACACCACACAAAAGGAAATAGTGGCAAATGTTGCATGAATATCAGGGGAATAAAAAGTGAGATAAAAACCACTTACCTCATTGTAATCAATCGGGTCATATGACCAAATGATAATAAAAACAAAATGAATCACATAATACCATGAATATAAAGAGAATCACGATAATATATATGAAATGTAAGTACACAATACACCACGTGCAACAAATAAGTGGCGAACGATGGAAATCTCATAGAATTAAAAGTGAGATAAGAAATCCCTTACCTCAAGTCCGACTTGTTCTCGTTCGTTC
Source organism: Viscum album (assembly GCA_963277665.1). NCBI lineage: Eukaryota > Viridiplantae > Streptophyta > Magnoliopsida > Santalales > Viscaceae > Viscum > Viscum album. The sequence continues at coordinate 92,410,293 of OY728130.1, read as the reverse complement.
TTTATATTCCAAAATAATAAAATTTGGTAATTTTTAATTGATTAATGAATTAATTTAAAATTTAATACTCAATTCATATCACATATTATCATGTTATAATAATTAGTCAATTATGCGAGTTCATATCGTACGATTTGTCGATGTTCGGTACATGAGTCAAAAATGAACTTGTTTGAAAAGGATTTCCCATGTAGTTATAAGTATATAATCTCCAGAATGGCGTTCATGATTTAAATATAATATATATCCAGTATATATGTATTTAATAATATTTTCATAATGTTTGTAGAAAAGTAATGAAATGTACTGTTGATGGAGACGGTAGGCCGTACGTACGCATGAACGCTACTTTCATTTTTTGTCATATTAATGGACTTTAAAAATAAATGAGACATAGATATATTATAATTAAAGTATAATATATATTTTATATAGGTCACATAAGTTCATTTATTACATTTTTTATACGTTCCATGTATGGAATGAATGAGTCACATCACTTGAGGGGGCCGTTGTCCACACTTCCTCCTATGAAATTATCTCATTTGCACAACATGGAAAGCATAAAGGTATGTTTTAAATAAAAAATACAGAATCATATAGAGGACATAAATATAATATATATCATATATAAATATTGTTCCATAATAATGTCCACCATGAGAGGAGTTAAAAGAAGATTGAATAATCATCATTTCGTGAGGCAGTAATTCGCCACCCACAAAAACAGTATGTTCTCTAACCATTAGACGGAGGTGTGTGTAAGTGTTGGTAAAATACTTATCATAAAAAAATCCTAGTATATTTAGGATAATATTGTTATTATGGAATCAAAAAATAAGAATATATTGTTGATTGAAGAAGGAAAATAAAAGAAAGAAACTCGAGAGAAGACATTACCTCTAAATCGGGTGACTCATTTTGATTTGAGCCAAAGGCTTCCTTGGAAAGACATCTGCCCAAAGCGAGGATTATAGGAGTAAGAGAGGTACGTGGAGAGATAATATGAGTATAGTATGGATGAGACAAGTGCTTGAGAGGTGTGGGTAAGGTGGTAGAGGTGGGGACCTTTTATAAGAGGGAGGACAGTCACTTTTGGAATTTCTTGAAATGTTACTTTATTATAAAATGATTTTAGGATTTTAAAGGTCCCAAAGTGATATATTTTAAGGATAAGGTGATAAGGGTTCTAAATCTACCCATATAGTAGGTTTTTGACCAGTTTAAGTCTTATATGTTACCTTGTCATTTCATTTTATTTAAATCGTTCATTAATGAGGTAATCACTGCATCATCATTGTGTCATAAATAAATTTATTTATTTAATGTCTAAAAATTATAAAAAAAATACCATGATGTAGGAAATATTTTTAAATTTAAAATGACTATTTATAGTCTAAGATATCATTTATTTGAGCAAAATTAAAATTGTTTTACTTAGGATATACAAACCTTTGTTATATTTCTCTTATTTTTTAAAAATAAAGTCATAAATGTCACTATCACACCAATGTGACTCCATGGGACCTCAAGTTTGGTAGAAAGATTATCATGGTTGGAAATGACACAAAAAAGTGTATTTGAACACATGTTGGGGTCATTTAATATTATTATGATATTATTTTATTACCAATAACTACCTGATTACTAATTAATCACGATAATTAAAGACAATTGTCGTCGTTACTATTCATAATGTCCAAAAACAAAAGAGACTTAATTACATAATTTGGACCTTATAATTCCAAATATGGAATCCATTTTACCATATTATAAACACAGAAATTATAGTAATTAATTTAAAAATAATTCTCATTGTCAAAACCAAAGATGGGTTTTTTAAGATGTAAAATCAATCAAAATATTGATTTGTTTTTACATCCAATTTAAAAGTGAAATTACATACAATGACCAAAATTGTATAAAATAATAAAAACATAATTAAATTACACATTAAAACCATTTAAAATTATAATCTAACTATATAAATAAATTGGATGAAAAGGAAATTTTGAATTAAAATGCGGCATTTTTCACTATTCATTAAAAAATGAACATTATCAAAAAAATACCAAAAATTCACCCTAAGCTATATTTGATATTCCAAATTCAAAAATGATGTCCATTTTACCAAATTCAAAACATAGATGTTTCATTAATAAATTATATAGTTAATTCCTGATGTCAAAACAAATAGCGTGTTTTTAAGAAACAATATCTATCAAAAGATTGATACTTGTTTATGTCCATTTTCAAAGTGAAATTAAATCTAAAGACCAAAATTTGATTAAATTGTAAAAATATATTATAATTACACTTTAAAACCAATTAAAAATATAATCTAACCATAGAAATAAATTAGGGTAAAAAGGAGGCTTTGAATTCAAATACAACATTTTTCATTATTCATAAAAAATGAACTTTATCGGAAAATTACCAAAAATTTACACAAAATAAATTTTTATGTCTTGATTCTAAAAAAGAATTTCATTTTTTCAAATATATCATATAAAAGTGAAAAAAAGTATATTTAAAATGGTTTTTCCATCAAAAGGTGGTTAATCGACCATTCAAAGAATATTAAAATATTTATGCTTACAATTGGATTTATTCGTATTTTAATCCTATATAATTTATTGGGTAATTTTTAAAATATTTGGAAAACATATATAATCATTTTGTAGTTAGTTCTATTCATTCCCGCCATTACAAAATCTAGGCGTTTACTACCATTTAAAATAATATTATTATATTTTTAGTGTGTAATGTAAGATTTCAAAGAAACTCGTTGTTGTGTATTGGGTACGACATCGAACATAGCATCCCCTATAAAGTAATATTAATATTTTATTCAAAAATATTAATAAATATGAAAATTTCATATTCTATATTTACCTGGGATGTTACATCCTTCCCCCCTTTTGGGAATTGCGTCCTCACAATTTTAAAATTGGGCTCGGAAACTTCATTAAAAGTCCCACATCGGAAAAAGAGTCAGTAAAACTATCACTTTAATCGAAAGAAAGAGAAGTACAAAGGTCACCTAAGTTAACACATACTAGGATTCCATGTAGTAAAACATGGATATTGAAGATAAAACAAAGGGTCAAGTTCTGATGAAGAGTGATAGAAAATATTTCTAGAAGAAAGTTATCCACCAGAAAATCACAAACTTGTGATGGGTTAAACTGTATTTGATTCCCCAGTATGAAAAGTTAACAGACAATGTTTTTGTTTTAATTTAATTTTCATTGAGGAATTTATTTATGAGCTTAACTAAAACATAAAAAGACATACTTACTTGTCATGTATACTTTCATCTCTTACTAGATTTCTTTCACAAACTCATATTTTCTCCAAAAGATGAGTATTTTGGATGACTTGTTCACATTGAGAGTGCTATAATCAACTTCTTGAGAATCACCTAACCCAAAAAAGATGAACTATATATTTCCCATGTCTTTAGACCTTAACCAAAACCAAAATTGTTAGAACAAGATCATTGTAATGGCCCAGACCTCTTTGGACCATTCCTTTGTCAAAAAGAGGGTCATAAAGTGTTCTAGAGGGTAAAATGGACTTTTCCCACACTTTTCAGAATTTTGAAACTACACGCCGTTTAGTGTGAGTACACGCCGTGTACCCCTTCGCTGGGTATACCCCGTGTTGAAGGATGTGTCCTTTCCGTGTGAAATAAATGGGCACACATCGTGTACCCCATACAACACACCGTGTAGTCCCTCCCCGCGCACACGTTACCCTCAAACCATGTGTTGACCAGTCACCAGCCGCGTGCTGCGTTGAAGGCCATGTTGGAAGCCGCGTGGTTACCGTGTGAAATGGCCGAGTACACGCCATGTACCATAAAGTACACGTCGTGTACCAAAAAGTACACATCGTGTATTTTTGTTTTTATCGCCTATAAAAGGAGGGGTCCCCTCCTCCTTTTCAACTCACTCCTCTCCTCCCCATTCCCTTGAGCAGAGCTCTCCCAAGAGACTTGAAGGCTCCTTTCATCAATAACTTCTTCATTTGAGCTCTGATTTATGATCCTTCAGCGGCCACAGGATCGTAACGACGAGGCAGAACTTCGGAGATTGGATTTTTTTCATTCCTTTCAGCCTTTCCTTCCCATATTCCACCCTAGGAGGTTTTTCCGGGTTTTTCCAGAAACGACGGACGCCGACGGACGTCTTCTAAAGTTGATCCGGGTAAGCGTTGTTATCATAACCTATTGAGGTAGGGATATTACCTTAGTCTCTCTAATTTGTGCAACATGTGGGGTGGTTGTCCTCTTGTTTACGTGAAACACTTTTGAACTAGTTTAATGAAGATAATATCTGGCTTATATAATGGGGTTGGGAAGTTTGTGATTACTGTTACATTATTTTATATCCTATGATATTATGTTGTGAATCGAATAGGCTTATTCCTACTAAAAATCACGATCATTGGGGGCCTTTTCATGCGCAATTAAATGCTGCCCTATCTTTCTAGACCGTTTATGGATGGAAACTTTATGGAATGTGGAAATTGGTTAATCCCATAAAGTAGGATGGTTTAAATGAAAATCTGGAACCCTTGTGTGATCACCCCAATTGAACAAAACTGAAATAATAAACATGTGGGTGTTGTTTGGGGTTAATTTATGTGAAGGGGGTGTTTTTGTGGGTTTTTGTGGATCGGGGGAACAACAGGGATGCGGTTGGCTTGGTTGTGGGTTGGTGTGAATGCTATGTTAGTGATGGGCAGTGGGGTTGTGATAAATGGTATCAATGGGTGATAATGTACGGTGTGGTTGTGGTTATGGTGTTTGGTAGCGGGGATGTAGGGTTGGGATGTGAATAATAAATAAATTGTGGAAGATTTAATGAATGTTGGGGCTTGGTAATGGAACGAAAATAATAATCAATGGGTTTGGTTGGTCAATAAGAAGGGACTTGTTGTGTTTCTTGTGTTTTCCTAACATGATTTGTGGATGGTAGGGATATGTTTTATGAACGATTGATATGGTTGGTTGCGGTTGATTTCCCAGTAGTTAAGGAACTAATAAACTCATTCTGTTGAAACATGAAAACCTAAATGGGGTTGGGGTCGTCTGTGGTATGCTTTCTTCGTAGTATCAGTGCCGAGGCACGTGCTCAGTTCTCTAATTAGAATCCATAGGTTGGGTTGAGTATTTGGTATATATATATATATATATATATATATATATATATATATCTGTATCTTTGTGTTTTATCGCACCCCACCCATGTTGAGCACATAGTGATGAACACTCCCATTTCATGGGAGAGGGTGTTTTCCCCTTAGTTACTAGCTTCTTCTTTCTCCTTCCCTAGGCTGTGATGGCTTGAGGCGACCTTACACCCAAGACTCTTCGGGTAGGTTTCGATTGGGGTGGTTTAGCCCAAGAATCTTCGGGTATGTTTTACTATTTCCTAAGAACCTTTAGGATGAGGCCCAGGTGTTTGCGGGCGGGATATGTGGTTGTGAGGCCCAGGTGTGTGCGGGCCGGATACGTGGTTGTGAGGCCTAGGTGTGTGCAGGCGGGATACGTGGTTGTGAGACCCAGGTGTGTGCGGGCGGGATATGTGGTTCTTGAGGCCCAGGTGTGTGCGGGCGGGAAGAGTGTGGTAGCATCAGGACGTTCGTCGTTAGAAAGAGCAGGTAACTAATGGGAAATGGTGCAGGGTACCCAATACTCTTGTTCTTATATACTACTACTACCTGTTTTTTTGTGTTTTGTTGAGCGTGGTTGGTGAGGTTGGGTGGATAAAATTCCTTGTTAGGTTTTGGTTTCTTCTGTTGTTCTCACGAGACATTAGGATGTCTCCCCACTTGTGCATGAGATCTTTAGGTTTACCTACTGAGTATACTTGTATGCTCACCCTACGTTTACTTTCAGGTTTCCAGGAGGACTACCAGGGCCGTGCGGGACCCTACTAGTCGGGCCAATTGGTGTTGTTGCAGTTTTATGTACTCTTGTTTCTTTTGGTATTGTACTTTTTGAGCTTTCTTGTACTTGTACCTTGTTTCAGAACTATTTAAACATGCATGTGGGATTGGTTTGGGTTTATTTCTATACACTTGTTCTTTTCTTTTTTGGTTGTTGACTTGTCCTATCTCCCGATATTAAATATTAAAAAGGGTAATGCCTCCCATATTTGTGAAAACTAATACCCTTGGTGCTAGTCTCCACCCCAGGGCCTACTGGAGGCGGGAATCGGGGGTCATTACCTCCCTTTCACCATTACCAGCTCAGGAGGGGTATCTTTGGTGGGAGGGTGTCGTGACAGAATGGTATCAGAGGTGATCGTTGAGAGATAGGATGGAGTTAGGAGTTAGTCACCGTAACACCTGAGAATTTTATGAGAAATATTTTGTTTTTATTTCATATAAATCATCAAAGGAATCTTTCACTACACAAACCATTAGCTTGGCTTGTTTTACACGCAATCGCGGCCTTCCTCGATAGCTTGCATCGTACGCAATACCGAGTTTAACTAAACAACGATATGCTATTAAAATATTATTAAAACTAGCCATTATGAATAGTAATAACCACTTTTTGAAATTTTTTAAATTTTATCATTCAAAATGGACTTCATTTTTGGATTCAGCTTAGGGTGAAATTTTGGTACTTTTCGGATAACTTTCATATTCTGATGAATAGTGAAAATTACTAAATTTTAATTAAAAACAACTTTTTAATCGAAATAATTAATAGTGATAAATTATTAATTTGAGTGGTTTTAAAGTATATTTAGAATATATTTTTACCATTTAATACAATTTTGGTCATTGGATGTAATTTCACATTTAAACCAAACATAAACACGTGTCAATCTTTTGATAGTTATTATCTCTTAAAAACACGCTATTTGTTTTGACGACGAGATTTAATTTTTAAATTAATTAATGCAACTGATGTTTTTTAAATTTGGTAAAATAGACATCATGTTTGAATTCATAATATCAAATATAGCTTAGGCCTAATTTTTTGTATTTTTCTAGAAACTTTCATTTTTTTGATGATTAGTGAAACCACTAAGTGGTAGTTAAAAAAACTGAATTTTTCATAAAACTTAATTTTACCGCTTCTGTGAGTGGAATTTCAAAAATCTGAGAGACTCAGTTACTATCAAGGACTAAAATGTGGTTCAATGAGATGAAAATAATTTTTGGTGAATAGTAAATTTTTACTTTGTTTTACCACGGTTAAAAGTAAATAGGGTAATTAAGGGTAAAAATGATATTATTATTACCCTAACACATTTCCTAATTCTATTAGATAAGTGTAATTCGACCAAAAACAACCTTAGGTATAATATATGACCATTTAGGCCCACATGGATTAGATTAGGGCATTTATTATCAATTTATTTAAAGAAGGGTGAAAATAGTTAAAATCAACGTTTAATAACTAAATCATTTTTAATATAGGGTTATCCATAATATAAATTAGACTATAAAGATTAATTAGAAAGATAAAAAGATTTCCTACAGAAAGGGATTTTATTTATAATTTTTAGACATTAAATATTTTAATTTATTTATGACACAATGATGATGCAATAATTATCTTATTAATGAAATATTGACATAATTGATGTTATAAATACCCAAATAAATGTAATTTGAGACTTTTTATGAATTCCAATAATTTTATATGTTAATATGATATGTTATTATTGATTTAATTAATTATTTTCGAACTAATAATTGTGTTATGAGATTCACAAAAATCAATTACCAAATAGTTTCAAAAATGACATAAAATTGTTTTTAAAACAAATATTATATTATTAATTGTTATTTTATTACAAAAAATATAAGGTTTGGCCAAATTACTTAGATAAGGTTATATATATTAATAATAAACAACTTGGGGTTCGTTTTACTTGTTATAGTAAGTTTATTAACCTTATAGTGTAATAAAACAAGAAGACACGGTAAAAGTTAAATTATCTAACTTAAAGTTAAATCTAAATGATAAGGTTAAAATTGATACCTAAACTTGTCTAAATTCTATTGGATAAGAGTATTGCGACCCATACCCACCTTATCTTTGAAATAAATCAATTTGGAGCTATTTAAAACCGAATATGGCTTTATAATAAAATAATATGTTTAGTTTTTCCAAAGGTGCCCCTCTCCTCCTTTATAAAAGGGAACCTCCTCCCTCTCTTCCCCACACCACTTTGAGCCTTCAAGATCGGCCAAACCCTGACAAATTCTCTTCTTCAATTCCTTAGAAACATCCTAGAGGTCCTGGTATTCTTTAAAGACTAATTTTAGTTCCCTAAGAGGAGGTCTCAAAGAGGCGCTTCATTGAAGAGGTAATGTCCGTTACCGATTCTTTCAACTTTATTTCTTCTTCCACTTCTTCTTCATTAGTTGTTTCATTATGAAGTAATAACATCAGTATCACTAATATACTGATATGTTATTATAAGTATGAAACAACCCTATTTCACCATCTATCCATCCTACGGAAAATGAAATCACCACGCGTGCGTACGTACGGAATACCGTCTCCACGCCGTGGTGTAATCTATTTTCCACCACCACCTTACTTGGATGGGTATAATGGTGTAAATAATAACTATATATGATTATTGTAAAGTGATATTGATTTTTAAATACTATACATACACTCCAATACAATTCCATGATCATGGGAACGATATCATCGCTCGTGCGTACGTACGGAATACTGTCTCCACGATGTAATGCGACTCGTTCTACATGATCTTCATTGCATAATGATTATATAAATGAATTTAATGAATGAATATGATATATATTACACTAATACCATTCTGTAAATGAGGTATCTATAACCTAAAAATAAAAATAAGAATTTATTCGACAAAACACGCATAAGAACAAAAAGTAATAAACAAACGAATGACAAGTAGTAATGAAATATTACTCATTAGAAGCTAAGAATATGACCATATATGATATCATAAATATAAGTATGATTCTGGAATAAGTCAATAACATTATTTAAATCATTATACAGGAGGTTTGGATACTTACGAAGCAAATCGGACCTAAGGTAAGGGAAAATATCACAATCTCATTTTTATCCGATATTGTTTATACTTTGGTATTTACTGGGTTGTATTTTATCATCCACATACATGTTTCTTAAATATGTAATATTATTTCCATCCACCTACAATTTTTTCAATCCAATTTTACCCTTTGGTGAGTTTTTAGTAAAATATATGAAAGGAATCTTTTGTCGTTTTTCGTACGAGGTACTTTTTGACTTTTCCGACAAAAGTACGAGAAGAATGTTTTTTTAACTTATACGGCATGAATGGATTTTTAAAACATTATTTCCAAGAATCTTCCTTTACAAGTTTTCAAGTTTATCAACTTATTTTAGTTTAGATTTGTATGACATGTTAAGAAAGGAAAAGTGTTTTTGAAGTAGAAAGGATGTTTTCCTCAAGAATGGAGTTCAAGTGTTTTATCAAAATTATTTTCCATATAAGATAATAAAGGGTTCTGTTTCTATAACTATTATTACATTGATTTGATTATATTGTGATGGAATTATTTTTATTAATTCCTTTATATTATATGAATTGTTTTATGATGTCACAATGTTTAAGAATCCCATTTTTATTACATGGGTTATGCTATGTTGTATGTTTTATGATTTTGTGGCACACATAAGAATGGGATCATTATGAGATGGGTGGGACCTATATCTCCCTCCAATTAATTGGGTAAAAAATTTATATCTCATGAGATAGACATGGCTGGAACGGCAGGTTAAACCGATTCAGTGAAACAGGACTGAAACGAGGAGTGAACTCGGTTCAGAAATGGACTTTGTCCACTAAGATAGTCTTGACAAAGAGTCTTGACTAATAAGAAATGATTCTCTATGATTATGTGTGTATGCCAAAAAGTTTCATGTTTTAAGTTATGATTATTGGGATTACATTTCACCACTATGATTTATCCCATGTTATGAAATTATGATCTCTTTTGCAGGTTAAGATTTCAAAAAGTTATGTTATTATGCATATGATGTGATTAAAATTACTTTTGATTACCCTTACTGAGCATTTGAGCTCACCCTTTTGTATGTTTTATTTCCCCAGGTCGGGAAGAAGGTTATTAAGTAGGATATGCCAAAAGGGACTCTAGATATGATAAAATAAATGGGAGGCAAAGTAGATGCTTTATGAACCAGTTGTTTATGTTTCCCAGTTTCTAAAGACTCTATACCTATACGGTCCTTTCCTGGTTTTGTTATATGTTGTAATAAGTGTGCTTCAATTCTGAAGTAATAACAATGTATGTAAAGTATGGGTCGTTATAGTTGGTATCAGAGGCAAAGGTGGTAGGAATGTATCCGATCCTTGGGAACTCTCACATGTGAGCGTTGGACGAAGCATGGCTCTCCGCCCAAGGGCTTCATGAGGAAATGGCTGCCACTGGGGATGGTGGTGTGTCCCACCCAGGGGGTGTAGCCGCCCATGGAGTGCCCTGATAGGTATCAATTATAGTCCACTGGAAGTAATTCCAGACCGTTATAGTTGGTATCATAGGAATGGTATAGTCAACCTTTGGAAACTAGGATGTGAAAGCCTTAGTAAGAACCCTAAGGATAAGTCTAAGCATAAAACACAATATTAGTGTCTTAGAAATGGCCATGAATAACCTAGGATAAGACATTAAGTGTGAAATTTTATTCTTGATTATGTGGTTTTCCTATTATAATTAGTGCTTCTCACACTATTCTTCTTGGTTTTAGTCAATGGCTAGAACCCGAAGGAACTGTGATAATGCGGAATGCGACATGCAATGCAATGATTGGCCCCCTGAGCAACCAAACGTTATGGGAGATGGAATGCAAAATCTTGTAACCATTCTCACACAAATTTCTCAAGCTATGAATCATGAAGGACTTCCAAACGAGCAAAGGAAGGAGCAACATTCTGTTGAATCCTTCATGAGGCAGCGTCCACCTTCATTCAGCGGGTCTACTGATCCATTAGTTGTTGAAAAATGGATTAGTACTAATGAAAAGGTATTTTCAGTTCTTCAATGTTCTGAACATGATAAAGTCATCCTAGCAGTGTATCATTTGGAAGGATATGCTGATCAATGGTGGAATCTTGTTAAGAATACGAGGCAAAGAGATGAAATTGAGTCCATGGAATGTGACGAGTTCAAGAACTTATTTTTCAGTAAGTACTTACCTCGTATTCTCCGAACAAAGATGGAGAAAGAGTTTTTTTGAACTAAAGCAAAAGGATGATGAATCTGTAGGTACATATGAAGCAAATTTTAAAAGACTTTGAAGGTACGCTTCTGGTATTATTATCCAACCTGAGAGTAAGATTGATCGATTCTTTAGTGGTTTAAAACCAAGCCTTCGAAGGGCCTTATCCATAAGGGAATTCAATAGCTATGAGGAAATCGTTTGATGTGCTCTCAAAGTTGAGATGGAGATTGGAGTAACCCATCAGTCATATGGGTTTGATAAGAATAGGAAAATGGAATTCAAAGGAATATCTAAAGAGCACACTGAAATGAAGATGATCTTTCCCTTATGCTCAAAGTGTGGAAAGAAACATGGCGGGAGTTGTCTTAAATGGACAAGTAAATGTTTCAAATGTGGAAAGGAGGGACATCGGGCATTTGAATGCCGCAATGATGGGAAGAAGATGTCTAATGATGCAAAAAAAGGAAGGGATACACAGAATGAACCTACTACACTTCAATGTTTCAAGTGCAAAGAGATGGGGCATTATGCCAATCAATGCCCAAATACAAGGGTTGATGATGATGGTCGACATCAACAAAATATTAAGGCTAAAGACAAAGGAAAGTCACATGCAATTTCTATCAGCGATGTGGAGTACGATAACGATGTGGTGAAAGGTACACTTACCATCCACTCTAACGTAGAAAATGTTTTATTTGATTATGGATCCACCCACTCTTTTATTTCTGATGAATTTTCTAAGAGTATCACCGTATTTCCAAAACAATTAGATGTTGAGTTAGCTGTGACAACCCCTAATGGCACAACAGTCGCATCAAAAGTTTATAATTCTTCCCTGATTGAAGTTTGTGGGAAAGTGCTTCCTGCAAATCTTGGGATCCTTCCTATAGTGGAATTTGATGTGATTCTTGGCATGGATTGACGTTCTTTATATGGAGCTCATATCAATTTCCAAAAAAGGGAAGTCACATTTCATATTCCAGATCAATCTATGATCGTCTATCGATGCAAGGATGAACATAACCTTCCAGTGGAAATTTCTTCCACATTATGGGTCTTGATTCTACTAAATGAGGGTTATTTATCTCAAATGTCTGGAGAGAAACTCACGATTAAGAATATTCCCATAGTACATGAGTTTGATGATGTCTTTCCAGAGGAATTGCCAGGTCTTACACTAAATCGTGAAGTTGATTTTTCAATAGAACTCATACCGGGTGCTTTGCCTATTTTAAAGACACCTTATAGAATGGCCCCAATTGAGTTGTAAGAATTGAAGAAGCAACTCCAAGAGAATCTTGATAAGGGATTCATACGCCCTAGTGCGTCATCTTGGGGATCACCTGTTCTGTTTGTTAAGAAAAAAGATGGATCAATGAGACTCTGCATTGATTATCGAGAACTTAACAAGATCACTATCAAGAACAAATATCCTCTCCCGTACATTAATGACTTATTTGACCAACTACGAGGAGCTCAATACTTTTCCAAGATTGATCTTCGTTCAGGGTATCATCAATTATAGGTCAAAAGGGAGGATATACCAAAGACGGCTTTCCATACAAAGTATGGACACTATGAATTTATAGTGAGGCCATTTGGTCTTACTAATGCCCCTGATATCTTCATGGATCTAATTAATAGAGTCTTTAGAGACTATCTTGCTCAGTTTTTGGTAGTCTTTATAGACGATATTATTGTATATTCAAAGAGCAAGGAAGTACATGAATATCACTTGAGAATTATATTGAAGACCCTGAGAAAGGATAAGATTTATGCCAAATTTACCAAGTGTGATTTTGGCTTCAAAAAGTTTCATTTTTGGGTCACATAATCTAAAAAGAGGGGATATCAATGGATCCAGCAGAAATAGAGGTAATCGAAAGATGGTCGAGACCAACAAGAGTAACTGAGATCCGAAGTTTTCTTGGTTTGGCAGGATATTATCGACGTTTTGTGAAATATTTTTCACGATTATCTAATCCACTCACCAGGTTGACTCGGAAAGGAGTTAAGTTTCTTTGGATGGAGGAATGTGAAGAGAATTTCAAGGAGTTGAAAAAAAGGTTATCCAGTGCACTTGTGCTCACACTGCCTTGTAGTGGAGAAAGGTTTGTGATCTACAGTGATGCTTCCAAGAAGGGATTGGGGTGTGTTCTTATTCAAAATGATACGGTGATAGCTTATGCGTCCCGAAAGTTGAAAATCCATGAGAAAAATTATCCAACTCATGATTTGGAGTTAACTGCGGTAATCTTTGCATTAAAGATTTAGAGGCATTCTATTTATGGAGAAAGGTGTGACATTTATACTGATCATAAAAGTTTAAAGTATATTTTCACACAAAACGAGCTGAATATGCGCCAAAGATGATGGTTAGAGATGATTAAGGATTACAACTGCTTAATTCATTACCACCCTGGGAAAACAAACAAGGTGGCAGATGCATTAAGTCGACAAGACCATGCCAGTTTATCCATGATGAGGATCACAAAAGATCCAATATTTATGGATTTACAAAGGATGGATCTTGGAATTATAATGGAAGGGGGGAAATCGTATCTTTCTCAAATGAATATTCAACCATCTATACATGTGAATATTAAAGAGGCATAGAAAGAAGATGTAGAGTTACAAAAGAAGGTGAGAAATGTTCCTGAATTAAACCTTGATTGTGATGGGATAATAAAGTTCAGGAATCGGGTTTGTGTTCCTCCCATCCCCGAATTAAATAAGGATCTGCTGGATGAGGCTCATAGTTCTTCATTCTCTATTCATCCTGGAAGCACGAAGATGTATAGGGATCTGAAAGAGTACATCTGGTGGGATGGCATGAAAAGATATGTTGTTGAATATGTCTCTTGATGCTTGCTTTGTCAGCAAGTTAAAGCTGAGAGATAGAAGTCTAAGAGGATGTTACAACCATTACCCATACCCGAATGGAAATGGGAAAACATCACTATGGACTTTTTCACAGGACTTCCTGAAACATCCAAAGGCAATAATGCTATCTGGGTCATAGTTGAGCGTCTTACAAAGTCTTCACACTTCATTGCTATTAGAGAGGATTTCTCTCTGGATCAGCTTGCGAGGATATATGTAATGGAAGTGGTAAGATTGCATGGAGTACCACTTTCTATTATATCTGATCGAGATTCGAGATTTACCTCGAAGTTCTGGCAAAGTCTTCAGCATACTCTGGATATAGAGTTGAGTTTCAGCACTGCTTATCATCCTCAGACAGACAGTCAGTCTGAGAGAACAATTCAAACTCTAGAAGATATGTTAAGAGCTTGCTCTATGTATTTCAAAGGTGGTTGGGATCAACACCTAGATTTGGTGGAAGTTTCTTATAATAATACTTTCACTCCAGTATTCAGATGGCTCCTTATGAAGCTCTCTATGGAAAGAAATGCAGGACTCCAACTTGCTGGGATGAAGTTGGGGAAAGAAAGCTATTAGGACCTGATCTTGTTGATGAGATGGCAGAAAAGTTCCGATCTATTCAACAACACATAAGAGAAACTCAGAGTCAACAGAAAAGTTATGCCGACAACTGAAGAAAAGACCTAGAGATTGGATTGGGTGATAAAGTGTTCTTACGAATATCTCCCTAGAAGTGGGTCATGAGATTTGGAAAGAAGGGGAAGTTGAGCCCAAGATATATCGGTCCTTTCGAAATACTGGATCGTGTTGGAAAGGTAGCTTACCGATTGGCGCTTCTACCGAATCTCTCTCAAGTTCACGATGTGTTCCATGTATCTCTCCTGAGAAAGTACATACCTGATCCTTCACATGTACTCAGCTCAGAAGTTATACCGCTGGAGCAAGATCTTTCTTATGAAGAACAGCTGATAGAGATTCTGGATCGTAGCGAAAAAGTCCTACGAAACAAGACCACTCGATTGGTGAAAGTTTTATGGAGGAACCACCAGTTAGAAAAAGCTACATGGGAGCTTGAGGATATGATGAGGGAAAGGTATCCTCATCTGTTTGTTACAAAGTGACGAATTTCGTGGGCGAAATTAATTTTAAGGGGTGTAGAATGTAACACCCAAGAATTTTATGAGAAATATTTTGTTTTTATGTTATATAAATCATCAAAGGAGTTTTTCACTACACACAACATTAGCTTGGCTTGCTTTACATGCAACTGTGGCCTTCCTCGATAGCTTGCGTCGTACGCAATACCGAGTTCTACTAAACAACGATATGCTATTAAAATATTATTAAAACTAGCCGTTATGAATGGTAATAACCACTTTTTAAAATTTTGTAAATTTTATCTTTCAAAATGGACTTCATTTTTGGATTCAACTTAGGGGGAAAGTTTGGTACTTTTCGGTTAACTTTCATATTCTGATGAATAGTGAAAATTACAAAATTTTAATTAAAAAAAACTTTTTAATTGAAATAATTAATAGTGATAAATTTTTAATTTGAGTGATTTTAAAGTATATTTAGAATATATTTTTACCATTTAATACAATTTTGGTCATTGGATGTAATTTCACATTTAAATCAAACATAAACAAGTGTCAATCTTTTGATAGTTATTATCTCTTAAAAACACGCTATTTGTTTGGATGACGAGAATTAATTTTTAAATTAAATAATGCAACTGATGTGTTTTGAATTTGGTAAAATAGACATCATTTTTGAATTCATAATATCAAATATAGCTTAGGCCTAATTTTTGGTATTTTCTGTAAACTTTCATTTTTTTTTATGAATAGTGAAACCACTAAGTGGTAGTTTAAAAAACTGAATTTTTCATAAAACTTAATTTTACCGCTTCTGTGTGTGGAATTTCAAAAATTAGACAGAAACGGTTAATATCAAGGACTAAAATTTGGTTCAATAAGATGAAAATAATTTTGGGTGAATAGTAGTTTTTTACTTTTTTTTACCACGGTTAAAAGTAAATAGGGTAATTAAGTGTAAAAATGATATTATTATTACCCTAACACATGTCCTAATTCTATTGGATAAGTTTAATTTGACCAAAAACAGCCTTAGGAATAAAATATGACCATTTAGGCCCACATGGATTAGATTAGGACATTTATTATCAATTTATTTAAAGAAGGGTTAAAATAGTTAAAATCAATGTTTAATAACTAAATAATTTTTAATATAGGGTTATACATAAGATAAATTCGACTATAAATATTCATTATAAAGCTAAAAATATTTCCAACATAATGGTATTTTATTTTTAATTTTTAGAAATTAAATAATTTAATTTATTTATGACACAATTATGATGCAGTAATTATCTTATTAATGAAATATTGACATAATTGATGTTATAAATATCCAAATAAATTTAATATGAGCCTTTTTATGAATTAAAATAATTTTCTATGTTAATATGATATGTTAGTTTTGATTTAATTAATTTTTTATAACTAATAATTCTGTTATGATTTTCACAAAAATCAATTTCCAAATAGTGTCAAAATTGACATAAAATTGTTTTTAAAACAAATATTATATTATTAATTGTTATTTTATTACTAAAAATCTAAGGTTCAGCAAAATTACTTAGATAAGGTTATATATATTAATAATAAACAACTTGGGTTTCGTTTGTCTTGTTATAGTAAGTTTATTAACCTTATAGTGTAAGAAAACAAGAAGACAAGGTAAAAGTTAAATTATCTAACTTAAAGTTAAATCTAAATTATAAGGTTACAATTGATACCTAAACTTGTTTAAATTCTATTGGATGAGAGGATTTCTACCCTTCCCCACCTTAGCTTCGAAATAAATCAATTTGGAGCTATTTAAAACTGAATATGGATTTATAATAAAATAATATTTTTAGTTTTTCCAAAGGTGCCCCTCTCCTCCCTTATAAAAGGGCACCTCCTACCTCTCTTCCTCACACCACTTTGAGCCTTCATGCTCGGCCAAACCCTGAACAATTATCTTCTCCACTTCCTTAGAAACATCCTAGAGGTCTTTTTCTTCTTCAAAGACTAATTTTAGTGCCCTTAGAGGAGGTCTCAAAGAGGGGCTTCAATGAAGAGGTAATGTCTGTTACCGATTCTTTCAACTTTATTTCTTCTTCCACTTCTTCTTCTTTAGATGTTTCATTATGAATTAATAACATCAGTATCACTCATATACTGATATGTTATTATATGTATGAAACAACCCTATTTCACCATCTATCCATCCTACGGAAAACGAAATCACCACGCGTGCGTACATACAGAATACCGTCTCCATGTCGTGGTGTCATCTATTTTCCACCACCACCTTACTTGGATTGGTATAATGGTGTAAATAATAACTATATATGATTATTGTAAAGTTATATTGATTCTGAAATAGTATACATACACTCCAATACAATTCCACGATCATGGGAATGATATCATCGCTCGTGCGTACGTACGGAATACCGTCTCCACGATGTGATGCGACTCGTTCTACATGATCTTCATTGCATAATGATTATATAAATGAATTGAATGAATGAATATTATATATATTACACTAATAAAATTCTGTAAATGAGGTATCTATATCCTAAAAAGAAAAATAATAATTTATTCGACAAAACACGCATAAGAACAAAAAGTAATAAACAACCGAATAACAAGTAGTAATGAAATATTACTCATAAGAAGCTAATATTATGACCATATATGATATCAAAAAAATAAGTATGATTCTGGAATAAGTCAATAACGTTATTTAAATCATTATACAGGAGTTTTGGACACTTACGAAGCAAATCAGACCTAAGGTAAGGGAAAATATCACAATCTCATTTTTATCCGAGATTGTTTATACTTTGGTATTTACTAGGGTGTATTTTATAATCCACATCCATATTTCCTAAATATTTAATATTATTTCCATCCACCTAAAATTGTTTAAATCCAATTTTAACCTTGTGTGAGTTTTTAGTAAAAGATATGAAAGGAATCTTTTGTCGTTTTTCGTACGAGGTACTTTTTGACTTTTCCGACAAAAGTACGAGAAGAATGTTTTTTTTAACTTATACGGAATGAATGGATTTTTAAAAAATTATTTCCAAGAAGCTTCCTTTAAAAGTTTTCAAGTTTATCAACTTCTTTTAGTTTAGAATTGTATGACATGTTAAGAAAGGAAAAGTGTTTTTGAAGTAGAAAGGATATTTTCCTCAAGAATGGAGTTCAAGTGTTTTATCAAAATTATTTTCCATCTAAGATAATAAAGGGTTCTGTTTATATACCTATTATTACATTGATTTGATTATGTTGTGATGGAATTATTTTTATGAATTCTTTTATCTTATATGAATTGTTTTATGATGTCACGATGTTTAAGAATGCAATTTTTATTACATGGGTTATGCTATGATGCATGGTTTATGATTTTGTGGCACACATAAGAATAGTATCAATATGACATGGGTGGGACCTATATCTCCCTCCAATGCATTGGGTAATGATTATATATCTCATGAGATAGACATGGCTGGAACGGCAGGTTAAACCGATTCAGTGAAACAGGGCTGAAATGAGGAGTGAAATCGGTTCAGAAATGGACTTTGTCCACTAAGATAGTCTTGACAATGAGTCCTGACTAATAAGAAATGATTCTCTATGATTATGTGTGTATGCCACAAAGTTTCATGTTTTACGTTATGATTATTGGGATTACATTTCACCACTATGATTTATCCCATGTTATGAAATTATGATCTCTTTTGCAGGTTAAGATTTCCAAAAGTTATGTTCTTATGTATATGATGTGATTGATATTTCTTTTGTTTACCCTTACTGAGCATTTGAGCTCACCATTTTGTATGTTTTATTTCCCCAGGTCAGGAAGAAGGTTATTAAGTAGGATATTCCAAAAGGGAATCTAGATATGATGAAATAAATGGGAGGCGAAGTACATGCTTTATGAACCAGTTGTTTATGTTTCCCAGTTTCTAAAGACTCTATACCTATACGGTCCTTCCCTGGTTTTGTTATATGTTGCAATAAGTGTGCTTCAATTTTGATGTAATAACAATGTATGTAAAGTATGGGTAGTTATAGTTGGTATCAGAGGCAAAGGAGGTAGGAATGTATCCGATCCTTGGGAACTCTCACATGTGAGCGTTGGACGAAGCATGGCTCTCCGCCCAAGGGATTCATGAGGAAATGGCTGCCACTAGGGATGGTGGTGTGTCCCGCCCAGGGGGTGTAGCCGCCCATGGAGTGCCCTGATAGGTATCAATTATAGTCCACTGGAAGTAATTCCAGACCATTATAGTTGGTATCAGAGGAAAGGTATAGTCAACCTTTGAAAACTAGGATGTGAAAGCCTTAGTAAGAACCCTAAGGATAAGTCTAAGCATAGAACACAATCTTAGTGTTTTAGAAATGGCAATGAATAACCTAGGATAAGACCTTAAGTGTGAAATATTATTCTTGATTATATGGTTTTCCAATTATAATTAGTGTTGCTCACACTATTCTTCTTGGTTTTAGTCAATGGCTGGAACCCGAAGGAACTGTGTTAATGCGGAATGCGACGGGCAATGCAATAATTGTCCCACTGAGAAACCAAACATTATGGGAGCTAGAATGAAAAATATTATAACCATTCTCACACAACTTTCTCAAGCTATGAATCATGCAGGACTTCCAAACGAGAAAAGGAAGGAGAAACATTCTGTTGAATCCTTCATGAGGCAGCGTCCACCTTCATTCAGCGGGTCTACTGATCCATTAGTTGCTGAACAATGTATTAGTACTACTGAAAAGATATTTTCAGATCTTCAATGTTATGAACATGATAAAGTCATCCTAGCAGTGTATCATTTGGAAGGATATGCTGATAAATGGTGGAATCTTATTAAGAATATGAGGCAAAGGGATGAAATTGAGTCCATGGAATGTGACGAGTTCAAGAACTTATTTTTCAATAATTACTTCCCTCGTATTCTCCGAACAAAGATGGAGAAAGAGTTTCTTGAACTGAAGCAAAAGTATGATGAATCTGTTGGTACCTATGAAGCAAATTTTACAAGACTTTCAAGGTACACTTCTGGTATTATTATCCAACCTAAGAGTAAGATCGATCGATTCTTTAGTGGTTTAAAACCAAGTCTTTGAAGGGCCTTAGCCATAAGGGACTTCAATAGCTACGAGGAAATCGTTCGATGTACTGTCAAATTTGGGATGGAGATTGTAGTAACCCATCAGTCATATGGGTTTGATAAGAAGAGGAAAATGGAATTCAAAGGAAAATCCAAAGAGCACACTGAAAAGAAGATGAGCTTTCCCTTTTGTTCAAAGTGTTGAAAGAAACATGGAGGGAGTTGTCTTAAAGGGACAAGTAAATGTTTCAAATGTGGAAAGGAAGGTCATCGGGCATTTGAATGCCGCAATGATGGGAAGAAGATGTCTAATGATGCAAAAAAAGGAAGGGATACACAGAATAAACCTACTACACTTCAATGTTTCAAGTGCAAAGAGATGGGGCATTATGCCAATCAATGCCCAAATCCAAGGGTTGATGATGATGGTCGACATCAACAAACGCTTAAGGATAAATACAAAGGAAAGTCACATGCAATTTCTATCAGCGATGTGGAGTACAATAACAATGTGGTGAAAGGTACAATTACCATCCGATCTAAAGTAGCAAATGTTTTATTTGATTCTGGATCCACCCACTCTTTTATTTCTGAAGAATTTTCTAAGAGTATCACCATATTACCACAACAATTAGACGTTGAGTTAGCTGTGACAACCCCTAATGGCACAACAGTCACATCAAAAGTTTATAATTCTTACCCGATTGAAGTTTGTGGGAAAGTGCTTCCTTCAAATCTTGTGATCCTTCTTATAGTGGAATTTGATGTGATTCTTGGCATGGATTGACGTTCTTTATATGGAGCTCATATCAATTTCCAAAAAAAGGAAGTCACATTTCATATTCCAGATCAATCTATGATCGTCTATCGATGCAAGGATGAACATAACCTTCCAGTGGAAATTTCTTCCATCTTATGGGTCTTGATTATACTAAATGTGGGTTATTTATCTCAAATGGCTGGAGAGAAACTCATGATTAAGAATATGCCCATTGTACGGGAGTTTGATGATGTCTTTCCATAGGAATTTCCAGGTCTTCCACCAAATCGTGAAGTTGAGTTTTCAATAGAACTCGTACTAGGTGCTTTCCCTATTTTAAAGACACCTTATAGAATGTCCCCAATTGAGTTGAAGTAATTGAAGAAGAAACTCCAAGAGAATCTTGATAAGGGATTCATACGGCCTAGTGCATCACCTTGGGGAGCACTTGTTCTATTTGTTAAGAAAAAAGATGGATCAATGAGACTCTGCATTGATTATCGAGAACTTAAAAAGATCACTATAAAGAACAAATATCCTATCCCGCGCATTGATGACTTATTTGACCAACTATGAGGAGCTCAATAATTTTCCAAGATTGATCTTCGTTCAGGGTATCATCAATTAAGGGTCAAAAGGGAGGATATACCAAAGATGGCTTTCCGTACAAGGTATGGACACTATGAATTTATAGTGGTTCCATTTGGTCTTACTAAAGCCCCTGCTATCTTCATGGATCTGATGAATAGAGTTTTTAGAGACTATCTTGGTCAGTTTGTGGTAGTCTTTATAGACGATATTCTTGTATATTCAAAGAGCAAGGAAGAACATGAAGATCACTTGAGAATTATATTGAAGACCCTGAAAAAGGAGAAGCTTTATGCCAAATTTACCAAGTGTGAATTTTGGCTTCAAAAAGTTTCATTTTTGGGTCACATAATCTCAAAAGAGGGGATATCTATGGATCCAGCAGAAACAGAGGTAATCGAAAGATGGTCGAGACAACCAACAGTAACTGAGATCTGAAGTTTTCTTGGATTGGCTGGATATTATCAACATTTTGTGAATGATTTTTCACGATTATCTAATCCACTCACCAGGTTGACTCGGAAAGGAGTTAAGTTTGTTTGGATGGAGGAATGTGAAGAGAATTTCAAGGAGTTGAAAAAAAGGTTATCCAGTGCACTTGTTCTCACACTGCCTTGTAGAGGAGAAAGGTTTGTGATCTACAGTGATGCATCCAAGAAGGGATTGGGGTGTGTTCTTATGCAAAATGATATGTGATAGCTTATGCCTCACGACAGTTGAAAATCCTTGAGCAAAATTACCCAACTCATGATTTGGAGTTAGCTGCGGTAATCTTTGCATTAATGATTTGGAGGCATTATCTTTATGGAGAAAAGTGTGACATTTATACTGATCATAAAAGTTTAAATTATATTTTCACACAAAAGGAGCTGAATATGTGCCAAAGAAGATGGTTAGAGCTGATTAAGGATTACGACTGCTCAATTCATTACCACCCTAGGAAAACAAACAAGGTGGCAGATGCATTAAGTCGACAAGACCATGCCAGTTTATCCATGATGAGGATCACAAAAGATCCAATATTTATGGATTTACAAAGGATGGATCTTGGAATTATAATGGAAGGGGGAAAATTGTATCTTTCTCAAATGAATGTTCAACCATATATACATGTGAAGATTAAATAGGCACAGAAAGAAGATGTAGAGTTACAAAAGAAGGTGAGAAATGTTCCTGAATTCAACCTTGATTGTGATGGGATAATAACGTTCATGAATCGGGTTTGTGTTCCTCCCATCCCCGAATTGAAGAAGGAGCTGCTGGATGAGGCTCATAGTTCTTCATTCTCTATTCATCCTGGAAGCACGAAGATGTATAGGGATCTGAAAGTGTACTTCTGGAGGGATGGAATGAAAAGAGATGTTGATGAATATGTCTCTCGATACTTGGTTTGTCAGAAAGTTAAAGCCGATAGACAGAAGTCTAAGGGGATGTTACAACCATTACCCATACCCGAATGGAAATGGGAAAACATTACTATGGACTTCTTCACAAGACTTCCTAAAACATCCAAAGGCAATAATGCTATATATCTAGGTCATAGTTGATCATCTTACAAAGTCTGCACACTTCACTGCTATTAGAGAGGATTTCTCTCTGGATCAGCTTGTGAGGATGTATGTAAAGGAAGTGGTAAGATTGCATGGAGTACCACTTTCTATTATATCGGATCGAGATCCGAGATTTACCTCGAAGTTCTGGCGAAGTCTTCCGCATACTCTGGATACAGAGTTGTGTTTCAGCACTACTTATTATCCTCAGACAGACGGTCAGTCTGAGAGAACAATTCAAACTCTAGAAGATATGTTAAGAGCTTGCTCTATGGATTTCAAAGGTGGTTGGGATCAACACATACCTTTGGTGGAATTTTCTTATAATAATAGCTTTCACTCCAGTATTCAGATGGATCCTTATGAATCTCTCTATGGAAATAAATGCAGGACTCCAACTTGCTGGGATGAAGTTGGGGAAAGAAAGCTATTAGGACCTGATCTTGTTGATGAGATGGAAGAAAAGGTCCGATCTATTCAACAACACATAAGAGCAGCTCAGAGTCGATAGAAAAGTTATCCCGACAACCGAAGAAAAGACATAGAGTTTGAAGTGGGTGATAAAGTGTTCTTACGAATATCTCCCTGGAAGAGGGTCATGAGATTTGGAAAGAAGGGGAAGTTGAGCCCAAGATATATCGGTCCATTCGAAATACTGGATCGTGTTGGAAAGGTAGCTTACCGATTGGTGCTTTCACCGAATCTCTCTCAAGTTCACGATTTGTTCCATGTATCTCTCCTGATAAAGTACATACCTGATCCTTCATATGTACTTAGCTCAGAAGTTGTACCGCTGGAGCAAGATCTTTCTTATGAAGAACAGCCGATAGAGATTCTGGATTGTAGCGAAAAAGTCCTACAAAACAAGACCACTCGATTGGTGAAAGTTTTATGGAGGAACCACCAGTTAGAAGAAGCTACATGGGAGCTTGAGGATATGATGAGGGAAAGGTATCCTCATCTTTTTG
Source organism: Viscum album (assembly GCA_963277665.1). Taxonomy (NCBI): domain Eukaryota; kingdom Viridiplantae; phylum Streptophyta; class Magnoliopsida; order Santalales; family Viscaceae; genus Viscum; species Viscum album. Next base: position 92,386,073 of record OY728130.1, on the reverse strand, counting down.
TTACAAAGTGACAAATTTCGAGGGTGAAATTCATTTTAAGGGGGGTAGAATGTAACACCCGAGACTTTTATGAGAAATATTTTGTTTTTATGTTATATAAATCATCAAAGGAGTCTTTCACTACACACAACATTAGCTTGGCTTGCTTTACACGCAACCGTGGCCTTCCTCGATAGCTTGCGTCGTACAGAATACCGAGTTTCCCTAAACAGCGATATGCTATTAAAATATTATTAAAACTAGCCGTTATGAATAGTAATAACCACTTTTTGAAATTTTGTAAATTTTATCTTTCAAAATGGACTTCATTTTTGGATTCATCTTAGGGGAAAAATTTGGTACTTTTCGGATAACTTTCATATTCTGATGAATAGTGAAAATTACTAAATTTTAATTAAAAACAACTTTTTAATTGAAATAATTAATAGTGATAAATTATTAATTTGAGTGGTTTTAAAGTATATTTCGAATATATTTTTACCATTTAATACAATTTTGGTCATTGGATGTAATTTCACATTTAAACCAAACATAAACAAGTGTCAATCTTTTGAAAGTTATTATCTCTTAAAAACACGCTATTTGTTTTGACGACGAGAATTAATTTTTAAATTAATTAATGCAACTGATGTGTTTTGAATTTGGTAAAATAGACATAATTTTTGAATTCATAATATAAAATATAGCTTAGGCCTAATTTTTGGTATTTTTCTGGAAACTTTCATTTTTTTATGAATAGTGAAACCACTAAGTGGTAGTTAAAAAAACTGAATTTTTCATAAAACATAATTTTACCGCTTCTGTGAGTGGAATTTCAAAAATCTGAGAGACACGGTTAATATCAAGGACTAAAATGTGGTTCAATGAGATGAAAATAATTTTTGGTGAATAGTAACTTAATACTTTTTTTACCACTGTTAAAAGTAAATAGGGTAATTAAGGGGAAAAATGATATTATTATTACCCTAACACATGTCCTAATTCTATTGGATAAGTGTAATTCTACCAAAAACAACCTTAGGAAGAAAATATGACCATTTAGGCCCACATGGATTAGATTAGGACATTTATTATCAATTTATTTAAAGAATGGTTAAAATAGTTAAAATCAATGTTTAATAACTAAATCATTTTTAATATAGGGTTATACATAAGATAAATTCGACTATAAATATTCATTATAAAGCTAAACATATTTCCAACATAATGGTATTTTATTTATAATTTTTAGAAATTAAATAATTTAATTTATTTATGACACAATGATGATGCAATAATTATCTTATTAATGAAATATTGACATAATTGATGTTATAAATACCCAAATAAATGTAATTTGAGACTTTTTATGAATTAAAATAATTTTATATGTTAATATGATATGTTAGTATTGATTTAATTAATTTTTTTTGAACTAATCATTCTGTTATGATTTTCACAAAAATCAATTACCAAATAGTGTAAAAATTGACATAAAATTGTTTTAAAACAAATATTATATAATTAATTGTTATTTTATTCTTAAAAATCTAAGTTTGGGCCAAATTACTTAGATAAGGTTATATATATTAATAATAAATAACTTGGCGTTCGTTTGGCTTGTTATAGTAAGTTTATTAACCTTATAGTGTAAGAAAACTAGAAGACACGGTAAAAGTTAAATTATCTAACTTAAAGTTAAATCTAAATAATAAGGTTAAAATTGATACCTAAACTTGCATAAATTCTATTGGATGAGATTATTTCTACCCATCCCCACCTTATCTTAGAAATAAATCAATTTGGAGCTATTTAAAACCGAATATGGCTTTATAATAAAATAATATTTTTAGTTTTTCCAAAGGTGCCCCTCTCCTCCCTTATAAAAGGGCACCTCCTCCCTCTCTTCCTCACACCACTTTGAGACTTCATGCTCGGCCAAACCCTGCCAAATTATCTTATCCACTTCCTTAGAAACATCCTAGAGGTCCTGGTCTTCTTGAAAGACCAATTTTAGTGCCCTAAGAGGAGGTCTCAAAGAGGCGCTTCAAAGAAGAGGTATTGTCCGTTACCAATTCTTTCAACTTTAATTCTTCTTCCACTTATTCTTCTTTATTTGTTTTATTATGAAGTAATAACATCAGTATCACTCATATACTTATATGTTATTATAATTATGAAAAAAAACCTATTTCACCATCTATCCATCCTACGGAAAAAAAAAATCACCACGCGTGCATACGTACGGAATACCGTCTCCACGCCGTGGTGTAATCTATTTTCCACCACCACCTTACTTGGATGGGTATAATGGTGTAAATAATAACTATATATGATTATTGTAAAGAGATATTTATTCTTAAATAGTATACATACACTCCAATACAATTCCACGATCATGGGAACGATATCATCGCTCGTGCGTACGTACGGAATACCGTCTCCACGATGTGATGCAACTCGTTCTACATGATCTTCATTGCATAATAATTATATAAATTAATTTAATGAATGAATATAATATATATTACACTAATACCATTCTGGAAATGAGGTATCTATAACCTAAAAAGAAAAATAAGAATTTATTCGACAAAACATGCATAAGAACAAAAAGTAATAAACATCTGAATAACAAGTAGTAATGAAATATTACTCATAAGAAGCTACGAATATGACCATGTATGATATCATAAAAATAAGTATGATTCTGGAATAATTAAATAACATTTTTTAAATCATTATACAGGAGGTTCAGACACTTACGAAGCAAATCAGACCTAAGGTAAGGGAAAATATCACAATCTCATTTTTATCCGAGATTGTTTATACTTTGGTATTTACTGGGGTGTATTTTATCATCCACATCCATGTTTCCTCAATATGTAATATTATTTCCATCCACCTACAATTTTTTAAATCTAATTTTACCCTTTGGAGAGTTTTTAGTAAAAGATATGAAAGGAATCTTTTGTCGTTTTTCATACGAGGATCTTTTTTACATTTCCGACAAAAGTACGAGAAGAATGTTTTTTTAACTTATACGGCTTGAATGGATTTTTAAAACATTATTTACAAGAATCATTCTTTACATGTTTTCATGTTTATCAAATTCTTTTAGTTTAGAATTGTATGACATGTTATGAAAGGAAAAGTGTTTTTGAAGTAGAAAGGATATTTTCCTCAAGAATGGAGTTCAAGTGTTTTATCAAAATTATTTTCCATATAAGATAATAAATGGTTATGTTTCTATCCCTATTATTACATTGATTTGATTATGTTGTGATGGAATTATTTTTATGAATTCCTTTATCTTATATGAATTTTTTTATGATGTCACGATGTTTAAGAATCCCATTTTTATTACATGGGTTATGCTATGATGTATGGTTTATGATTTTGTGGCACACATAAGAATGGTATCATTATGAGATGGGTGGGACCTATATCTCCCTCCAATTAATTGGGTAAATATTTTATATCTCATGAGATAGACATGACTGGAACGACAGGTTAAATCGGTTCAGTGAAACAGGACTGAAATGAGGAGTGAATTCGGTTCAGAAATGGACTTTGTCCACTAAGATAGTCTTGACAATGAGTCTTGACTAATAAGAAATGATTCTCTATGATTATGTGTGTATGCCACAAAGTTTCATGTTTTAAGTTATGATTATTAGGATTACATTTCACCACTATGATTTATCCCGTGTTATGAAATTATGATCTCTTTTGCAGGTTAAGATTTCAAAAAGTTATGTTCTTATGTATATGATGTGATTGATATTTCTTTTGTTTACCCTTACTGAGCATTTGAGCTCACCCTTTTGTATGTTTTATTTCCCCAGGCCAGGAAGAAGGTTATTAAGTAGGATATGCCAAAAGGGACTCTAGATATGATGAAATAAATGGGAGGCAAAGTAGATGCTTTATGAAAAAGTTGTTTATGTTTCCCAGTTTCTAAAGACACTATACCTATACGGTCCTTTCCTGGTTTTGTTATATGTTGTAATAAGTGTGCTTCAATTCTGAAGTAATAACAATGTATGTAAAGTATGGGTCGTTATAGTTGGTATCAGAGGCAAAGGAGGTAGGAATGTATCTGATCTTTGGGAACTCTCACATGTGAGCGTTGGACGAAGCATGGCTCTCCGCCCAAGGGCTTAATGAGGAAATGGATGCCACTAGGGATGGTGGTGTGTCCCACCCAGGGGGTGTAGCCGCCCATGGAGTGCCCTGATAGGTATCAATTATAGTCCACTGGAAGTAATTTCAGACCGTTATAGTCACAGTGAGGATTGCATGGGATGGTAGGGAATCAGTGTTGATTGATCATTGGTGTGTGGCATAGGCAAGGGAAGACTAGCTAGGACACAGGATTTTACGGCCCCCTGTCATCCAATTCAAGGACTCTGAGCCTACCGAATGACCAAGTGAGACTACTTTGATTTCAGGGTAGAGACCCTAGGGAAGGTACATGCATCATCATGATTGTGTTTTACTTGATTTGGGTGTTCTGGGAAAGAAATTGAATAAAATGATAAAATGAAACCTTGAGAAATTCCTTACTACTTGGGCTTAGGTGATCCTTGTTTACTGTATAGCTATGGAACCTACACGTCGTCCCCGGGTGACTCAGATGGCCGAGGCCCAGCAGATTCAGGCAGTCGATCAGTTGAGGATTGACCAAGAGGAGGAAGATAGCCAGTGGCAGAAGAATCTCCGTTCTTTCTAGTGAAAAACCCTCAAGAAGTACGTGGGTAGTACTTCAGATACGGAGACGGCGGGGTGGATTGATGAGCTAGGGATCACTTTTACCTTAATTTGTGCTCCGAGGGAGTACTGGGTTCCCCTAGAAGTCAGTCAGTTTAGAGTTGTGGCATGACAGTGGTGGACGCTCTACCTTAGAGAGAGGATAGAGGCAGAGGTTCTGTGAGCTGAATTTGAGAAGGAATTCTGAGAGGAATTCCTTTCTTCCGTGATCAAGGCATAGAAGCACCAGGAGTTACTCTCCCTCCATCAGGGAATTATGTCAGTACGAGAGTTGGGGATCAAGTTCAATGATCTCCTACGCTTTGCTCCAGATCTCTTTCCGAATGAGGAGTCTCGAGCGAGACATTTGGAGGAGGCACTTCTTTCTTTGCTTTAGTATGTTGTCACCCCCTTCACCCTGTCGACGTACTTGGAAGTACAGAAGAAGGTATAGTTTGTAGAGAGGATGCACTCGTAGGGAGGTGCACCATGTGAGGGGATCCATCCAGGTTCATCGAAGGGGAAGGCAGACAGCAGCAGGTCTCCTGCGATGGGACCTTCCAGGTTTAGGCGAGTGGGGAGCAGGCCCCAGTAGTTCCACTTCAGATCTTCAGGTCCTCGTCCATTTTTCATGAGCCCAGGACCGAAGTGTTTTTATTGTGGAGGTTTCGGGCACATTTAGAGTCGGTGCCCGACCCGAGCTCAGTACAGTGGAGGTTGGAAGGTTCAGCGCCCACCTTAGCAGCACCAGTTGCCAGTGAGGCCCTTCCAGTAGCAGCAGGACCATGCTCCTCTGAGAGCAGACTTTTCGGGAGGAGGATGACCTCAGGGTGCTCCTTAGGGACCTCAACCAGGGCATGGTCTGGGAGGTGGATGACATCAGAGAGGCAGAGGAACTGGGCGTGGACAGTTGCACGTAGCAGAGTTGTCAGCTCCAGCAGGACCAGATGTGGTGCGAGGTATGATTTGTTTGTTCAGCACTCTCGTTTCGGCCCTGTTCGATTCGGGAGCTTCTCACTCCTTTGTTGCTCCCAGTCTAGCCCAGGCTTTGGGTCTAGATGTAGAGACACTTTCCATACCACTGGTGCTAAGTACACCAGTTGGAGGCCAGACCAGCATATCTTGTGTTTGCCGGGGATGTGGGCTGACGTTGGGATCGTATCAATCTAGTGGGGATCTTCTTTTTCTACAGATGCTCCCGTACAATGTCATCTTAGGAATCGACTGGTTGTTTTCTGTTAGTGCCATTATCGACTGCTTCCGAACAAGAGTCTCATTCTCCGACATGGATGGGCAGCGTGTATCTTTTGTTGGCGAGAGGAGCTATAAAGTGGGAAGCCGGCATGTGAAGCCTCTCCTTTTCTTGTTAGGCAGTTTATCAGTGGTTTTAGCTGATGTAGAGATGATGGATGTTCCAGAGTTTGTTGGGGAGTTCTTCGATGTTTTTCCCGAGGAGGTTGTGACTCTACCCCCCCCCCCCCCCAACGTGATGTTGAGTTCATGATAGACTTACAGCCTGGTGACCGTCCGATTTCGATGGCCCCTTATCGGATGGCACCTTCGGAGTTGCAGGAGTTGAGGACTCAGATTGATGATCTGATGGAGAAGCATTTTGTTCGACCTAGCGTGTTGCCATGGGGTGCTCCAATTTTGTCCGTGAAGAAGGCAGATGGTGGTCTCAGGTTATGCATAGACTACTGAAGGTTGAATCAGGTAACGGTCAAGAACCGTTACCCCCTTCCAAGGATATATGATCTCTTCGACCAGCTGAGGGGAGCAGGTTGGTTTTCTAAGATTGATCTACGATCTGGATATCATCACCTGAGGGTGATGGATAGTGACATCTCGAAGATGGATTTTAGGTGCAGGTATGGGCACTTCGACTTTGTAGTGATGTCGTTTGGAGTTACGAATGCACCAGCTATGTTCATGGGACATATGAACTTTGTCTTCTGAGAGTTTCTGGACCGGTTCATCGTTGTGTTTATCGATGACATCCTGATCTACTCAATATCAGAGGAGGATCATGTTGAGCATCTCAGGGCAGTCTTAGAAGTCCTTCAACACCACCAGCTTTACGGGAAATTGTCGAAGTGTATGTTCTTGAAACAATTAGTAATCTTCCTTGGGCACGTAGTGTCTCAGCATGGAGTGTCAGTAGACCCGTCGAAGGTGGAGGCAGTTGTTTCTTGGGCGGCACCCAAGAGAGAGGCGGAAGTTCATAGTTTCCTGGGGTTGGCAGGTTACTATCTGAGGTTCGTTTCAGACTTCTCTCGAGTTGCTACTCCATTGAAAGCTTTGACTAGGAAGAACCAAGTATTCCTATGGAGCGAGAATTACTAGAAAGCTTTTGACTAGATGAAGAAGAAGTTGGTATGTGCTCCCGTACTCAGGTTGCCAGAGGAAGGGTTGTTGTATGAGGTGTTTCTTGATGCTTCTGGCCTTGGTCTGGGGTGTGTGCTGATGCAGAAGAAGGGAGTGATGTATTATGGTTCTAGGTAGTTACGCCCTCACAAGCGTAACTATTCCACCCATGACCTAGAGCTTGTAGCAGTAGTGTTCACACTGAAGTTGTGGTGACATTACCTCTTTGAAGAGTGCTTTGTGGTCTTCTCATATCACAAGATCCTATATCATATCTTCTCTCAGCGTGACCTGAACTTACGGAAGTGGAGATGGGTCGAGTTCCTCCAAGACTATGAATTCGAGATCTCTTACACTGAAGGTAAGGGAAAGGTTGTGGCTGATTCCCTGAGCAGAAAGTCTCATAAGTAATTGGTTCGGGAATCCACTGATGTTTGGAAAGAGATGGGAGAGTTGGTTTCCTTGCACTTGGATTCCAGGGTAGAAGGTGTTAGAGGCTGTTTATTTCAGATGACGGTGCAGTCCTCCTTGTTGCAACAAGTGGAAGAGTCTCAGTGGGGGGACTTCGAGGCAGAAGTGATGCAGGATCGTATCGATCAGGGGAACACTCCAAAAGTATGGTCAGAAGACAGCCGACATGGAATGATTTTTCATGGAAGGTTGTTTGTTCCGAAGGCGATGTGTGAGGGAGTTCTCCGTGAGTTCCATAGCTTAGACTTAGCGGTACATCCATGAGTTTCAAAAATGTACAGTGGCATGAGGGAATAGTTTTGGTGGCCTGGGGTGAAATGGGAAGTGGTGGAGTTTGTGGCTAAATGCCTAGTGTATCAGCAAGTGAAGGCTGAACACCGTGTTCCCAGTGGTTTGTTGCATCCATTAGATGTCCCTGAGTGGAAGTGGGATGACATGTCGATGGAATTCATCATAGGAATACCCAGAGCCCAGAGAGTTTATGATGTTATCTGGGTGGTGGTGGATCGTCTGAAGAAATCAGATCACTTCTTATCAGTTAAGGAGTCGGGCCCTGTGAGTAACTTAGCACAGAGGTACGTAGATGAGGTGGTGCATTTGCATGGAGTTCCGAAGACTATCATCTCAGATCGGGATACTCAGTTTACCTCACGAGTCTGGAGGGGGTTACAACATGATTTTGGCACCCAGATACACCTTAGCACTGCTTTCCACACCCAGATCGACGGGCAGATAGAGCAGACTATCTATACGTTAGAGGACATGCTGCGAGCATGCGTTCTAGATTTCGGAGGGTCATGGGTACGACACTTGCCTTTAGTAGTGTTTTCGTACAAAAACAGCTTCCACTCTACTATTGGCATGGAACTGTTTGAGGCTTTGAATGGAAGACCATGTCGTTCACCCATTTGCTGGGAATAGGTTGGTGAGACAGGTGCTCTTAGGCCAGAGGTAGTGAAGAGCACCACCGAGAAAGTCCAGCTTGTACGTGAGAGGGTGAAAGCGGCTCAGGGCCGACAGAAGTCTTATGGTGATCATCGGAGGAGGCCCTTGGAGTTCGAGGTGGGAAATCTTGTGTTCTTGAAGGTTTCCCCTCGATGGGGGCAGTAGAGGTTTGGGAAAGGGAGCAAGCTCTCACCTAGGTTCATCGGACCTTTTGAGGTGCCGAGGCGAGTCAGCGAGGTGGCATATCAGCTAGCCCTGCCACCTCAGTTGGAGAAGGTTGATGATGTCTTCCACATCTCCCAGCTACGTTGATACTTACACGAAGACTCTCATGTTATCGACTGGGGAGAGTTAGATATGGGAGATGAAGGGACCTTCGAGGAACGACTAGTAAGAATCAAGGATCGTAAAGAGAAGGTGCTCCGTGGATGAACCATTCCCTTAGTTCGTGTGTTGTGGAGGCATGGCGGCCTCGAGGGGAGCACTTGGGAGAGAGAGGTTCAGATGCACTCTCAGTACCTGAAGTTGTTTTGACCTATGTTTTCTTTGTTCTTCTGAGCTTTGTTTTGATGTTATACTATGTAACATTGATATATGGAATGCTTGGCTTGTCAGTTATGAGACCTTTTGTTTCCTTGTTCTATGGAAGAGTGTAGCATGTCCAGATGTGTGGGAAAAAATGAAAAACCTGATCCTTAATCAAGATGCATTAATGCGGATGAAATTGAACCCGTGCAGGCGAGTTAGTGCCACCTAAAGCGGATAATATCTCAACATAAGAGAAGGATTTTCCCCAAACCACATGTTCGGGCAGTGTGTTGGTTGTGTGGTGTTGGGGGTAGTGCAAGTTGAAAATCCTAATGTATGAAAGTGGGAAGACCCAATTATTAATCGAGACGCATTAATGAGGATGAGATTAAACCTGTGCAAGCGAGTCAGTTCCTCCTAAAGAAGATAATATCTCGACATAGGAGAAGTAATTCCTAACACATATGATTAGGGTTGTTGGATGGGTTCCTATTATAATGAGGGCCCTAAGAGGTATCTTGTTGGGTTCCTCTGGGATGGATTTTGAATTCTTAGGGACGAGAATGTTTTAAAAGGTTTCTGATTTAATGTCCCAGACCTGTATGGCCCATTCCTTTATCAAAAAGAGGGTTATGAAGTGTTCTGGAGGGTAAAATGGGCTTTCCCACACTTTTCAGAATTTTGAAACTACACGTCGTGTAGTGTGAGTACACGCCGTGTACCCCCTCACCGGGTATACCCCGTGTTTAAGGCCATTTCCTTGCCATGTGAAATAAATGGGAACACACCGTGTAACCCATACTACACGCCGTGTAGTCCCTCCCCGCATACGCGTTACCCTCAAACCGTGAGTTGACCTGTCAATGGTCGCCTGCCGCATTGAAGGTCGTGTTGGAATCCGCGTGGTGACCATGTGAAATGGCCGAGTACACGTCATGTACCATAAAGTACATGTTTTGTACTTTTTTTTCTCACCTATAAAAGGAGGGGTCCCCTCCTCCTTTTCAACTCACTCCTCTCCTCCCCATTCCCTCGAGTAGAGCTCTCCTAAGAGACTCGAAGGCTCCTTTCATCCATAACTTCTTCATCCGAGCTCCGATTTACGATCCGTCAGTGGCCACGGGATCGTAACGACGAGGCGGAACTTTTGATATTGTATTTGTTGCTTTCATTTGGGCCTTTACTTCCTAGCTTCCACCCGAGGAGGTTTTGATGGGTTTTTTCAGAAGCGACGAACGCCGACAGATGTCTTATAAAGTTGATCCGGGGAAGCGTTGTTATCAGAACCTGTTCAGGTAGGGATATTACCTTTGTCTCTCTAATTTTTGAAACATGCGGGGTGGGTGTCCTCTAGTTTATGTGAAACACTTTTGAACCGGTTTAATAAAGATAATAACTGGATTATATAACGGGGTTAGAAAGTTTGTGATTACTGTTACATTATTTTATATCCTGGGATATTATGTTGTGAATTGAATAGGATTATTCCTACTGAAAATCATGGTCGTTGGGGGCCTTTTCTTTGCAATTAAATGCTGCCCTATCTTTCTAGACCGTTTATGGATGGAAACATTATGGAATGTGGAGATTGGTTAATCACGTAAAGTTGGCTGATTTAAATGAAAATCTTGAACCCTTGTGTGATCACCCCGGTTGAATAAAACTGAAATAATAAACATGTGGGTGATGTTTGGGGTTAATTTTTGTGAAGGGGGTGTTTTTGTGGATTGTTGTGGATCGGGTGATCACTGGGGCTGCGGTTGGATTGGTTGTGGTTTGGTGTGAATGCTATGTTAGTGATGGGCAGTGGGGCTGTGATAAATGGTATCAAGGGGTGATAATGTACGGTGTGGTTGTGGTTATGGTGTTTGGCAGTGGGGATTCAGGGTTTTGATATGAATAATAAATAAAATTTGGAAGAGTTAATGAATGGTGGGGCTTGGTAATGGAACGGAAATAATAATCAATGGGTTTGGTTGGTCAATAAGAAGGGACTTGTTGTGTTGCTTGTGTTTTTATAACTTGATTTGTGGATGGAAGGGATATGTTTTACGAATGATTGATATGGTTGGTTGCGGTTGATTGCCCAGTAGTTAAGGAACTAATAAACTGATTCTGTTGAAACATAAAAACCTAAATGGGGTTGTGGTCGTTTGTGGTATGCATGCTTCGTAGTAGCAGTGTCGAGGCACATGCTCAGTTCTCTGATTAGAATCCATAGGTCAGGCTGAGTGTTTGGTATATATATATATCTGTATCGTTTTGTTTTATCACACCCCACCCATGTTGAGCACTAGTGTCGAACACTCCCATTTCATGGGAGAGGGTGTTTTCCCCTTAGTTACTAGCTCCTTCCTGTTCCTTCTTCCCTAGGCTACGATGGCTTAAGGCGACCATACACCCAAGACTCTTTGGGTAGGTTTTGATTGGGGTGGTTTAGCCCAAGACTCCTTGGGCAGGTTTTACTATTTCCCAAGAACCTTCGGGATGAGGCCTAGGTGTGTGCGGGCGGGATACGTGGTTGTGAGGCCCAGGTGTGTGCAGGCGGGATACGTGGTTGTGAGGCCTAGGTGTGTGCGGGCGGGATATGTGGTTGTGAGGCCCAGGTGTGTGTGGGCGGGATATGTGGTTCTTGAGGCCCAGGTGTGTGTGGGCAGGAAGAGTTTGGTAGCATCAGGATGTTCTCCATTAGGAATAGAAGCTAACTAATGGGAAATGGTGAGGGGTACCCAATACTCTTGTTCTTATATACTACTACGACATGTTGTTTTGTGTTTTGGTGAGCGTGGCTGGTGAGGTTGGGTGGATAGAATTCCTTGTTAGGTTTTGGTTTCTTCTATTGTTCTCACAAGACATTAGGATGTCTCCTCACTTTTGAACGAGAGATTTAGGTTTACCTACTGAGTATACTTGTATGATCACCCTACGTTTACTTTCAGGTTTCCCGGAGGACTACCAGGGCCATGCGGGACCCTACTAGTTGGGCCAGTTGGTGTTGTTGCAGTCTGTTGTACTCTTGTTTCTTTTGGTATTATACTTTTTGAGCTTTCTTGTACTTGTACCTTGTTTCAAGACTATTTAAACATGCATGTGGAATTGGTTTGGGTCTATTTATGTACACTTTTTCTTTTCCTTTTTGGTGGTTTACTTGTCCTATCTGCCGATATTAAATATTAAAAAGGGCAATGCCTCCCATATTTGTGAAAACTCATACCCTTGGTGCTAGTCGCCACCCTGGGGCCTACTAGAGGTGGGACTCAGGGGTCATTATCTCCCTTTCACCATTGCCAGCTCAGGAGGGGTATCTTTGGTGGGAGGGGGTTGTGACAATCAGATAATCCCCAAAAGGATAATCCTTTATAAAAAGAAATACAAATTTTAATCTCCAAAATTCAACAAAAAGAACCCAAGGTTCAAGAAAGACCATTAAATAAATAGATATCCATAAAATTATTCAAAGTAATTATTTCAGACGCTTTCACCGGGGTGCGCACCTCCGTCACGCAGAGGAGGCACTTCTGTTACCCCACATTCCTACTTTCCAAAGGCGAGAGGCATACGCTACTTATTCAGGGATGTTTGCTTCGTGATCAAAATGGGATGATGGAAATGTTGGTTATTCCTTCCATGGATTCCTCCTCGGAGCTCGTCACCTAGTCCGGGTCTCCCTCATAGATTTAAAATGTAATTCGTGAAACTCTTCCTGGTGCCATATCTTCATGGACACCAGTTAATTATGTCTCTTCTTTCAAGAACTTCCAAGGGGTCCGGTCAGGGTAGCAACCTTCGGTTAGGAGAGAAGTTGCGTTAGGGCATCATTGTCATGTCTTGATGTTGAGGATTGGCATGTATGTCTTCTGTCCCTTATCATAGGGATTATCGAGGGTGCGGAAGCCAGAGGCATCCCACATCGAACACGGGTAATTGTATAACATATGCATTTATCTGAGGATTTCCTCAGCTTCCTGTGTTTAACACAGGGTATGCCGCAAGTTTAACGTCTAGAGGAGATGGATCGGACTGATTGGAACACTAGCTAGAGTGAATCAGATTGAAGAACCCCTGGAGGGAACACCGATGTTGGGGCCAGCACGTGGGAGGCTTCCCAAATGTTGTGGAGGGGAGTGAGGTGGCATAATATCATGGGGATGTGGTGGCCTGGGTAAGAATCAGGATGAATGCTGGCTTTGGGTTTGGGACTTGAAGATATTTCCTATGTATCCTTGTGGTAGGGAATCAAAGTCCTCGTAGTTCGAGTAGTGGGGAATATAGTTTAACATCATGTAGGATGAGAATGGGGATTACACTCTGGGGCGGCCAATGGTGTGCGCGGACCAACGTGAGTGGATTCATAACGACTGGGTGGTGGGCTTGAACCACGTGGAGTCTTCCAACGTACCATGCCTTAGCATAGATCAAAGTCCCCATAATTTGGGATGGTTGGGGCTTACGCTCTGAGATAGCCCAAGGTGGTGGGGCTTAAACCACATGGAGGATTCCTACGCACGATGCCTTAGCACGGATCAAAGTCCCCGTAGTTCGGGATGGTGGGGGATTACTCTCTAAGATGGCCCAAGGTGGTGGGTCTTGATCCTCATAGAGGCATTTTACGTACCATGCCTTAGCACCGATCAAAGTCCCCATAGTTTGGGATGGTTGGGTATTACACTCTAAGACGGCCCAAGGTGGTGGGGCTTGAACCTCATGAAGGCTTCTTACATACCATGCCTTAGAACAGATCAAAGTCGCCGTAGTTCAATATGGTTGGGGATTACGCTCTGATATGACCAATGGTGGTGGGGCTTGAACCTCGTGGAGGCTTCATACATACCATGCCTTAGCATGGGTCAAAGTCCCCGTAGTTCGGGATGTTTGGGGCTTACGCTCTGAGACGACCCAAGGTGTCTCATGGTCGATGCTCACTCTAATCTCACTGGAGTCATGCTCAGTGTGAGAAACAAGAGGTAGCAGAGACCCGATGATCATGTCGTGAAGGGTGCGTCTGTGGGAAGCGAAGAAGGGTTTATGCGTTGAGTGGCCCATGGTGCCAGGAATTACTCCGGGATGGAGGCCCGAGGCCGACAAAGCACAGTGGGAGAGGGATTTGGAACCCAGGAAGAGAGGAGGGGCCCCGTTCCCAATTACGACCTCTGTCAGACTTGGCACCGAGGATGTGAGGAGGAGCAGGGGTGCTGCCTCCTGCGAGGAAAGCTAGGGGATTACACCAAGGTGGTTTACCTTTCCCGTGGACAAACACCTCTACAATAAGGATGATATCAACCCTTATGAGGGGTGACCCCATACCCATGGAGACGAGTGGGCATGGATAATGTCCGAGGTGGGGGGACCCTGCGTGTGAGGCACAGGGCCAGGTCACAGTTTAACGTCATGTGTTTAGGACGAGGTGCTTGGTAGTTTAACGTCCTGCAGCTCGGACGAGGTGGGCTGGCCCTGCACACCTAGGACATACATAACTGGTTCCCTCTGCCCCTTGTGGAAGGGAAGGCATCGACAATGCCATACTGAGGGGGTGTCGCGGAGTGAACCATCGAGGGGTGCACGTTAGCGTGGCTATGCGAAGAAGCAATAGCCGTTAGCGTGCCTATGCGAAGAGGCATGAGGCAGAGCAACGCAACTAGAAGGATTGTCCAAAGGAATTTGAAGCTACTTCGTACAAGCCTAGAAGGTCGTACGGAAAAACCATGTATGATTTGGATGCCTGGGGTGTGCAGGACATCTGCGAATGGCACCCAGAAGAAGGGAATTGTGCGTTCACGCAAGGGGATGCCCGATGAGTGCTGAGGTGAAGGGCCCCGGGGGATTGCGTGCAAATCTTGGGGTTTGTGTGAAATAAAGGTGTCCAACACGAAAAGCCTCAGGTTGGCGCGAAATCAGTGTTTCTTGCAAGAAATAGGGGGCAGAACTATTGTGCACGGCTGGGATGAATTGCACACAAGAGAAAGGATTGCGCGCAAAGGGGTGTGCGCGCAATGGAAGGATTGTGCGCGGCTTAACTGGCTTGCGCGCCCCGAAAGGGATTGCATGCATGTGGAAGACCCCGAAGGGTTTGGAGTTTAGTCTAATACATGGGGATCTCTTACGAAGGTAGATCCTGGGGAAACTTGGTGTGAAAAGAACCATACCTAAAGGCCATATTGCACATGCGTGGAATGCCAATTACGTGCACCAGAGGCGGTTTGAATTCTTCAGCCCTGAAAAGGAAGAGGGTATCCTTCTATTTATAGGCATTTGGCGGTGAAAAATTCAAGTCTACGTGAAATAATTGCATGATAGAGGTGGCGGCACGAAAGATCAACCACGTGGGGTGCGGGCGTGAAATGATTTCGCGCCGGCGCCGAGGATCCTTCAAAAATCCCGGCACTTTCCGCGCAGGCCAATTCTTCTTCGCACACTTCATCCTTTTTTATGTGCAACACCTCTGGGGCCTCTGGACTAGGTCTCCAGGTCTGAATATGACTTCGCTTTTTTGTTTTGGAACTCTCTCCGACACTTAGTGTTTTTCTGCGTCTACAAATACCCCCTCGGAATTGGATCGGCATGGGATCACAATGATCGGATTCCAAGGGAAATGCCGAAATGCAGGGCTTTGTGGGCCCCCTTCACGCAAAAAGTCGAGCGGCGTGCAAAACCTTGCCATGGGAAGAAGCTGCTTTTCGTGCAGCACAGAACCCTGGCTTTGCCTATAAAATCTGCCATGGGTCCCAGGCTCCGTACGACGTTTCTCATGCGACAAGACTTGAGCTCTCGTGCGTGAAATTTCTTCTATTCCTTCATGAAAAACCCCTCGTCCATGCATAATTATACCGATATTTAGTGGCCTTTTATGCGAAAACAAATTATTTTTCGCGCGACGGCCTGAAATTTTGTGACAACCGCTGATTTTACGCACCAGTCTCCCAGATTTCATTCCAACCTTCTAGTTTTTGTGCCAACTCTTGAAACACCTGGAAGAATATGGCCACAAACCGGGTTGATGAGGGGGAGGCTGCTACCTATAGAGCTGAGATGGCTGTGAACTCGGAGGTTTATGGTGCAAAGAGGGTTGTCTCCAAGAACAACACCCTCTTCAACATTCTGACCCCCGCACAGAAAGAATACGCCTTGTCTGACATTCTGCCGCTGTGGAACTTCAGCATTCTGGAGGAGGTCCCTCTGTCGGGCTTCGAAGTAGATACCCAACGGTCATGGGTGACCCGCAACGACGACCTTCCTTGATACAACATCACCAATAATGGTCATCCTACCGTAGAAACTAAGAATATGGACGTCTATGTGCTGAACCCCAGGACCAGGACCATTGCAGGGGGTGACCCTGTCGCGGAGAGCTCACCGTCCCTCTATGCGAGCACTTTCTTTCAGAGTATCACCGATGAGACCAAGGGTTGGCTGTAGGACTGGGATCTGCGGTCTTGAGGCAACTTCACCAGTGAGTGATCCTAGGCGTACTGGGTTCACCACACATGCGACCAATTTGGGGCCGAGCTACGACACATTGGTCTGTTTGAGGTGATGTGGACATCGCAGTTCCACTTCTACCGGGAGCCTGAGCTTGGGCTGGAGCTGTTCACCCGATGGTCCCTTGACACCAACACATTCCATATTCACTATGGGGAAGTTGGCATTAGCCTCTGGGACATCCACTACATCGGAGGCATCCCTTTGGAGGGCCATCAATATGATGAGTTCCTCCCACCGATGAACATTTGGGGTGACAGGTCTCGAACCCCCATACTAACGTGTCACCTGCTAGAGTTTTCCAAGGAGAAGCTAAAGGTCAAGGACTTCCTGAAGGACATCACCTACAAGGAATGGTTCAGCCTGTTCTTGGAGAAGGATCTGGAGGTCAAGATGCCAGGGCAGGGAAAACGTTGTCCAACCACGGTTCAGAGGATCAAGAGCGAATCCTATTGGAGGATCCTGGAGGCGGGGCAATACCAATCATGGGGCTACAACATCAATGAGTCGTGGGACCCGAATGTCAGTTACACTGGATTCCGTGCCACATTCTTGAGCGGGTGGATTTTGTCAGTGCGGGATGCAAGGATGGGCGTCCGTCCATCGACTCTAGTGATGGTGGGCATCATGGCTGCCAACAAAAGGTTCAACATGGGGGTCCCCATGCTGGCTCAGCTGTATGACATCTTGGGACGCATCCCGATAGGGGGATCGCCTAGGAGAGTATGTGGCCACTTCTAGATCTTCCATGGCTGGGTTGTAGCTCATTGCGGTGGCTACACCTTCCCAAATGCCATCCGTCCTCTAGGAAATGGCCTGTGACCCTCTCTACTGAATATTGTTGGGGTCATGCCGATGATGCTCAATGAGGAGGGAGTGCGGATCGGGATTGGTAACCACAACAACTTCTCCTTCATCCCATTCCCCACCCCAACTAGTCAGCTGATAGATGATGTTCAAGGCTCACTAGAGCAGAAATAGTACTTTTAGAGCATCAGAGGCGGGGTGCTCATGGCCCGGATTGATGGGAATATTCTCTGTCAGCCTTATGTGCCGTCCAAGTTCTCTAGGCATTTTTTATGCCTCCAGAAAATGGTGAAGAGAGTTTACACAGATGTATGAGAGTAGAGGCATCCTTGTGTTCTTAGCCAGCTGTGGCTGATGGTCACAACCTACGGGTCAGGCGACATCATCACTTTTCCTCCTACTGGAGTCAACACTAGCCTCTCAACTGAGTAAACTGAACATTGGACCATAGAATACCCCGAGGGGCTTCTGTGGAAGTGAGTCTGGAAGCTCAAGGTCGTCAGTGCAGAACCGCGACATTGAGAGAGCAGGCAGGGTGCCGCTATAGGAGGAGGACCAGAAGCGTCTCAGGGAACATGGCCTACACAGGCCGAGACCTCAGTAGTGGGGGCATTGCATGGCATGGTCGCGCGCTCATTTCATGGAGGAGCAGGGTCCCACGAAGTAGCCAGAGAACATCCTGGGAAGCAAATAAGATACTTGCTTCAACCCTCCCAGGATATCATCTTCCCTACGCTGTGTTTGGCTTGGATAACCCTACGGTAGTCAATGAGCATCAAATCCCTCTGGCAGAAGATAGTTAGAGATAGGATCTAGTTGTCGGATGTCAGGCACGTCTGGGTCTCCAACAGAGTGATCTTCCATCAACTGCATGCATACCTGATGACCATGGACACATACGCACATCAACGAGGTTGGCATGTGGAGCCACCTCTCTTGGTGAAGGTGCTGCTCAGCCAGGGGTGTGATCCGGAGAGGATGCCGCTGGGGGAAGATGACAGTGATGAGGAGTCGGATGGCAGAAAAATAGGAGAGGAGGCCGAAGGAGAAGGGGAAGGTGAAGGAGAAGGAGAAGGGGAGCCCGAAGGTGAAGGGTCGCAAGGGGCGTCCCACCAAGGGAGCCTTCGGAAGAGTGATGAGATCATCAGCTCCGATATGGATGTGATCGAGCTGCTCGAGGTAGACTTAGACCCTTATCTTTCTTCTCCAGTATTCCCTTTCCTTTTCAACCATTAAAAAACCTTTCTCATCTTTCTCAAGATCACATCGGTGCTGACCAAGCGTCTCCAGCTGAAGGATGTGAGTAAGAATCAATAGGGCAAGGTAGGGCACCGACTCTCATTACCAAGCTGACAAGTGCTGAGGGATCCCCCACCATGAAATATCCTGTAGCAGACAGAGCACTAGAGGTTGGTGCCTTGGGTTCCTGTAAGTTCCTTACTTCGATACAGGTACTCACTATCAGAGGACTCAACTGATCAGGGTGCCCCTTGTCTGTACAATGATCACGGCGCTGGAGGCTCGTTGGGCAGTTGAGCCCAGACCATCTGTGAGTGTGCTGATGGAAAACATGTCGCCTCATCCTGAACATGCCTCCCAAATTGAGTTGGCTCCGGAGATTGGTGAACAAGGAGCGGCATACATTGGTGGTGATGTTGTCGGGGCAGGGTCAGAAATCAATGTGGGAACCACCAGGACCGAGGGGAGAGAGGAAGGTCACTCAGATGCTGAAGAGCCTATTACCCTGGGAGGAATCTCTGAGGAAGACCCCGCTGCTGCCCTATTGGTTGTCTTCCCGATCTACCTGCTCACTGATCCCGAAGATGTTGATGATTCCGATTCGGAAGCAGCTGAGGAGAGTCAGATGATGCGATGCAAGGGATGGAAGTGCATCCAATATTTCCTCAATCAACCCCAAGTAGAATGGCTTAAGAATATGGGGTCACTCCACACCTGGCTTCACTTCCTGTGTTCTGGAGGGTCAGATGCTCAACTCCTTCATCTGACGGTCCGTGATTACGTGGCCGAGAAGATGCATGAGAGCAGTCGGCGCGCCGACGTCATCTGGTTCCAGGAGGAGTCGGGTAGTACCCGTGCATTTTTGGGGCAGAGCAGGAGGTCAAACACCTCTAGGAACAGGTGAAGGAGCAATAGGTATTCATTGTAAACTTCTCTGAGCTCATGGAGCAGTTGAGGGCCCAACTGGAAGATGATCAAGATCAACTCATAGAAGTTAGTTATCAGATAATCGAGCTCCAAGATGAATAGGTGCAGGCATAGGCCAGGGCCAACAAACTGTGCTTTATGGATGCCAATGAATAAAGAGTTCTCAGGGGATGGGAGGCAGTCCTGGAGGACACCAGCGAAAAGGTGGAGGCATCAGAGAGATCGTTCCAAGAAGTTGACCCCTAGGGGCCCTGTTTTGGAAAAACCCATAAACTTTTCCCACCTTACTGCTTTCTTTTCTTTTGAACTACACTTATAGAAAAATTTACTTGCCACAATTTCTTATCATACTCGTCCCTTTGGTTTAAAATTCACAACCATAATCCCGAAATAAATAGAAATCCATCACTAAGTTCACGTGGGCCGTGAGAAACAAACGAGGATTGTACCATCACTTTGTTTGATCGTGGCAGCGTCATCCAAGCTTCGGGCATTCAAAATTTGAAACCTTATTTCCAAGGATAAGAGGGAGGCCCATACAATAGAAGAGGACCTCAGACCAATCGATGTATCATCTTCTCAACGTGATCTAACGCACGATCAGGGAAATGCTAGGGGCATTGGAATCAGTCCGAACATAGGGGAATGAGAAATGTGAATCATGTTACCCAAATTCAGAACACTATGGGATGGGCATAGTAATAAAGGATGACTGTTGACCATGTTCTAAACAAAGCATCCCCATTGCGCTAGCCTGGAATGGGGACAACAAATGAGGGTCGACCGCTAACCATGTTCGCAGCACGTGGCCTAACTCAAATATCGTCGATCAATCTTCTTGAATGTTGTCCCAGGACATCAGGTGGACCATAGGTCGAGCATCCTTACTATTAGGGGGTCCCTTAAAATGTGAAAGAGGATGAGGATCTGAATAATGGGGCACACAAAGTGTGGAAAGTGAAGTGGTGGTTTGTTCAAACATAATCCAACAATCCCAAGATTACGCCACCCTGGTGGAAGCACAATAGGCCGGCGCATTAATCTGGTCACAAATCACTCATACTTTTAGACAGGACCTCCCTTGTGAGGGAACTGTCGCTTCCCAATGTCATTATGGGGCATCCTGAACTTGTTTGAGGCAAATGCTGCAGTTAGGAAACTCTCTGAGAAGTCAGGCCAAGGGGCTGATATTGAGGGGGGGATTGACTTGTGATTCCCGAGGCTGGACCCGAGACGAAATGTCTGGGCGTTCCTATGTTTCCCATAAGGATGGGAATCAAGCCGCACGTAGTTCTAGAAAGGTTGTTAGTTTAAGGTCTTAAAACTCGGACCAAGGATGGGTAAGGAGAGTAGGATACACATGGTAAGGTGGTTTACAAAACCCGATATGAATTAGGACATAAGCCGTACTTACCATGTGTTCCCTGGGGAAGTGTTCTGGTCAAGAGACCGAACACGAAAGTTAGGCTGGACCCATGGGGAAGTGCCCGGGTGCTCCTACGTATCTCGTGAGGATGAGAATCAAGCTATATGTAGTTCTTGGATGGTAGCACGACACAGTAAGGTACTAGTGCAAAGCATGAAAGGGGCGTGTAGGTCTACCCCTCGCACCAAAATAAGTGGCATTTGATGTATCTTGTTTTTATTTTAAGGTGAAAGGTTTTTATTTTGTGGAGTGACTGACCTAGGGTATAAATTCATGGAATCACCCCAATAATCACACCGTATATGGGCGTTGACAAATGGTATGGTAAATGACCGATACCCAATGTGACATCCTCTATGATGATGTCATCACAATGCAGTTCCGTTTTTTGTCGTGCGGCCAGGACACTATCATCACAGTTTATGGTCATGTGGTAGGACCAAACAACACAGTTTAAGGTTGTATGGCTTGGACTTGGGGGAATGCGCATGATGCGATAAAACCTACCCAGTGTGAATGTGGGTGAGGTCCATGTCATCACCGTGTGCGATCCCGGGAGAGGAGCCTCATGCCAGGAGTCCAGTGAGGGTCGGAGGATAAGGGGCATGAGAGACTAACTCCCAACTAAGCTAGACCCAGAAGCATGTTTTTCGGGTGATCCCATGTATCCCATGGGGATGAGGATCGAGCTGCACATAGCCCTTAATGAAGATCCCAGCCTATAGTCTTAGTGCTTGGATCGTGAGAGCCTCGAGAGATGTCGTATTGCAGCTTTTTCCCCCTGACGTGCAAAGGTGCACTGAGGGATAGTTCCAAGAGTGTTGAGATTCCACCTAGACATGATGGGGTGGAACATAAATGTGAATCATGCAACCAAAATTCAAGGCCTAAAGGGGATGCCGTGACGACAGAGGATTACTGCTGACCATGTTCTCAACACAGCATCCCGTCGGATTAGCCTAAAATGGGGACAAAAAATGAGCATCGACCGCTGACCATGTTTGAAATGTGGGATTTGTATCAATTTTTTGTCCGAAACCCTCAAGGGAATTGGAACGTAACAGTAGGAGATCCCTTAGGCATGGTATCCATGCCATGTTTGGGGGTCCCTTCGGGTGTGAGAGAAAATGGGGGCCCAAATGAAGGGGAACATGAAGCTTGACAAGCGGAAGGAACTTGCATAAGGTGAATCTGACACTCTAGGAGCTAGACCAAAGTACTATGAACCATTGGCGGACCACTGTAATGGGTCAAGGGACTCAATTCGAGGGCGTCCATGAGATGTTGGATTCCCGGGAGAAGGGGGGCATGGTGCCAAAAACCTTGTACCACACTTATATATCCCCCTCATAGAGAGGGACATTCCAAGGGTCCTAGGTGACCAAGGGATCGAGGAGATCTCTTAAGATATGGGGATGGACCTGAAATCTAGTTGTTCAGGTGGTCCTAAGTATCCCATAAGAATGGGAATCAAGCCACACGTAGTTTTGGAAAGTGGAACCCAAGGGTAAGATACCCTATCAAAATGGGGTGTATGGCCCAATAAACAACCCGATGTGAATGAGGACATAATCCCACACCACACCGTACACTCCAGGAAGAACTAGGGCTAGAGTTCAAGAAGTCCAAGGGGCCTAAGGCTGGGTCTCAGTCAAGAAGGCCTGACTAGCTTGCAGTTTAATGTCATACATGACAAGCATGTAGTTTAAGGACATGCAGGACCATAGGGGCCTGAATGTAGGACCAAATGTAGTTTAAGGTCATGCAAGACCAAGTCATCAGGCAAGAACACAAGACCCAATGTAGTTTAAGTTCGTGCAGGACCACAATCTAGTTTAAGGTCATGGAGGACCGAATGCGCTCAGGAAAAGTAATGCTTGAGGAACTTGGCATTGGTGGGAGGAGTTATACGCTCACCATCCATGGTCACCAAAGAGTATGCTCCACTAGGGTAAACCTTAAGAACAACTAAAGGTTCTTCCCACTTGGGATCCAACTTGGGTGGTTTCCTATTGGGGATCATTAGTGCCCTGATAGGTAATACCAAATCGCCTTGCAGGAAAGAGTGGATGCGAACCTTCTTATTGAAAGCTTGAGCCATCCTACTCTAATGCCTTTCTAGGTTATGCAGGGCACGAAGCCTATTCTCATCCAGTGCTTCCAATTCAGCTAGACTAATTTCAGCCACTCTATCCGATGCTTTCTAGTCATAGACCGTTGTGTTCAATGAGGGAAATTGAATCTCGATGTGCAGGATGACCTCCGTTCCATACACCAAGGAATACGAGGTCACCTGGGTGGAATTACGGGTCATCGTCTGATAATCCTAGAGGGCATTGGGGAGCTTATCCGGCTAACTCTTCTTGTCATGACCAACCATTTTCTGTAGAATGTTAGATATAGTTTTATATAAAGCCTCAATCTGGCCATTTTCTTGCGCATGATAGCAGGAGGTATGGTTGGAGCGAATGTTGTACTTGGCGTACAATTTCTTCAGCTTGGCTACCTGAAAGTTGGGTCCATTATTAGTGAGGATAGCGTGAGGTACCCCAAATCAATAGATGATATTGGAACTCACGAAGTTAACGACAGAACGGGCCTTGACTTCCTTGAGGGGAATTGTCTCTGCCCACTTGGAAAAGAAATCTGTAGCAATCATAATGAATAGGCATTGGCAAGCTGTTTCCGGTGGGTATGGTCCCATGACATCTATCCCCCAGACTTCAAAGGTCTAAGAGTACTTGGTAGTATGGAGAGTCTCCGGTGGTCGTTGCACAATGTTAACATGATCGTGGCATGAATGGAACCTCTTGGTAAACTCGATGCAGTCATGGATCATGGAGGGCCAAAAATACCCTAGTCTCCGAATATGGTGGGACAGCTTTGGCCCAGCCTGATGGGCACCACAGGAACTGTGATGAACCTCTTGCATGACCTATGGAATCTCGACTCCTTGAATGAAACAGAGGAGACCACCATCAAATACACGTTTATAGAGGATCTGCTCAAGACTGGGACCACTCTGAAGGGTAAACTATAGCGTGTGTCATCGGATTCGCTCGTGCTCGGCCCAGTCTAACGGGAGATTACCATGTTGTAGGTATTCGACCAAGGGTGTCCCCCAATCAGTAATTACTTAGATCACCATATCCGAACTACCCAGCGGCCCTGACATAGAGGTACATGCGGTAAGATGGTTTACCTGTGGTCCGTCATCACCCTCTAGGGTGACAGGAGCAATGACTCTATGGTGCGCCACGTGGATAATCAGATCATCCTGCTCAGGCTCTGCAAGTGACGTGGGTAGACTAGCCAAAGCATCTTCTCGACTATTCTATGACCAAGGTACATGGATAACCTCTAGCCGAGAAGGGAACTGAGCCATCATCCGGAGAGTGCGTTCTAAAAATGGTACAATCTTTGGCTTCCTGACAATATAGTCGCTATTGACCTGCTTGATAACTAGCTCAGAATCCCTTTTCACATGAAAATGGGGAGTGTCGATCTCAAGGTCCAGATTGAGACTAGTAATTAGGGCCTGATACTCTGACTCGTTGTTGGTGAATCCTTCTGATAACAGGAATGAGTATGGCAGAACGACTTTCACAGGGGTGATGAAGACGATACACATTCATACTCTGTTGAGCCTAGGATCATTGATCCTTCTACCGGTGGGGATCTGGGAGGCACCGTCAAAGTTCATTTTCTAATATGGGATGACATGTTCTACTGAGAGGATTGCATCATCATAAAAATCCATGTCCAGGGATTGGTTTTCAGAGGTTGGATGGGCAACTAGGAATTTTTCCAAAGCCTGCCACTTGATAGCCTTTTGGGGCACGAACCTGATATCGAAATGCTAGAGGATCACCGCCCACCGCGCTAGTTGTCTAGTCAGCATGGGGCAATTCAGAATGTACTTCAGCGGGTCTACTCGAGAGACCAACTGTACCTAATGCTGCTGCAGGTAATGTCACAATTTCTGCACAGCAAATACAAGTGCAAGGCATCTCTTCTCGATGGCGGAGTATCTAGTTTCCGTATCGAGGAGCATGCGACTGAGGTAACAAAGGTTATTATCCATCCCCTTATTGTTATTCTGGGAAAAGGTCACCAAGGGATTGTTCCTGGGTGGTGACATAGGGAATCAACGGCATCCCGGAGACAGGTGGAATCAAGACCGGAGGCTGGAGCAGATACTGCTTGATTTCCTCAAAGGCGGCCTGGCACTCCTCATCCCACTCATAAGTGGTGCCCTTCTTCATGAGCTGAGAAAAGGGCTTACACTTGCCTACCAGATTTGCAATGAATCGACATATGTAGGCTATGTGGCCTTGGAGACCTCGAAGCTCCCAAATATTACTCGGGGGAGGCATCTGGCTGATGGCCTTTATCTTCTCCGAATTAATCTAAATGCCTCAGTATTAGACAACAAATCCAAGAAACATCCTGGAGGTTACCCCAAAGGCACACTTCAATAGGTTCATCTTCAGGTGGTGGGAATGGAGGAAGTCGAACACTTTCTCAAGATCCTTGAGATGGTCCTGGCGCTGGTGAGATTTAACCACCAGATCATCCACATAGCATTCCACCAATGTTCCCAGGATTGGCCTAAATATGCGGTGTAGGGCCCGCTGATAGGCGGCACTTGCATTCTATAATCCAAAGGGAATTTCCTAGTAACAGAAAGTACCTTGGGGCACCCTGAAAGTGGTAGATTCCTCATCCTCGGGGGTCATCTGGATCAGATTATATCCAGAGTAGTCATCCATGAAAAAGAGGGCTTGGTACCCCACCGTAGTGTCGATCAACAATTATGTCACTGGAAGGGGAAAATCATCCTTCATATTGTGACAGTTGAGATCGCGGAAGTCGATGTAGACTTTGATCTGCTCGTTCTTCTTTCTAACTGGCACGATGTTGGCTAGCCACATGGGATACTGGACCTCCTTGAAGAAGATGGCTCTGATGATCTTGTCATCTTTGGCCTCAACCATGGCACCATGAGATTGATGCCTATTTCTCAGAGGCTGCTTGAACCCACGATGGTATGCTGGGAGATCGAGGCGGTGAACGGCTACTTGATGATCTAGCCTTGGAATATCGTCGTAACTCCAGGAAAATACATCAAAATGCCGCTTAAGGAATTCCACATACCGCTGCTGCTCCTCAGGGAACATAGCGGCGCTGATCAATGTGGGTCTCAGATCTGCCTTGCTACCGAGGATCACCAACACCATCTCATCAACTGTGGTTGAGAACCCTTCTTCAAAGCCAGGGGGTGCGTCCTCTATATCTTATTCTCCACTTATGGAGGGATTTTCCACAGGGTAAGTTGCCTCAGAGATACCGAATCCTGATGGGAGGCTTCTACCAGCTTCTGCGGTCATGGTCGTTGCATCAGGGCACTCTAACACTGCTAAGACCATGGCTATGAAGGCTATCGACCCGATGCCATCTGGTCTTCAGCCCAAGGGGCCACATTTGATGATATCAAAGTAGTAGTGGTGTGTTGTCTGGAGCTGAATCATTCTATCCCGGTGAAACAAACAATTTTGACGTACTACCATTTCCATGAGCTAGACATCTTGATACCTGACATGATTGGGAGGCTCCAGGATCACTAGATCCTGGTTCATATAATAATACAATGTGATCTTCCGACGCAGCCTGGATTTGGGAGAATTATTCCCCCTTTTCCCGAAAATGAAAAAACATTGGCCCATATCGGGGGTTGTGGCCTCCAACCGATGGATTGGGAAGATGTAGGCGTCATTAAGGTATGACCAAGTGTCGATCGTAGCGGCAACGGGATCAACTTCGCTTGCCTGGACTTTCTTATCCTTGATCTTGTAATAATAAGCATCCATGTAGCGGGTTTCTCAAGAGGATAAAGGAGTTGAATCACCTTGGAGTACTCCTACTCAACTATTAAGGGAGTACTTGAGGCATTGGTGATATGATGAGGGGACCGCCGCGTGCAGATGGAGCCATGGCCTACCAATAAATGTGTTGTATGTGGTGTCCTGGGAGACAACCATGAACTCGGTGCTGGAAATAAGGCCATCGAACTGACACTAAGGAAGCTAGGGATAGCTTCCTTAGTGTCCATGTTGGGATAAGGTTGATCACAGAGCTGGTGTCAATGAGATAGCAGTGAACCTCCACACTGTTGAATTGGACGGTAATGTACAACGGGCGGATGTTCCCCTATATGGGGGAGCCTTCATCCTCTCCCAAGAACAAGATGATGACCTAGAATTCGGTGTCCTCAACCGCTTCAGCATGGAAGGATTCTACAGCTGATACCTCTATCTCAAACTGGAGGGGGCTCCTTAAAGCCTCAGTGAGTGCTTCGTGCATATCTAGCGACAGGCGAAGGGCTTCAAGGATAGAGAGCCTTTCTGGGTTGCTAGCGAGGTGCTTCAGAACATCATATTTCCACACCAGGCATGATCTTTTGCTTATAGGAGACTGCTCTGCGATGGAAGGAATGGCGGACCCTATCGGCTGGACCGACAGCTGACCGGTACTGGGGACATCTCTCTGCTCACCAGTTGAGGCCCGGAGGGTAGCTACCGGATGAGGACTGGGCGGCAGAGATCATCTTGTAGTGGGGTGATGTTGGTCGTGATACAACCGAAGTGGATCTGCCTGATCCTGTAGCACAAACGGTAGAGGAGGCGGACCTGTCGACACCGTAAGAAGAGGCTGCACGTGCTGAGTTCTGCGATGGGCCTGCGGTCTGGTCTCATCGGCATGCACGACCTGACTGGAGGTGCCAACCGATGTGCCCCGAAGACCCATATGGTCGCGGTTCTACCGACGGTGGCATCGACTGGGGACATTTGGGAGGATCGTCTAGTGCTCCCCCTCGTCAGGAGTCATATAGGGATTTACCAACTCGACGGTGTTAACCTAAGCATACCCTTGACTGTCACTTGTCGAATCATCCACCACTGGGTGGATTCTGGGAGGGATTCCCATCTCTGAGGACATGAAGTCGCCAAGAGTGCGGGAGGACGACGACATTGGTGGGGCGCGTTGCTTCTTCTTGCGTCGCCGATGCTTTCTCTTCTGGGAAGAGGCCAGCTGAGATGATGATGTAGAGGTGGTGGCCACAACTTCTGAATTCTCCAGATGATTCAGGCGTGCATGGATAATGCAATGGGCGCAAGTGACCATCTTGCGAGCCATCCAGTCGTTATACTTCTGGGACCCGCGGTTAGGAACCTGCTGCCACTCGCCTTAGCTGTCGCTACTGCTATCTGATCCCACAAAGACACATGCCACTTGTTCCGGGGCTGGGCCCAACCTGACTATGTTGTTGTTAATCAGGTCTTGGAGCCAGTCCTTAAACACATAGCATTGCTTGATGGTGTGCCCCAGGATTTGGTGATAGGGGCAGTAGTTGAGGTGATCAGTGAGATGTGCCTCTTCCGACTTCTGGCACTCAGGTAGTCGTATGATTCTCTACTCTAAGGCGTTGCGGAAGGAGACGGGGACCTGAGCCTCGTTGAACGAGTAGGTCTGTTTCCTTCTGTCCAGAAAGGGGGCTGTAGGAGCCTGACCCTGACGAGGGGACGAAGGAACCTGCCGAGGGGGTGGAACTTGATTATCTCACCTAGGTAGCGGTGTCGCATTACACGGAGGCGCCTTTCGATTCTGGGGAGGGCGCTGCTAGGCTGGAAACTCTGCCTACTGTGGATGGCCTCTGTAAAGCTGTGGAGATGGCTCTATTGGTAGCAATTCTAGCTGTCTGGGGGCCTCTATCTTGTCCACGACGATGGGCTCGGCTCTGGAAACTCTCCATACTGGAATTGCAGGGGGCAGCAGGCGTGCCTGGCTAGCCTGTTGCAGGGCTTTTTCGAGGCGCTGGGCCTTATTTGAGAAGTCTCGGAAACCTCCGGGATAATTTTGAGTGATCAGGGAGGGAACTAGTTCTGTCATAAAATTCCCCACGCACCTCGTCAGTAATTTATCCTGAGTCAGTGGCATGTCAAGGGAGTTTGTGAGCCCCTTCAACTAGGCGATGAAGTCCGTAACTCGCTCATCAGGCCTTTGTTTTCACCTGAGGAGGTATAAGTTGTTCATCTTTTGGGTGGTAGAGCTATACTGATAAAGGAACTGCCTACGAAGGTCCTCCTAGCTTGTCACAGATCCAATGGGGAGCTGGCTGTAACGAATGAATGCCAACCCCTCCAATGTCTGAACAAAGAAATAGAGCTTGGCAGCCTCTTGTTGTGCTGGGGTCCCTAGAATAGGCACACATCTTGAGTTGAAGTAGGCCAGGTGCTGCGGCGGGTCTCCCGTCCCGTTAAAGGGGGAGAAAGTGTGATTTCTGAATCCCAGGGGTGCCGACATGTCATCCACCCACGCTAGGTATGGTTTGTCATCAGGTGAGATAGCCACTTGTCGCGTTTCCAAATTCTCGAGGCGGGTGATGAGCACCGCCATCGGATCGTCTGGATACGAGTTCCTGTCGTGGTGGGGATCCCTTACCACGAGTGCATTGCTAGGCTCTTTAAGGAGGTAGCCCAGCTCGGTGGCTCGCAGAGCGGCTGCTAGAGAGACCCTTGTGGAAGCTAGAGGATCCCGAGCAGGGTTCCTTGGATTGTCACGCCGCTCTTGAGGGTTTGGCGAGACATACCGCACCCTCTTTCCTTGAGCTCTGTCTTCCACCCTGTTAACGAATATGGCTTGATCAGGGTTGCCGGGTAGAATCTCACCGAGGGGTAGTTGTTCCTTCCCCTACTACCCTATCCTAGGATCACCGTAATCAGGTCACCGCTCTACAATGTGTTCATCTAGAAGATCATTGACCAATTTCTTATACTCAGCAAGCTGCTGGCACAGCGCAGACTTCATGGGGTCCTCTTCCGTCTTTTGCATTGAGGCCGACGGGTCAGAGTGCTTGAAAGCTCCAACAAGCTCTTTACCTTTACTGACATTTCGGCTCAGTTCCAATGCTTCAGTGGGTGGAGGGAGACCTATGAGGTTCCTCTATTGGTGAGTAATCCTTCCTGATGGGTCCAATGGAAGCACATCCTCAGGGGGGATGCCCCCATCGAGAAGTCCCAACTCATTAGACTCTCCTGTCAGATCGGTCATGTTGACCGCCAGTCTTCCTGGGGGAATGTCCTCACTACTGCCAAATGAGTCAGGCTGCTGGTGAATCATAATGAAGAGGAGGGAAGCATACTACCCCCAGCCATAGACTTGAACATGGGGGGTATCCTCCTTGACAACTCTATAGAGTACTTGGAAACTCTGAATGCATTGTCGCTGGAGGGATCTGTGGTGGCTAGGTGACTCAGGGTGTCAGGCCGCAGGGAGTGTGGCCAAGTCAACCAGGCTGCATTTTTTTGCCAATGTCTTTGAGGTGATCTTGGATCCCGAGATAAGTTACCCGCTGGTGGTGAAGACGGAGGTGAGACACCCAGAGGGTCTTGCAGAAACATTCAAACTCCTCTGAGGTGAGCGATTCTGGAATACCAAAATTCCATCCATCGACCAGTCAAAACATCTTGGGGAAGTGGCTCGCTGCGAGGATGGTCTAGAAGTTCCCTGGATCAGATCCAGGGTCTGGCCTTTGATTTACCTACTCCTCAACTAAGGGTGGCTAAGGAACTGGCAGCAGCGCTGAGGCGAGCCACTGGGATGGCAGGCTGGCCGGTGGAGAATACGACGAGCAGGCTGGTTGGCCGCCGAATCTTGGGTTGTCCTCTGAGGATTGTAGCGACCTAGCCGATATGTCATGATAGGATAGACCGGTGACCAGAGCTCCTGACACAGAATCAGTATCTGCTAGGGGTGGGTTATGCCCCAGCTCTTCCGTCATTGCCCCCCAAAATAGATCCGAGGAAGAGGGTCCTTCCGGAGACGATGGTGGTGACTATGTGGTCGGCCCCTGGAAACATTCTAGGGTATCTTTATCTAGGATATACCTTCAAATGGAAGTGAAGATCCTATGGATCTCGCATTCCGAGAACATGAGGCTGATGCACCTGGTTTCTGACCCAACCCTTGACTCGGAGGACTGAGGGGAGGGATCCTGCATTGAATTATACTCCGCCTCAGAGTATGAGAAGTGGACTAGCCTGATTTCTGCCCAGCCTTCCCCAGGATTCCTCTTGCGGCGGTGGCGACGTGCTCTCTAGCCTCTGATTGGTTCTTCAGGGCAGGGCTGGTTTCTGTCATAGGGTACTCCGGCTGTACTACTGCCGGGGAGGGGAATGTTTCCACCCGGGGAAGCCGGGGTGTGAGGAGAACTGGGAAAAATGTCGAAAGGAACATGGGGAGGGCCTCCATGCTGGGCATTAGTGAAGTGAGGTTGGATTCCATCGAACCTATTTCTGGGGTGAAGATGACCTTCAGCGATTGGCACGGGGACATGGGGAGGACCTTCATGTGGTCGAGTGACCGGACATGCGATGTATCCATGGTTGCAGTCCACAGCAGGGGGAGTGACCCCATACCAAGTGTAGTGAGGGCGGGAGAGACCCCCATATGGTGTGTTACTGTCACGGGGAAGATGCTCACTTGGGTTGAAGGTGGCCCGAGGCATACCTCCAAGCCGAGGATGGAAGCTGGGAGGGCCTGAACCTTCTGTAGTGGTGGTACGGAGTGAGCCTCCACGCTAGGCGGCACTACTATGGATTGGTCTACGGCAGCCGTCACCTATGTCGGAGACTGGGAGAGTCGACCAAACCTACCCGTGGGGTGGTTGGGGTCTCGATCCGGGTCAGGTGTATAGCTGTCCCTAATCAACGTATGCAGGGATTTGGGAATATGAACCAGCGGTGGATTGGGCCACATTAGCCACTAACATTGACACCCCACAGTGAGCGTCTTCTTCTGCTCGTGCCCGACACCGGAACCGGGTCAGATGGACTGGAGCTCGTGGCGCAGGCGCGTGGATTTCCTGCTTTTCGGCTTGGGGAACTGGGTGGTGGAACTGATGCGGCCTAGTGGGGGCCCTCACTGGGAGCCTTGGAAGCAAGAATCCGATTGAGCCGGCCTGGATATCCCCTACTTCGTTGGCATAGGTGAGGGAGTTATTGAGGCACTCCGGGGACAAGCTACCGAAGCGACTGAATGTTGGGGTGGGGAGTAGTAGCTCCATGTGTGGCCCTCGGGGGTGGTGTGGATGGTGAGGCGTAGCTACCTCAAGATCTAGGCAGACCATATCCCTAGTGGGGATGACCCCCTCCTCCTCGTACCTGCGTACAAGGTCATTGATTACACTTCACTGGATAATCTCTGATGGGGAGATGGGGCATTGGAAAGCAGCATTCATGGTAGTCACGACCATTGTGGAAGAGGAAAAACCACGTGGGGAAGCTGTGTTGATATTGCCTCTTCCCCTACGTTGGTGGGAAGGTGATCGAGCTCCGGATGCAACGACTTGATTCCCGAAGCAGGGAGATGAACTCATTAAAACTACTAGAAAAGGGAATTGACAACCAGTGCCCCAACGCCATTCCATCTTCCGTGGTCGGTAAGAGGGATCCATGTGGACAATGTCGCAGAACAGAATGCTCAAGGTCCTGAATGTCCCAACTTCTGGTGAGTTTTACATCAAGCCAGTTTGGTGGGACTTGGTACAAGATGATGAGTTCAGACGACATTCTTATCCATTGATGTCCCGAATGCTACTAGAATCCAAGATGAGGAGAGGAGCTTCATGTAGGGTTCACCATTTTATGTTTCCGACGCTTTCTCCAGGGCGCGCACATCCATCACGTAGAGGACACATTTCTGTTACCCCGCATTCCCACTTTCCAAAGGCGGGCGACACCCGCTCCTTATTCAGGGACGTCTGCTCCTTGATCGAAATGGGATGATGGGATGTTAGTTCTTCCTTTTATGGATTCCTCCTCGGGGCTCTTCACCTAGTCTAGGTCTCCCTCATAGATTTAAAATGCAATTCATGAAGGTCTTCCCAGCGCCATATCTTCATGGACACTAGTTAATTACCCCGCTTCTGTCAGGACCTTCCTAGGGGTCTGGTCAGGGCAGCAACCTCCGGTTAGTAGATCTGTCATGTTGGGGCATCACTGGCATGTCTTGATGCTGGGGATTGGCATGTCTATGTTTTTCCCCTTATCATAGGGCCTCTGGAGGGCGCGGAAGCACAAGGAATCCCACATCGAATGTGGGGAATTGTATGTCATAGGCATGTATCTGAGGTTTTCCTCAGCTTCCAATGATTAACACAAGGTATTCCACAAGTTTAACGTCCAGCAGAGATGGATCAGACTGATTGGAACACTAGCTAGTGTGGATCAGATTGAAGAACCCCCTGGAGGGAACACTGATGTTTGGGCCAGCACATGGGCGGATTCCCGAATGCTATGGAGGGGAGTGATGTGGCATGATCTCACCGGGATGTGGCAGCCCGGGTAAGAATCCTGATGAATGATGGAATTGGTCTTTGGTCTCAAAGAGACTTCCTACATATCCCTATGGTAGGGAATCAAAGTCCTCAAAGTCTAGGTAGTGGGGAATACAGTTTTACGTCATGCGGGATGAGAATGGGTCTTACACTCTAGGGCCGCCCGTGGTGTTGGCGGACCGACGTGAATGGGGTCAAAATGACCAGGTGGTGGGATTGAACCTTGTGGAGGCTTACTACGTACCATGCCTTAGCACAGATCAAAGTCCCCATAGTTCGGGATGGTTAGGGCTTATGCTCTAAGATGACCCAAGGTAGTAGGGCTTGAACCTCGTGGAGGCTTCCTACATACCATGCATTATCACGAATCAAAGTCCCTGTAGTTTGGGATGGTTGGGGCTTATGCTCTAAGATGGCTCAAGGTGGTTGGGCTTGAACCTCATGGAGTCTTCCTACGTATCATGCATTAGCACAGATCAAAGTACCCGTAGTTCAGGATGGTTGGGGATTACGCTCTGAGACGACCCAAGGTGGTGGGGCTTGAACCTCATGGAGGCTTCCTATGTACCATGCCTTACCACATATCAAAGTCTCCATAGTTCAAGATGGTTGGGGATTACGCTCTAAGACGTCCCATGGTGGTGGGGCCTGAACCTCATGCAGGCTTCCTACGTACCTTGCCTTAGCACAGATCAAAGTACCCGTAGTTCGGGATGGTTGGGGCTTACACTATGAGACGACCCAAGGTGTGTCATGGTCGGTGCTCACTCTAAGCTCACTGGAGTCATGGTCAGTGTGAGAAACAAGAGGTAGCAGAGACCTGACGATCACGTTGTGAAGGGTGCATCCGTCAGAAGCAAAGAGGGGCTTAATCATTGAGCAGCCCGTGGTGTCGGGACTTACTCCGGGATGGAGGCTTCAGGATGACAGAGTGTAGCGGGAAACAGATTTGGCACCCAGGAAGAGAGGAGGGGCCACGTTCCCTATTACGCCCTCTGCCAGCCTTGGTACTGAGGAAGTGAGGAGGAGTAGGGGTGTTTCCCCCTGTGAGGAAATCTTGGGGCTTACACCAAGGTGGATGCCCTTCCCCGCGAACAAACACCGCTCCAACAAGGAATATATCATCCCCTGTGAGGGGTGATTCCATCCCCATGGAGGCGAGTGGGGCGTGGAGAATGTCTGATGTGGGGGGACCCTGCGTGTAAGGCACAGGGCCAGGTCATAGTTTAATCTCATGTGTTGAGGACGAGGTGCTTGGTATTTTAACGTCCTGTAGCTCGGACGAGGTGGGATGGCCCCGCACCCCTAGGACTTACATAACCAGTGCCCTATGCCCCTTGTGGAAGGGAAGGCATTGACAAGGATGTACTGAGGAGGTGTTGCGGAGAGAACCATCGAGGGGTCCACGTTATCATGGCTATGTGAAGAAGTAATAGCCGTTAGTGTTCCTATGCAAAGAAGCATGATGCGGAGGAACACAATGGGAATTATTGTCCAAGGGATTTTGAAGTAACTTCATACAAGCCTAGAAGGACGTACGAGAAAACCATGTATGATGCGGATGCCAGGGGTGCACGAGACACCATCAAATGGCACCCGGAAGAAGGGCATCAGTCATTCATGCAAGGGGATGCCTGAAGAGTACCAAGGCGAAGGGCCCCGAGGGATTGCGTGCAACTCTTGGGGTTTGCACGAAATAAAGGGGTCTGGTGCGAAAATCCCCGGGTTGGAAAGAAATCAGTGTTTCTTACATGAAATAGGGGGTCTGAAGTATTGCACGCATATGGGAGTAATTGTGCGCAAGAGAAAGGATTGTGCACAAAGGAAGGGGTGTGCATGCAAAGGAAGGATTGTATGCGGCTTAACTGGCTTGCGTGCCCTGGAAGGGATTGCCCACAAGGGGAAAACACCAAAGGGTTTAGAGTTTAGTCTAATCCATGGGGATCTTGCATGAAGTTGGATCCTAGGGAGACTTCGCGTGAAAAAGAACCATACCTGAAGGCCATATTGCTCGCACATAGAATGCCAATTATGAGAACGAGAGGTGGTTAGAATTCTTCACCCCTGAAAAAAATGGGGTCTCCTTCTATTTATAGGCATCTGGAGGTGCAGAATTCAAAGCTGCATGAAATAATTGCGCGACGGAGGTGTCGGCGTGAAAGATCAACCACGCAGGGCGCGTGGGCGAAATTATTTCATGCCAGCACCAGGGATCCTTCGCGAATCCCAACCCTTTCCACGCGGGCCAATTTGTTTCACACAATGCATCCTTTTTTCCAACGCAACACCTCTAGGCCCTCCGAACCGGGTCTCCAGGTCCCAATATGACTTTTCTTTTTCATTTGGGAACATTCTCCAGCACTTAACCACTTTTCGGCATCTACATTAATCCAAACTAATACTGAAACCCAAATCTCTAAAGGATTTAATCACATAGTCTTCCAAGATAAATCTTAACATTTATCTCCAAATAACATCAATTACTCTTAAAGTCTCATATTTAAAAGCAATTAACTTAATCACATATCCTCCGTGATAGGTTAATCATTTCCATAGATAACCCAAAATCAACTTATTATTAATTCATAAAATCGTCTAACTAAAACAAATTTTTCATACTAACCAAGGACTTCACATAGTCCATTGGTAGGAGATAAATACGAGTCGCACTTTGGTTGTGGGTTTGATTCCCATAGCTTTTTTCGACGCGACGGGTTGTCACATAGTCTGCGTGTTGTCCTTTTTCAAAAACTATTTAATTTTATAACATTCACAAAAAGAGATAAATTAATCAAAAATAACCATAACATATTTTAACAACAAAGGTTATCTAATAACTTTCATTTTGTATCCCAAAATGTATTAACTGGTAATTGCCTCAAATTCAAGGATCAGATAAACCCAAATGGTTATTTATAACTATATCCACAAAAGAAAAGATAATTATTCCTTGAATAAAATTTTCATATATCAAACATCAGGTTTACACATACTATAAAAAAGTCTTCAAATGTAATCTCATCATCAAAAGATCCTTAATACTTTTAAGAATTTCACTATCCTAAAATCTACCAAAACTCATGAATCCCTTATTTGTTGACTTCTTACTCATTAAACATTCTTCATGATCCATTAACCATTCCTTTCTAACTTATTCTAAAATAATTCTTTCCTACAAAAAAAATCATGAATCATATCCTATGATTTAATAATAAGATAACATATGTTAAGAAATAATACACACCTTTCATTGGTCATTATCAGTTTTATTCACCCTCAATCGGAATGGCATTGGGTATTGATAAATGAATATTTGTACGTTGTTGGTGATCCCATAACTAAAACTTCTTCGTAGGACATGTGTTTGCATAATGACCATGCACACCACATTTAAAACATTCAATTGATCCTTCAAAAATAACTTATTTCCCTTTCCTAGAGTCAACTAGATGCTTCCTTTTCCATGGCAGGTTCTTGATTTATGACCTTCATTTCCACATCTATAGCATCTTTCTATCCCTTTGAAACTTTTTCCTATGTGTTTCTTTCCACATTTTTGACACATAAGTTTTTTAACATACTTACCATTATGATTATTACCTGAACATCCATAGGGATTTGTTTCTCACATATACGATGTCTTATAAAAATCACTAAGCTTCAGGTGGTCGATCATGACTCCGGATAGTTGGTTGAGAATAACCACAAGAGTTCTCATTACAGCTCCCATATCATTCAGTTTCTTGTTCAGAAAACCGTCACAGTTTTCTTCACATCCACAGTTAATTTGGTGCCTGCTAGATCCAACCATTTACTAAAACCAAAATAGTCAGTGTGATTATATCAATAAAATCATCATATAATACTAATATATAATTATTCATGTTATCTTAAACTCATTCACTTTATCTAAAAAAACTATGACTCTTTCTGAAATCCTAACCATTATGGTAATGTATGTTATGCTTAAAGAATACCCTAACCTCTAAAGTTATCTAAACTGACCTTTGATACCAACTATAAGGACCCGAACATAAAAAATTACATAATCTTGAATTAAATTAATAATTCTCATTGAGGATATTTTCAGTTGTAGAGTTTTACGGAATTAGGACATAACTATTACATCTCAAAAGATTAAAAAGTAGAATCTTCTACGCAGTTTCCATTTTTTTCATAAAATAAAAAAATATTAAAAAGGAAGATGTCTAGTTCCAGGTTTTAGACAACATGTCCTTCCTTGATCCCATCCTTGACCCTATTCACCTTTAAGTCATCTGGGAAACATTTAAAAAACTTGGGATGAGCATAAAAATCTCAGTAAGGGTTATAACATAATGAAAGGAAATATTAAAACATCAATAAATACCAATCAATGAAACCATAATTTTCAATTATACCTTCTGAAATCATAATATTTATGAATAACATATAGTAATCACAAATCGTAAAGGTAACTTAAGACATGCATAACATTCTGACATTGTAGCTATCAGAACTACATAGGGAGTCACATTTGGAATACCCATCACAGTATATTCCCCAAATCTCTTAGGAGAAACATTAACATTTACCTCCATCACGTTACCTAATGCATTAGAGAGCTATCTCGGGCTCACCCGCCCTAGGTTTATCATGGAACCACCCATATACGTAACAATGGCCAAGATCCATAACATAATCATAACACATAACATAAGAATAAAGGAAAGATAACATTACCATATTGCAATAAAAATATAAAATTTTAAGATATTGAAATAATAAATCTTTTATAAAAACTATTTTCAATACCAAAAAACATAAATATGGTATATGGTATTTATTTTTCTTTTTAAAACATTACGGCTAATTAAGGAATCCATAGATCAAATAATACTCACGGCGGT
Source organism: Viscum album (assembly GCA_963277665.1). Lineage (NCBI taxonomy): Eukaryota > Viridiplantae > Streptophyta > Magnoliopsida > Santalales > Viscaceae > Viscum > Viscum album. The sequence continues at coordinate 92,347,873 of OY728130.1, read as the reverse complement.
AGAAAAGGTTGTTGTCACTGCTTACGTTAAAAAAGAAACATTACTTTTTGTCTTTTAGTAAAACGCTTCATAGAGAAAAGATTCCCTATGAATGAAATGAAAAGTAAAAAGGGTTTTATGTACTGTATAAAATAATGTCATGTAGAAATCATTGATTCTTCAATGAAAGGTGATTGAGACAAAGTCCCGTACAAAGACGGTATCCTTAGATTAAGGGTAATCAGTTACATAATTATGTGTGAAAAATATAAATATACCCAATATAAGTTGATATTAAGTGTAAAAAAATCATATCTCATCCACAAATATTCATAGCACGACATTATCAAGAAGTAGATTTTTAACCCAAATAATTGAAATTGGGTTAAGAAGTTCCCTTATAGAAATTTGACAGCCTAACGGCATCACTTGAAAATCAGAAAATGCGTTTATGAGAGATAAAAATGGTATCTCATCACATGGACATAAAATTTAAAATAATAAGGATATATAAGAACATATCCCAACATAATAAGATGTAAATTAAAAGACCTAACAAAAAGAAGTCTTTTAAAAAGAGAAGGGTGAAAGGTCCCATTACCGATGTGGGTAACTATAGAAACGTACACCCCCTGAAAGAAGGATCATACAATTAAGATGTAAATAACCATAAATTAAAGTATATTACACAAATAATACAATCATGGGTAGTACATATACCACACCAAAGGAAATAGTGGAAAATTTAGCATGAATCTCACGGGAATAAAAAGTGAGATAAAAACCCCTTACCTCGTTGTAATCAATCGAGTCGTATGACCAAAAGATAATAAACACAAAATTAATCACATAATCCCATGAATATAAATAGAATCATGATAATATATATGAAATGGAAGTACAAAATACACCACATGAAATAAATAAGTGGCGAACAATGGAAATCTCATGGAATTAAAAGTGAGATAAGAAATCTCTTACCTCAAGTCCGACTTGTTGTCGTTCGTTCTTTATATTCCTGAATAAAAAACTTAGGTCAATTTATAATTTCTTAAGGACATACATTAAATTGTATTATTCAATTAATATCACATATTATTGTTTTATAATAATTATTTAATTATGTGAATTCATATCATACGTTTTGTCGATGTTCGGTACATGAGTCAAAAATGAACTTGTTTGAAAAGGATTTTCCATGTAGTTATAAGTACATCATCTCCAGAATGGTTTTCATGATTTAAATATAATATATATCCAGTATATATGTATTTAATAATATTCTATAATGTTTGGAGATAAGAAATGAAATGTACCGTTCATGGAGACGGTAGGCCGTACATACGCATGAACACTACTTTCATTTTTTTGTCAATTAATGGACTTTAAAACTAAATGATACTCATATATATTATAATTAAAGTATAATATATATGTTATATAGGTCACATAAGTTCATTTATTCCATTATTTATACGTTCCATGTATGTAATGAACGAGTCACATCACTTGAGGGGGTGGTTGTCCACACTTCCTCATATGAAATTATCGCATTTGCACAACATGGAAATCATAAAGGTATGTTTTAAATAAAAAATACAGAAGAATATAGAGGACATAAATATAATATATATAATATATAAATATATTTACATTATAATGGCCACCATTAGAGGTGTGAAAAAAATATTGAACAATCATCGTTTCGTGAGGCAGTAATTCGCCACCCACAGAAACAATATGTTCTTTAACAATTAGACGAAGGTGTGTGTAAGTGTAGGTATAATCCTTATCATAACAATGTACAAGTTTATTTAGGATACTGGTGTTATTATTGTATCAAATAATAAGAATATATTCGTGAGTGAAGAAGGAAAATAAAAGAAAGAAACTCGAGAGAAGACATTACCTCTAAATCGGGTAACTCTTTTTGATTTGAGCCAAAGGCTTCCTTGGAAAACCTAATGCCAAAAGTGAGTCTTATAGAAGTAAGATAGGGATTTTTAGAGATAATATGAGCAGATTTTGGATGATCCAAGGGCTTGAGATGTGTGGGTAAGGGGGTAGAGTTAGGGGCCTTTTATAACAGAGAGGAGGGTCACTTTTGGAAAGTCTTGAAATGTTACTTTATTATAAAATGATTTTCAGATTTTAAAGGTCCCACAATGATATATTTTGAGGATAAGGTGATAAGGGTTCTAAGTCCACCCATAAAAAAGGTTTTCAACAATTTTAAGTCGTATATTTTACCTTATCTTTTCATTTTATTTAAATCGTTCATTAATGAGGTAATCAATGCATCATCATGGTGTCATAAATGAATTTATTCATTTAATGTATAAAAATTATAAAAAAATACCATGATGTAGGAAATATTTTCATATTTCCAATGATTATTTATATTTTAAGAGATCATTTATGTAAAAAGAATTTAATTTTTTTTTACTTAGGATATACAAACCTTTGTTATATTTCTCTTCTTTTTATAAAATAATGACAAAAATGTCACTATCACACCCATGTGACTCCATGGGCCCTCAAGTTTGGTAAAAAGTTTCTAATGGTCGTAAATGACTCAAAAAAGAATATTTGAACACATTTTGGGGTCATTTTATTTTATTATGATATTATTTTATTACCCTTAACTACCTGATTACTAATTAATCACGATAATTAAAGATAATTGTCGCTATTACTATTCATAATGTCAAAAAACAAAAGAGTCTTAATTACATAATTTGGACCTTATGATTCCAAATATGGAATCCATTTTTCCAAATTCCAAACAAATAAATTTCAGTAATTAATTTAAAAAATAATTCTCGTTGTCAAAACCCAAGACGGGTTTTTTTAAGATGTAAAATCTATCAAAATATTGATTTGTTTTTACATCCAATTTAAAAGTGAAATTACATCCAATGACCAAAATTGTATTAAATGATAAAATAATAATTAAATTACACCTTAAAACCAATTAAAATGAAAATATAACTATATAAATAAATTGGATGAAAAGGCAATTTTGTTTTAAAATGCCCATTTTCACTATTCCTTAAAAAATGAACATAATCAGAAAAATACCAAAAATCAACCCTAAGATATATTTAATATTCAAAATTGAAAAATGATGTCCATTTTACAAAATTGAAAACATATATGGTTCATTAATAAATTATATAGTCAATTCCCGCTGTCAAAACAAATAGCATGTTTTTAAGAAACAATATTTATCAAAAGATTGATACTTGTTTATGTCCATTTTCAACGTAAAATTAATTATAATGACCACCATTGGATTAAATGGTAAAATTATATTCTAATTAAACTTTAAAACCAATTAAAAAGATAATCTAACCATATAAATAAATTAGGTTAAAAAGGAGGCTTTGAATTAAAATAAAACATTTTTCACTATTCATAAAAATTGAACTTTATCGAAAAAATACATAAAATTTACACAAAGTAAATTTTTATGTCTTGATTCTAAAGAAAGAATTTATTTTGTCAAATATAGCATATAAAATTGAAAAAAACTAGATAAAAATGGTTTTTCATCAAAAGGTGGTTAATCGACCTTTAAATAATATTTAAATATTTATGTTTAAAATTGGATTCATTCGCATTTTAATCCACTATCATTAATTGGGTAATTTTTAAAATATATAAAAAACATATATAATCATTTTTTAGTTAGTTCTATTCATTCCTGCTATTATAATGGCTAGGCATTTACAACCATTTAAAATAATAATATTATATTATTAGTGTGCAACATAAGATTCCTAAGAAACTCGTTGTTACGTATTGGGTATACCATCGAACATAGCATCCACTTTAAAGTAATATTAATATTTTATTCACAAATATTAATAAATATGAAAATTTCATATTCTTTATTTAACTAGGATGTTACAGTAACACTTTCTCAAATGTTATTGGATGAATTAATTTATAAAATTAATACCTAATCATATGAATTGGATTATTTAATTGAAACATTTCCATTAAAATGAATTATATGTTATTAAAATAAAAGTGAGTAACAAAATGTAACACTCTTACTTTTAATAAGTATAATATTTTTAATATGGGGTTAAATATAAGATATTCTCAACTATAGATATTTTTATGAAATATAAAATATTTATATACATCATGTAAATTTATTTTTAAATTTTCGCTAAGAAATACATATCATAAATAATTTCACAATGATGATGTAATAATTATTCAATTAAAAAAACAATAAATTAAATAATATTAGAAAAATTAAAAGAAATACAATTTGACATTATTAAGGTGATAAATTTTTTATAGAATATGATGATATATTATAGGTGTATTGTGTTATTTATTTGGAATATATATTGTTTTCTTGAGTCTCTAAAGTCAAAGTAATGAATAGTTTTAAAATTAACACTTATTATATTTGATGAAAATAATATTTTTTAAAATTATTTATAAATCATAAAAATATTAAACATGAAAAAATGGTATTATATACGGTATAAAATAACATAAATGTTCCATTTAAGGTCCAAATTACACTTTATAAGTAAAAATAACTTCCTTCTTATATTGAATATTTTAATAATGTTGTTACAATTTAAATTCATTAATTAAGGTTTAATTAAAATGATAAGGTCTAAAATAAAACCAAAACTTGTATAAAACTAATTTTTTTATACTATAACAACCTTTAATTATATTATTTTCTAATACATGGTCTTTTTTATGAATTTTTATTCATAATTAATTTATTATAAATTAATATTTTGAAAAATTATGAAAGTGTTCCACCCCTCTTATAAAATGGAATATCTTATTCTATTTTATTAACACCTAAAATTCTATTTTTTGGGCCAAAATATTTAAAAATACCCACCCTACTTCCCTGCATTAATTCTATAATCATTCCTTTGGTCAAAAATCAAACCTAGGAAGTACTTAGGTTAAAATCAAAAGGAGATACCCTAAGAAGAGGTAATGTTCATCAACAAATGTTTTTGTTTTCTTTATTCCTTAAAACCCTTAAATTATTTTTATTTCATGTCTAAATAATAATTTTGGAATCTTCAATATAATATATATTTTTATTTTATGTTTATTACCTAAAATTTTACACACATATATCACATGGGATACACAATCATCCTTTGTGTTTACAACAGACTACCGCCTTGTGAACCGATGTCGTTCTTTCTTCCATTACCACCTTTAAAGGTTGAAAATAATTATGGATTTATATTTTATATATGAAATATATTATTTTTAATATTCTATTAAGATTATTTAATTTTTATATCATACATGCCTCTATGATTTATATTTCTTAGGAATAGAATAACGTCATTTGTGTGTACGACAGATTACCGCCTCGCGAAGCGGTGTGATTCATTCACAATTTACGTGAAATGGATTAAGGATGGTTTTAAGAAATATATTTTATATATTTGAAATATAAATTATTAATTAATTATTATATTTCATATACTTTCCTTTCTTTTAAACTGATAATAAAATGAAAACGGTGTTTATGTGTACGTATAACCTACCGTCTCCATGAATAGAGTATTTTATTTTCTAATTATTTTGGAAACACTATAAATACGGATATATTGAATATATATGAAAATTATATCATTTTTACCCTTATGTATATGATTTAATCATACTCTAATTAATAGGAAAAAAATAAAAAGTCAAAACATATACTAAAAACAAAGTCGTTATTACCCAAAACATAATTTGAACATGGAATTGTTAATAAATGAGTATTATAAAGTCATAAATACATTCTATAGCGTATTATATATTTTAATAAGGTTATTTGGTAGATATATAATAAAATTATATTCATTATAAATAAATTTTTAATGTATTTGAAGGAATTCATGACTTAAGGTAAGATATCTTTGTCTCACTTTTATTTATGTGGGACACATGCATTATATACTACCTGTTTCTTTTGTGTAATTTATTTACTTCCCATGAATGTATTTTATGAGTCTTATCCTAAATATTATGGTATTTAAATATGTATATATTTATATATAATTTTTTTCTTCCATGGGGTATATAACTCGACTAATTATAAAGTGTTAAGGGTTTATTTCATAATCTCATTGTTATTTGAGATTGTTTATGCTTAAGTATCTACTAGGGAATATTTATCTTCCATATCAATTTTCTTAAACATTATTTCAAAAATTCATTTAATAATCTCCAATAAATGTTTATATTCATCTTCCCCATTTTTTACTTTTCACAAAAACACATTAGAATAATAGTTTTTTCATTTTCTAAACAAGGTACTCAGTGACATTTATAAGAAAAATATAGAAGGAATTTTTTATTAAAATTATATGACATGAGAATATTTTACTACCATCATGATTCCTTAAGGATTTAAAGGTCTCTTTATAATTATATGAGGTTATTTTAAAATAGAAAAATTTCCTTTATAATTGATCAACTCTTTAAAAAAATATGATTTCTTAAAGGAAGGTATATTTTCTTCAAGAATTATCTCAAGTGATCTTTCAAAAATATTTTTTCATCTAAGATAAACTCTATTATTGTTACTTATTATTTATTGGGAAAATCACCCAAGGATTTCATTCTTCTTATTTATCTAAATGGTTTATGTTTATGATATCCTGATATTTATGAAATCTTTTTCTTCTCCATGAGTTATGTTATGATGAAGTGTTTATGAAACTCATTTATTTACATGCGTTCTGATGAGATAAATAATTTATGGTCATATGAAACACATATTTATAGTTTTTATTCAGTTATGGGTGGGACCAATATCTCCATCCAATTAATTGGGTAATTATAAATGGTATATGAGCTCAAAAGGTACATGGGAGGTCATCCTAAGCCCGTAACAAGAGGGTACATGAGAGGTTAACCTAAGCCTATAACAAGAGGGTACACAATAGGTCATCATAAGCCCAAAACTAGAAGGTACAAGAGATTTCATCTGAATCCCTATATAGGTACACCCTTAATTATCTCAATACTAATATACTATTAATGTTTTGGTAGTTATAAATGTTATAATATATTCTATGCTTATGTGTATGCCACAAATTCCATGGCTTATGCCATTGTTATACTCTCATGGATCATTTTATTTGATTATATTATGAACTGAAAATATTTAATTTCGTGATTCAAGATTATGATCTTTAGGTATGCTTGTCAAATGTTATACTCTTGTTTTCATACCATTTTTCTCACGTTATACTTGCATATCTTCCATGTTTACCTTTACTATGAATCTAAGATCACATTTCTTATATTTTCTTTCCAAAGTTTATAAAGATAATTTTTAAGTAGATCTACTAGAAAATGGACCTATATCCATAGTTTTTCCAAAACCATGGGTATAGGTATAGTATGATAGCATATACCCACGTTTCTGGAAACCCATGGGTATAGGCCCCACTATACCAACAGTTCTAGGAGAACCATGGGTATATGTTATTTTTCAAGACCTATACCCAATGTTTTGCTTAAACCATGAGTATATGATTATTTTTAAGACATATACCCATAGATTTTGTAAATACTTGTGTAGAGGGTTGTTTTATTAGGAAATATACACATGGTTTTCCAAAACCATGGGTATAGTTTTCCTCTGTTATGGCGGGAAAGAAATAGGGCATGGGGAAAAATAATTTTTTACTGGAAAATAGATTCCCATAGTTTTCAACCTATATCCATAGTTTATATAAATATATATAAAAAATATGTATTTATATATGAATAATTAAAATAGGATAGTGTTTAGCCGCTATAAGAGTAAAGGGGTGGTCCAGGGATCGAATCTCACAACCGCGTATTTTGTTAAAGTTATACCCACAGTTTCACAAACTGTGGGTATAAGTTAATGACACAGAGGACTGGACCTATATAGATGATTTCCAAAACTATGGGTATATCTCAAGGATATATCATCACCCTAGTTTCCATTAGTTCATTTAAACTATGGGTATATCCTATACCCACGGTTTTATAGGATATACCCATTATTTCAAACTATGTGTATAGGGTATTTTTTCCAGTAGTGTATGATTTATAAAGGGGAATATCTTTAAAGGATATATTGAATAACATTGAAAAAATTATAATAATGTGTTCCAAGTTTCCAACTACACTAAACTATTACCGTCCTAGGGAATTTTTTAGTGTAATATAATAAATATTCATCTAAAAATATTTAATATCAATATTTGAAAACCCTCTATCATTATAGTTGGAATCAGATCAAAGGTTTTGTCCGCATTTAAAAACTTGGATGAGATAAATTTAGAGATATCTCTAGATATATTTCTAAGGATATTTTTAGGGATGTCTCTAAAGATAAGTCTATGTATAGTTTACAATCCTTGATTTTTATTAATGGCCATGAAGCCTACGGTCCATGTAATGTCACGAAGCCTATGGACCATGTCAGGGTTCCTATTAAACCCTTAAAAATAGGATTATCAAAAATGATTAAAAAATTGAAGGTGTTGGGGTCATTCAGTCTGTAATGGTCATGAATAACTGAGGATTAATCCCATGATGTTAAATATTTAAGTACTTTCCCATTGAATATATGGTTTTCACAATATTATTATTGTTTCTCAAACTATTATTTTTGGGTTTTAGAAAATGGATGGAACTAGGAGGATTCATCTTAATGGTGCATTTGATGGACAATGTAATGATATTCCTCATAACAAACCAAATAAAATAGGAGTTGTAAGTTTAAATATTATCATTATGACTAATAAAAAATATCTTAATATAATCAACATTATTAACCCCGGTGAGTTTCCTAAACTTTCTAATAAGAGAAATATGGAGTTTCATGGGGGCCTTAGAGGAAATAAAGTTAAGTTTTCCTCATGTAAATCATGTGGGAAGAGGGATCGTGGAGAATATTTAAAATGGACTAGAAAATTATTTAGGTGTGGTAAATAAGGACACAAAGCAATTAATTTCAAAGAAAAAGGCTTATTTAATGAAATCGATGAGGATAATGGTATTCATAAGGAATCATCAAAAGTTAAATATTTTAAATGAGGAATGTAAGGGAAATATGAAAATCGATGACCAGGGGGGAAATATTGTGAAGATAATCCACAAGGTTGTATGATTAAAAGTTATATTACTAATTATAGAGGGACTAGGAATGACATATGATATAAAATAAGGGTTAAGGAATAAAATGATGAAGTATGGTTAATTTTTTAGGAATTTAGTGGATTGATTGTGTGATTATAGAATATTTTTATAGAAGTAATTTTATTGTATTGTGGAATAATAGAACATCTAGGGATTTCCACACTATTGTTTTTCTTTATGTATTTTAAATTATATATTGAATGGCCCTTGAAAACATGAAAAGTGGTTGATGTGGTAAGCTAATATTGTTGGAGAACACATGATTAAGGGAAATATTACAATTAATATGTGCATGATATTTGGATAATAATAGGATAAATATATGTTTGATTCTGTGATAAAATAAATGGGATAGTATTGATAACCTTATAAATGTTGTGTAATATTATGAGAATGTGATTTAAGGATTAATTTTATAGAATTTTTTTATTTATAGTATGAGGAAATAGTTAACTTTTGAAATCATGCAAGTTTTCACTAAATATTTATGGTAATTAAGGTTATTACCATGTTTAAAGGGAACACATGATGAAGGTATTAACATGTTTGTTATGTAGAAATAAAGAGGTACTTTATGATATTTAGAAGATTAATGTTAAGTTTATTTTGAGAAATATATCAACCTTTTTTATAAATTTTTATTGTAGAAAGGTTTATAGGGTTATCCATTTATGAAAAGGTTTATGTTGAACTTTGGTTGAGGTTTTAGTGACTAATGTGTTACATAACCATATAAATATTTATGACTATTGAATAACCCGTGCTATCCATTTTTTTGTTATGATAACTAGAGATAAAAGGAATAACTTTTCAGACCTTTATAAATCTTATGATTCACTAGTTCGGAAAAAATTACAACTTCAACTTCATTTTATTTAGTGATATATGCTGAAAAATTTGATCATGACACAACCAAAGTGTGAGATTGTATACATGAGATAAAATCAAGTTAATATATCTTCTTAAATAGTTTTTTATAAAATTTTATCCTATTATCATCATTTATGATGATATAAATAACCTTTTTCAGAACTATTTGGCCTATTTTTTTGTGTCCACTAATCTTCTAATGACCATATTCTTTATCATTCTCTATCATAACTTGATAGTTCTAATTCTCTTCTATGTCCATGTTTTCACTTTCTGCTAATGTTCTCATAATTGGAATCCTAGTTATATGGTGATCTTAATATTTTTTAAAGAGGTTGTTTTATTGACCCATTTACAAATTTGTTTTTACATAAAATAGTTTTCAAACATCCAACTTTGATTTTATAAGTTCGATTTCAAATTATGAGGATGTAATTTCTTGAAATTTTTAATCATATCAGGATGATGGTTTATTAATAGGTTCTTATTATAAAAATATATCAAGTCCATGATATGTTTCATGTATATCTCTCGAGAATTTATATAATTTAACCTTCACATGTACTAAAATCAGAGGTCATATTTATAGATCATGATCTTTCTTATGGCGAACAAATGGTAGATATTCTGGATCGAATATAGAATGTTCTATAAAACAAGACCACTCGCCTCATCTATGTTTTATAGTGAATATTATAGGTGAGGAAGATAAATGGGAACCCAAGGATGTGATGAGTCAGATGTATAATCATTTGTTTTTATCCAAGAAACAAATTTCGTGGATGAAATTTATTTTAAATGGTATTAATTGTAACTCCCTTAGTTTTTAAGAATTATTATTTTTAAATAAATTTAAATAATTTGATGGATTTAATTGTACATTAAAACAAGTAAATTATGTGTCATAGAAACAATTGTGTTACAAAAAAAACATAGTTTTTTTGGTTCAAACAAGACTAATTTTTCCTTGTGTTAAACAAAACAATGATCTCCTTTGATAGATTTTGTTACACGTAAGACTGAGTTGTACAAAACAACATTATACTATTTATCATGATAGTTATGACTTAGCCATTCAAATTTAGTGTGGGAATAGGATTAAATAAAATTTAAAAATATATTTTATACATGTATATATAATTAATTCTTCTCTGACCAATTAATTATAAATGAAAATAAAACTTTTATTAAAATAAAAGGAAATGTTTTTCTGAAAAACCATTTAAATGTGCACAAGTTTGTTTTAGACCAATAAATAAGAAAATCACTATATTTCGAATATATTAATGAAATATATATTCAATATAAATTTTAACATTCATATTTTTTTTTCTAGACATTTTATAAGAACAAATCCAACTTTACGCATAAATAAAGAATTTTTCTACAAGGCGGTTTTGTCACCTTTTGTTGGAAAACTTGTTTTAAAAATAGTTTTTGAAAATTTTATAAATTATATATTAAAAAAAATTATTATCAGAAATAGTAATATAAAATTATACTTTGTTTGAATTTTTGGTATTTTTCTGATAAGTTTCATGTTTTGATGAATAGTGGAAAATACAAAATTTTAATTAAATTTTTTTTGTCTAAATAATTTATAGTGTTAAATTATATTATTGATTAGTTTTAAATAATAATTATAACAAATTTATATAATTTAATCTAATTTAGGTCTTTGGAATCAATTTCACATTGAATTGGGATATAAAACTATTTCATTTTTTGAAACGTTTTCCCTTTAAAAACTCATTTTCTCACACCGTCTATAAAATTAATTTTAAATTAATTTTAGCCTTTTTTTAATTCTGAAAATTTTATTCCATATTTTTAATTAGAATTTTCAAATTTATTAAATATTTCTATTTTATTTTTGGACAATATAAATAGTAACTTTAGTAGTATTTATTACCACCGTTTAGGGTAAATTGGGTAATTAAGGGTAAATGTAATGTTATAAATATTATAAAACTACCCTAAAAACTTAAAAAATGTTATTTCATGAATTTTATTATGCCATTAAAAATTTTATTTTTAAATTTAATTATTTAATGGACACATTTTCATGAAAAGTATACAGTTATTGTTAAAATCAAAAAGGGTGAAAAAATTTAACACTCTTACTTTTAATAAGAATAATATTTTTATTACGGGGTTAAATAGAAGATATTCTCAAATATATATATTCATATGAAATATAAAAATTTTATATAAATCGTGGATGTTTATTTTTAAATTTTAATGAATAAATAATTGTGATAAATAATTACACAATGATGATGCAATAATTATTCAATTAATGAAACAATTAGGTAAATGATATTAGAAATATTAGAATAAATATAATTTTATTTAATTATTGTGATAAAATAATTTTATATATTATTATGTTATATTATGGGTGTATTAAATGATAGTTTTGAATATATCTTGTTGTATTGAGTTTCTTACAGTCAAAGTAATGAATAGTGTCAAAATTGGCACTTATGATATTTTATGAATATAATATTTTATTAATATATTTAGAAACTATAAAGACATTAAATAATGAAATATTGGATTATATATGGTCTAAAATTTCATAATTGTTCTATTTATGGTCCAATTTTCACTTTGTATGTAAAAAATGACATTGTTTTTATATTGAAAAAATTTGTTGTTTTAGTTAAAATTAAAATAGGTTAGCTAAGGGTTAATCAAAATGATAAGGTTTAAAATAACCGAAAAACTTGGATAAAGAATATTTTTCATGATATACAACCTTATATTATCATATATTTTAATCCATGACCTTTTTGAGGTATTTCTATTGAGAATGTGTTTATTATAAATTAATATTTTGAGAAATTGGAAAAGTACCCCTCCCCTGTCTTATAAAAGGGAATGTATTATTCTCTTTTCTTCACACCTAAAAACATATTTGGTTCATCAAAACACTAAAAAATATCCTCCAAACATTCCTCAGTTAATACTATAATGATTCATATTGCAATGAATCCAACCAAGGAATTCCTTTTGTGCAAATCAAAAGAAGATACCCCATGAAAAGATAATGTTCATCAACAAAAGTTTTTTATCTTATTTATTTATTAAACCAATTAAATTATTTTTATTTAGTTTTTATATATCACCATAAGTATCTTAAATATAATTATATTTTTTATGATAATTTTATGACCAAAAACTTCACACACTTTCATCAAATGGGATACATAATCATCATTCATGTGTACGGCGGACTACCGCCTCATGAACTGATGTCATTGATTCTTCCATTACCCCGATTAAAGGTTGTTAATAATGATTTATTAATCATTTATCTATTATATATAATATATTTAATATGTTATTTTGATTATATAATTGTTATATCATACATACCTTCACGCTTTCCATTTTGTGGGAATACGATAACGTCGTTTGTGTGTATGATGGACTTCTGCCTCGCAAAGTGATGTGGTTCATTCATGATTTAGATGGACTATATTAAAGATAGTTTTAATATAAATATTTGAAACATATGTAATAAAAATTATTTTCTAATGATAAAATATCATATACTTATCATTCTTTATAATCTGACAAGAAAATGAAAATATCATTCATACGTACGTATGACATACCGTCTCCATGAACGGTGTATTTTATATTATACATTTTTTGAAACTACATAAATACATATATACTGAATATATATGATATTTATATCATTTTTATATTTATTTATATTATTAAGTCATTATCTATTTAAAAAACTAAAAATAATTGGTCTAAACATGTACGAAAAACAAAACAGTTATTACCCAAAACATAACATTAACATAGAATTATTAATAAATGGGTATTATAAAGCCATAAGAAAATAATATATGGTATTATATATATGAATATTATTATGTGGTATATTTATAATAAAATTATATTTATTATATATGTGGTTTTAACATGTACCGAGGAAGTTAAGACTTAAGGTAAGGGATTTTTTGTCTCACTTTTATTTTTATGGGACACATGCCTTATACACTACTTGTTTCTTTTGTGTGGTGTATGTACAGAATACTAATTTATTTTATGATACTTATCCTAATTATTAGGTTATATAAATATGTATATAATTTTATTTCATTCCTGGGGCATATGATTTTACTGATTATAATGTTTTAAGGGTTTATTTCCCAATCACATTGTTATTCGAGATTGTTTATATTTAAGTCTCCAATGAGGAATATTTATCGTCATTATCAATGTTTCCAAAAAAAAATAAAAAATGTTTCTAATACTATCCAATGAATATTTAAATTCATTTATACCCATGTTCATCTTTAAAAAAAGTTTTTAAAAGAATCTGTTTTTTAATTTCTAAACAAGGTACTTTGTGACTTTTTTCAAAAAAAAATACCGAACTAATGTTTTTTTTCTTCAAATTATACTGCATGAGATGATTTTACAATAATCATGAAGCCTTAATTATTTTAATATTAATTTAAAATCTTAAAAGGTTCTTTTCAAATAATTGTTTTCTTGTTAATTTCGTATATCTTTAAAAAGTGATTTCATAAAGGAAAGGATATTTTACTCAATAATTGTTTTAAATGATCTTTAAAAAATCATGTTTTCATTAAAGATGACTGATTTTATTGTTACTTATGATTTACTAGATATATTAACCAAGGTTAAAATTATTATTATTTCTATATATGGTTCATTTTTATGATGGAATTATACTAATGAAATGTGTTATTTTCCATGATTTATGTTATGATGAAGTGTGTATAAAATTCATTTATTTACATGGGTTCTGGTGTGATAAATGATTTATAGTCCTATGACATACAAAAATATATTTTTCATTACGTGATGAGTGGGGACTTTATCTCCATCCAACTAATTGGGTAATTATAAATTTTCTATAATCTCAAAGGGCACACAAGAGGTCATCCTAAGCCCGCAATAAGATGGTACAATAGAGGTCATTCTAAGCCCATAACAAGAAGGTGCATGGGAGGTCATTTTTATCCTAAAATTAGATGGTACATGAGAGGACATCCCACTCCTGAATTAGATACATGGGTGATTATCCGAAGTCTTACATACTATGAATTTTTTGGTATGTATCATTGATATAATATATTCTAAGCTTATTTGTATGCCACAAATTATATAAATCCTTTCCCTTTATTTCACATTAATACTTGATTTATTATATAATAATACACTTAATAAAATCTGGATGATAGATAAGTCTAGTGTATTTGTGAATTAGGTATATTAAAAACGAAAATAATACATGGAATATAACATCTTTATTGAATACTTCATTAACATGTTCAAAATACTCCTTCGAACTTGAAACTGCATGGGATAACCTAGGGACAAAAATAAGAAATGGGTGAGCTATAGAGACCTGTAAGGGAATAAAAATGGCATAACATGAAGTTCATAATACAAGTTATACAATTTGAAAATTAATGGGCCATAAAAATAGTAGTAATCATGACCATTTACAATGAGACATGATATAGAATTATATAGCATGATAGTCATAAATGCAACATGGAAAATATGGTAAAAAATTAAAACATAGAATCATAAACATAGGTCAAGGATAAAACCACCAAGACATGATGGTTGAAAAAGTCACATAAAGGAATCAGGTTCACTCTTTATCCGTACATGATGTATCATGATACTAAACATTACCAAATGCATTAGATCACAATCTGGGCGCACCCATCATATACATTTCATTCACATGCTTAAGTGTGCCACACAGATCATACAACATGGATCCATTCATCAAAATAATTTATTCCATGATTAAGGAGTGTGTAATAAATATATTTAAAGTCTCAATAAAAAATTACATGTTCATAAATGATAACACCCTTGATAGAAAATGATTATGGTATTCACTACATAATTGTTTTGACAAGGAAAATCATGGTGAAATTTCGGCAGCATAATGGAATCACTTAAAGATTCATAAAAGATAGTTCATGAGGTATAAAAGGTTATATAATAACCTTGAAATAAAATGTAAATTAATAGGAAAATGGAAAATAATATCCCAATATTACAAATTTTGAAATAGAAGGCCTAAGGTAATAAAGAAACTTGAATTGAGAAAATAATCATTACTATATTTCGGTATAGTAATGGGTGTACATAAAGGATAATGGGAGGATTAATTAGGGGGAAAGTGGATATCATAATTTTATATTAAATGGACAGTGAGTGGAATATGGAAGAAAATATTACAACATAATAAAATTTAGTTTAAGAGACATAACATAAAAGAAGTCTTGAATTGAAAAGAGAAGAGAGAAATCCCTTGTGAATTTTTGACATAGTAATGGATTAGGTATGGGAAAAAATGAATGAGTATAAATTGTATCTCCCTAAATTAACATTAATTTTACATTAAGGTAATTATAATAAATTAATTACAACATAATAAATTGAAATTATATATATTAATTTCAAATAAGTTTCTTGAATTGAAAGAAAGAGTGGAAAGTGAGAATCCCTTATTTGAGTGTACGACTCCAAAAGCTCAGCAGGGGATTCTTAAGAGCATGGGGTCACCTTAAGATGAATATAGAGAGTGGAGGGATAATTATGGTCATGATACAAGGAGTTTTTGGGAATAAATATTAGATCATGGGTGTGATTATATAGGATAAAAGGGGGTTTCTTTATTATTTTGGTTTTGAACTCTACATAATAAAATATCCAAAACCACAAAACAACCCATGGTTTTTGCCTATGGTTTTTAGTGAAATGGGAGTGGTTTAAATTATATTATATGTTAGATGGACTATATTAATAAAATAAATCCCATTATTATGTAGAGGTGACTCATACTTATAAAGAAATGATTTTAAAACCATAACATATATTATATGTTTGGGAGGATTCCAAATGGATTTAAAAAATAAATTAACTAAACTTAAAATCACATTATATTAAAGGGAAAAAATTTATTTGGCTGTGGACACCCGATATAATATTTATTACATGACGGTTAGGTCATTAGGATGTCATAATACATAAAGTATATATATATCATATTTAATTTATTACCTGAAAATTCTATTGTCTTAGAAAATTATGAAAAATTCACTGTTGGATAATTTCAATGTTCTGATTCCGAAAATAATATTCATTTAATATAAATAATTTTCTAAATATTTTAATTTTAACTTTAAAAATAATAGCTTAAATTTATTGAAAATGATTAGGTTTTGACAATAACAGTTTACAAATCGTTATAAAAATTATATTTAACTTCATAAATATTATTTGATCATTTATATTTGATAAACATTATTTACATTAAATATTTTATTAAAATATTATTTATTAAATAATTAATTAATTCTTCAAAATAAATTCCTTAATTTAATTCAAATATTATCCAGAAATACTAATTGGGTTTTATTGTATCAAAATATAATTTTTATCAAACTCGTTACTTAATCATTTATAAATTAAAAAAATAAGGAATAAATAAAATTATAATTTTATTGAAAATTAAGTATCAATATTCATAATTTTTGGAAAATTTGTTTCTGGTATTTGTTAAATTATTTTTACCCTTAATCAATAATTTTTTTTACCGTGGTAATAAAAATTTACTACAGTTACTATTCAAATTGATTAAAAATTAATTATACATTATTACCTAATATTAATTATGATAATTCAAATTTGGGAACCATTTTATTAAAATTTATTTTTATAAATGGAAGAATTTATTTTAATATAAACCCCTCAAGCATGATGGAAATCAATATTCCAAAAAAAAGATTTATAAGGAAAAGATGATTTTACATTAACATTATAATTACAAATCATTATTATATGAATTTAAATTACTAAATATTTAAATATAATATCAAATTTTCATTTATATAATTTCTCATTAGGTTTTATTTTAATTAATTATAATGGAGAACATGAGGAATTTTAAAACAGTTTTTAGATAAATGTGTTTTAATACAAAAAAAATAATCATATACAAAAATCTGGTAAAAAGATGATTTAAATGTAATTAATTTTATTAAAGGTAAATAATGAATTATTATTATGCCTTTAAATAAAATTCAAAGAATAATTATACTTTTATGTTAATTTAATTATCAATGAAATTACAATTTTACATAAAAATTGTATTTTGACTATTTATTGAAAAATCAATATTTTCCAAAAAAACCCCAAAATTCCAATATATGATAATAATTATATGGTGATTTAAAAAATGAGAATAATTTTATAAAATTAATTTCAAAAATTTTATATAAAATTATGATAATATTATTTTTACAAAAAATAAAGAAGAATCATTTTTGAAGAAATCATATTTGGAAGAAAAAAAAGACATTACCAAAATTAGATAATTATTTACTAAGAGTTTATCAATATATTTAGAATATATATATAAATATGTGTAAATGTAGGTGTATATATATTTCATAAATTATATAATCAGGCTTATATCGATAAAATTACTGGAAGGTTAAAATGGTCATATTTAAATAATCATTGTTTATATTTCATACGCTATTTAACATAGTTTTCTCTTTTAAAAACTAACGGTGTTAAATTATTCCACCACTTAATAAATTGAATCCCCATAATTTAATCTTGAACTAAATAAGAAACGCTTTTACACATGAAAATATATTTATTGAAAACCCACATCGTAAAAGGATTAATAAAACATCCCCTTGAAAAGTGAGAAAGGGACGTATGAAGGTCATCACATACTAGGTTTCCAAGTAGGAGAAATTTAGTGGGATGTCAAAACATAGACATATAAGAGAAAAATAACACCAAATAATTAGTTTCCTTTGATATATAACATGTTCAATAGAAGTTCAAGGAACACAATACCACAAAACTTTGATGAATAAAATGACCATGAATTCATCAGAAATAACCATAATACGAAAACATTTTTTTATTTGAGATTATTTTCCTAATGTTAGGGAATTCCTTTATCATTTGGACTAGGAATATAGGGAAATATATTTTCCTGAAAAGTATAATAAATTTAGACTACAGTATCATATTTTTCTCCAAGCGATGAGAACTCAAGATGATTTGTCTGCTTGAAGCACTATAAACTTATATGTAACACCCCGAGCATCCATGATACGCTTCTCATTCAATAATGCAATAGCTTGCATTGTATGCAAATTCGAGTTCTAAAACACCGCGACTAATCAAAGTAGCCGTTATGAATAGTAATAACCACTTTTTAAAATTATAGAAATTTTATATTTCAAAATGGACTTCATTTTTGGATTCAGAATATCGAAATTAGCCTATGTTGAATTTCTGGTATTTTTCTGAGAACTTCTAATTTTTTATGAATAGTGAAAAATACTTAAAAACAACTTTTTTAATCAAAATAATTTGTAGTGATAAGTTATAATATTGAGTGGTTTTAAAGTATAATTAGAATATATTTTTACCATTTTATCCAATGGTGTTCATTAGAATTAATTTAACATTGAAATTGGACATAAACAATTGCCAATCTTTTGATATAAATTGTTTCTTAAAACACGCTATTTGTTGTGACAGCGGGAATTAATTATAAAATTAATTAATGCAACTTATATGTTCGTAATTTTGTAAAATAGACATAATTTTTGAATTCGGAATATCAATTATAGCTTAGGGTGAAATTTTGGCATTGTTCTGAAAAACTTCAATTTTTGATGAATAGTGAAACCACTAAGTGGTAGTTAAATAACTGATTTTTCGTTTAAATGAAATATTACCACTTCTGTGATTTGATTTTCAAAAATCCGACATACATGGTTGTCATTAAGAAGTAAAATGTGGTTCAATGAGATCAAAATAATTTTTTGGTGAATAGTAACTTTTAAGTTCTTAATCGCGATTAGAGGTAATTAGTGTAGTTTAAGGTAAAAACAATGTTTTAATAATATGATATGAGCTTGAAACTTGTCCTACTCCTATTGGATGTTCCATGGCCGACCAAGAAAACCCATGAGTCAACTTGGGGACCCCATGGAGCCACTTTAGTTGGAAAATGACATTAATATATATTTATTTAATGTTAAAATTAAATTGATACAAACATGAGTTGTTTTACTAAAACAGTTTTTAAGTGAGGTTAAACAAGTCCAAATTTTGACTATAAATATTCATTAGAAAGCTAAAACGATTTCCTACATCATATTAGTTTTTTTATAATTTTTAGACATTAAATAAATTAAATTATTTATGACATCATTATGATGCAGCGATGACCTCATTATTTAACGATTTAAATAAAATGAGAAGATAATGAAAGATCCAAGGCTTACACTTGTCCAAATCCTATTGGATGGGTATATTTCGAAGACTTATCACCTTATCCACGAATTATATAATTTTGGGACCTTTAGAATCCGAAAAGCATTGTATAATAAAGTAACATTTCCTTACTTTCCAAGAGTGCCCCTCCTCTCCTCTTATAAAAGGCCCCCACCTCTACCACCTCATTCACACATTCAAGCCGATTGGTTCGGCCAAACTCTGCCCAAATACTCTCCAAACTTCCCCCTATTACTCCTAGAAGCCTCACTGTGGGCAGAACTCTTCCCAAGGAAGCCTTTGGCTCAAATCAAAAAGAGTTACCCGATTTTGAGGTAATGTCTTCTCTAATATTGTTTTGTTTCATTTTTCTTCTCCAACCCCATAAACTCTTTTTATTAATTTCTTTTGTAACAACACCAGTATCCTCAATATACTAGGATTTTGTTATAATAAGGATTAGAGCTACACTTACACACACCTACATCTAATGGTTAAAGAACATACGGTTTTTGTGGATGGCGAATTTCTGCCTCAGGAAACGATGATTGTTCAACACTCATATAACACCTTCAAAGGTGGCCATTAAGATGTCACTATTTTTATATATGATATATAATATGTTTATGTTTTACTTATGCTTCTGTATTTCTCATTTATGGCATACTTTATGATTTCCATTATGGGTAAAACGCGATAATTTCATTTTAGGAAGTGCGGACTACCGCCCCCTCAAAGTGATTTGAATCGTTAATGCCATATGTGGGATGTATAAAGGATGGATTAAATGGTATTATACACTATATTATACTGTAAGTATATTATAAATTTATATAATTATGATTTCATTCCATTAAATACAAAATAGAAATGAAAGTAGCGTTCATGCGTACGTACGGCTTACCGTCTCCATGAACGGTGCATTTCATTTCTTACCTCTAAATGTTACGTGACATTATGAATGAATGTATATACTGTATATATATGATATATATGATATCTACATCATGAATATAATCCTGGATATAATGGATATTTCACCACATGAACAACTTGTAATTATAAGAAGTTTATTTTTGACTCAAGTACCAAAGATCGACAAAACGACCGTTATTAACTTAAATAATTAAATAATGTTCCTAACATGGTAATAAGTGATATAAAAAGGATAATGAAATTTAAAATGGTTCTTAATAAGGTAGATATTAACTCTAGTTTATTATTCAGGAGGTTAAAGAACGGTTGAGTCAAGTCGGACATGAGGTAAGAGAATTTCTTAACCCAATTTTCATTCTTTGGGTTAATCTCTTACTATCAAATTATGTCATGATATTATTATGTCCTATATTGTATTTGTACATTATTTATGTGTACTTATAGTGAATACACATTATAGATGTACTTTATTTAAAAAAATGATCTTTTTAAGGACATCGTCTCAATCCCCTTTCATTGAGGCATATTTGGTTTTATACAAAACTTTCTTTTATACGGTGTATAAACCCCTTTGACTTTTACGTTTATTCAAAAGGAATCTTTTTTATACGAAGCGTTTTACTAAACGACAAAAAGGGAATGTTTTTCTTTCCGTACTTATGCGGCGACAACGACTTCTCCGCCGCCGTGACCATTATTTGAGTTTCGGCTTCCTCTACAAGCCATCATTTTTTTAATGAAAAATAAATACAAAGTTTTAACTTTCTTTTATTTTGGTATTGAAAACGGTTTTGAAAGCGTTTTTTATTATATCAATGTGTTGTATTTATATCTTGTGATTGAAATGTGGAAATGTTATGTTTCCTTTATGCATGTTTTATGTGATACGTTTATGTTATGGTTTATGATATGTTTAAACCTATTCATATGAGGAATGCATTTGACTTAATAAGTGACGGGTGGAGCCCGCTATAGCTCCTCGATGCATCGGCAGGTCTCATGAGACAAACTAGTGTCTTGGCACGAGGCCTTGACAAAATCTTATTTGTGGTCTTGGCACGAGGACTTGACTACATGGTTATGATAGTCTAGCATTATGCATTCCATCATTATGAAAGTGGTTAATGATATTTCATGTGATTATTCGACCAGTAGAATATCCATGTGAAGAAGTAAATGGCATTATCTCATTTTACCTTTTCCATATTATGTTTATGTTCAAGTTTAAAAGGCTTTTGTTTTAGTTATACATTGCCTTAAATGTTAATGTTTATTTATGAAAGCTTCCGCTATATTGTTAACCTTACTGAGCATCTGAGCTCACCCCTTTCAATGTTTTAATATTTTTCCAGGATGTGAAGAAGTATTTTATGAATGACCTGCAGGGGTAGTCAGAAAGGGATATGAGTGTGGACTATTAAGAAAATGTTATTGTAGTTTGTTTACTTTTTGATGTAATGAAAGACTTATGAATGTATCTAGTGTTTCCAAGGCTACTAAACTAATCGGTCTTTCGAGACTTGATCTTTTGTGATCATGCCAATGTTATGAAGTAACGCACCGACTCTGGGTAGCTGGGGTCGGGGTGTTACAGTTGGTATCAGAGGCAGTTTAGTACTAACCTTGGAAGCTAGATTTAGATAAACTCTGATTAGAGCACATAGCCCGAAGATAGACTTTAAGGATTAGTATAGAAGAACTTCCTAGAATTTTGGTATTGTAGAGATGTTGTGAGTTTTCCGAGCAATACATCCCTGTCTGGATACGAGCAGGTAGAGGCGGCTCTGGCACAGATGTACCTAGGGGTAAAACCCGAAAACACTGCTTTGAGCTAGACTCGAACGGGAACTGGTGCACGACAACGGGTCTTGCTGCACTCTTGGTTACGACACTCCCAGGGGATATGTTTAGGATAATTCTCATTTTCTTTACAAACCACTATGAAGGGTTATGAGTATATACTTCCTCAAAGGAAACATTTCTTTTTATGATTATGGATTATATCCATAAATATTTCAATTTATGTAAAGTATTTTACAAATATGGAATTATGTATTTTATTTCATAAACTAATCTAGTTTATGCCATTGTTTAGAAATGGCGCCTAGTGGAAGGAATGGAAACCGTATCAATGAACGAACTCCGTGTAGGGATTGCCCTCCTGCTCAAGATAATTATGGTGGAGCTAGTGATACAACTGGTGCTGATCAGCTTCTCACCGTACTGGGACAACTCACACAGGTTATGAATAATAACCTTACTCGTATGGAGCACCCTGATCTGCAACGTGGAGGATCAATGCTAGAACATTTCACGAGACAACAACCACCAACCTTCAATGGGAGTACAAATCCTATAGTAGATGAGCAATGGATAAATTCCTTCGATAAAATATTCCATGCCTTGGGGGGTAGTGAAAGGGAGAAAGTTGTCATGGCAGTTTACCGCCTCACTGGAGATGCCGATCAATGGTGGTCACTAATTCAAAACACAAAGGAAGATGATGAATTAACAAACATGGAATGGAAGGAGTTCAAAGAGTTGTTCTTAGAAAAATACTTTCCTCGTGACCATTGAGAAGACATGGAATGGCAATTTCTGAGTCTGAGGCAGAAGGAGGATGAGAATGTCGCAAAGTATGAGGCTAACTTTACAAGGTTAGCGAGGCATGCTGCCGATTATATACGTAACCCAAGGAGTAAGATTGATCATTTCTTTGATGGGTTAAAACCATTTCTCCGTCGATCTTTAGTATCACAATCCTTCTCATCATACGAAGATATTGTCTCGTGTGCTATCAAGACAGAAAAGGAATTCTCTAAGTCTTATGACAACAAATTAAAGCAAGAGAAGAAGAGAACGGTGGAACAAGAGACAGATAAATGGAAAAAGGGAAAGAAGGATTTTCCATTATGTGATAATTGTGGGAAGAATCACCCTGGTACGTGCCTAAAAGGAATGAGAGTTTGTTATAAATGTGGTGAAAAGGTCACCAGGCTCGTGATTGCAAGGGAAAGAAAGAGGCTGTCAAAGTTTAATGCTACAATTGTAGGGAAATGGGGCATTATGCAAATGAATGTCCTAAGCGTCAAGGAAACTTACCTCAAAAAAGGCCAAGGGATCAAGGCCAATCTTATGTTGTGACTACAGTTGAAGCGGAATAATTAATGTATTGGTGCTTTTGGACTCAAGGATTATATTCTGGTTATAAGAATAATGTGATATATATAAAGATTGTACTGCAGTACTTTTTGATTTCAGTAAGGTTTTAATATGATTAAGGTAATCATATTTTTAGTATGTGACAATAAGAGAAACTTTTCTTTGTTTGGGGAATCTGATGTTACAATTGATTTTGGAATTTAGAGGCCTTTTAGAGAAAGTCTGGACCGAGGTATTTTGGATAACTATTAAGTTTGGAATGGATTAAGTTGAACCATGGATAGTATTGTTTAAGGTTAAAGAATTTCTGAAGATTATTTTTGGAATATTATAATACAATAGTTTTAGGAAAAGGACAACCTGCAGGGTGGGGAATAACCCATCGCGTCAGACAAAGCTGCAGGAATCGAACCCACAACCATAGTGCGACAAGCCTTTATTTCCTACCACTAGCCTACAGGAAGTCCCTGGTTATTACAAAATAGTTTTACTAATCTAAATGGTATGTGTTAATATTTGGAACCTTATACAATTAGGATAAAAAGAATATTTTTGAGTTCCGTTACCATTTGGAGTAAAAGATGGGTTTGTGGTAAAAATTTATTAACGAATGAAAGTATACATAACAAGTATGTATATTCCCTTACGTTCTTAGTAAATCTCCTAAATAAATTCCTCAACATTATAAAAAGTAACTTAAAACAAAAATGTTGTCGGTTAACTTTTCCAACTGGGGATTCAATGACCGTTTAACCAATCACAAGTTTGTGATTTTCTTGTAGTTAAACTTTCTCCTAATCCTGTTTTCTATAACTCTCCATCAGACCTTGATGGTTTGTTTATCCTCCATATCCATATTTTCATAGAATCCTAGAATGGGCTATATCGGGTGACCTTTGTACTTATCTTGCTTTCTTTTAATGTTATATATTTATTAACCTTATTTTCGATGTGGGTTTTCCTCAAAGGTATCTTCTCTTTGAAACCTTTTATTTTCAAAGAAAAATTTCAAATTGCGAGGACGCAATTTATTGAAGGAGGGGAGAATGTAACACCCCGAGCATCCATGATACGCTTCTCATTCAATAATGCAATAGCTTGCATTGTATGCAACTTCGAGTTCTAAAACACCGCGACTAATCAAAGTAGCCATTATGAATAGTAATAACCACTTTTTAAAATTATAGAAATTTTATATTTCAAAATGGACTTCATTTTTGGATTCGGAATATCGAAATTAGCCTATGTTAAAATTTTGGTATTTTTCTGAGAACTTCTAATTTTTTATGAATAGTGAAAAATATTTAAAAACAACTTTTTTAATCAAAATAATTTGTAGTGATAATTTATACTATTGAGTGGTTTTAAAGTATAATTAGAATATATTTTTACCATTTTATCCAATGGTGTTCATTAGAATTAATTTAACATTGAAATTGGACATAAATAATTGCCAATCTTTTGATATAAATTGTTTCTTAAAACACGCTATTTGTTGTGACAACGGGATTAATTATAAAATTAATTAATGCAACTTATATGTTTGGAATTTTGTAAAATAGACATCATTTTTGAATTCGGAATATCAATTATAGCTTAGGGTGAAAGTTTGGCATTGTTCTGAAAAACTTCAATTTTTGATGAATAGTGAAACCACTAAGTGGTAGATAAATAACTGATTTTTCGTTTAAATGAAATATTACCACTTCTGTGATTTGATTTTCAAAAATACAACATACATGGTTGTCATTAAGAAGTAAAATGTGGTCCAATGAGATCAAAAGAATTTTTTGGTGAATAGTAACTTTTAAGTTCTTAATCGCGATTAGAGGTAATTAGTGTAGTTTAAGGTAAAAACAATGTTTTAAAAAAATGATATGAGATTGATACTTGTCCTACTCCTATTGGATGTGCCATGGACGACCAAGACAACCCATGAGTCAACTTGGGGACCCCATGGATCCACTTTAGTTGGAAAATGACATTAATATATATTTATTTAATGTTAAAATTAAATTGATACAAACATGAGTTGTTTTACTAAAACAGTTTTTAAGTGGGGTTACACAAGTCCAAATTTTGACTATAAATATTCATTAGAAATCTAAAAATATTTCCTACATCATAGTAGTTTTTTTATAATTTTTAGACATTAAATAAATTAAATTATTTATGACATCATTATGATGCAGCGATGACCTCATTATTTAACGATTTAAATAAAATGAGAAGATAATGCAAGATCCAAGGCTTACACTTGTCCAAAGCCTATTGGATGGGTATATTTCGAAGCATTATCACCTTATCCACGAATTATATAATTTTGGGACCTTTAGAATCCGAAAATAATTGTATAATAAAGTAACATTTCCTTACTTTCCAAGAGTGCCCCTCCTCTCCTCTTATAAAATGCCCCCACCTCTACCACCTCATTCACACATTCAAGCCGATTGGTTAGGCCAAACTCTGCCCAAATACTCTCCCAACTTCCCCCTATTACTCCTAGAAGCCTCACTGTGGGCATAACTCTTCCCAAGGAAGCCTTTGGCTCAAATCAAAAAGAGTTACCCGATTTTGAGGTAATGTCTTCTCTAATGTTGTTTTGTTTCATTTTTCTTCTCCAACCCCCTAAACTCTTTTTATTAATTTATTTTGTAACAACACCAGTATCTTCAATATACTAGGATGTTGTTATAATAATGATTCGAGCTATACACACACCTACATCTAATGGTTAAAGAACATACGGTTTCTGTGGATGGCGAATTTCTGCCTCACGAAACGATGATTGTTCAACACTCATATAACACCTTCAAAGGTGGACATTAAGATGTCACTATTTTTATATATGATATATAATATGTTTATGTTGTACTTATTCTTGTGTATTTCTCATTTATGGCATACTTTATGATTTCCATTATGGGTAAAACGCGATAATTTCATTTTAGGAAGTGCGGACTACCGCCCCCTCAAAGTGATTTGAATCGTTA
Organism: Viscum album; assembly: GCA_963277665.1. Lineage (NCBI taxonomy): Eukaryota > Viridiplantae > Streptophyta > Magnoliopsida > Santalales > Viscaceae > Viscum > Viscum album. The sequence continues at coordinate 92,320,418 of OY728130.1, read as the reverse complement.
ATGCCATATGTGGGATGTATAAAGGATGGATTAAATGGTATTATACAATATATTATACTGTAATTATATTATAAATTTATATCATTATGATTTCATTCCATTAAATACGAAATAGAAATGAAAGTAGCGTTCATGCGTACGTACGGCTTACCGTCTCCATGAACGGTGCATTTCATTTCTTACCTCTAAATGTTACGTGACATTATGAATGAATGTATATACTGTATATATATGATATATATGATATATACATCATGAATATAATTCTGGATATAATGGATATTTCACAACATGAACAACTTGTAATTATAAGAAGTTTATTTTTGACTCAAGTACCAAAGATCGACAAAACGACCGTTATTAACTTAAATAATTAAATAATGTTCATAACATGGTAATAAGTGATATAAAAAGGATAATGAAATTTAAAATGGTTCTTAATAAGGTAGATATTAACTCTAGTTTATTATTCAGGAGGTTAAATAACGGTTGAGTAAAGTCGGACATGAGGTAAGGGAATTTCTTAACCCAATTTTCATTCTTTGGGTTAATCTCTTACTATCAAATTATGTCATGATATTATTATGTCCTATATTGTATTTGTACATTATTTATGTGTACTTATAGTGAATATACATTATAGATGTACTTTATTTAAAAAAATGATCTTTTTAAGGACATCGTCTCAATCCCCTTTCATTGAGGAATATTTGGTTTTATACAAAACTTTCTTTTATACGGTGTATAAAACCCTTTGACTTTTACGTTTATTCAAAAGGAATATTTTTTATACGAAGAGTTTTACTAAACGACAAAAAGGGAATGTTTTTCTTTCCGTACTTATGCGGCGACAACGACTTCTCCGCCGCCGTGACCATTATTTGAGTTTCGGCTTCCTCTACAAGCCATCATTTTTTTAATGAAAAATAAATACAAAGTTTTAACTTTATTTTATTTTGGTATTGAAAATGGTTTTGAAAGCATTTTTTATTATATCAATGTGTTGTATTTATATCTTGTGATTGAAATGTGGAAATGTTATGTTTCCTTTATGCATGTTTTATGTGATACATTTATGTTATGGTTTATGATATGTTTAAACCTATTCATATGAGGAATGTATTGGACTTAATGAGTGACGGGTGGAGCCCGCTATAGCTCCTCGATGCATCGGCAGGTCTCATGAGACAAACTAGTGTCTTGGCACGAGGCCTTGACAAAATCTTATTTGTGGTCTTGGCACGAGGACTTGACTACATGGTTATGATAGTCTGGCATTATGCATTCCATCATTATGAAAGTGGTTAATGATATTTCATGTGATTATTCGACCAGTAGAATATCCATGTGAAGAAGTAAATGGCATTATCTCATTTTAATTTTGCCATATTATGTTGATGTTCAAGTTTAAAAGGCTTTTGTTTTAGTTATACATTGCCTTAAATGTTAATGTTTATTTATGAAAGCTTCCGCTATATTGTTAACCTTACTGAGCATCTGAGCTCACCCCTTTCAATGTTTTAATATTTTTCCAGGATGTGAAGAAGTATTTTATAAATGACCTGCAGGGGTAGTCAGAAAGGGATATGAGTGTGGACTATGAAGACCATGTTATTTTAGTTTGTTTACTTTTTGATGTAATGAAAGACTTATGAATGTATCTAGTGTTTCCAAGGCTACTAAACTAATCGGTCTTTCGAGACTTGATCTTTTGTGATCATTCCAATGTTACGAAGTAACGCACCGACTCTGGGTAGCTGGGGTCGGGGCGTTACAGTTGGTATCAGAGGAAGTTTAGTACTAACCTTGGAAGCTAGATTTAGATAAACTCTGATTAGAGCACATAGCCCGAAGATAGACTTTAAGGATTAGTATAGAAGAACTTCCTAGAATTTTGGTATTGTAGAGATGTTGTGAGTTTTCCGAGCAATACATCTCTGTCTGGATACGAGCAGGTAGAGGAGGATCTGGCACAGATGTACCTAGGGGTAAAACCCGAAAACACTGCTTTGAGCTAGACTCGAACGGGAAGTGGTGCACGACAACGGGTCTTGCTGCACTCTTGGTTACGACACTCCCAGGGGATATTCTTAGGATAATTCTCATTTTCTTTACAAACCACTATGAAGGGTTATGAGTATATACTTCCTCAAAGGAAACATTTCTTTTTATGATTATGGATTATATCCATAAATATTTCAATTTATGTAAAGTATTTTACAAGTATGGAATTATGTATTTTATTTCATAAACTAATCTAGTTTATGCCATTGTTTAGAAATGGCGCCTAGTGGAAGGAATGGAAACCGTATCAATGCACGCACTCCGTGTAGGGATTGCCCTCCTGCTCAAGATAATTATGGTGGAGCTAGTGATACAACTGGTGCTGATCAGCTTCTCACCGTACTGGGACAACTCACGCAGGTTATGAATAATAACCTTACTCGTATGGAGCACCCTGATCTGCAACGTGGAGGATCAATGCTAGAACGTTTCACGAGGCAACAACCACCAACCTTCAATGGGAGTACAAATCCTATATTAGCTGAGCAATGGATAAATTCCTTAGAGAAAATATTCCATGCCTTGGGGGGTAGTGAAAGGGAGAAAGTTGTCATGGCAGTTTACCGCCTCACTGGAGATTCCGATCAATGGTGGTCACTAATTCAAAACACAAAGGAAGATGATGAATTAACAAACATGGAATGAAAGGAGTTCAAAGAGTTGTTCTTAGAAAAATACTTTCCTCGTGACCATCGAGCAGACATGGAAAGGCAATTTCTGAGTCTGAGGCAGAAGGAGGATGAGAATGTCGCAAAGTATGAGGCTAACTTTACAAGGTTAGCGAGGCATGCTGCCGATTATATACGTAACCCAAGGAGTAAGATTGATCATTTCTTTGATGGGTTAAAACCATTTCTCCGTCGATCTTTAGTATCACAATCCTTCTCATCATACGAAGATATTGTCTCGTGTGCTATCAAGACAGAAAAGGAATTCTCTAAGTCTTATGACAACAAAGTAAAGCAAGAGAAGAAGAGAACGGTGGAACAAGAGACAGATAAAGGGAAAAAGGGAAAGAAGGATTTTCCATTATGTGATAATTGTGGGAAGAATCACCCTGGTACGTGCCTAAAAGGAATGAGAGTTTGTTATAAATTTGGTGAAAAGGGTCACCAACCTCGTGATTGCAAGGGAAAGAAAGAGGTTGTCAAAGTCTAATGCTACAATTGTAGGGAAATGGGGCATTATGCAAATGAATGTCCTAAGCGTCAAGGAAACTTACCTCAAAAAAGGCCAAGGGATCAAGGCCAATCTTATGTTGTGACTACAGTTGAAGTGGAATAATTAATGTATTGGTGCTTTTGGACTCAAGGATTATATTCTGGTTATAAGAATAATGTGATATATATAAAGATTGTACTGCAGTACTTTTTGATTTCAGTAAGGTTTTAATATGATTAAGGTAATCATATTTTTAGTATGTGACAATAAGAGAAACTTTTCTTTGTTTGGGGAATCTGATGTTACAATTGATTTTGGAATTTAGAGGCCTTTTAGAGAAAGTCTGGACCGAGGTATTTTGGATAACTATTAAGTTTGGAATGGATTAAGTTGAACCATGGATAGTATTGTTTAAGGTTAAATAATTTCTGAAGATTATTTTTGGAATATTATAATACAATAGTTTTAGGAAAAGGACAACCTGCAGGGTGGGGAATAACCCATCGCGTCAGACAAAGCTGCAGGAATCGAACCCACAACCATAGTGCGACAAGCCTTTATTTCCTACCACTAGCCTACAGGAATTCCCTGGTTATTACAAAATAGTTTTACTAATCTAAATGGTATGTGTTAATATTTGGAACCTTATACAATTAGGATAAAAAGAATATTTTTGAGTTCCGTTACCATTTGGAGTAAAAGATGGGTTTGTGGTAAAAATTTATTAACGAATGAAAGTATACATAACAAGTATGTATATTCCCTTACGTTCTTAGTAAATCTCCTAAATAAATTCCTCAACATTATAAAAAGTAACTTAAAACAAAAATGTTGTCGGTTAACTTTTCCAACTGGGGATTCAATGACCGTTTAACCAATCACAAGTTTGTGATTTTCTTGTAGTTAAACTTTCTCCTAATCCTGTTTTCTATAACTCTCCATCAGACCTTGATGGTTTGTTTATCCTCCATATCCATATTTTCATAGAATCCTAGAATGGGCTATATCGGGTGACCTTTGTACTTATCTTGCTTTCTTTTAATGTTATATATTTATTAACCTTATTTCCGATGTGGGTTTTCCTCAAAGGTATCTTCTCTTTGCAACCTTTTATTTTCAAAGAAAAATTTCAAATTGCGAGGACGCAATTTATTGAAGGAGGGGAGAATGTAACACCCCGAGCATCCATGATACGCTTCTCATTCAATAATGCAATGGCTTGCATTGCATGTAACTTCGAGTTCTAAAACACCGCGACTAATCAAAATAGCCGTTATGAATAGTAATAACCACTTTTTAAAATTATAGAAATTTTATATTTCAAAATGGACTTCATTTTTGGATTCGGAATATCGAAATTAGCCTATGTTGAATTTTTGGTATTTTTCTGAGAACTTCTAATTTTTTATGAATAGTGAAAAATATTTAAAAACAACTTTTTTAATCAAAATAATTTGTAGTGATAATTTATACTATTGAGTGGTTTTAAAGTATAATTAGAATATATTTTTACCATTTTATCCAATGGTGTTCATTAGAATTAATTTAACATTGAAATTGGACATAAACAATTGCCAATCTTTTGATATAAATTGTTTCTTAAAACACGCTATTTGTTGTGACAGCGGGATTAATTATAAAATTAATTAATGCAACTTATATGTTTGGAATTTTGTAAAATAGACATCATTTTTGAATTCGGAATATCAATTATAGCTTAGGGTGAAAGTTTGGCATTGTTCTGAAAAACTTCAATTTTTGATGAATAGTGAAACCACTAAGTGGTAGTTAAATAACTGATTTTTCGTTTAAATGAAATATTACCACTTCTGTGATTTGATTTTCAAAAATACAACATACATGGTTTTCATTAAGAAGTAAAATGTGGTCCAATGAGATCAAAATAATTTTTTGGTGAATAGTAACTTTTAAGTTCTTAATCGCGATTAGAGGTAATTAGTGTAGTTTAAGGTAAAAACAATGTTTTAAAAAAATGATATGAGCTTGATACTTGTCCTACTCCTATTGGATGTGACATGGCCGACCAAGACAACCCATGAGTCAACTTGGGGACCCCATGGAGCCACTTTAGTTGGAAAATGACATTAATATATATTTATTTAATGTTAAAATTAAATTGATACAAACATGAGTTGTTTTACTAAAACAGTTTTTAAGTGGGGTTACACAAGTCCAAATTTTGACTATAAATATTCATTAGAAAGATAAAAAGATTTCCTACATCATAGTAGTTTGTTTATAATTTTTATACATTAAATAAATTAAATTATTTATGACATCATTATGATGCAGCGATGACCTCAATATTTAACGATTTAAATAAAATGAGAAGATAATGCAAGATCCAAGGCTTACACTTGTCCAAAGCCTATTGGATGGGTATATTTCGAAGCATTATCACCTTATACACGAATTATATAATTGTGGGACTTTTAGAATCCGAAAAGCATTGTATAATAATGTAACATTTCCTTACTTTCCAAGAGTGCCCCTCCTCTCCTCTTATAAAAGGCCCCCACCTCTACCACCTCATTCACACATTCAAGCCGATTGGTTCGGCCAAACTCTGCCCAAATACTCTCCCAACTTCCCCCTATTACTCCTAGAAGCCTCACTGTGGGCAGAACTCTTCCCAAGGAAGCCTCTGTCTCAAATCAAAAAGAGTTACCCGATTTTGAGGTAATGTCTTCTCTAATGTTGTTTTGTTTCATTTTTCTTCTCCAACCCCCTAAACTCTTTTTATTAATTTCTTTTGTAACAAAACCAGTATCCTAAATATACTAGGATGTTGTTATAATAAGGATTCGAGCTACACTTACACACACCTACATCTAATGGTTAAAGAACATACGGTTTCTGTGGATGGCGAATTTCTGCCTCACGAAACGATGATTGTTCAACACTCATATAACACCTTCAAAGGTGGCCATTAAGATGTCACTATTTTTATATATGATATATAATATGTTTATGTTTTACTTATGCTTCTGTATTTCTCATTTATGGCATACTTTATGATTTCCATTATGGGTAAAACGCGATAATTTCATTTTAGGAAGTGCGGACTACCGCCCCCTCAAAGTGATTTGAATCGTTAATGCCATATGTGGGATGTATAAAGGATGGATTAAATGGTATTATACACTATATTATACTGTAATTATATTATAAATTTATATCATTATGATTTCATTCCATTAAATACGAAATAGAAATGAAAGTAGCGTTCATGCGTACGTACGGCTTACCGTCTCCATGAACGGTGCATTTCATTTCTTACCTCTAAATGTTACGTGACATTATGAATGAATGTATATACTGTATATATATGATATATATGATATATACATCATGAATATAATTCTGGATATAATGGATATTTCACCACATGAACAACTTGTAATTATAAGAAGTTTATTTTTGACTCAAGTACCAAAGATCGACAAAACGACCGTTATTAACTTAAATAATTAAATAATGTCCATAACATGGTAATAAGTGATATAAAAAGGATAATGAAATTTAAAATGGTTCTTAATAAGGTAGATATTAACTCTAGTTTATTATTCAGGAGGTTAAAGAACGGTTGAGTCAAGTCGGACATGAGGTAAGGGAATTTCTTAACCCAATTTTCATTCTTTGGGTTAATCTCTTACTATCAAATTATGTCATGATATTATTATGTCCTATATTGTATTTTTACATTATTTATGTGTACTTATAGTGAATACACATTATAGATGTACTTTATTTAAAAAAATGATCTTTTTAAGGACATCGTCTCAATCCCCTTTGATTGAGGAATATTTGGTTTTATACAAAACTTTCTTTTATACGGTGTATAAACCCCTTTGACTTTTACGTTTATTCAAAAGGAATATTTTTTATACAAAGCATTTTACTAAACGACAAAAAGGGAATGTTTTTCTTTCCGTACTTATGCGGCGACAACGACTTCTCTGCCGCCGTGACCATTATTTGAGTTTCGGCTTCCTCTACAAGCCATCATTTTTTTAATGAAAAATAAATACAAAGTTTTAACTTTCTTTTATTTTGGTATTGAAAATGGTTTTTAAAGCGTTTTTTATTATATCAATGTGTTGTATTTATATCTTGTGATTGAAATGTGGAAATGTTATGTTTCCTTTATGCATGTTTTATGTGATACGTTTATGTTATGGTTTATGATATGTTTAAACCTATTCATATGAGGAATGCATTGGACTTAATAAGTGACGGGTGGAGCCCGCTATAGCTCCTCGATGCATCGGCAGGTCTCATGAGACAAACTAGTGTCTTGGCACGAGGCCTTGACAAAATCTTATTTGTGGTCTTGGCACGAGGCCTTGACTACATGGTTATGATAGTCTGGCATTATGCATTCCATCATTATGAAAGTGGTTAATGATATTTCATGTGATTATTCAACCAGTAGAATATCCATGTGAAGAAGTAAATGGCATTATCTCATTTTACTTTTGCCATATTATGTTGATGTTCAAGTTTAAAAGGCTTTTGTTTTAGTTATACATTGCCTTAAATGTTAATGTTTATTTATGAAAGCTTCCGCTATATTGTTAACCTTACTGAGCATCTGAGCTCACCCCTTTCAATGTTTTAATATTTTTCCAGGATGTGAAGAAGTATTTTATGAATGACCTGCAGGTGTAGTCAGAAAGGGATATGAGTGTGGACTATGAAGACCATGTTATTGTAGTTTGTTTACTTTTTGATGTAATGAAAGACTTATGAATGTATCTAGTGTTTCCAAGGCTACTAAACTAATCGGTCTTTCGAGACTTGATCTTTTGTGATCATGCCAATGTTACGAAGTAATGCACCGACTCTGGGTAGCTGGGGTCGGGGCGTTACAGTTGGTATCAGAGGCAGTTTAGTACTAACCTTGGAAGCTAGATTTAGATAAACTCTGATTAGAGCACATAGCCCGAAGTTAAACTTTAAGGATTAGTATAGAAGAACTTCCTAGAATTTTGGTATTGTAGAGATGTTGTGAGTTTTCCGAGCAATACATCCCTGTCTGGATACGAGCAGGTAGAGGCGGCTCTGGCACAGATGTACCTAGGGGTAAAACCCGAAAACACTGCTTTGAGCTAGACTCGAACGGGAACTGGTGCACGACAACGGGTCTTGCTGCACTTTTGGTTACGTCACTCCCAGGGGATATGCTTAGGATAATTCTCATTTTCTTTACAAACCACTATGAAGGGTTATGAGTATATACTTCCTCAAAGGAAACATTTCTTTTTATGATTATGGATTATATCCATAAATATTTCAATTTATGTAAGGTATTTTACAAATATGGAATTATGTATTTTATTTCATAAACTAATCTAGTTTATGCCATTGTTTAGAAATGGAGGCTAGTGGAAGGAATGGAAACCATATCAATGCACGCACTCCGTGTAGGGATTGCCCTCCTGCTCAAGATAATTATGGTGGAGATAGTGATACAACTGGTGCTGATCAGCTTCTCACCGTACTGGGACAACTCACGCAGGTTATGAATAATAACCTTACTCGTATGGAGAACCCTGATCTGCAACGTGGAGGATCAATGCTAGAACGTTTCACGAGGCAACAACCACCAACCTTCAATGGGAGTACAAATCCTATAGTAGCTGAGCAATGGATAAATTCCTTAGAGAAAATATTCCATGCCTTGGGGGGTAGTGAAAGGGAGAAAGTTGTCATGGCAGTTTACCGCCTCACTGGAGATGCCGATCAATGGTGGTCACTAATTCAAAACACAAAGGAAGATAATGAATAAACAAACATGGAATGGAAGGAGTTCAAAGATTTGTTCTTAGAAAAATACTTTCCTCGTGACCATCGAGCAGATATGGAAAGGCAATTTCTGAGCCTAAGGCAGAAGGAGGATGAGAATGTCGCAAAGTATGAGGCTAACTTTACAAGGTTAGCGAGGCATGCTGCCGATTATATACATAACCCAAGGAGTAAGATTGATCATTTATTTGATGGGTTAAAACCATTTCTCCGTCGATCTTTAGTATCACAATCCTTCTCATCATACGAAGATATTGTCTCGTGTGCTATCAAGACAGAAAAGGAATTCTCTAAGTCTTATGACAACAAAGTAAAGCTAGAGAAGAAGAGAACGGTGGAACAAGAGACAGATAAAGGGAAAAAGGGAAAGAAGGATTTTCCATTATGTGATAATTGTGGGAAGAATCACCCTGGTACGTGCCTAAAAGGAATGAGAGTTTGTTATAAATGTGGTGAAAAGGGTCACCAGGCTCGTGATTGCAAGGGAAAGAAAGAGGCTGTCAAAGTTTAATGCTACAATTGTAGGGAAATGGGGCATTATGCAAATGAATTTCCTATGCGTCAAGGAAACTTACCTCAAAAAAGGCCAAGGGATCAAGGCCAATCTTATGTTGTGACTACAGTTGAAGCGGAATAATTAATGTATTGGTGCTTTTGGACTCAAGGATTATATTCTGGTTATAAGAATAATGTGATATATATAAAGATTGTACTGCAGTACTTTTTGATTTCAGTAAGGTTTTAATATGATTAAGGTAATCATATTTTTAGTATGTGACAATAAGAGAAACTTTTCTTTGTTTGGTGAATCTGATGTTACAATTGATTTTGGAATTTAGAGGCCTTTTAGAGAAAGTCTGGACCGAGGTATTTTGGATAACTATTAAGTTTGGAATGGATTAAGTTGAACCATGGATAGTATTGTTTAAGGTTAAAGAATTTCTGAAGATTATTTTTGGAATATTATAATACAATAGTTTTAGGAAAAGGACAACCTGCAGGGTGGGGAATAACCCGTCGCGTCAGACAAAGCTGCAGGAATCGAACCCACAACCATAGTGCGACAAGCCTTTATTTCCAACCACTAGCCTACAGGAAGTCCCTGGTTATTATAAAATAGTTTTACTAATCTAAATGGTATGTGTTAATATTTGGAACCTTATACAATTAGGATAAAAAGAATATTTTTGAGTTCCGTTACCATTTGGAGTAAAAGATGGGTTTGTGGTAAAAATTTATTAACGAATGAAAGTATACATAACAAGTATGTATATTCCCTTACGTTCTTAGTAAATCTCCTAAATAAATTCCTCAACATTATAAAAAGTAACTTAAAACAAAAATGTTGTCGGTTAACTTTTCCAACTGGGGATTCAATGACCGTTTAACCAATCACAAGTTTGTGATTTTCTTGTAGTTAAACTTTCTCCTAATCCTGTTTTCTATAACTCTCCATCAGACCTTGATGGTTTGTTTCTCCTCCATATCCATATTTTCATAGAATCCTAGAATTGGCTATATCGGGTGACCTTTGTACTTATCTTGCTTTCTTTTAATGTTATATATTTATTAACCTTATTTCCGATGTGGGTTTTCCTCAAAGGTATATTCTCTTTGCAACCTTTTATTTTCAAAGAAAAATTTCAAATTGCGAGGACGCAATTTATTGAAGGAGGGGATAATGTAACACCCCGAGCATCCATGATACGCTTCTCATTCAATAATGCAATATCTTGCATTGTATGCAACTTCGAGTTCTAAAACACCGCGACTAATCAAAGTAGCCGTTATGAATAGTAATAACCACTTTTTAAAATTATAGAAATTTTATATTTCAAAATGGACTTCATTTTTGGATTCGGAATATCGAAATTAGCCTACGTTGAATTTTTGGTATTTTTCTGAGAACTTCTAATTTTTTATGAATAGTGAAAAATACTTAAAAACAACTTTTTTAATCAAAATAATTTGTAGTGATAAGTTATACTATTGAGTGGTTTTAAAGTATAATTAGAATATATTTTTACCATTTTATCCAATGGTGTTCATTATAATTAATTTAACATTGAAATTGGACATAAACAATTGCCAATCTTTTGATATAAATTGTTTCTTAAAACACGCTATTTGTTGTGACAGCGGGATTAATTATAAAATTAATTAATGCAACTTATATGTTTGGAATTTTGTAAAATAGACATCATTTTTGAATTCGTAATATCAATTATAGCTTAGGGTGAAAGTTTGGCATTGTTCTGAAAAACATCAATTTTTGATGAATAGTGAAACCACTAAGTGGTAGTTAAATAACTGATTTTTCGTTTAAATGAAATATTACCACTTCTGTGATTTGATTTTCAAAAATCCAACATACATGGTTGTCATTAAGAAGTAAAATGTGGTCCAATGAGATCAAAATAATTTTTTGGTGAATAGTAACTTTTAAGTTCTTAATCGCGATTAGGGGTAATTAGTGTAGTTTAAGGTAAAAACAATGTTTTAATAAAATGATATGAGCTTGATACTTGTCCTACTCCTATTGGATGTGCCATGGCCGACCAAGAAAACCCATGAGTCAACTTGGGGACCCCATGGAGCCACTTTAGTTGGAAAATGACATTAATATATATTTATTTAATGTTAAAATTAAATTGATACAAACATGAGTTGTTTTACTAAAACAGTTTTTAAGTGGGGTTACACAAGTCCAAATTTTGACTATAAATATTAATTAGAAAGCTAAAAAGATTTCCTACATCATAGTAGTTTTTTATAATTTTTAGACATTAAATAAATTAAATTATTTATGACATCATTATGATGCAGCGATGACCTCATTATTTAACGATTTAAATAAAATGAGAAGATAATGCAAGATCCAAGGCTTACACTTGTCCAAAGCCTATTGGATGGGTAGATTTAGAAACATTATCACCTTAGCCACGAATTATATAATTTTGGGACCTTTAGAATCCGAAAAGCATTGTATAATAATGTAACATTTCCTTACTTTCCAAGAGTGCCCCTCCTCTCCTCTTATAAAAGGCCCCCACCTCTACCACCTCATTCACACTTTCAAGACAATTGGTTCGGAAACACTCTTCCCAAATACTCTCCCAACTTCCCCCTATTACTCCTAGAAGCCTCACTGTGGGCAGAACTCTTCCCAAGGAAGCCTTTGGCTCAAATCAAAAAGAGTTACCCGATTTTGAGGTAATGTCTTCTCTAATGTTGTTTTGTTTCATTTTTCTTCTCCAACCCCCTAAACTCTTTTTATTCATTTCTTTTGTAACAACACCAGTATCCTCAATATACTAGTATGTTGTTATAATAAGGATTCGAGCTACACTTACACACACCTACATCTAATGGTTAAAGAACATACAGTTTCTCTGGATGGCGAATTTCTGCCTCACGAAACGATGATTGTTCAACACTCATATAACACCTTCAAAGGTGGCCATTAAGATGTCACTATTTTTATATATGATATATAATATGTTTATGTTTTACTTATGCTTCTGTATTTCTCATTTATGGCATACTTTATGATTTCCATTATGGGTAAAACGCGATAATTTCATTTTAGGAAGTGCGGACTACCGCCCCCTCAAAGTGATTTGAATCGTTAATGCCATATGTGGGATGTATAAAGGATGGATTAAATGGTATTATACACTATATTATACTGTAATTATATTATAAATTTATATCATAATGATTTCATTCCATTAAATACGAAATAGAAATGAAAGTAGCGTTCATGCGTACGTAAGGCTTACCGTCTCCATGAACGGTGCATTTCATTTCTTACCTCTAAATGTTACGTGAAATTATGAATGAATGTATATACTTTATATATATGATATATATGATATCTACATAATGAATATAATTCTGGATATAATGAATATTTCACCACATGAACAACTTGTAATTATAAGAAGTTTATTTTTGACTCAAGTACCAAAGATCGACAAAACGACCGTTATTAACTTAAATAATTAAATAATGTTCATAACACGGTAATAAGTGATATAAAAAGGATAATGAAATTTAAAATGGTTCTTAATAAGGTAGATATTAACTCTAGTTTATTATTCAGGAGGTTAAAGAACGGTTGAGTCAAGTCGTACATGAGGTAAGGGAATTTCTTAACCCAATTTTCATTCTTTGGGTTAATCTCCTACTATCAAATTATGTCATGATATTATTATGTCCTATATTGTATTTGTACATTATTTATGTGTACTTATAGTTAATACACATTATAGATGTACTTTATTTAAAAAAATGATCTTTTTAAGGACTTCGTCTCAATCCCCTTTCATTGAGGCATATTTGGTTTTATACAAAACTTTCTTTTATACGGTGTATAAACCCCTTTGACTTTTACGTTTATTCAAAAGGAATATTTTTTATACGAAGCGTTTTACTAAACAACAAAAAGGGAATGTTTTTCTTTCCGTACTTATGCGGCGACAACGACTTCTCCGCCACCGTGACCATTATTTGAGTTTCGGCTTCCTCTACAAGCCATCATTTTTTAATGAAAAATAAATACAAAGTTTTAACTTTCTTTTATTTTGGTATTGAAAATGGTTTTGAAAGTATTTTTTATTATATCAATGTGTTGTATTTATATCTTGTGATTGAAATGTGGAAATGTTATGTTTCCTTTATGCATGTTTTATGTGATACGTTTATGTTATGGTTTATGATATGTTTAAACCTATTCATATGAGGAATGCATTGGACTTAATAAGTGACGGGTGGAGCCCGCTATAGCTCCTCGATGCATCGGCAGGTCTCATGAGACAAACTAGTGTCTTGGCACGAGGCCTTGACAAAATCTTATTTGTGGTCTTGGCACGAGGCCTTGACTACATGGTTATGATAGTCTGGCATTATGAATTCCATCATTATGAAAGTGGTTAATGATATTTCATGTGATTATTCGACCAGTAGAATATCCATTTGAAGAAGTAAATGGCATTATCTCATTTTACTTTTGCCATATTATGTTGATGTTCAAGTTTAAAAGGCTTTTGTTTTAGTTATACATTGCCTTAAATGTTAATGTTTATTTATGAAAGCTTCTGCTATATTGTTAACCTTACTGAGCATCTGAGCTCACCCCTTTCAATGTTTTAATATTTTTCCAGGATGTGAAGAAGTATTTTATGAATGACCTGCAGGGGTAGTCAGAAAGGGATATGAGTGTGGACTATGAAGACCATGTTATTGTAGTTTGTTTACTTTTTGATGTAATGAAAGACTTATGAATGTATCTAGTGTTTCCAAGGCTACTAAACTAATCGGTCTTTCGAGACTTGATCTTTTGTGATCATGCCAATGTTATGAAGTAACGCACCGACTCTGGGTAGCTGGGGTCGGGGCGTTACATCATAACAGATCACATTATTTACCAAAGAATAAAAATCTATTCTTACTACATTTTACTAAATTAAAAATGGTAAGTTTAATGTATGATAATACCTTAAATTATATATCTCCAAAATTGAAAAAATATTTCCAATGGTTTAATTTTCATCATTCATTCAATAAATACCCATATATAACACTAATATCCTCAAAATTAAAGAGTATTTTAACCCAAAATGTTATCTAATACCCTTCATCTTAGACCCAAAAAATGATAAGATCATTAATCTAAGATAATCCTAATTGTTATATATATACCTTAACCAAATAAAAAATCTCTTGAATTATCATTAATCACCTAAAAATCAAAAATATTTGATCTTTTAATATGTTTCCAAAAAAATATAATACTAAACTCCCATCATATAAAACATCAAAAGTTGTATCAATGCTTTTAAACATAATACTATCCTTAGAAATATCATCCCAATACTCTTTATTTTTGTCCAAAAATCAATCACCTATTAAGGTTTATCAATCCAATAATCATGTGTTTTCTAAAATATCACTTTATCACTATATCACTGTTATAGGTTATCAATGCCATTAAATGTAAATTTCAAGTCCATAAATAAAAACAATATGGAACAATATTTATATATTTCATAATTCTTATATCTATAATATAATTTATATACCACTTGTACAACATAACTCTAAAACACCCATACATAAGAACTTTAATCTTCAAACTTCAACGATTTCTATCGCATATTTCCTTTCGTAGTCCTAAACATTTATGATAGGTACACTTCCTTGTAGTGCAATAATGGCCATATTAAAGAAGATTCCTCCTCCTCCTTGTACTTTTATAAAATCCAATGGTTATTCATGGTATAGAGGGTGCATTATTTTAGTGGTGATTTATATTGGATTTATAAAATATCAACCATTATATAACTAGGATACCATCATATTTCACTAAATGATGGCTGATAATATTTTAAAGAAGAACATTCCCCTAAATATGACAATGTTATACATAATCATAAATGTTTTTTATCAAATAATTTTGGGTGGCGACTTGATGTTCATAAGAAACATACATGAATACTTGTAGGGAATGAATTGAAATACAATACGAAACACACTACATATAATTTAGTCATCATGATCTATCTCAGCATAGCACATTCCTTGTTCCCTCTACCCTGGATTTTTTTCCCATCATGCTTATAAACCCTTATAATAGAGAATTGTTTTGGATAATGCCCAACTTCTACACATTTTTGAAATAGAACTGTATAAGGTATCTTAGATTTAAATTTATTTACATCCATCACATTATCTATTTTTTTGTAGCAACTGGATACTTTAGTCCTAATATTCTGGTACTTAAAACATCTCTAAGTTCCTTTGTGGCATTTCCCTTAGTGCCTTTATCAATACTTGTTGCACAAAGAAAATTGGGTATTCTTTCCCTTATCACCTTTACTATATGATCTTCCTTGATACTTCCAATTCTTTTAAATTATATGTATTTGGGAATTCTAAAAAGTACCAATTGTTAATTATTATTTTTGATAACTTTTTTGGAAAAATCACATGATTTCTGACTTTATCCCCCATCATGATAGGAATATCATTTGGGTAGTCCCCATATTTCCCTTCACATTGTTTGTTTACTCAGTCCCTTTTATTTCCCTCTATTCTATAGAATAAAGGGAAAAATTAGGGATGTGTAATTTTAAACTTTTAAACACATAATCAGGAATTTCCATCATGAATATGACTTTGTGAGGAACCATTGACGCTGAACGGTTTCCAACGTGTTTGTTCATGGAATTGAAAAAAACTAATATTTCTATATCCATAGGGACCTTCTTTCAAAAGAAAGGTGCTTGTTAGGGATTTTTACCCACAACTCTTAAGAAATCATGTTCGTCGAGAGGATGGGAAATTAGGATCATCACACCATTTAGAGGGTATTTATTGCCTACTCTATGAATCTCTTATTGATTTAAGATATCTTTCTGAATCCTTATTAATTTACAAGGATCAATGTAGGATTCCATTGAAATTTTCAATCAATAATTAGCATGTGTGGACTTCAGAATCAACCATATGTATTGAGCTTATTTATCAGTGGAGACATATATATGTATTTGAGGTTCTCCATCGATAGTATCCTAATATATACTACTTAGAGATTCTTTAGTCATTTTTATGACGATGTCAGTTTTTAAGCCACATAGTGGGGAACTCTAGAATTTATTGTTATCCAGAGAGACAGAAGTTTACACTAGAATTTACTTCTATTTAGGTAGATAAATATTACTTTGGAGTTTATTATCATATATGGAGACAAAATTTTTTTTGATGTTGGGATTGAACCCATTAATATGCTACATACGTATCCTCGTGAATGGAATAAGAACCCATGTAGTTGTGTGCCGATTAATGGGACACATCATATCTTTTAGGGTCATGTGATAAGGACCCAACTATATAGTTTAATGTCATGTGGTAAGGACATCTAGGTGGAAGGTGACTAGTCAAATCTTGGTATGGGACTTATGTCAAAACAACTCAAGGAACTTGGAAGGAATGTGAGCTCCCAATATGAATTATAATCAGCTGGGGATATGACCCAAAGAGAACAGTGCTGATTTGGAATATTGGGTTTGAACCTCATGGATACTTCCTACATATCCCGTTTGGATGGTAATCAAAGCCCACGTAGTTCGATGAGTCACACAGGGGAGTATGGACCTTTGATAGAAAAAGTTTGGGGATTAATCCTAAAGATGATTCCATTACAACAGGTTCAATGAGATATATCTTATCTCATGGAGATTTAGGGAGGCTTAATTTGGGGGTTACTCTTAAAAAGGATGCCCAGATTAAGGGAATTAGGATTGGGGATTACTATTAAAGAGGATTCCCTAATAAAGGGGGTATGATTTTTCATTTCATGGATGATATTGTATGGAGATTAGGCCTTAAGAATTCTTCTTACATATCCCAGTTATGGAAGGAATCGTAGTTCTTGGATTTCATTCCTTTAGGTGGATTGTGTGGGAATTAGAATCATCACTAACCTCTAAGCCCGTGTGAGTCATGCTTGGTGTGAGAAATAATGGGATGTGAACGATTTAACAAACCACACACGCACTTTATCCTACACTAGTGCAAGATTCCAAGTCTATGGTAGATGATTCCATGGCTGTGATGGAAGAGGTCATGGTTACGACACTTCCCTCACTTTACTTTACATTATACAAGGGTCCAATGTAAGGAAGGAGTGAAGGTGAAAGATGTAGAGGGAAGCAAGAATAAAACCCCCTACATGAAATTCTAGAGGATTACCTCAAGAATAGTGAACTTTATTGGTCCTAGAAGAGGAGGGAGACTTCTCTTTTATCAAAGGGAAAAGCATGTGTGATCCATATCCTCTCAACTATGAACCATAGTCTATGGGTATTAGAGATGAGAAAGGGAAGATAGAGTCCTATCCCAAGAATTCAAGACTAGGAACTCCACAAAACGTTCCCTATGGTATGGTTCCATGTGACCATAGATATAAAAACCTAAATACATCCCAAATATCTTGACCCTATGGTAGGACAAGTGCAGGAAACCTCGGACCATAGAAATACAAAACCAAATGGGTAACACACTGATGTGACTTTCCCTAAGTATTTTTAAACTAGGATGTCATGGTGGAGGTTTCAGAATGATCCATTTCAGAAAGGGTATCCAATAGAATATAATCCATATAATGTGTGTATTTGAAGGAGTTTTCATGAAAGGCTCGAACAAGATGAAGTGTAGGGTGAACCAAGGAGGCCGTGCAAGGTGGAGTCGCGTATCTAGGATTGGGAGAAAAGATTTTTCCTTAAGTTATGAACAAAAAAAATGACTATAGTTTGTCGAGACATGGGTAAAGCCTTCAAGGGTATTTATAGGTTTTCCCAGAAGTAAGTCACACAAGTTCCTGTTCGATGAATAGAGGTCGCGTAAGTCTTCTTAAATTAAGAGAGTTGGGTGAACTTTTCCCGCAAGTGTTGTTTATTTTAAACAGTAAATGGATTTATGTCCCACTATCCCATTTAATTCTCTACCTTTAGGTGTTATGAAACCACCTTAGAGATTTTTAAAGACTTGGGCTAAGAACTAGGGTGATCAGAGCTGTAATCATACTTTAGGGAAATTTTTTTGTACAAATAAAGGCTCCAGGGTCTATTTTTAGGAAAATATGGTACCTTGGGTGAAGGAGAATAGTTGCGGAAGTGGTGGGGTAGGAAAGTGGTGTGACATTCAAGTAATTTCATACCATCGGTTATTTGGGCTATCTTGAGAGATCCATTTTTTTAGCCTTTTCAAATTTCAAAATTCTCTTTCGGTTTTATCCTCTGTTTTCTAAGGAATTTCCATTGGAAATTTTTTATCCATGTGATGGAACGAAGTGTCAACAAAAGCCCCCCATTAGGATTAGATCAAAATGAAAAGAGGTTAGAGTCCTATGGTTATAGGGATGAAAAATACAAATAGTTCATGCAATTTCTGAGTATTTTGAAGTTCATGCAAGTCTGTCGTGCCATATCATTGTGCAGGTAGACTTTCTCGTCAATATATAGGCCCTTCACTTTAGAAGAAAGGTATCACTATTCTAAAATTCAAGATTTTTCCATGAAAGTATTCCTCACATACACTTTTATTTTCTATTCGCACAGATTCTATATGTATTTGAGTTTTTTACAGCAAGTTTAGTGACACACTTTCACACCACAATTACACTTGAACACCACAATTACACTTGTGTACCTTAATGTTGTTTTCCAATTTTCTTTATTTTTAAAAAAATCATAATGAACCTACTCTGAAATTAAATTAATATTTATTTTTAGATTATATGGCTCCCAAGAGGATCACAACTTCTAATGACCAGGATAGCAAGAAAACCGAGGATATGATGAAGATCATAAGGGATGATTACTATAACATTTGTGAAACCACCCTTCTTGGTCTTGTAGAGTGTCGGAAGAAATATCATCATAATTTTACAAAGATTAATTATCTACCACTTTATGGTTATGTCTATCTATGAGATGTCCACATTTCATAAACAAAGAATTATATCCTCATCTCTTGGTTTCAAGACTACAAAAACATTTCATATCCTAAAATTTCTTGTGCGCGCACATATACCAATGATGGAATGGAAGCCACAACATATGTTATGCATCATAGCCCATGTGATCCAGATCTGAAACTATATACACCCAAACTAAAGCCTATTTTTTACTCATCCATTTTTTGAGATTCACAAATGGATCAATTGAAAGTCTGGAAGAAAGGTTGAGAATTTTTTCCATGAGGGATTGTTAAGCTAGAATGGATTTGGGCATACTAGGTGAGAAAAACATGTTTAGAGTTAAAAGATGATATAAAAGTCACTATAATTTGTGAGGAAGTATGGGTAGTACAAACCTATGTATGTAGGACTGATGATTTTGTTCCAGAACTACTGATACAGTCAATCCCACAGAATAATTCATCCAATATAATTCATAGAGAAGTGGGTATCAGTTGTTGGGACATGTACAAGATCTCTGGGGCACTAATCCTTAGATATATGTATAATGAATTCATCCCTCTAACGGAAACATGAAATGATGCTAACAGGGTTCCATCATTAGCATGTGAGTTACTAAAGATAGCTCAAAAAATTAAGAAGGAAAATCCCTATGCAAATGGTAATATTTATCTCAATAATTGGATGTGAATATAATAGATGAAGAAGAAAGAGAGATGTCCCACTTATATGTGTCCAATAAGTTATCCCGAGGTAGTAAAAAGAAGTGCACCAAACACCTTTCGGTCTACACCAAAAAAAGGAGACTTTGACAAGTGGGGATATGAAATTAACTACAAGATTCCTACCAAGAAACCTCTTGTGGGATTTTTGGATTTATGTATCAGTGTCTATTTGTTGCATGCTCGACATTCCAAAGGCAGTGTAAGGCCCAAAATATTTTTCATAGTGGCTATACTGTTAGAGAGGAAAATGGTGGGATTTTCCATCCCTATTATAGAAATGATTTATAAGAGAATATTGCATATACATAGAGGGAAGGATCCTTTCATAATAGAAGGACCATTATAAGTTTTATGGGGATGAATCATGACTCGTTTTTGAACTTATATTGTGTAGAGAGGGATCTAGGTCCTTGGAAGGACCATCTGACCTTTTGTTTAGGATTTCTCAGGTATTCTTCCCTTATCCTTGACACCTCTTGACATTCAACCCTGGTTGATCATGTTCAAGAAATTATATTTCTTTCCCTATGGAAATTATCCAATGGGGAGGTTTGTTGATGATGATATGACCAGCGTAGAGTTGAGGTCATATATGCTATCTTGTAGGGATAGTTTATCGGAAACCATAATCAATGTAGAAGTCATATGTAAGGCCAATGAACCTTATTTATTTTCATGCCAATTAAAATGCTTTCAACAGATTATTTTATCCCCTCCAGTGCAAGCTGGACTAACACAACATTCGATGGTGACTCAACAACTATGGTTGCTGATAGACATATAGAAGATAAGGGAAATGATCAATCTACCTATGGATGATGTAGAAAGAAGACTGATAATTAGGTATGATGAACCTTGGAGAGAATCATACCATGAATGTGTGCTAAATAATGTCATTCCCCATGTTAGAGTAAAGAGGCGGAGTAGGAAATAATCCTCTCATTTGGAAGTCACATCATCTCTTTCAAAGGCTAAGACATAAAATTCAAAGGGTGAGGATGATGAGGCTCATAACTCACTGAAGATACCTCATGAAAGATATATTCCACCATCCATAATTAATAGGGCTACACTATCATCAACAACGAAGAATACACCTAGGCAGTCTAGTCGCCATCACCATGAAGAGAATCGGGTTCCATTTTCTAGTTCATCATTTGGACAGTAGAAATTTGGAAGCCTATTAAGGCTAAGGCCACAGGATCATCTTCACAGTAGGCTGGAATGTATTCTGAATATGTACAACCATAGGAGGTTAATGTGTGGAAAAAAAGTGTGATTCTGAAACTATGTGGGAGCCTTTATATAAGGTATTGTGTATTCCAGGAATAGGAGATCTACGAGATTTATCTACTATTCACTCTAATAATAAACCTAATGAAGTAAGAATTTATATATAAGAGTTATATATGCTCATATATTCAACTAGAAATTCAATCCCCACTGCAAAACAAGTGAAGGAAATGATATATCATGAAACCGCAAAATGGATTGACCTTTCATCTTCTGAGGGATGGTGTGATTTTATCAATCCCAAACATGTATGTTTCCTTCTTATCATATTAATTTATTCTTTTACTTTATATTTTAGTCAAAGAATTATTGGTCAAGGTAAGGATCATTTTAATTTTCAGATGAATAAGGGAAAATCATTTGAAATTTCATCTCCATGGTATACCCCTGGTGGTACTGCACTGGTGGTTGCTGGATCACCCATTGAATCAGGGGAATTATCTCCATGACGACAGGCCATGGAGGAAGATATAGTAGGAGGCTTCCCATCTCCAATAACTATTTCTGGAGATGATGATGATAGTCCTCCTTTGAATAAAACAAAGAATAAGGTACACCAAAGAATGAAATTCTTGGGTAAGCGCTTCATTACAAGTGGTAAGTCTTCCTGATATTATCAATTTTGACTTCATCCAAATACAGTATTTAAAATTCCTAGAATTGTAAGAACTTCTTGTGTTTCTTAACTTAGAGAAGTTACCAATGAACCTCTATAAACCTTGGGGCACTTCCAATAATGTGAATATCCCTAAAAATGATGTGGATCCTTTGACTGTAGAGGCATGTAGGACAGAGAAAACAACATCTACTCTTGGAACCGCTCTTATCCCTACTATTGGGAGAGAGGAGACATCTGGTATATAAAAAATTCTTTATGAGAAGCTATATAAGAACAAATTAATTTCATTTATATATTATTTCAGGTTCTTCACATGCACCATAAAATCCTACAATAACTGATATTGACCATGTGGTTGTCACTGAGGAGGCAGTTTGGGGTCTAATGTTGTCGGAGGAGGGTCATGAATATAACATACCAAGTAATTAATGAATAATAGATATTTTTACCTATGTCTATTAATGAATTAGATAATGTTTTAGAGGCTTAAAAGGAAAATTAATCCAATCTTAGGCATGGAATACACTAATATTTTTAAAAGATTGTTTTACTTCCTTTTGATGGCAAACCATTTTTAAATCTATATTTTGACAATTTTATAAGATATGTTTGTCAAAATAGACTTATTCTTTATGATTGGGACATAAAAATTTACTTTGTGTGAATTTTTGGTATTTTTCTGACAATGTTCATTTTTTATGAATAGTGAAAAATACTGCATTTTACATCAAAACTGTTTTTTAATCTACTTTATTTATATGATAAGATTATCATTTTAATTGGTTTTAAAGTTAAATTAGAATATATTTTTACCATTTAATCCAATGGTGGTCATTAGGATTAATTTCACTTTGGAATTGGGCATAAACTAATGCCAAATGTTTCATAGATATTGTTTAAAAAAAAACCCGCTATTTGTTTTGACAACGGGAATTATTTTTAAATAAATTATTGAAATTTCTGTGTTTGTAATTTGGTAAAATGGATTACATATTTATAATCAGAAGGTCTAAATTATGTAATCAAGACTCTTTTGTTTTTGGACACTATGAATAGTAACGACGATAATTATCTTTAATTATCTTGATTAATGAGTAATCAGGTAGTTAAGGATAATAAAATGATATCATAATAATACAAAAAGACCACAACATGTGTCATAAGTCTACTGGTTGTCTCATGGCCGACCATGGGATGCCTTGTGCCAAACTTGGGGCCCCATGGAATCACTTTTGTGAGAAAGTGACTTTTTATCTTTTTATTTTTAAAAAATGTTAAATGTGACAAAGAATGTATCACCTAAGTACAATATTTTTAATTTTGTCTACATAAATGATATTTTAGACTATAAATATTCATTGGAAAGCTAAAAATATTTCCTACATCATAGTATTTTGTTTATAATTTTTAGACATTAAATGTATTAAATTATTTATAACATCATGATGATGCAGCGATTACCTCATTAATAAAGGATTTAAATAAAATGAAATGATAATGTAAAATCTATGACCTACACATGTCCAAAACCTATTGGATGGGTGGATTTTGAACCCTTATCACCTTACCCTCGAATTATATCAATGTGGGACCTTCTGAATCCGAAAATCATTTTCAAATAAAGTAACATTTATTTACTTTCCAAGAGTGCCCCTCCTCTCCTCTTATAAAAGGCCCCCACCTCTACCTCCTTACCCACACTCTCAAAGCCTTTGGCTCGGCCAATGTAACGCCCCGACCCTAGTTACCCAGAGTCGGTGCATTATTACATAACATTGGCATGATCACAAGAAAGATCAAATCTCGAAAGACCGATTGGTTTAGTAGCCTTGGAAACACTAGATATATTCATAAGTTTTACATTACATCATAAATTGAAAAACTACTACGACAACATAATGTCTCCATAGTCCAAACTATTATCCCCTCATAATATCCCTGCAGGTCATTCATAACTTAGTTCTTCACATCCTGGGAAAAATAAAATATAGAAAAGGGGTGAGCTCAAATGCCCAGTAAGGATAACAATATAGCGGAACATTCAAAAATAAGCATAAACATTTAAGGTAATGCATTACTAAAACAAAAGCCTTTTAAACTTGAACTTCAACATAGTATGGAAAAAGTAAAATGAAATAATTCCATTTACATATTCACATGGATATTCTACTAATTGAATAATCACATGCAATATCAATAACCACTTTCATAATGTCAGAATGCATAATGCTGAACTTTAATTTCTTTGTCAAGGCCTCGTCCCAAGACCTAGGGGCTAACTGTAACCGGAACCCAACTCGGAGTGCCTCTAATAACCGGACACCAACCCGGAGTGCCTCTAATAATCGGACACCAACCCGGAGTTCCTCTAATAACCGGAGACCAAACCGGAGTTCCTCTAATAACCGGAGACCAAACCGGAGGGCTTACTTTTACCGGTCCCCAACCCGGAACATACTTTTCTAACACATTCATCTGAATGAAAGGTTGAAATATAACATAAACATTCGAATTAAAAATAACTTCTGAAATGTCAATACTTTAAAAAAATCCATTAGTGACATAAGAATATCTTATCTACAGTCAAAAATATCACAGAACCTTCAATAAAATATGGATGTTTTGTATCATAATAAATCAACTTCAAATAAGCTTAAAAGCCATCAAAGGATGTTGACATAGATGAAATCAGAACTATTTTAGAGAAATATCTCTTTTTTTTAATCATTTAAAAAAACATTTTCTTTGAAAATATTCTTATAAGCTTGTAAGGGAAGCTTCGACGATTTTATAACGATGTAAAATAGCCACACCCTCCGTATAAGTTAAAAAAAACATTCTTACCATAATTTTGTCAAAAAGGTTAAAAAGCACCTTGTTTGGAAAACGACGGAAAGATTCCTTTATAAACCTCTTATAAAAAGTCAAACAAGGGTATAAATGACTTTAACCCATATTCTAGTAAATAGTAAAAATGTTTTGAATTTCATTTTTAAGAAACATGGATGTGGATGATAAAGAGATCCCAGTAGATTATTACGTATAAACAACCTCGGATAATGAAGAGATTGCGAAATAACCCTTACCAATTTGGTAACTTATGAAACATACAACCCATGAAAGAGTTATCATACAATTAATATGTAAATACACATAAATTAGAGTGTATTACACAAAGAATATAATTATGGGCAGTATATACACCACACAATAGGTGATGGTGGCAATATGGAATGAATCTCACAGGAATAAGGAGTGAGATGAAAACCCCTTACCTTGTACTTTTCCTTGGTTGGGGTAGGTTAACCTCCTGTATAATGGTGAAATAATTGTTATTAAATTATAAAAGAATCATATACATTAATATGATATCATATATGATCTTTTAATATTGATTTGATATTAATATCTTAGTATTATCGTTGTTTCGGGTGTTAACTTACTTGTTTTCTTTTATATATTTTGTTACGTAAGACATGTTTGTAAAGGATAGGTTGTACATTATTCATATCCATAATGATATCAAGTCCTTAAACATCATTTTTTAAATCATCAAATGATAATTATACTTGAATGGATACGATGGAGAATGAATCTCATCGCGTTCGTGGAGACGGTAGTCCGTACGTACGCACGAGCGACAATATCATTCTTTTGATATTAAAATAATATATAAATGGATGGTATATCATTTATACAGAATCATTAACATTTTATATTTATTATTTACATGAGTTACACATCATTATTATACCCATCCAAATAATATTATATTGAATAACAATTACACCACGACGTGGAGACGGTAAGCCGTACGTACGCACGTATGGTGACATGTTATTCAAAGGGTGGATAGAATACTGAATATGGTTGTACCATATTTATAATAACATCACAGTATATATATGATACTGGAGTTATTATTTTATAATGGTAACAACAAATGAAGAAGAAGTGGAAGAAGAAAGGAACTTGGAAAAGGGTGGTGAAATCATTACCTCTGCTTTGGTTTCTTCCTTTTGATTTGATCAAAAGGGATCCTTAGGTTGGCTTTCTGATCGAACTAAGGCCTCTAGGGTGTAGTGAGGTAAGTTGGGAGAGTATTTGGGCAGAGTTTTTCCGAACCAAAAGGTTTTGATGTTGTGAAGAAATGAGAAGGAGGAGTGCCCTTTTATAAGAGGGGTGAGGGGCACCTTTGGAAAAGCTAGAAATATTAGTTTATAATAAATTCATATTCGGTTTATAATGGCTAAAAAGTTGATTATTTAAATGTTAAGGTGGGGAGGGGTCGAAAACAACTCAACCAATATAATTTAGAAAGGTTTGGGTACTTATATTAACCTTATCTTTAAGTATTAACTCTAAGTTAATTTGTTTCACTTTAACAATGTCTCTTTGTATTTTTATATAATATGGTTAATAAACTTACTATATACATCCAAGAGACCCCCAAGTGGTCCATTAATGATGAAACTATCATGATATAAGTCTCTTGGCCGAACCTTAGATTTTTAGGAATTTAATATCAATTAATAATATAATATTTGTTTTAAGAACTCTTTTATGTCAATTTTGACACTATTCAATAGTTGATTTTTGTGAAACTCATAACAGATTTATTACTTCGAAAAAAGTCAATTAACACAATCCTAATATATCATATTATCCTAGAAAATTAGTTTAATTCATTAAAAGGTTCATATTATATTTATTTGGGTATTTATAATATCAATTATTTTAATTTTTCTCTATTATAGTAATTAATTCATCATCATTGTGTCATAAATAAATTAACTTATTTAATGTATAAAAATTATAAATAAAATATAATTATGTAGGAAATATTTTTATATTTCTAATTAATATTTATAATCTAAAATCCAACATATATAACCCTATGTAAAAATTGTTTTTCTAAAGGATATATGCTTGTGTCATTTTTGTATTCATTTTAACTTAATTGAAATAAAGTGTCCCTATCACCTACAAGTGGCACCATGGGGTCCCAAAATCGACCCAAAGATGCCTATGATCTAACATGTATCAACCAATAAGTCTAGGACACGTTTTAGGGTAATTTAGTATTATTATAATATTATTTTTTAACCATTATTTACCGGATTTACCCTTAACCATGGTAAATAAAATATTTACCGCAGTAATTATTCAAAATGTCTAAAAATAAAAGTTACCTATTTACACAATTTGGACATCCTGATTCCAAATATTGAATCCAGTTTTCTAAATTCAAAACACAGAAGTGGCAGAAATTAATTTAAAATTAATTCCCGCTGTCAAAACAAAAAGCGTGTTTTTAAGAGATAATAACTATCAAAAGATTGACACTTGTTTATGTTCGGTTTAATTGTAAAATTATGTCCAATGACCAACATTATATTAAATGGTAAAAATATATTCTAAATATACTTTAAAACCACTCAAATTCATAATTTATCACTATTAATTATTTTGATTAAAAAAGTTGTTTTTAATTAATATTTAGTAATTTTCACTATTCATCAAAATATGAAAGTTATCGGAAAAGTACCAAAACTTCACCTTAGGCTAAATTCGATACTCCGAATCCAAAAAATAATTCCATTTTGATAGATAAAATTTCTAAAATTTTAAAAGGTAGGTATTACTGTTCATAACGGCTAGTTTGATTGGTTGTGGTGTGTTAGAACTCGAAGTTGCGTACAACACACGCTACTGTATTATTCAAAAGAAAGCGTATCATGGAAGCTTGGGATGTTTCATTTTAAATTTTTTGATGTCCCCATTTAGTCAAAAAGTTTAAAATATTGTATTTAAAAAGGTTTCACTAATAAAATTTGATAAAAGTGCAATACTGAAAATGAATCTGTTCTTGCATTATGTCTAAGAAATTCATAATATGGATTCTAAAATTATAAGGATTATATAAAGTTTAAAATTTAGTTAATACTATTCAAAAACTCTTTTGAATGGATTTTGTTTTTGGTAATTCATGGTGTGATTGAACTCAGTGTTGCGTGTAGTGAAATTTATTGAATTATTTTGAAGAAATAACACACTATGAAATCTTGGGGTGTTACATTCTCCCCTCCTTCAATAAATTGCGTCCTCGCAATTTGAAATTGTTCTTCAAAAATAAAAGGTTGAAAATAGAAAATATATTTGTGGGAAAACCCACATCAGAAATTGGGTTACTAAAATTTATTCTTAATATGAGGAAAAGAGAAATGAAAGGGTCACTACCAAATTATGATCTCGATTAGGAGAACATTGGTGGCAATTAGAGACATATAATTGGAGGAAAAACGTAAATATTTATAGGTAGTGATTGAGGTCATCAATCACAAACAAGTATAAAATTGAGGTCCTTAAACTCATCAATCTATGATGATTTGAAATACCATCAGTTCAACAAAACATATGGTATTGGGATAACACATTTTTGACGTTTCAAAATATATTAGTTGAATTCCCACATCGAAAAATGAATTAATGAGGCCTCTATTTAAAATAAAGAGTGGAAAGTATGAAGATTACCGAAAATAACACGTACTAGGGTTCCATGTAGGAAAATATGGATATGGAAGAGAAATCTAACCATCAATTATTTGATGGAGAGTTATAGAGAACATGGCTATGAAAAGGCCAACAATCCCAAAGCCATAAATTAGTGATGATTTAAGGTACCATCTAGGACAACATTTTTGTTCTAAGTTCCTTTTATTAATGTTGAGGAATTTATTTATGAGATTGGCTAAGATCATAAGGAGATATAATTACTTTATAATTAAAGTTTTATCCATTAATAAATTTCTACCACAACTCATCTTTCACTCTAAAATATAATATAATGTAAAAAAAAATTCTATTTATACTATTCG
Organism: Viscum album; assembly: GCA_963277665.1. NCBI lineage: Eukaryota > Viridiplantae > Streptophyta > Magnoliopsida > Santalales > Viscaceae > Viscum > Viscum album. The sequence goes on along the minus strand of OY728130.1, from coordinate 92,291,366 downwards.
TACAGGGTTCCAAAATAAATGAATTTATAATCCTTCTACCAGATCTTTTAAAAAAACTACATTATTTAATCCAGGACATCTCGTGGGCCAGTGGTAGGTGATACACCCTTGTCGCCCTTCGGTTGCGGGTTCAAGTCTCGCAGCCTTGCCGGACGCAACGGGTTGCCGCCCGACCTCCGAGTTGTCCTTTTATGGCAATCCAAAATAATCCAAACTAGAACTATCCAAAATACTTCTGTCCAAACTTACAGTCCAACATTTATAAGGAAGGTAAACATAATGTAGATCCTTTTTACCCCATAATAGCATATGAATACCTTCATCATGTATTCTTTTAATACACTGAAACATCATGAATTACCATATTCCTTATTGATTACATTCATGCTCCCTTATTCCATATAGAATGCTGGATATACTTCATCAATCCAAAAATGTTTTAAACCCCAACAATGATGGAATATACAAATCATTAATCAGTTCCAAGGTAGTCAAGAATATCTAATATAATTTATCCAAAACAATCATGTATTATTCTAAAATCACTACCTCGGTATCAGAACTATATTATGTTTTATCATTCTCTCAACCATATATTTTCTAAAAATTTATCCTGCTATTGAGTCACATTTCTTTGTTCCACACAATCTCAAGTCCTTAATGAAATAATACTGTAGTACAATCCTTATATACTCCATAATTATTATAACAAGTACATTGTTGATACAACATTCAATTGACATAATCAACATAAGAACTCTAATCATTCCTCTTCATCTGTGGTAGTATCATAACTTCATTATTATCCAATAGCATCATTTGTGGCATAGTCTGATGATTGGGACATAGGTTCGCGTAGTGTCCAAACTCCTTGCAAATGAAGCATTGTACATTTGAAACCATTTTCTTAGCCTTGCAGTCATGTACTTTGTGCCCTTTTCCTCCACACTTATAACAAATTCCCATTCCTTTCAGGCAAGTTCCAGGGTGTTTCTTTCCACAGTTATCACATATGGGAAAATTCTTCTTTTCCCTCTTCCATTTATCTATCTTTCTCTCTTCCATCCATTTCTCCTCTTGCTTCCCTTCAAAGCCATAGGACTCAGTAAACTCTTTACTTATCTTATCAACACATGATATTATTTCTTCATATGATGATAATACATGCGAGACTATTTCTCTTGTAAATTCTGGCTTAAGACCATAAAATATATGATCCTTCTTTCTCTTTGTATCATGTGCATTGCTAGAGTTCTCATTCCTTCTACTGGGCACCATTTATAAACAATGGCATGCATTATATTTGTTTATGAATCAAAATAAATAATCCCATACTTATAAAACACTTAACATAAATTGAACTATTGATGGAGATAATCCATAATCATAAAAATGTTTTCTTTGAGGAAGTATATACTCATAAACCCTTCATAATGATTTGTAAAGAAAATGAGAGTTATCCTAAGCATATCCCCCGGGAGTGTCGTAACCAAGAGTGCAGCAAGGCCCGTTGTCGTGCACCAGTTCCCATTCGAGTCTAGCTCAAAGCGGTGTTTTCGAGTTTTACCCCTAGGAACATCTGTGCCAGAGCCGCCTCTACCTGCTCATATCCAGACATGGATGTATTGCTTGGAAAACTCACAAAATCTCTACAATACCAAAATTCTAGAATGTTTATCTATACTAATCCTCAAAGTTCATCTTAGGTCTACGTGATCTAATCAGAGATTATCTAAATCTAGCTTCCAAGGTTTGTACTAAACTTCCTCTGATACCAACTGTAACGCCCCGACCCTAGTTACCAAGAGTCGGTGCATTATTACATAACATTGGCATGATCACAAGAAAGAGCAAATCTCGAAAGACCGATTGGTTTAGTAGCCTTGGAAACACTAGATATATTCATAAGTTTTACATTACATCATAAATTGAAAAACTACTACGACAACATAATGTCTCCATAGTCCACACTATTATCCCCTCATAATATCCCTGCAGGTCATTCATAACTTAGTTATTCACATCCTGGGAAAAATAAAATATAGAAAAGGGGTGAGCTCAAATGCCCAGTAAGGATAACAATATAGCGGAACATTCAAAAATAAGCATAAACATTTAAGGCAATGCATTACTAAAACAAAAGCCTTTTAAACTTGAACTTCAACATAGTATGTCAAAAGTAAAATGAAATAATGCCATTTACATATTCACATGGATATTCTACTAATAGAATAATCACATGCAATATCAATAACCACTTTCATAATGTCAGAATGCATAATGCTGAACTTTAATTTCTTTGTCAAGGCCTCGTCCCAAGACCTAGGGGCTAACTGTAACCGGAACCCAAATCGGAGTGCCTCTAATAACCGGACACCAAACCGGAGTGCCTCTAATAACCGGACACCAACCCGGAGTTCCTCTAATAACCGAAGACCAAACCGGAGTTCCTCTAATAACCGGAGACCAAACCGGAGGGCTTACTTTTACCAGTCCCCAACCCGGAACATACTTGTCTAACACATTCATCTGAATGAAAGGTTGAAATATAACATAAACATTCGAATTAAAAATAACTTCTGAAATGTCAATATTTTAAAAAAATCCATGAGGGACATAAGATTAGCTTATCCACAGTCAAAAATATCACAAAACCTTCACTAAAATATGGATGTTTTGTATCATAATAAATCAACATCAAATAATCTTAAAATCCATCAAAGGATGTTGACATAGATGAAATCAAAACTATTTTAGAGAAATCTCTTTTTTTTAAATCATTTAATAAAACATTTTCTTTGAAAATATTCTTATAAGCTTGTAAGGGAAGCTTCGACGATTTTATAACGATGGAAAATAGCCACACCCACCGTATAAGTTAAAAAAAACATTATTACCATAATTTTGTCAAAAAGGTTAAAAAGCACCTTGTTTGGAAAATGACGGAAAGATTCCTTTATAAACCTCTTATAAAAAGTCAAACTAGGGTATAAATGACTTTAACCCATATTCTAGTAAATAATAAAAATGTTTTGAATTTCATTTTTAAGAAACATGGATGTGGATGATAAAGAGATCCCAGTAGATTATTACGTATAAACAACCTCAGATAATGAAGAGATTGCGAAATAACCCTTACCAATTTGGTAACTTATGAAACATACAACCCATGAAAGAGGTATCATACAATTAATATGTAAATACACATAAATTAGAGTGTATTACACAAAGAATATAATTATGGGCAGTACATACACCACACAATAGGTGATGGTGGCAATATGGAATGAATCTCACAGGAATAAGGAGTGAGATGAAAACCCCTTACCTTGTACTTTTCCTTGGTTAGGGTAGGTTAAACTCCTGTATAATGGTGAAATAATTGTTATTAAATTATAAAAGAATCATATACATTAATATGATATCATATATGATCTTTTAATATTTATTTGATAATAATATCTTAGTATTATCGTTGTTTCGGGTGTTAACTTACTTGTTTTCTTTTATATAATTTGTTACGTAAGACATGTTTGTAAAGGATAGGTTGTATATTATTCATATCCAGAATGATATCAATTCCTTAAACATCATTTTTTAAATCATTAAATGATAATTATACTTGAATTGATACGATGGAGAATGAATCTCATCGCGTTCGTGGAGACGGTAGTCCGTACGTACGCACGAGCGACAATATCATTATTTTGATATTAAAATAATATATATATGGATGTTATATCATTTATACAGAATCATTAACATGTTATATTTATTATTTACATGAGTTACACATCATTATTATACCCATACAAATAATATTATATTGAATAACAATTACACCACGACGTGGAGACGGTAAGCCGTACGTACGCACGTATGGTGACATGTTATTCAAAGGGTGAATAGAATAATGAATATGGTTGTACCATATTTATAATAACATCACAGTATATATATGATAATGGAGTTATTATTTTATAATGGTAACAACAAAGGAAGAAGAAGTGGAAGAAGAAAGGAACTTGGAAAAGGGTGGTGAAATCATTACCTCTGCTTTGGTTTCTTCCTTTTGATTTGATCAAAAGGGCTCCTTAGGTTGGCTTTCTGATAGAACTAAGGCCTCTAGCGTGTAGTGAGGGAAGTTGGGAGAGTATTTGGGCAGAGTTTTGCCAAAGCAAATGGTTTTGAAGGTGTGAAGAAATGAGAAGGAGGAGTGCCCTTTTATAAGAGGGGTGAGGGGCACCTTTAGAAAAGCTAGAAATATTAGTTTATAATAAATTCATATTCGGTTTATAATGGCTATAAAGTTGATTATTTAAATGTTAAGGTGGTGAGGGGTCGAAAAAAACTCAACCAATATAATTTAGACAGGTTTGGGTACTTATATTAACCTTATCTTAAAGTATTAACTCTAAGTTAATTTGTTTCACTTTAACAATGTCTCTTTGTATTTTTATATAATATGGTTACTAAACTTACTATATACATCCAAGAGACCCCAAAGTGGTCCATTAATTATGAACCTATCATGATATAAGTCTCTTGGCCGAACCTTAGATTTTTAGGAATTTAATATCAATTAATAATATAATATTTGTTTTAAGAACTCTTTTATGTCAATTTTGACACTATTCAATAGTTGATTTTTGTGAAACTCATAACAGATTGATTACTTCGAAAAAAGTCAATTAAATCAATCCTAATATATCATATTATCCTAGAAAATTAGTTTAATTCATTAAAAGGTTCATATTATATTTATTTGGGTATTTATAATATCAATTATTTTAATTTTTCTCTATTATAGTAATTAATTCATCATCATTGTGTCATAAATAAATTAACTTATTTAATGTATAAAAATTATAAATAAAATATAATTATGTAGGAAATATTTTTATATTTCTAATTAATATTTATAATCTAAAATCCAACATATATAACCCTATGTAAAAATTTTTTTTCTAAAAGATATATGCTTGTGTCATTTTTGTATTCATTTTAACTTAATTAAAATAAAGTGTCCCTATCACCTACAAGTGGCACCATGGGGTCCCAAAATCGACCCAAAGATGCCTATGGTCGAAAATGTATCAACTAATAAGGCTAGGACACGTTTTAGGGTAATTTAGTATAATTATAATATTATTTTTTAACCCTTATTTACCGGATTTACCCTTAACCATGGTAAATAAAATATTTACCGCAGTAATTATTCAAAATGTCTAAAAATAAAAGTTACCTATTTACACAATTTGGACATCCTGATTCAAAATATTGAATCCAGTTTTCTGAATTCAAAACACAGAAGTGGCAGAAATTAATTTAAAATTAATTCCCGCTGTCAAAACAAAAATCGTGTTTTTAAGAGATAATAACTATCAAAAGATTGACACTTTTTTATGTTCGGTTTAATTGTAAAATTATGTCCAATGTCCAAAATTATATTAAATGGTAAAAATATATTCTAAATATACTTTAAAACCACTCAAATTCATAATTTATCACTATTAATTATTTTGATTAAAAAAATTGTTTTTAATTAAAATTTAGTAATTTTCACTATTCATCAAAATATGAAAGTTATCCGAAAAGTACCAAAATTTAACCTTAGGCTAAATTCGATACTCCGAATCCAAAAATGAATTCCATTTTGAGAGATAAAATTTCTAAAATTTTAAAAGGTAGGTATTACTGTTCATAACGGCTAGTTTGATTGGTTGTGGTGTGTTAGAACTCGAAGTTGCGCACAACACACACTACTGTATTATTCAAAGGAAAGCGTATCATGGAAGCTTGGGATGTTTCATTTTAAATTTTTTGATGTACCCATTTAGTCAAAAAGTTTAAAATATTGTATTTAAAAAGGTTTCACTATTAAAAGTTGATAAAAGTGCAATACTGAAAATGAATCTGTTCTTGAATTATGTCTAAGAAACTCATAATATGGATTCTAAAATTATAAGGATTATATAAAGTTTAAAATTTAGTTAATACTATTCAAAACCTCTTTTTAATGGCTTTTTTTTTGGTAATTCATGGTGTGATTGAACTCGGTGTTGCGTGTAGTGAAAGTTATTGAATTATTTTGAAGAAATAACACACTATGAAATCTTGGGGTGTTACAGCCAACCCCTGCCCCTTTTATCTCTCCACATACCTCTATTATTCCTTGAAGCCTCACTTTGGGCAGAAGTCTTCCCAAGTAAGCCTTTGAGCTCAAACCAAAGGGAGTTACCCGATTTTAAGTTAATGTCTTCACTTGAGTCCTTTTGTTTTATTTTGCTTCTCCAACCCCCTAAACTCTTTTTATTCATTTCATTTATAACAAATCCAGTATCTTCAGTATACTATGATGTTGTTATAATATGTATTAGAGCTACACTTACACACACCTATATCTAATGGTTAAAGGACATAATGTTTCCGTGGATGGTGAATGTATGCCTCCTGAAATGATGATTGTTCAAAATTATTTTAACACCTTCAAAGGTGGCCATTAAGATGTCACTATATTTATATATGATATATAATATGTTTATGTTTTCATTAGGCTTCTGTATTTTTCATTTTGGGCATACCTTTATGGTTTCCATTATGGGTAAACGCGATTTCTTCATTTAAGGAAGTGCGGACTACCGCCCCCTCAAAGTGATTTGATTCATTAAATACCATATGTGGGACGTATAAAGGATGTAACTATGATATTATATATGATATTATACTGGAATTATAATATACCTTTATATCGTTATGATTTCATTCTATAAAATACGAAATAGAAATGAAAGTAGTGTTCATGCGTACGTGCGGCTTACCGTCTCCATGAACGGTGTATTTCATTTCATACCTCTAAATGATTATGTAATATTATAAATTCATGTATATACTAGATATATATGATATATACATCATGATTATAATTCTGGATATAATGGATATATGAACAACTTGTAATTATAAAGGTTTTATTTTTGACTCAAGTACCAATGATCGTTAAAACGACCGTTATTAACTTAAATAATTACATAGTGTTCATGACATAGAAATAAGTGATATAAAAGGAATAATGAACTTGAAAAAGGTTCTTAAGCAAGTAGAAATTAACTCAAGTTTATTATTCAGGACATTAAAGAATGATCGAGTCAAGTCGGACCCGAGGTATGGGACTTCATCTCAATCTCCTTTCATTGAGGCATATTTTGTTTTATACACAACCTTCTTTTATATGGTGTATAAACCCCATTGACTTTTACGTTTATTCAAAAGGAATATTTTTTATATTAATCATTTACTAAATGACAAAAGAGAATGCTTTTGTCGTACGTATGGGGCGACAATGACTTCTTCACCACCGTGACCATTATTTGAGTTTCGGCTTCCTCTACAAGCCATACCTTTTTTTAAAAGAAAAATAAATACCATGTTTTACTTTTCTTTTATTTTGGTATTGAAAATGGTTTTCATAATGTTTTTATATCAATGTGTTGTATTGATATCTTGTGATTGAAAGGTGGAAATGTTATGTTTCCTTTATGAATGTTTTATGTGATACGATTATGTTGAGGTTCTTGGTCATTATTATAAAGATGGGTGGTTCCGTGATAAACTAAGGGCGGGTGAGCCCAATATAGCTCTCCAATGCATTGGGTAATGCAAAAGAGTGAAATGTTAAGGTTTCTCCGAAGAGATTTAGGGAATATACTGTGATGGGTATTCCAAACGTAACCAAGAGGGTTACTCCTTTCGTAGGAATGTTATGAATGCCTCAAGTTACCTTTATGTCTTATGATTTCTATGATTTATTCATGATTTGATGAGGTATGTTAAAGTTATTATGTTTTATGGGTAAAGTATGATTTTATTCTTATGTATATATGTACCCATGTGTCCTTTCCATATTTTTATATCCCTTACTGAGCTTTTTATGGTCATCCCAAGTTTTTTGAAATGTTTTTCATAGGTCAAGGGAAAGGTACATGATATGATGATAGTGTCAAGGAAGTGTCAAGAAAGAATCCATGTTTTATTTTAAATATGTTTCCATTGATGGGAAAGAAGAATACTATCTTTATGTAACCACTTTGTTTATATGTGGAATGTAATGCAAGTTTTATGATCTAATTCTCTAAAACACTAAACCCGAAAAGATCCTCAATGTGTAATCTTGTAATAACTCAAGATTAAGTAAGGTTTAAGGCTGGGGCCTTATAGTTGGTATCAGAGGTCGGTTTAGATAACTTTAGGAGTTAGAATTCTATTAAATGATTATCCAAAAATATTTTTTTATGGTCAAATTGAAGTGATATAGTATTTGAAGATTACCATGTTGCTTCATCTAAGACATGTTTGTTCAGAATGGTTTTCCGCAGAGGAAACAGGGAAGCAGTGCTAGGAAGGCATGCAGAAGGAAATAACCTTCCGAATCAGCATCCTGAGATGGTCGGAATTGGAACTGAACAGTTTGTTGTAGTAATGGCGTAGTTGACTCAAGCGATAAATGGTGGTGGTATCCATGCACGAGATCTGCCAGATCAACCGTAGTGGAACATGTCAGTGGTGGAACATTTCATGAGGCAACATCCCCCATCATTCAGAAGATCATCTGACCCTGTGCTAGCTGAAGGGTGGATTAAAGCACTGGATAAGATTTTCGATGTCATGGGGTGTTCAGACAATCAAAAGTTTAGTCTTGCTATTTACCGTTTGGAGGGTGAAGCAGATCAGTGGTGGTCGATGGTTAAAAATATCAGGGACGCTGATGAGATTGATGCTCTCGACTGGGATGAATTCAATTGTATGTTTCTTGAAAATTATTTTCCTAAGGCTGTTCGACTTAGGATGGAAAAACAATTCTTGGAATTGAGGCAAGATCAAGACTCTGTGGCTACCTATGAAGAAAGGTTCACTCGATTGGCAAGGTATGCTCCAAATTTTATCTGAGACCTTGATAGTAAAATCAATCATTTTTACTCAGGATTAAAGCCAAAATATCGAAGGGAATTAGCTTCTCATGAGTTTAAAAGTTATGAAAATCTTGTTCGATGTGCTGAGAAGGTGGAAATGGAGTTTGCCGATGATCAAGTGTTCTATAACAATCAACAGAAGAAGAGACCTAGGTGGCAGGAGAAAGGGAATAATTCTTCAAAAAAGTCTGATGGTAAGAAATATAAGTTTCCAATTTGTGATAAATGAGGCAAAAGGCATGCTGGGGAATGTCTTCTGAATTCTGGAAAGTGCTACCAATGTGGTAAGATGGGACATAAGGCTCGTGATTGCACTAAAAAAGATCAAGGTGAAGGTAAGACCAAATTTTATTTACAGTTAGTGAAATGTTTTAAGTGCAATAAGATGGGTCACAATGAAAACTGTTGTACCTCTCGTACCCCTCGTGGTTTAATTTTCATGATCACAATCACTCTCTTATTTATCTAATCTTGTTTTAAGTGTTTTTGGATGATAGGCATGATTTCAGGTTGCCAAGGAATTGGGCCAAGAAAGCAAGAAGCCAAAAGTGGACTGATTTTCAGTCCACCGGCCAACTGGTGGATGACCACCGGCCAACCGATGGAGCCTGGACAGAAGGCATCCTTCTGTCCAGACCACCGGCCAACCGGTGTCCCACCACCGGCCAGCCGGTGGCACCCAGACAGAATGGGTCAGCTACAGCCTCAGCACCGGCCAACCGGTGGCCTCCTCACCGGCCAGCCGGTGGTGCCTGAGCCCGAAGGCCTCTCCTTTTCCAAAGCACCGGCCAACCGGTGGCACTATACCGGTCAGCCGGTGGAGCCAGTCAAACTAGCCGTTGGGCTTTGACCAGGCTTGTCCACTTGACTCCCAATGGCTCTGAAGGCCTCTCCAACGGCTCCGAAGACTCCCAAAGGCCATTTGAGGGTTTCCCCTCTATAAATAAAGGACTAGGAACCCCCGGAAACTTAACCAAGCCATACGGAAGGAAACTGACACATTTTTCATCATTTGGCGAACCTCCGACGGATTCCTTCAAGGAACCTCAAATTGCTCCAACTCACTTCCACATCCAAGGAGAATCATCATTGAATCTTGGGAGCGCTCTTCATCAACATCATCAATCCTTTGGTGCCCAAGGCTTCTCCTCATTACGGTTTTTCATTATTTATCATTTTGAGCTTCATTTTGGGTTTGTGCCTACAAACCCCTCTTTCTCTCATCCTCTCTTTTCTTGGGTTCTCACACCACCTTCAAGGTGTGAAGAGGTTAGTCAAGCCTTCCCTTTAAAAGGCTTGAGACATAGGTGAACTAGCCTTCACCTGTAAGAAGGCTAGTGGGTTATTTCTCAACCATTAAAAGCAAGTGGGTTCTTGCTCAACCAATAAAAGCAAGCTGTAATAGGTTCTAGACTACCTTAATGTCTAGTGGGTTTCTTGCTAAAACCATTAAAAATCAAGCGGTAGTAAATCTCTCAACGGTTGAGTTGGGAGCGGAGACGTAGGCTTTGGGTTAAGCCGAACTCCGTTATCAAGCTTTGTGTCTTGCCTCCTTTATTTCCGCTGCACCTTTCACTTTGTTTTTAAATTGTAAATTATTTTTTAAAAGGCAATTCACCCCCCTCTTGCCATCACTTCTCCGCCAAAAAATTGGTATTAGAGGCAAAATTTGAGTAATACCGTAACCGGTTTCAAATTCAAGATCCTTTTTTGATGGCTTCAACTTCTTTCGCCCCCGAAGGCTATTCTTTGGGTCGTGCTCCATTTTTTGATGGAACCGACTATACTTATTGGAAAACCCGCATGACTACTTTTCTTAGAAGTATAGGTTATCCTATTTATAAAATTTTCATGCATGGTTATTCTCTTTCTTCTCCCGATGAATCCAAATGGTCCAAGCCGATATTAAAAATTTCGAGCTTGATGGCAAAGCCATGAACGCTCTTCATTGCGGCCTTGATCGTAATGAATTCAATCGAGTTTCCACATGCACCTCATCACATGAAATCTGGAAACTTTTGGAGGTTACCCATGAGGGGACCAACAAAGTTAAGGATACTCGATTGGATATGTTTCGTCACGATTTTGAGTCTTTCACCATGCACCCACATGAATCAATTTCTGAAATGTTTACACGTTTTACTGACGTTTGCAATGGGAGAAAGTCCCTTGGTGATGATGTTTCTGTAGAAACAATGGTCAAGAAGATCCTTTGGATCTTACCAAGCTCATGGGCTCCAAAGGTAACGGCAATCCAAGAAGCAAAAGACATCAAGAACATGCCGGTCGAAGAGCTCATCGGATCCCTCATGACCTATGAGATCACCATGAGGAGGCAAGCTGAAAAGGAAGGAAAACCGATCAAAACTCCAAAGAACATCGCCTTCAAAGTTCAACAAGAAGAAAGCTCCTCCTCCTCATCGTCTTCCTCTTCAAGCGGTGATTCCGAAATGGAGAATCTTGCCCGCAAAATGCACAAATTCATGAAGAAGCACAAGAAGAAGAAATCCTGCAAGGCTCAACCCAACGATAAATCTGAGCCCGAGGTGATATGTTATGGGTGTGGAAAGAAAGGCCACTACAAGCCCGATTGTCCACTCAACACGAAAAGGGCCAAGCAAAAAGAAAAGAAGAAGGCATTCAAGGCCACATGGAGTGATAGCTCCACATCCTCCTCCTCCTCCTCCTCCTCAAGTGACAACGGTAAAAAATGTCTAATGGCATTCAATGAGGTAACCTCTTCCGACTCCTCATCCTCTAGTTCTTCCAATTCTTTCAATCATTTATCTTATGAGGATCTCCAACATGCAAGAGATCAATTGGAGGAAGGTTTTCACGAACTTTCTTCCAAATTTGTTGCTTTAAAAAAGAATTTCAAAAAACTTTCTTCCGAAAAGGAACAACTTCTCAAAGAAAAGGAGGAATTGTCCCTCAAAATCCAAAACCTTCCCGATGTTGATTCTATGGAATCAACAATCAAGGATTTAAGGGAATCTCTTGCCAAGTTCACCCAAGGGGAACAAAATTTGACCAAATTGCTAGGTTCCCAATGCATATCTAGAACCACCCAAGGGCTTGGCTATTCCAAGCAAGCTTCCTCTTCCCATGCTCCAACTATTTTTGTAAGGGGGAGGTCTCAAAATAAATTTTTCAATTATTGTAAAAAACCCGGGCACTAAATTTATGAGTGCAATTGCAAAAATGCCCGGTATGGAACGCCCAAAACTTTTTTCTTTAATGATGAATTTAATAGGAGAAGACCCGCCACTAGACAAGTATGGATTGAAAAATCCCTTTTAGCTAGTCTCTCCGGGCCAAAATTTGTCTCGGTTTCAAAATCCTCTCCCCGGTGATTTGTTGTTTTTATTTAGGGGGAGTTAGGTTCGTTTAAGCCTTTTTGCTTTATATTCAAAACTTTCAATTCAAAACTTTATTTTCAAAACCTTCATTTTCAAAATTTTCTATTCAAAACTTTCAATTCAAATTTCAAAAATTTCAATTGGTTTAAAAATCTCTATCTTGTTTTTCAACCTTTCCCGCAATCAAGTTTTATGCCCCGTGCTATTTTGATAATCACAAAGGGGGAGAAATTCTTGGTTGATTGGGGGAGAAATCTCTCTCTCATGCTTTGCTTTACTTTTTCAATTTATCCTTTAAAGCATGCCTCTCATTTCAATCTTTTACATGGCTTGTTTTGGTGATTGTGATCATCAAAATAGGGGGAGATTGTTGTACCTCTCGTACCCCTCGTGGTTTAATTTTCATGATCACAATCACTCTCTTATTTATCTAATCTTGTTTTAAGTGTTTTTGGATGATAGGAATGATTTCAGGTTGCCAAGGAATTGGGACAAGAAAGCAAGAAGCCAAAAGTGGACTGATTTTCAGTCCACCGGCCAACCGGTGGATGACCACCGGCCAGCCGATGGAGCCTGGACAGAAGGCATCCTTCTGTCCAGACCACCGGCCAACCGGTGTCCCACCACCGGCCAGCCGGTGGCACCCAGACAGAATGGGTCAGCTACAGCCTCAGCACCGGCCAACCGGTGGCCTCCTCACCGGCCAGCCGGTGGTGCCTGAGCCCGAAGGCCTCTCCTTTTCCAAAGCACCAGCCAACCGGTGGCACTGTACCGGTCAGCCGGTGGAGCCAGTCAAACTAGCCGTTGGGCTTTGACCAGGCTTGTCCACTTGACTCCCAACGGCTCCGAAGGCCTCTCCAACGGCTCCGAAGACTCCCAAAGGCCATTTGAGGGTTCCCCCTCTATAAATAAAGGACTAGGAACCCCCAGAAACTTAACCAAGCCATACGGAAGCCAACAGACACATTTTTCATCATTTGGCGAACCTCCGGCGGATTCCTTCAAGGAACCTCAAATTGCTCCAACTCACTTCCACATCCAAGGAGCATCATCATAGAAGCTTGGGAGCGCTCTTCATCAACATCATCAATCCTTTGGCGCCTAAGGCTTCTCCTCATTACGGTTTTTCATTATTTATCATTTTGAGCTTCATTTTGGGTTTGTGCCTTCAAACCCCTCTTTCTCTCATCCTCTCTTTGCTTGGGTTCTCACACCACCTTCAAGGTGTGAAGAGGTTAGTCAATCCTTCCCTTTAAAAGGCTTGAGACATAGGTGAGCTAGCCTTCACCTGTAAGAAGGCTAGTGGGTTCTTGCTCAACCATTAAAAGCAAGTGGGTTCTTGCTCAACCAATAAAAGCAAGCTGTAATATGTTCTAGACTACCTTAAAGTCTAGTGGGTTTCTTGCTAAAACCATTAAAAAGCAAGCGGTACTAAATCTCTCAACGGTTGAGTTGGGAGCGGAGACGTAGGCTTTGGGTTAAGCCGAACTCCGTTATCAAGCTTTGTGTCTTGCCTCCTTTATTTCCGCTGCACCTTTCACTTTGTTTTTAAATTGTTAATTATTTTTTAAAAGGCAATTCACCCCCCCTCTTGACATCACTTATCTGCCCAACAAAAACGAGTGTCCGAAAAAGAGCTTGAGTGATGGGAAGCAGTTAGACTACAAGCAGAAAGGGGTGGTGAAATCCTTTGCAACTACTTCAGCAGATGTCGTGCCATCAAATGAAGTTGTATCAGGTACTTTGTTTGTTTTTTCAGATTATGCCAGTGTGTTGTTTGATTTGGGTTCTACACATTCTTTCATCTCTGAAAACATTTCTAGTAAAATGTGAATACCATCTCAAGAAATGACTCCTGGAATTTTGGTAAAAACACCTGGGGGAAATGTTGTGGCAAAAAGAATTTATAAGAATCTTCCTATCCTTATCTGTGGAAATAACCTACTTGAAAACCTTATTGTTATACCTCTAATAGAGTTTGATGTTATCCTGGGTATGGATTGGCTCTCTATTTACCATGCTAAGATTGACTGTAGAACTAAAGAAGTTTCTTTTCAGAAAGACTTTCAGTTTGTGTACAAGAATGAACCCTTACTATTGATAACTTATCAAGAGGCCAAGAAACTTGTAAAAGATGGAAATGAATGTTACCTTGCACACATTGTTGAAAACAAGGGAACTGTTTAGATTAATGATGTGCCAGTGGTAAATGAGTATCCTGATGTTTTTCCTGATGAGTTGCCTGGAATAATACCAGATCGGGAATTTGAGTTTACTGTTGACTTAGTTCCTGATTCTAAGCCAATTTCAAAACCCCCTTATCGAATGGATCAAATTGAACTTTTAGAGTTGAAGGAGTAATTGCAAGATTTTTTAGAGAATGGTTTCATTCGACCTAGCACGTCACCATGGGGTGCTCCTGTTTTATTTGTTAAAAATAATGATGGTTATATGAGACTTTGCATTGATTATAGAGCCTTGAATAACATCACTATTAAGAAAAAATATCATTTGCCTCATATCGATGATTTGTTTGATTAGCTCCAGGGAGCTCAATATTTTTCAAATATTGACTTGAGATAGGGTACCATCAGCTGAAGGTAAAGGAAGCCTATGTTCCGAAGACCGCGTTCCGTACAAGATATGGCCATTATGAATTTGTAGTAATGCCTTTTGGGCTAACCAATGTACCTGTTGTATTCATGGACTTAATGAATATAATTTTCCATGAGTTCTTGGATAAGTTTGTGGTCATTTTCATTGATGATATTTTGGTGTTTTCTAAAAGTAAAGAGGAGCATGAAAGACATTTAAGGGTTATTTCGCAAACCTTAAAAGAAAAGAAATTGTATGGAAAATTCAGCAAGTGTGAGTTTTGGTTGCAACAAATTCCTTTCCTTGGTCACATTGTTTCTAAAGATGAGATAACTGTTGATCCTGTAAAAATAAAAGTTGTGGAAGACTGACCAAGACCCACAAATGTAACTGAGATTCGTAGTTTCCTTGGTTTGGTAGGCTATTACCGAAGGTTTGTTAGAAATTTTTCACGGTTATCTAGTCCAATGACTAAGCTAACTCGGAAAGGTGTTAAGTTTATCTGGAAAAAAGAATGTGATGATTGTTTTCAGGAATTGAAAAGAAGATTGGTGAATGCTCCAGTTTTGGCACTACCTTCCAGGAATGGAGAGTTTGTTATCTACAATGATGCTTCATTGAAAGGAATTGGTTGTTTCCTAGTGCAGAATGATCAGGTAATTTCTTATGCTTCACGACAGTTGAAAACTCATGAGGTAAATTACCCTACACATGATTTGGAATTAGCTGCTGTTGTTTTCGCTTTAAAAATTTGGAGGCATCATTTGTATAGAGTAAAGTGTGAAATATATACCGATCACAAAAGTTTAAAGTATATATTCACTTAGAAAGAATTGAACATGAGACAGAGGAGATGGCTAGAATTAATAAAGGATTATGATTGTACAATTCATTACCATCCGGGAAAAGAAAATAAAGTGGCTGATGCTTTGAGTTAAAAAAGTAATGCTTCATTAGCAATGTTGTGTTTGGAACGTGATCCTTTGGTTAAGGATTTGATGAAATTTGGCATAGAAGTTGTTGGTGAAGGAAGTTCTTCTGTTTTGTTTCAGGTATCAGTGAGATCATCTCTATCAGACAGAATCAAGCAAGCACAGAAGCAAGACAGTGAGTTGCAGAAAAAGGTAGAGTTGGTTCAGAAGGGTAAGTTGCCTGAATTCAACATTTATAATGATTGCGTTTTGAGATTTGGGAAGAGATTGTGTGTACCTTGTGATTCATAGTTGAAGAGAGATTTGTTATGTGAAGCTCATAGTTCTCCGTTTTTAGTTCATCCTGGTAGTACTAAGATGTACAGAGATCTGTGGGAGTATTACTGGTGAGATGGAATGAAAAGAGATATTGCTGATTTTATTATGAAGTGTTTGACATGTCAACAGGTTAAAGTAGAGCAGCAGTTACCAAAAGAGATGCTTCAGACATTACCAGTACCAGAATGGAAATGGGAGAATATATCCATGGACTTCATTGTGGGATTGTCGAAGACACCTTGAGGTAATAATGCAATCTGGGTTATCATTGATTGCTTGACTAAATCTGCTCATTTCCTTGCTATACGAGATAATTTTTCCCTAGATCAACGTTCCTGTTTGTATCTTAAAGAGATAGTCAGGTTACATGGAGTCCCCCTCTCCATTGTATCTGACCGTGATCTCAGGTTCACTTCTAACTTTTGGAAAGGCCTTCAGAAGTCGTTGGGTACTGAATTAAATTTTAGTACAGCTTTTCATCCTCAATCAAATGGGCAGTCAGAATGAACAATTCAGACATTGGAGGATATGCTACGTTCTTGCTCTATGGATTATCAGGGAATTTGGGACCAACATCTTTCTTTGGTTTAATTTTCATATAATAACAGTTTTCATTCCAGTATACAGATGGAACCATTTGAGGCGTTATATGGGAAGCGGTGTCGAACTCCAGCTTTTTGGGATGAAGTGGGTGAAAGAAGGCTGATGGGACCAGAATTGGTAGAAGAGTTGGCAGAAAAAGTTCAGCTGATACAGAAACACATGAGAACCGCTCAGAGTAGGCAGAAGAGTTATGCGGACAACAGGAGGAAGGATCTATCTTTTGAGGTAGGTGATCATGTTTTTCTCAAAGTCTCAACATGGAAAAGTGTGATGCGATTTGGTAAGAAAGGAAAGCTGAGTCCAAGGTTCATTGGACCATATGAAATTCTGGAGAGAGTTGGATCAGTTGCATACCGGGTGGCTTTACCTCCGAGTTTATCTCAGGTACACAATGTTTTTCATGTTTCGATGTTGAGATAGTATATGCCAGATCCATCTCATGTTTTGAGTCCAGAGGTAGTTCAGCTGGAAGAGAACCTATAATATGAGGAACAACCGGTCCAGATTCTTGACCACAGGGATCAAGTGTTACATAATAAGTTGATTCATCAGGTAAAGGTTTTGTGGAAAAACCACATGATTGAAGAGGCAACATGGGAATCTGAAAATGCAATGAGGGATAAGTACCCCATTTATTTGATAAGTAAATAAATTGTGGGGACGTAATTTTCTAAAGGGGGGAAGGATGTAACATCCCAAGTAAGTAATGAATAATAGATATTTTTATCTATGTCTATTAATGAACTAGATAGTATTTTAGAGGCTTAAAAGGAAAATGAATCCAATCTTAAGCATGGAATACACTAGTATTTTTAAAAGATTGTTTTACTGCCTTTTGATGGCAAACCATTTTTAAATAAATCATTTGTCAATTTTATAAGCTATGTTTGTCAAAATAAACTTATTCTTTATGATTGGGACATCAAAATTTACTTTGTGTGAATTTTTGGTATTTTTCTGACAATGTTCATTTTTTTTTATGAATAGTGAAAAATACTGCATTTTACATCAAAACTGATTTTTAATCTACTTTATTTATATGATTATATTATCTTTTGAATTGGTTTTAAAGTTAAATTAGAATATATTTTTACCATTTAATCCAATGGTGTTCATTAGGATTAATTTCACTTCGGAATTGGGCATAAACTAATGCCAAACTTTTCATAGATATTGTTTCAAAACAAACCGCTATTTGTTTTGACAACGGGAATTATTTTTAAATCAATTATTGCAATTTCTGTGTTTGGAATTTGGTAAAAATGGATTAAATATTTGGAATCAGAAGGTCCAAATTATGTAATCAAGACTCTTTTGTTTTTGGACATTATGAATAGTAACGACGGTAATTATCTTTAATTATCTTGATTAATGAGTAATCAGGTAGTTAAGGATAATAAAATGATATCATAATAATACAAAAAGACCACAACATGTGTCCTAAGGCTACTGGTTGTCTCATGTCCGACCATGGTATGCCTTTTTCCAAACTTGGGGGCCCCATGGAATCACTTTTGTGAGAAAGTGACTTTTTATCTTTTTATTTTTAAAGAATGTTAAATGTGACAAAGAATGTATCACCTAAGTAAAATATTTTTAATTTTGTCTACATAAATGATCTTTTAGACTATAAATATTCATTGTAAATATAAAAATATTTCCAACATCACAGTATTTTTTTATAATATTTAGACATTAAATTTATTAAATTATTTATGACATCATGATGATGCAGCGATTACCTCATTAATAAAGGATTTAAATAAAATGAAATGATAATGTAAAATCTATGACCTACACATGTTAAAAACCTATTGTATGGGTGGATTTAGAACCCTTATCACATTATCCTCAAATTATATCAATGTGCGACCTTTTGAATCCGAAAATCATTTTCAAATAAAGTAACATTTCTTTACTTTCCAAGAGTGCCCCTCCTCTCCTCTTATAAAAGGCCCCCACCTCTACCTCCTTACCCACACTCCCAAAGCCTTTGGCTAGGCCAAACCCTGACCATTTTGTCTCTCCACATCCCTCTATTACTCCTTGAAGCCTCACTTTGGGCAGAAGTCTTCCCAAGGAAGCCTTTGAGCTCAAACCAAAGGGAGTTACCCGATTTTAAGGTAATGTCTTCACTTGAGTCTTTTTGTTTTATTTTTCTTCTCCAACCCCCTAAACTCTTTTTATTCATTTCTTTTGTAACAAATCCTTTATCTTAAATATACTAGGATGTTGTTATAAGAATTATTCGAACTACACTTACACACACCTACATCTAATGGTTAAAGGACATACTGTTTCCATGGATGATGAATTTATGCCTCCCAAAACGATGATTGTTCAACATTATTTTAACACCTTCAAAGGTGGCCATTAAGATGTCACTATATTTATATATGATATATAATATGGTTATGTTTTCCTTAAGCATCTGTATTTATCATTTTGGGAATACCTTTATGGTTTCCATTATGGGTACACATGATATCTTCATTTAAAGAAGTGCGGACTACCGCCCCCTCAAAGTGATTTGATTAGTTAAATACCATATGTGGGATGTATAAAGGATGGAACTATGATATTATATATGATATTATACTAGAATTATAATATACCTTTATATAGTTATTATTCCATTCCATAAAATACAAAATAGAAATGAAAGTAGCGTTCATGCGTACGTACGGCTTACCATTTCCATGAACGGTGCATTTCATTTCTTACCTCTAAATGATTATGTAATATTATAAATGCATGTATATACTGGATATATATGATATATACATCATTATTATAATTCTGGATATAATGGATACATGAACAACTTATAATTATAAAGGGTTTATTTTTTACTGAAGTACCAATGATCGTTAAAACGACCGTTATTTACTTAAATAATTACATAGTGTTCATGACATGGCAATAAGTGATATAAAAGGAATAATGAACTTGAAAAAGGTTCTCAAGCAAGTAGAAATTAACTCAATTTTATTATTCAAGACATTAAATAACGATCGAGTCAAGTCGGACCTGAGGTATGGGACTTCGTCTAAATCTCCTTTCATTGAGGCATAATTTGTTTTATACACAACCTTATTTTATACGGTGTATAAACCCCTTTGACTTTTACGTTTATTCAAAAGGAATATTTTTTATACGAAGCGTTTACTAAATGACAAAATAGAATGTTTTTGTCTTACGTATGCGGCGACAACGACTTCTCCACCGCCGTGACCATTATTTGAGTTTCGACTACCTCTACAAGCCATACCTTTTTTTAAAAGAAAAATAAATACCATGTTTTACTTTTCTTTTATTTTGGTATTGAAAATGGTTTTCATAATGTTTTTATATCAACGTGTTGTATTGATATCTTGTGATTGAAAGGTGGAAATGTTATGTTTCCTTTATGCATGTTTTATGTGATATGATTATGTTGAGGTTCTTGGGCATTATTATGAAGACGGGTGGTTCTGTGATAAACTAAGGGCGGGTGAGCCCGATATAGCTCTCCAATGCATTGGGTAACGCGAAGGAGTGAAAATTTAAGGTTTCTCCGAAGAGATTTAGGGAATATACTGTGATGGGTATTCCAAACGTAACCAAGAGGGTTACTCCATACATAAGAATGTTATGAATGCCTCAAGTTACCTTTATGTCTTATGATTTCTATGATTTATTCATGATTTGAAGAGGTATGTTAAAGTGCTTATGTTTTATGGGTAAAGTATGATTTCATTCTTATGTATATATGTACCCATGTTTCCTTTCCATATTTTTATATCCCTTACTAAGCTTTTTATGCTCATCCCAAGTTTTTTGAAATGTTTTTCACAGGTCAAGGGAAAGGTACATGATATGATGATAGTGTCAAGGAAGTGTCAAGAAAGAATCCATGTTTTATTTTAAATATGTTTCCATTGATGGGAAAAAAGAATACTATCTTTATGTGACCACTTTGTTTATATGTGGAATGTAATGGAAGTTTTATGATATAATTCTCTAAAACTCTAAACCCGAAAAGATCCTCAATGTGTAATCTTGTAATAACTCAAGATTAAGTAAGGTTTAAGGCTGGGGCCTTATAATGAACCAACAGCTCTATGTTTTGTCATGGGTGAGAATAACACGAGGATTTGAATTTCATTGGAATTTATTCTAAATCTTGGAATGTATTTTGAAGAATTACTGGAACATATTAATATTCCCACTAATTTAGAAGAATTTTCGGCACTATATATAGAACCAAATGGATGTGAGTTTTTATTTTCCATCCAATAAATCTTCTTATGGCTGATTTCCTAATCATGATTTGTTGGAATGTGAAGCTTCATCTATATGATCTACTACGGTGATGGGGCATGAAAGAGATGTAGAGATCACCTTCAATCCTACAATTGAAGAGGATTCGACTTAGGTGACCCTTGAAACAAAAAACATTCTTGTCGATCATCTAGAGAATCCAAAGTAGACTCAAGAATGTACTCCTCACCAAGTTGTTCCAACCAAAAATACTATATCTAGGAATTTTGGGGAGGAGTATTATCATGTTGTTAACCTGTTGTTTGGTAAGGGTTACCAAACACTATGATTTTCCCACACTCTTTCCATTCTTTTTAATCTAACAATGATTTTTATTCATCGAGTAGGATTATCAAATTCTATGTCTATTTCTGAGGGAAGATCTTCTGTGTCAACTCAACCAAAATCACGAAGCATGGAAACCATTATTAGGGAGGGATAATAATAGGTAAATTCTTTAAATACATTAATCCTAGAGTACATCTCTCTTTATTAGAGTGATTTTGTAGTGGACCCAGTATTACAAGGCAGTCTCTATATTGCAAGTCAAAATGTTTGGTGAGATATATGGAATTTTATCTATGGTAAATCCCTCAACGAACTTACTTCTTGAATCCAATGGTATTAAGAGTTATTAGGCATGTTGGGATTTAGAGGTTTTTATTGTCGTGTAATCCAAACTACGGTGAAAGATATTATTCAGAGGTGAGGGAAAGGTCACAAAATTTGGCAAGATCTAATAAAAACTAGATTGTTTGTTAACATGGATGAACTTCAAGTGCCAGTATCCCAATCTGGGGCCAGTCATAACACAATGTTAGCAACTTTCAATCAGCAGATCAAAGATAAGATCGTTCAAGTGTCATGTCTTCAGAAAGAGATGGATACTGTTATAGAGTAACTTACACAACTTCATTGGTAAAAGGGATAAGCACAAAAGGAAGGGGCCAATGCCAATGAAACTGCCAAGGAAGCACTTTGTCTGGCCAAGGAGACTGGGGTTGGTAAACTAGATAAAATTCAATATGAAATTTATGGGGCTCAGGAGGCTATTCAACAAATGAAAAGTTATGTCGATGGACTCTTGTGACTTGTGACAGAGAGACTCTAGTTTGTGGATGTTCCTCTAGGGGGTTTTCTCATAAATAAAATGAATTTTATTTCTAATCATCTATGTATTCATCCCTTCGATTTATTTTAATTATAATGTTGAAACCAATTTTCAAATAATTTATTTTTCACATCAGTTAATCATAACTACAATGAATTTAATGGGATTCACTCTATTGTTTTCCTAAACCAATGGATATAGTAAGCATAGTTTGACTCTTCTTAGGGTTATATGGACTGCCCTAAAAACATTGTGTCTTTTATTTTATTAACGTAATTTTTTCTAATCCCAGTAGGGAAGGGATTTATAGGGTGAAGCTTGGCTTTTTCGTAGGCTTTCATTTTAAGGTTTTCAGCCAAAGAAGTTTTTCCTTTTAACTTTTTTAACAATCGATATTGTCTAAATCATACAAAGTGTAGGTCTAGGGAGCTAAGACTCGAATTGTTTCCAGATTTCCTATTTTAGGTTTTTAGCCTAGTGAGTACTATGTGTCTTTTTATGGGCTGTCTATATTCATGCATATTAGACTAATAAAACTAGTGTTTTAAGTTGAATATCTTTGACCATGAATTTTGAAATTAGAAACCAAACAAGGTATGATGGCTAGGAATTTCCTAGTATCTTTTATTTTAGATACTTCCAAGGGGAATATTGAGCCATTATTTTCATAATCTCTAAATCTAAAATTTTAAAAATGAGAATAGATCTCACCTATAAAAATGAAGTTACTTTCATTTGACAAACCCCTTATTGGGCTATATAATGTAAGGCTGGCTAGTGAATGTTCTACATAACCAAATAGTGGCATCCTTTGGCTGATTGGACCAATATGTGGGTGAAATTATACAAGGCCAATTAGGGGAATGTATTACATAGTCAGGTAAAGTATTTACTAATAATTTATTCATTATATTACTTATAGAAAAAGGGGTTTAACATTTGGATGTCTCAAGACCACAATGGGTGGATTTTCCAAGGGAAGGTATCTGAGAATAAAAAGAACCATATGTGCCGATATAGACCATGAATGAGAAACCACTTATACATGAATTTAGTGTGTGATGGAGGGTATATTTTTTCATAAAGGGTTTATATTAAAATATACTATATAGTTTAATGTCGTCTATCAAGGACATTTTGTTGTGTAGTTTAAAGTCGTGCAACACGGACATTATGGGGGCTTTGATTTATGTTCTTTAGCTTTGGACAAAGAATTTATGGTTTATAATTCATGGTAATTTGTATATAAATACGCTACCATATTCAGGTATGGAAAGGGATAATTATAAGTTGTGATTTGGGGATTCTCAACTCTGAAGAGTGATATGGGAAAATGACTAAATTGAATTAGAGGAGGTATCTTCCAATAATGAAGTTACCATTATTTGACAAAGCCGTTATGGGGGATACATTATGTAAGGAAAAATAGGGCATATGATGCATATCCAAATAGTGGCATCCTTTGGTTGATAGTCTTGTTATGTAGCAGACATTATTCATGGACAACTAGGTCCTATAATCCATAGTCTGATAAAGGAGATCTTGAGAAATATGAAAATCTATTTTCAAAAAGTTGATGAATTTTTATAGAGATTTAAAACTCGTTAAGCGTGGAGTATGGTTTTATAGAGAATATTACCTGAATATATAATGGATATTTATAGCCATAATTTATGAAGAATTAGAGGAATAAATTCTTTAAGAAGGTCTGACCCAAACATTGGAAGTATTGTGCCTATTGTTTTAGGTCATATGACTTGGACCATAATATCATGGAAACAATGGAGTATATTTGGTCCAATGGCCCAAGGTCATTCTAATATTCTTTTAACATATGGAGATGGAAAATGAAAACCATGGTCTTAGATACATTCAGGTCAAGAGAAAGGATATGAGACAAATACACAAAGGATGATATCTTTAAATTTCGGGTTCCTACATACCGTCATTAAAACCTTAAAGGGATAGAAGAAGAATATCCCAATAACAAATTTACGGCTATTTGAAAAACCATTTATGGGGGTTGTATTTTGCAGGGCCAACTAGGGAATGTGATGTATAGCCAAACTGTGCCTTTCTTTGGCTGATAATAATGTTATATAGGTGAATTTTATACAAGCCCAACAAGGGCATGTACTACATATTCATGAAAAAGAGCTCTCAGGTATCAAATGTTATGTCCCTAAAAACCGAAGGAATATTATGAATATCTGAAATTACTCAAGATTAGGAGTATAAAATGATAAAGGGATAATTTCGAATGCATAATGTAAGAATTTGGACTAATATCTACCATGAGTTTGAAGTCCTTTACCAAGATCTTACTCATATATATAAAAGAGAAATCTCTTTTTTTTACTAGACGGGTTCTCTAAAAAGAGGGCCCAAAATAAAATATCTTATATATATTTTGATCATATGGAAGAGAGTAGAATTTTACATTTATCCCATGGCTAGAAATAGTATTTGAGGTCTATTTTTTACTGTGTATCTTAAATGGGATGAGAATAAAATCATACAGAGTTATCTAAATGCCATGCATTTTAATGTCAGGCGGTGATGACTATGAATTATCTAATGTGAAGGGAAAGGGTGGATCCGTGTAGTATTATGACATACAGTAAAAAAATTAGTCGTGTATTTTAACATCTTTCAATAAGGACTTTGGTGTATTGATTTGAAATGTCAAAAGAAAATGTGGTTGAACTAGGGAATATGGTCCAAGGGTCATAATGTATCATTTCAATGAAATAATCAAGACACACATAGTTCTAATAGATATGAGTTCATTTGTAAAGTGAGAACTTGTATTGGAATTTTCCATGTAGATCTAAATCATACACAAGAGAGTAGAGGTTTTTTTTATGTTGTGATATGGTTGGTCATAATATTGAAAATCTAGACATCACTATGTATCTCAATGGGGTGAGAATCAATCCACAGGTAGTTCTTGATTGAAGGTCTATGTAGTTTATCATCATGATGTGAGGACATATAGTGTGTCATTTCAGGTCTTACATCTTGGACCATTAATAACCCCAATAAGAACTGAGAAGCCTTATTTATGCATAGAAGATCTTTACCCAATTCCTAATCCCACATGAGTTTTTCTTGATATACAAAACAAGGAGCAGGAAAGGTTTCATCTACAATATAAGGGTGACACAAGTGAAGGATATGGGTATAATGATTAAGTGGTGGATGAGTCAGGGTATAGAAACTAGGTGTCACTACATATTTTTTTAGAGCAAGAATCAAGCCACACATAGTTCTTGAAATTGATCCCCATATCAATCAGGTTTTGATGTGGGGAAGAGGTATTTTTATAATTTCGAGGATAATGGTTGGGTCAAAAGTAGTAAGTCTAGGCATCACCATGTATCTCATTGTAATAAGAATCAATTCAGAAGTCATGGAATATATCCCTTTGTAAATACGACTCATACAAGGGGAAAATGATGGGTATTTTCTCTTCCAAAAATTTCAGATGGGCCCAAATTTGGAGATCCAGGCATCACTACATATCTCATTGGGATGAGAATCAATACACACATAGTTCTTGAAATGTCCCATGTGAGGGTTTGATTCATACACACAGGGAAAAAGGAATTTTAATTTATTTTTTGGTAGACCCAAGATACAAGATCTAGGTGCCACTATGTATCTCATTGGAATAAAAATCAAGACACATGTAGTACTCCAAGAAGTATTCTCTGTGAAAATTTTACTTAAGCACATAGGGAGTGAAGGAACTTGTTTATCATGACTGGACCCATGATTGGAGATTTGGGCTTCACTAAGTATCTCATTAGGATGAGAATCAAGTCATTCATGGTTATTTAAGATGATTCCCCACACCAAATATATTTTTATGCGAGGAAGGGTTTTTTAGTCATGGCTAGGCCCAAGATTGGAGAGCTGGACGATTCTACATATCTCATTGGAATGAGAATCATGCGATATATAGTTCTTTGAAGAATCATGATGTTTATCGTCATGTGGTAAGGACGTGGGTGACCTAACATGAAGGAAACATTGCAGATAGACCAGGTTATAAGACCCATGTATCACTATATATCTATAAGGACCCGGCCTTATACCTTACATAATATTGAATTAAATGAATAATTCACATTGAGGATCTTTTCAAGTTCAGAGTTTTAGAGAATTAGGTCATTACATTTACATAACAACATGGATATTACATGTAGACAATTCAACCCAGTATCCAGTTTTTTTCATAAAATAAAAACTCTTGAAAAAAAAGTCATGTCTACTTCCAGGTTTAAGACATCATGAATTTTCCTTGATCCCATCCTTGACCCTATTCATCTTTAAGTCCTGTGAAAACATTTCAAAACTTGGGATGAGCATAAAAAGCTCAGTAAGGGTTATAAAACAATGAAAGAAAACATTTGTTCATTAATACATACAATACATAAAATCTTTTACTTACCTCATGGAAACATAATATTTATTAATAACACATAGAAATAATAAATCATAAAGGTAAATTATGGCATCCAAATCACACTTACATTGTAGCTATCACAGCTACATAGGGAGTTACTTTGGAATACCCATCACAGTATATTCCCTAAATCTCTTAGGAGAAACATTCACGTTTACCTCCATCACGTTACCCAATGCATTGGAGAGCTATCTCGGGATCACCCACCCTAGGTTTATCACGGAACCACCCATATACATAAATAATTCCCAAGAACCATAACATGATCATAACACATAACATAAGCATAAAAGAAAGAAAAAATTTCCACATTGCAATAAAAAAATATCAATTCAAGATATTAAAATAATAAATCCATTCTCGTAATCATTTTCAATACCAAAATATGTAAAAAGAGTATATGGTATTTATTTTTCTTTTTACAAACATTACATCTTGCTAAAGAAGCCAAAGATCAAATAATACTCGCAGCGGCGGAAAGGTTGTTGTCACCACTTACGTAAAAAACACATTCCTTTTTGTCATTTAGTAAAACACTTCATATAAAAAGATTCCCTTTGAATTAAATAAAAATTCAAAGGTTTTTATACAGCGTATAAAATAAAGTCGTGTATAAAACTAAATATTCCTCAATGAAAGGAGATTGAGATGAAGTCCCTTACCTTGTGTCCGACTTGACACGATCGTTCTTTAATTTCATGAATAATAAACTAAAGTTAATGTATACTTTCTTAAGAACCCTTTTCATGTTTATTATTCCTTTTAAATCACTTATAACCATGTTATAAACATTATGTAACCATTTATGTTAATAACGTTCGTTTTGTCGATATTTGGTACTTGAGTCAAAAATGAACTTTTTATAATTACATGTTGTTCATGTGGTCAAAGGTTCATTATATCCATAATGATATTCATGATTTGGATATCATATATATCATATATATCCAACATATACATTTATTTATAATAGTACAAAAAATTTAGAGGTAAGAAATGAAATGCCCCATTCAAGGAGACGGTAAGTCATACGTATACATGAACACTACTTCCTTTTCTATTTCATATTTAATGGAATTAAAACACAATGATACATAGTAGTATTATAATTCCAATATTGTATCATATATAATATCATTAAATCTATCCTTTATACGTACCACATATGGTATGAATGAGTCATATCACCTTGAGGGTGCGGTAGTCCGCACTTCCTCTAATGAGATTATCGCGTTTACTCATAATGGAAACCATAAAGGCATGCTATAAATGGAAATTACAGAAGCATAAAGAAAAAATAAAAATAATATATATCATATATAAATACAGTTCCATAATAATGGACACCATGTGAGGCGGTAGGAGATAATGGAACAATCATCATTTTGTGAGGCGTTAGTTTTCGATCCCCAGAAACATTATGTTCTCCATCCATTAGATGGAGGTGGGTGTATGTGTAGTTAGAATTATTCTCATAACAACATCCTAGTATATTGAGGATAATGGTTTTGTTACAAAATAAAGGAATAAAAATATTTTAGGTGTTGGAGAAGTAAAATAAAAGAAAACAATTTAAGAGAAACTGTTGCCTTTAATTTGGGTACCTCCCTTTGGTTTGAACCAAATGACTTCTTGAAGAGCCTTCTGCCTAAGGTAAGGCTTCTAGGGGGATGAGAGGGATTTAGGGAGATTAATTATTCAGAGTTTTGATGATCCCAGTGGCTTTAAGGGTGTGAGTAATTGGATAGAATTTTTCTCCTTTTATAAGGGAGAGGAGGGGCTCTTTTGGAAAATGTCAAAATATTATTTTATTATAAACTTATCTTCGGTTTCAAAAGGTCTGAAAATAATTAAAGTTGAAGATAAGATGACTCATATTATAAATAAAATCATAAAATAATAATTTAACATGTTTTGGATATTATTTTAATATTTATAATCTTATTTATTTAAATGATTTGTTAATGAGGTAAACACTGCATCATTATTGTGTCATAAATAATTTAATCTATTTGATGTCTAAAAATTATAAAACAAAATAACATGATGTAGGAAATATTTTTATCTTTCCAATTAATATTTATAGTCAAAATGATTGATTATATAAAACCATATAAAAATTAATTATGAAAATATTTTTGTTTATGTCTATTTTGCCTTTACTTTAAATTAATTAATCCAAATTGTCATTATCACTCCCAAGTGACTCAATGGGGTCCCAAAATTGACCCAAAGATTCCTAGGGTCTTAAATGACTCAAAATATAGTATTAGGACATGGTTAAGGGTAATTTTATATTATTATAATATTATTTTTTCCCTTATTTACCTGATTTACTCTTTAACCACGGTAAATAAAATATTTACAGAAGTAAATATTTAAAATGTCTAAAAATAAAAGTTACCTATTTAAATAATTTGAACCTTCTTATTCCAAATATGGAATCCATTTTTCAAATTTCAAAACACATAAGTGGTAGAAATTAATTCAAAATTAATTCACGCTGTCAAAACAAAAAACGTGTTTTTAAGAAATAATAACTATCAAAAGATTAAAACTTGTTTATGTCCAATTTCATAGTAAAATTATTTATAATGACCAAAATTGGATTAAATGGTAAAAATATATTTTAATTACACATTAAAACTAATTAAAAGGATAATATAACCATATACATAAATTAGATTAAAAGGCAATTTTGAATTAAAATACAGTAGTTTTCACTATTAATTAAAAATGAACTTTATCAGAAAAATACCAAAAAATTACCCAAAGTAAAATTTGATGTCCCCATTATAAAGAAGGATTGCATTTGGTCAAATATAATGTATTAAAGTGACCAAAAATATATTTAAAGAGGGTTCTCCATTAATAGGTGGTAAATCAACCTTTTAATGTAAATTATGCTTAAAATTAGATTCATTCACAATTTAAGCCTCTAAATTTTATTGGATAAATGTAAATACATGTAAAAACCATGTATAATAATATTGTAGTTAGTTTTATTCATTCCCTCCAATACAACAGCTATGAGTTAACTACCATTTAAAATAATAATATTATATTATTAGTGTGCAACGTAATATTTTAAAGAAACTCGATGTTGCGTATCGGGTACGCTATCAAAAATAGCAACCCCTTTGATGTAAAATTAATATTTAATTCATAAATATTAATAAATATGAAAATCTATTTTTCTTTATTTACCTGGGATGTTACATTCTTCCCCTCTTTTGGAAATTGTGTCCTCGCAATTTTTATTCACTTATCAAAATAACTGGGAGTATTTATCCCTCATAGCATTTTCAGATTCCCACGTTGCCTCTTCAACCATATGGGTTTTCCAAAAAACCTTTACCTGGTGAATTACTTTATTCCGCAATAATTTCTCTCTACAGTCAAGAATATGGACTAGTTATTGTTCATAAGAGAGATTATCTTCCAACTGAACTACTTCTGGGCTCAAAACATGAGATGGATATGGTATATACTTTCTCAACATCGTAACATGAAAAAAATTGTGTACCTAGGATAAAATTGGAGGTAAATCCAATCTATATGCAACTAATCCAACTTTCTCTAGAATTTCATAAGGTCCAATGAACCTCAGACTCAACTTTACCTTCTTACCAAAACACATCACACTTTTCCATGGAGAAACTTTGAGAAAGACATGATCACCTACCTCAAAAGAAAGATCCTTCCTCCGGTTATCTACATAACTTTTCTGTCTCCTATGAGGTATTCTCTTTTGCTTCTGAATAAACTAAACTTTCTCTATCATATCTTCTACCAATTCTGGTCCCATCAGCTTCCTTTCACCTACTTCATCCCAAAATGCTGGAGTTCGACAATGCTTTCCATATAATGCCTCAAATGGAGCCATTTGTATACAAGAATGAAAACTGTTATTATATGAAAATTCAACCAAAGAAAGATGTTGGTCCCAACTTCCCTGATAATCCAGTGAACAAGCACGTAGCATATCCTCTAAGGTATGAATTGTTCGTTCTGATTACCCATCTGATTGAGGATGAAAATCTCTACTAAAACTAAATTTAGTACCCAAAAACATCTGAAGGCCTTTCCAAAAGTTAGAAGTAAACCTTGGATCATGATCAGATATAATGAAGAGGGGAACTCAACGCAACCTGACTATCTCTTTAACATACAACCGAGAAATTTGATCTAGAGACAAATTATCTCTAATAGGAAGGTAGTGATCAGATTTACTGAATCGATCAACTATAACCCCGATTACATTATTACCTAGAGATGTCTTTGGTAATCCCAGAACGAAGTCCATGGATATATTTTCCCATTTCCAATCTGGAACCGGTAGAGGCTGAAGCATCCCTTTCGGTAACTGCCACTCTATATTAACTTGCTAACAAGTCAAACACTTCATAGTAAAATCAACAATATCTCTTTTCATTCCATCCCACCAGTAAAAATCCCGAAGATCTCTGTACATCTTAGTACTACCAGGATGAACTGAAAACAGAGAACTATGAGCTTCACATAAAAACTCATTCTTCAACTGTGAATCATAAATTACACATAATCTCTTCCAAATCTCAAAACACAATCATTATCAACGTTAAATTAAAGCAACTTACCCTTCTGAACCAAGTATACCTTTTTCTGTAACTCACTATCTTCTTTCTTTGCTTGCTTTATTCTGTCTGATAGATATGATCTCACTGACACCTGAAACAAAACAGAAGAATTTTTTGCACCAACAACTTCTATGCCAAAGTTTATCAAAACAAAAAACTAAAGGATCTCGTTCCAAACATAACATGGATAATGATACATTACTTTTTTGAATCAAAGCATCGACCACTTTATTTTCTTTTCCTGGATGGTAATTAATCATGCAATCATAATCCTTGATTAATTCCAGCCATCTCCTTTGTCTCATGTTCAATTATTTTTGAGTGAATATATACTTTAAACTTTTGTGATCAGTATACATTTCACATTTTACACCATAAAAATGATGCCTCCAAATTTTTAGATAAAAAAAAACAACATCTAATTTCAAATAATGTGTAGGGTAATTTAACTCATGAAGTTTCAACTGACCTGAAGCATAAGAAATTACCTGATCATTTTGCATTAGGACACAACCCAGTCCTTTCAACGAAGCATCACTGTAGATAACAAACTCACCATTTCTGGATGGAAGTTCCAAAATTGGAGCATTAACCAATCTTCTTCTCAATTCCTGAAAACAATCATCACATTAATTTATCCAGACGAACTTAACACTTTTTCAAGTTAACTTAGTCAATAGACTAGATAACCATGGAAAATTTTCAACAAACCTCTAGTAATAACCTACCAAACCAAGAAAACTACGAATATTAGTTATATTTGTGGGTCTTGGACATTATTCAACAAATTTTGTTTTATCAAGATGAACAGTTATGCCATTTTTTGAAACAATGTGACGAAGGAAAGAAATTTGTTATAACAAAAACCCACACTTGCTGAATTTCCCATAAATTTTCTTTTTTTAAGGTTTGCAAGACAAACCTTAAATGAATTTCATACTCCTATTTACTTTTGGAATAAACCAAAATATCATCAATGAACACAACCAAAAACTTATCCATGAACTCACAGAAAATTCTATTCATAAGATCCATTAATATAGCTAGTGCATTGGTTAAACCAAAAGGCATAACTACAAATTCATAATGGCCATATCTAGTACGAAATGCAGTCTTCAGAATATCTTCTTCCTTTACTTTAAACTATTGGTACCCCGACCTCAAATCAATCTTCAAAAAATACTGAGCTCCCTGGAGCTGATCAAACAAATCATCGATATGAGGCAAAGCATACTTATTCTTAACAGTTATGTTATTCAATGCTCTATAATCAATGAAAAGTATCATGGAACCATATTTCTTTTTAACAAACAAGACCAGATCACCCAATGGTGATGTGCTAGGTCAAATGAAACCTTTATCTAATAACTCCTACAATTGCTTCTTTAACTCAAAAAGTTAAATTTGAGCCATTCGATAAGGGGGTTTTGAAATTGGCTTAGCATCATGAACTAAGTCAACAATAAATTCAACTTATCGATCAGGTATAATACCAGGAAACTCATCAGAAAAAAACATCAAGGTACTCATTTACCACTGGAACATCATTAATATGAACAGTTCCTTTGTTTTCAACAATATGTTCAAGGTAACATTCATTTAGATCTTTTACTAGTTTCTCAGCTTCCCAATATGTTATCAAAATATAGGGTTCATTCTTGTACAAAAACTAAAAATCATTCTGAAAAGAAACTTCTTTAGCTCTATATTCAATCTTAGCATGATAAACAAAAATCCAATCTATACCCAAAATAACATCGTACTCTACTAGAGGCAAAACAATTAGTTTTGTAGGTAGATTCTTTCCACACACAAGGACATGAAGGTTCTTATGTTTTATTTTTTGTCCCAACATTTCCTATAGGTGTTTTTACCATAATTTCTGTATTCATATCTTGAGATGTAATTCCCAGTTTATTAGAAAACTTCTCAGAAATGAAAGAGTGTGTAGACCCTGAATCAAACAACACATTGGCATAATCTGAACAAACAAACAGTGTACCTGATACAACTTCATTTGATGGACCAACATATGATGAAGTAGTTGCAAAGGATCTAACCACCCCTTTCTGCTTATACTTTGGAAGCTTTCCTTCATTTGAGTTCTTTTTTGGACACTCATTTGTATAATGACCCATTTCATTAGACTTAAAACATTTTGCTGACAGTAAATCAGATTTTGTCTTACCATTACCCTGATCTTTTTCAGTGCAATTACGAGCCTTATGTCCCATTTTACCACAATGGTAGCACTTACTAGAATTCAAAATAAATTCCCTAGCATTCTTTTTAGCACAATTTGCACAAACTAAAAACTTAAGTTTTTTACCATCATAATTTTTTGAAGAGTTCTCCCGTTTCGTCTTCCACCTCGACCTCTTATTCTATTTTTTTGTCAAATAATACCTAATCATCGGCACACTCCATTTCCACCTTCTCCGCACAACGAAAAGGTTTTTCATAAATTTTGAACTAACGAGAAGCTAAAGACCTTCGAGACTTTGGCTTTAATCCTGGGTAAAAATAGTTAATTTTACTATCAAGATCTCGAATGAAATTCGGAGCATACCTTGCCAGTCGAGTGAAGTTTTCTTCATAAGTAGCCACTAAGTCATCCTCCTGCCTTAATTCTAGGAATTTTTTTCCATCCTAAGACTAACCACCTTAGGAAATTTTTTCTCAAGATACATAACTTTGAATACATTCCAATTTATAGCATCAATCCCTTCACTATCCCTGCTATTTTTCACCATCGACCACCACTGATCAGCTTCACCTTCAAAACGGTAAACAGCAAGACTAACCTTTTGATGTTCTGAACAACCCATGACATCAAAAATCTTTTCCAATGCTTTAATCCACCCATCTACTGGAACCAGATCATATGATCCTCTGAATGATGGGGGATGTTTCCTCATGAAATGCTCCACTACTGACATGTTCCTCTATGGTTGATCTGGCTGATCTCGTACATGGATACCACCACCATTTATAGCTTGAGTCAACTGTGACATCACTGCAACAAACCGCTCAGTTCCGATTCCGACCATCTCAAGTTGTTGATTTAGAATTTTGTCTTCCTCCTGAGGTCATCCCAACATAGTTGTCATGTTTCCTCTGCAGAAAACCATTCCGAACATAGAAATATCTTAGGCGAAGAAACATGGTAATATATAAATGCTATATGATTTCAATATTAACATAAATTAATTTATGCATATTAATTTAACAATACCCTAACTCCTAAAGTTATCTAAACTGACCTCTGATACCAACTATAAGGATCTGTCCTTATACCTTACATAATATTGAATTAAATGAATAATTCACATTGAGGATCATTTTAGGTTTAGAGTTTTAGAGAATTAGGTCATTACATTTAAATAACAACATGAATATTACTGGTAGACAATTCTACCCAGTATCCATTTTTTTTCAAAAAATAAAAACTCTTGAAAAAAAGAGTCATGTCTAGTTCCAGGTTTAAGACCGCAATACTTTCCATTGATCCCATCCTTGACCATATTCATCTTTATGTCCTGTGAAAACATTTCAAAACTTGGGATGAGCATAAAAATCTCAGTAAGGGTTATAAAACAATGAAATAAAACATTTGTTCATTAATAAATACAATTCATAAACTCTTTTACTTAACTCATGAAAACATAAGATTTATGAATAACACATAGAAATCATAAATCATAAAGGTAAATTGTGGCATCCAAATCATACTTACATTATAGATATCACAACTACATAGAGAGTTACTTTCGAATACCCATCACAGTATATTCCCTAAATCTATTAGGAGAAACATTCCCTTTTACCTCCGTTGTGTTACCCAATGCATTGGAGAGCTATCTCGGGCTCACCCGCCATAGGTTTATCACGGAACCACCCGTATAGGTAAATAATTCCCAAGAACCATACAATGATCATAACACATAACATAAGCATAAAGGAAAGAAAACATTTCCACATTGAAATAAAAAAAATATCATTTCAAGATATTGAAATAATAAATCGACTCTCAAAATCATTTTCAATACCAAAATATGTAAAAAATGTATATGGTATTTATTTTTACTTTTAAAAACATTACATCTTGTTAAATAAGCCAAAGATCAAATAATACTCGCAGCAGCGGAAAGGTCGTTGTCACTGCTTATATAAAAAAACATTCCTTTTTGTTGTTTAGTAAAATGCTTTATATAAAAAGATTCCCTTTGAATCAAATAAAAATTCAAATGTGTTTATACACCATATAAAATAAAGTCGTGTATAAAACTAAATATGCCTCAATGAAAGGATATTGAGACGAAGTCCCTTACCTTGTGTCCGACTTGACTTGATCGTTCATTA
Source organism: Viscum album (assembly GCA_963277665.1). Lineage (NCBI taxonomy): Eukaryota > Viridiplantae > Streptophyta > Magnoliopsida > Santalales > Viscaceae > Viscum > Viscum album. The sequence continues at coordinate 92,255,725 of OY728130.1, read as the reverse complement.
ATCTCCTGAATAATAAACTAAAGTTAATTTCTACTTTCTTAAGAACCTTTTTCATGTTTATTATTCCTTTTATATCACTTATTACTATGTTATAAAAATTATGTAACCATTTGAGTTAATAACGTTCGTTTTGTCGATATTTGGTACTTGAGTCAAAAATGGACTTCTTATAATTACATGTTGTCCATGTGGTCAATGGTTCATTATATCCAGAATGATATTCATGATTTTTATATCATATATATCATATATATCCAACATATACCTTTATTTATAATAGTACATAACATTTAGAGGTAATAAATGAAATGCACCATCCATTGAGATGGTAAGCCGTACGTACGAATGGACGCTACTTCCATTTCTATTTCATATTTAATGGAATTAAAACATAATGATACATAATAGTATTATAATTCAAGTATTTCATCATATATAATATCATTAAATCTATCCTTTATATGTACCACATATGGTATCAACGAGTCATATCACTTTGAGGGGGCGGTATTCCACACTTCCTTTAATGAGATTATCACATTTACCCATAATGGAAACCATAAAGGAATGATATAAATGGAAATTACAAAAGAATAAAGAAAACATAAACATAATATATATAATATATAAATACAGTGCCATCATAATGGACACCATGAGAAGTGGTAGGAGATAATCAAACTATCATCGTTTCGTGAGGCGTTAGTTTTCCATCCACAGAAACATTATGTTCTACATCCATTAGATGGAGGTGTGTGTATATGTAGTTTGAATCCTTATCATAACAACATCCTAGTAAATTTAGGATACTGGTTTTGTTACAAAATAAAGGAATAAAAATAGTTTAGGGGTTGGAGAAGTAAAATAAAAGAAAACAATTTATGAGAAACATTTACCTTTAATTTGGGTAACTCCCTTTGGTTTGAACCAAAGGACTTCTTGAAGTGCCTTATGCCTAAGCTAAGGATTCTAGGGGGATGAGAGGGATGTAGGGAGATTAATTTTTCAGGGGTTTGTTGATCCAAATGGCTTGAGAGGTGTGAGTAATTGGTTATTAGTGGTCTCCTTTTATAAGGGAGTGGAGGGGCTCTTTTGGAAAGTGTGAAAATATTATTTTTTATAAACATATCTTCGGTTTCAAAAGGTCCAAAATCATTAAAGATGAAGATAAGTTAACTCATATTAGAAATAAAATTATCCAATAATAACTGGACATATTTTGGATATTATTTTAATATTTATAATCTTATTTATTTAAATGATTTATTAATGAGGTAAACACTGCATCATTATTGTGTCATAAATAATTTAATTTATTTGGTGTCTGAAAATTATAAAACAAATACCATGCTGTAGGAAATATTTTTATCTTTCTAATTAATATTTATAGTCAAACGTATTACTTATAAAACACCATATAAAAATTAATTACTAAATGATATTTATTTATGTCTATTTTGCCTTTACATTAAATTAATTCATCCAAATTGTCATTATCACTCCCAAGTGGCTCAATGGGGTCCCAAAATAGACCCAAAGATTCCCAGGGTCGTAAATGACTCAAATAATAAGATTAGGACACGTTTAAGGGTAATTTTATATTATTATAATATTGTTGTTTACCCTTATTTACCTGATTTACCCTTTAATCACGGTAAATAAAATATTTACTGAAGTAAATATTTAAATTGTATAAAAATAAAAGTTACCTATTTACACAATTTGGACCTCCTAATTCCAAATATGGAATCAATTTTTCCTAATTCAAAACACAGAAGTGGCAGAAATTAATTCAAAATTAATTCCACTGTCAAAACAAAAAGCGTGTTTTTAAGAAATAATAACTATCAAAAGATTAAAACTTGTTTATGTCCAATTTCATAGTGAAATTAATTATAATGATCAAAATTGGATTAAATGATAAAAAATATATTTTAATTACACTTTAAAACTAATTAAAATGATAATCTAATAATATACATAAATTAGATTAAAAGGCAATATTGAATTAAAATACAGTATTTTTCACTATTCATTAAAAATGTACTTTATCAGAAAAATACCAAAAAATTACCCAAAGTAAAATTTGATGTCCCCATTATAAATAAGGATTGTATTTGTCAAATATAATGTATTAAAGTGACCAAAAATATATTTAAAGAGGGTTCACCATTAATATGCGGTAAATCGGCATTTAATGTAAATTATGCTTAAAATTAGATTTATTCACAATTTAAGCCTCTAACATTTATTGGATAAATTTAAATACATTTAACAATCATGTATAATCATATTTTAGTTAGTTTTGTTCATTCTCACCAATACAATGGCTATGAGTTAACTACCATTTAAAATAATAATGTTATATTATTAGTGTAAAACGTAAGATTTCAAAGAAACCTACTGTTGTGTATCATGTACGCTATCGAACATAGAAACCCCTTTAATGTAAAATTAATATTTTATTCACAATTATTAATAAATATGAAAATCTCTTATTCTTTATTTACTTGGGATGTTACTATATCTTTCTAGGGGTAAGAATCTAACCACAACTAGTTAATGAAAAGGGGTCCCTATGTAGGCATGATTTAAACATATGGAGAAATGGGGTTCAGTTCCACTAAGGAGTGGCAGTGATGCGAGTAAGGATTATGCATGGAATATAATCATTATTTAAAGTACCACAAGGAATGTAATTTTTTGGTATCCTAGGAAATTTATTAACGTCAAATGAAGGAGACGTGAACCATTTATTTTATTGTCATGTGGTTAGGAAAAATGGTGTTCTTTAGTTTAACGTCATATATCATTAATGTATATGTTGTTACATAGTTTAACATCATGAAGCTAGGATTTATATGGTGCTATGTAGTTTAAAGACATGCATCTAGTATGTTGGTTGTTACATAGTTTAAAGTCATGCAACTAGGACACATATGGTGGTATGTAGTTTGACGTCATGCAACTATGATTTTTCTTGTTACACAGTTTAATTTCAGGCAATAAGGGCGTATATGGTTTTATGTGGTTCAACATCATAAAACTCGGATGCTGTTTGTTATGTAGTTTAATTTAATGTAACTAGGATGTGTATGGTGTTATGCAGTTTAACATCATGCAACAAGCACATTTGTTGTTATGTAGTCTAAGTTCATGCAACTCAGATGTATATGGTGATATTCAATTTAATTTCATTAAACTAGGATGTTGGTTGTCACGCTGTTTAACATCATGCAACTAGGATGTATATTGTTCTATTAAAGATAACATCATGAAACTAATACGTATATAGTGCTATGTAGTTTAACGTCATGAAACTAGGATGTTGGTTGTTACTGTAATGTCTTGAAAATTTTGTGTGATTCTTTTTAATTATATGGAATTATTTCAAGACCAGACACTCTGACGTCACCTAATTATGAGGTCTAGTGAGCCCAAAATAAAATTTTTAAATTTTTTTAGTTCATTTAAATAAACATGCGAGCAAGATTTTCTAACTTTTACACCGATGCTCAGACAAAAAATATGAGGGCACCATATAACTCAAAACAATGATATTTTCCAAGAAAGAACCTAACTTCGACCAATATGGGTTGACAAGAAAAGTTAATTTTTGAACATTTTGAAAAAAAATAAAATAACATAAAAAGTTATTTTATTTGTTTTTACAACCGTAGGGCAGTGGCACAGCGGCACTGCATTGTGACGAAAAAATGGTGATGAGCCACATAAATTGAAGCTCATTAATGGATCATAAATGTCAAGCATAATGACGCACTAACTGAAGCATAACAGATACGTTGTTTCATAAATTAAACATCTTAATAGAAACATTGTGACATGTTTTCTTTTAATGGGTTAATGTGTTGGATAAATGAGGATCAAAGGGTGGAATTTTTTTGATGAACCTATGATGATAATTTTCTCCAATGAAAAATGAAGAATGCAGCTGAATCACCAGCGACATTGAAATGCTACAAAGGATGGGACCAGAGAGCATCAAATTCCAACAAAACATGAATACCCACGGATGGATTACTTCAACGATGAACTCTAATGAGGTAGGATTTGTTTTGTTTGAATTTACCCATTATTTATTATAACATGAGAAAGGTGGATCAACCCATGAATAGGTTGATCCACATATGTCTCATTATTGTAGTAGGGTTCTTTCCTTGTGGTTTTGCATTGGGATTAATTTTTTTGGATATAACTTCAATCCCATTCCTCCCCATGTTTAAATTCTAATGAGGAGGGCATGTTCCGAAATGAACAAGGCCCGAGCCCCTCTGTCTTGTGCATTCATCATGGACAAACCTTCAAAATGGTGGATAGATGGTTTTGAGGCCATAATAGAGAACGCGATGCCCCATGAAGGTCAGGGGTGTATACGACATAAAGAATGGACCACCGGAGGGGACCTGAAGGTCCCCGACAGCGGCCGTGGATGGGTCACGGTGCGCCACGACGATGCACTGGAAGTGGAAGCCCCATCCAGATCGGGCCACGGTGAGGCAGAAGGAGACATTGGTGCTCAGTCCGGCGGCTAGCGGATTGGGTATGCAGCCAACCGACCACATTGGATAGGGTGGACCACGCTCAGAGGTCGTGGTGCCCTACCATCGTAGGGTCGCTAGACCGTATGGGGACCCCCCCAGCAAAGCTGTCCTAGAAGGTTGCATCACACAAAACCAGATGCCCTTAGGTATCCAAACTTGTGGAGGTTTGGCCCCCGCTTGTGGGCCGGGCAGGGGAGCCAACATCTTGGCTGTAGGCTAGACCTAGGCACACCAACCGAGCCACTATGCAGCCTGGGATAGAAATGAAACCGTCCCGCTTCTTTAGGCTGGGCTGACGAGGTAATGTCGGACCACTGGGTGGCCCGGGATGGGAACAAATTGGCCCTCTAGTTGCGGGTCGGGCCACATGGGACCGGGTCGTCGGGTGACCCGGCGACTGGACCCCCGCCCGAACTAGGCCAGGTCCAGTGAGGCCTAATGGGCCTGGCCCACTGTCCATGCCGAACCACGCCAGGTAATGCTATTCTAATCAAACCGGGGCATGTGGGGCCCCCAGACTGGGTTGATCGGGTTGGTCTAACTAGGTCGTAGTGCGCCTAGATGCAATCGGTCCCTGTTTACTAAATTGTCAATATCATTAAAACAGTGCATCCAATTGACAAACTGCTCATGGAGTTGGAAACCTCACGACGAGGCAAACCATTTGGAATACTATAAGGAGGTTTTTGTGGAAGTTTCAATATGATGAATGGCTTGAGGAGCGGATCTCCCAGAATTAAGTACACTACATGCAGAGATCCTATGGCTGATTGAGACTTGAAGATTGCTGACAAGTGAGCCTGTGTGGATTAGCTATGATGGCCTAGTGGGAAGATACTATGTGTGACCTAACATGCCCATGATGTGGAGCAGCTCTATGTGACCCAGAAGACCCACGGTACTCGACGGGGAGGAGTACCTCAGTATGATAGCCAAGGTGGGAAGCGACCCTCTATGACCCAACAAGCCAACGATGGGGAGAATCTTTGTGTGACCCATCATACCCATGGTACAGATTAAGGATGAGTACCACAACAATCCATGGTTAAGGGGAAGCAGCTCTGTGTGACCCGGTAGGGCCACGGTGGGGTGCGGCTCTATGTGAACTAGCATACCCATAGTACTCATTGGGGAGGAGTACTCCAATAGCCCAAGGTGTTTAGTGATGTGACTGATAGTCTTACTTTCCTTACTCTAGATTATACCTGGTGTGAGTTTTCATACTTTGTGATCGATCTTTGTGATCATGCTTCATGGTTTGCTTTTGGATTTCTTTGTGGTATTTCCATTTTGTTTTGGTGTCCCTACTAATTATTTTGTTACTCACCCCTACATGGACTTCACCCACATGTTTTTTGTCTGGTGCAGATGATCGACGACTTGGAGGAGGACTTGGTGGCCCATGACCAAGCGGTGCCTAGTGTGATCAAGTAGGTGGGACGTGATTTTACAGATTTTGGCAGCTACTCTCTACTTACCCATCTTGTGGGGTTTTCAGCGGAGGGCTTTCCATTAATCTTTTTCTTTCTCTTGTTGTAGTTTTCTTTTGTTGGGTTTGTATTCTGACCCATTTACTTTTGGTTGTACCTTTACACTCAGTGGTTATTTAGTAGAATGCATGTTCTCTTTTCCAGTTTTCTTGGGATGTGGTTGCATGTGTGTGTTTTCAGGTACTCATGAAAATTCCTACCACTTGTAGGTTGATGCCATTGGCACTAGTCGCCAACCCCTGGCTTTTGGGAGGAGGGCTTGGGGATTCACGACATGGTCCCCGGGGGATGGGTCGTTACAATGTGGTATCAGAGCTAGTTGGTTCTACCTCAAAGACCAGAAGTATGGTGTTTTGTGTTTGGAAAACATTGTTAATTTTTTTGAGTTTGACTTTCAGATTCTGGGAGTCCAGTGTTGGTGTGACGGTAGATGTATCCATACACTAGAACCATGATTTTTTTTTCCGACTCAATACACAAAAAAAATTAACTTCATGAATCATATATGAATTGAGTGTTTCCTTATGTTCTTCTTGAATAATTTTCATCTCACCAGGTATAATCTATTGATCATAGTCCATCTTGATCGATTTTAGGATGCCTCCATATGGCTGACTAGCTATGATTCTGATACGTGGATGTGAGGACAACTCGCCTTGTGATTAGGCATCAGTTTAGGGTCCAGTTCTAGAGATGGCCCCACCAGGTGGTTCACCAGTGTTACCACCACTCATTGATCAACTTTTACTATAGGCCTTACAATTAGATGATGCACATAGGGTCAGTTCCTTGCATCAGTTTTAGAGATGGAGGCCTCCCTGGTTTAGGGGAGATACAAATCCTCATGTTTCCACGGAATGGTTGGAGGCAGTGACGAGGGTCTTCTAATTAGTGAGGATGCCACTTGATCAGATGAAGATCTTAGTTGAGATCCTTATTCATGGTTCAGAATGAGGATGGTGGAGCCTAACGATTCAGACTCATAATGAGGTGACCCTCTCCTGGTCTAACTTCGAGCGACTTTTTCGGGAGGAGCTCTTCCCCGCAACCTTGCTGTCAGTGTGCATACAAGAGATTCTTCACCTACAACATGGCATCATGTTAGTGGCTGAGTACTCTACGAGGTTTAAAGACCTATCCCACTACACTACAGATATGGTGTGGGACCTTTTCTTCAGGGCCCAGACCTTTGATCAGGGACTCATATGGGAGATTAGGGCATCGATGATTTCTCTCAGCATCCCCACATAGGCTATAGTGATACAGTGAGCTCTTATTGTAGAGAGATTCTTCATAGAGTGTGAACAGATGGTGGGAGCTACCACCGGGTGACAAGTGGCTGAGCCATCTGTGGTGGGCAGCCGACAGATGGCACAGAGGTCCAAGCTGGCCAGATCATCCAAAGGGAGACCCAAGGACCCAGGATCGGTGGTGTGAGGCCACCAGTGTTGTAGGGGTTAGTAGAGAAATGGTGTGTGCTACTCATACAGCAGGCATGGACACATGGCTCATGACTTCTTGACCCGCCACACAGACGATCAGAAGAGGGTCGAGGGACTACCAAGGCATAGGAAGAGGTTCAAGTGTGGTGGTCCGCAGGGCAACGAACATGGAAAGGGATCTATCCGTGTAGTGGGTGGTGGGAAATGGTTCGAGTTACTACCACCACCACACCCAGATGGTCCACCATGTCCTCAGGGAGTAGGTGGATCGAGGCAAACCCAGCTTCATGCATGGAGGCCTATGATCATGGTTCTCCAGAGATGATTAGAGGTATGATCTCTATCTTCTCCCCCTTATCTGCAGTTCTTAGAGACAAATATTCTAGTTACTCTTTCCTTGCCATGGACCTTGATCGAGGCACAAAGAGTCTGGTGGAGTCGTTGTCTCGATCCTTACAATTAGAGACTCCTACGGGAGGGGATTTTACAATTACACACTAGTGATGGTAGTGTGAGATTACTCTTGGAGGAGAGATCTTTGGTTGGGATCTTCTAGTAGTGGTTTCGAGGCCTTACGACATCATTGTGTGTATAGACTGTTTATCCATAGTTTATAATCAGATCGATTGTATTAGGTGTAGAGTGTGGTGTGTCCGAGAATATGGGACCAGGTTTTCTTTCACTAGCAAGAAGGGAACTATTATAGTATAGGGAAGACATTCTCAGAGGAGGGTGAATCCGATCACTCACCAATTGGATATCCTCACCCTCGGTGTGGTGGATGAGAGGAGCTCGAACTTTCCTATATTGGTGGAAGAGTATGAATACGTCTTTCCTCAAGATGTTTCGGGACTACCTTCTCATAGATAGGTAGACTTATGCATCGACATGTGCCTTGGGATGGCACCGATATCCCCACCACAATATCGTATGGCTCCCGCAGAGCGTCGTGAGTTGAGGTTATAGCTGGATGACTTGTAGGAGAGGGTATTATTGAGGCCCAGTGATTCACTATAGGCAACCCTAGTGTTGTTTTCCAAGAAGACAGACAGAATCTTAAGTGTATCCATGGATTTACAATACCTAAAACAGGCGACCATGAAGAACAAATATACCCTACCATGAATTGATGACCTCTTCGACTAGTTGAAGGGAGAAAGGAGGTTCTCAATGACAAACCTCAAATAAGGCTATCAACAGCTTCAGGTATGGGATGAAGATGTACCGAAGATAGCATTCAGATGCCGGTATAGACACTATGAGATCTTGGTGATGTCCTTCGGTGTAACCAATACCCCATCAGTGTTCATATGACTCATTAACTGGATCTTCCATCCCTACCATGATCGTTTTGTGGTATTCTTCATTGTTGAAATTTTGATGTAATCAAAGTCAAAAGAGGATCATTCTACACACCTACGGATAGTCCTAGATACACAATGAGAGAACTAGCTTTATGGGATGCTCTCAAAGTTCATGTTCTAGATACGGGAGGTCTACTTTATGGTAAACGTCATCTCGGAGGCCGGAGCTGTAGTGGATCTAGTGAAGATAGAGGCATTGCTTTCTTGGGATCCAACCATGAGCATTACTGAGGTATGAAGTTTCCTGGGGTTGGCAAAATACTATAGGAGGTTCATGCCAAACTTTTCCAAAGTAAAAACACCCTTATCATCTTTGAAAAGGAAGGTACACCCCTTCTTGTGGATGAATAAGTGCCAGCAGAGTTTCAAGGAGCTGAGGCAAGGATTGAGAAGTGTCCCATCCAAAGTCTACCAAAGGAGGGCGTTGGGTATGTAGTTTTTTGTGACACATCAGGGACCGAATTGGGTTTTTTCCTGGTTTATGAGTGAGCAGTGATCCCTTACAGTGTATGAAAGTTGAGGTAGCATGAGCACAACTATGTGAATATTGTACTAGAGTTAGAAGGAGTGGGATTAGCCATGAAGATGTGGTGGCACTACATGATGGGTGAGCAGTTTACCGTATACTCTAACCACAAGAGTATCAGGTATATCTTCTCAAAAAAGGACCTAAATATGAGATAGTGGTGATTGCTGGAGTTATTCATGTACTATGAAGTTGAGAATGTATATAATCCTAGGAAAGAGAATGTGGTGGCAGACATGCTCAGCAGGAGGTCTGGTTTGCAACTGTTGAGTGAGGTGACAAAGCTGTTATCCGCGATGCAGATATCCTTTGTGGATGATGATGGAGGATTTTACCTTGAGATGTAGTGGGCTATACAGACCATGGAGGACATGATTTGCGCTTGCTTCCTTGATTTTGGTCATAGTTTGGGGGAACACCTGCCACTAGTGGAGTTTTCATACAAAAAATATATCACTACACCATTTTTATGGAACCATTTGAGTCTTTATACGAGAAGCCTTACAGATGACCTATATGCTGGAAAAACCAAGGGGAGACAATACGCATGGGTCCAGAGTTCATACAGGCTATGAATGAGAAGGTTTAGGTCATGGATGAGTTGATTAGGACTATATATAGAAGATAGAAATCATATGAGGACAAGAGATGGAGGCCCTTAGAGTTTGAGGAGGGAGACCATGTGTTCCTTCCAGTCTCACCCCAATGGGGATTACGGTGATTTGGTCAGGGAAAAAGGTTATCTATGAGGTTCATCGAACCTTTATAGATTACTATCAGAGTTGGAAAGGTGGTGTATCATCTAGATATCCCCCCAAAGATTCCCTGAGTTCATGATGTTTTCCACGTGTCGTAGCTGAGGAGTTACGTGCATGATCCAACACACTTCATCGACTGGGGCGAGCTAGAAATTGATGATGGGGTGATGTTTTCAGAGTTCCAAATGAAGATAGAGGATACAAAGGAGCAGGTATTTTGTGGAAAGTTGACTTCTCTAGTGCATGTTTGGTGGTAGCACGAGAATCTCCTAGAGATAACATGGGAGCGAAAGGCTCAAATTCATGCTCAGTACACCCATTTGTTGGTTTAGCATTGTTTTGGATTATGAGGATGTAAATAATTAAAGGTGGGGGTAATGTAATTTCCAAAAAATTACATGTATTTTTTTCTTAATTATATGAAATTATTTCGAGACCAGATACTCTGACAGCACCAGATTCTGAGTCCCGGTGAGCCTGAAATAGAATTTTGAAATTTATTTATTTTATTTAAATAAACGTCTGAGAAAGTTTTTAAATCTTTTAAACCAGTAATCAGATAAAAAATATGAGGGAACTATTGAACTCATAACTACAGTATATGCCTAGAATGGACCTAACATCGACCGACAAGGGTCCACTGGAAAAGTTAATTTTTAGCCATTTCAGAAAAAAATAAAATAACTTAAAAATTAATTTCATTTTTTTCCAGCTATTAGGTGGTGGAATGGAGGAATTGAAGTGTGGTGACAAATCAATAATGAGTCACATTAAATGATGATCATTAATGTCTTGTAAACATGAAACATAATGGTGCATTAACTGAAGCCTAATAGATATATTGTTTCATAAATCAAACAGTGTAATTACACAGTGATGTAGAGTAACAGAAACTTTGTGACCTATTTTCTTTTAATGAGTTAGTGCATTAGAGAAATGACAATCAAAGGGTGGAATTTATCTGACAAACCTACAAAGAGAATGTAGGTTCCGAGTGCAATGGAAGCGTGGTTGGGATGGTACCCATCTTTGAGTTTTACCATGATCAATGATTATTCTGGGATCAATACGATGATGAATGTCAGTCTCCACGGAATATAATAAAAGATTTAGATAAAGAAGAAAGATCCCCAAAACATTTAAGAGAGGATCTTAACATCATATTTATAATTAATTAAATTAATTTCATAAAGAAAAATAATAATTGGATCTTTGGTTTTTTTCTTCGTTGATGATGTTGATCGTCTGGAATGACCATTCTAGATTACCTCATTGCACTTATAAGGATCCAAACTAGAATCCCTCTAGTGGTGATCACATGTGCTCCAATGTCCTCTGATCAACACAAATTGTTCTTCATGTCCTAGCATGACTAAGTGAGTGTCTTTTGTCGGTCGTTATTGATCTCTTATTCTTCAGCCTCGAAAAACGTCTCTCGTTCTTGAGAGGGGAGATAAGAGGATTCGAGAGAGAAATTGTTTGACTCAACAATTCTCAATTCACCAGGCTTGTGGTGTGGTGTATGGCACAATAGGCCTACTTGGCTATTTATATACATGGAATTTCAGTAACAATATTTAATTTCATAGAAAAAATTAAATACATTCATGAACATAGAGAAAAACTTTGCTCATAATAATAATACCTCATCATTATTCATGGTGCGCCAACTTGCGCAAAACAGAATTACAAAATAAAATTCAATATCACAGAATAATAACAGTATCATTATTATTTTAACTTGTGCCAAATAGTTAAATAATTATTTACCATCTTGCAAATAATTATTTTACTATCGGACCAACCTTGGTCTGCTCAAACTCCACTTCCATTTATTGATCACTCGGACAAATAAATAAATAATTTATTCACTTAAATAATTATTTTATTTACAAACTAGTAAATAAATATTTATTAAATGTTCAATAAAATAAATAAATAAATAATATTTAATTTATGCGATCATTTTAACTTGAATAAAATTATTCCGCGGTCTTGAGAATATTATTTATTTAATTAATTAAATTCAAGTAGAATTTAACTGACACCACCAATAACACTTAGTGTGTGACCATCTAGGATTCTTTCTTATTGGAATTAGGCAGGCTTGCCTAAAGTCCAAGAGTATTATCTAGAAACGGGTCAAGGCATCCAAGAGAAAGAACGTGAAGATGTAACAACAACATCTACATATGAATGTTCACTGTGTAATATAATCCCTTTGTTGTCATATCTCATCAAGAAGGTTTCATGATAGCGTCATCAAATTTTATGCCTGGTACGTCATTCTTTGACTACCTGAAATAAACTCATCGTTACACCATGGTCATGGAATTTTGTGCGATGGTTCTATTCCAATCAAAGAGTTGAGATATCAAATTCCCTAAATGGAAGGGACAAATCCTTCCTCGGATTATCCATTAATAACATGCCACTCATGACACACCCAACATACCCTACTTCCCACCAACTGCCTGCATAACAGTTTTCGTCAGTAAATAAAAGTGTGCAAGTTGTGACACATATTAATGATAATATTAAAGTATAAGGATCATTACACAAGCTCACAGATAGAAATATATGATTACACTAAAACATGCGGAATTCCTACTAGCGGGTCTATTCTCATAATATTATATCTTAGAGATTACCAAGTGAAAACTTCATGAGAGGAAGTCGCATCTGCTTATGAGTACTCACACCTAATGTTCTACATGATTTGTGTCCCATTATAGTATGTCATCCAACCGCAGAACTATATTTAAGAAGATTGTTATAGCATTTCAAGGTTCTCATCATAGTGGGGAACTACCAGGACCTTATCAAAGAAACAAATACTCTAGGACATTATTACATCATAGTCATGCATAATAATGAACAATAAGTAATAATACATTAAATATACATGTAATAAAAGTAAAACCAGTGGGTTCTAGGACACCAAATCTTACAAAGAATTCTCTCCATCAACGAAAGATGGACACCAAAAAATCGCCAATGACATTGACAGACATCAAAGAATGGGACTGGAGAGCATCAAATTCCAATAGAACTTGAATCTCTATGATGGATCACTTTAATGATGAAATCCAACAAGGTTGGGTTTTTTTGTTTGAATTTACCCATTATTTATTCTAAAATGATGAACACATATCAACCCACGGACAGGTTAATCTGTGGATCTCTAATTCTTACAGGAGGGTTCTTTCCTTGGGGGTTTTCACTAGGATTAGTTATTATTTTTCGATAGAACTTCAATACCAAGAATCGCCATGTTTAAAATCTAATGTAGAGGGTGACTGCCGACACGAATAAGACCTGATCCCCTCTGTATTGTGAGTTCTTTAGGGTTGAACTTTTGAAATGGTGGAAAGAAGGTTTTGGGGCCTTAGTAGAGAAGGTGGAACCCCAAGAAGGCTGAGGGCGTAGACGACAAAAAGAACATACCACCGGAGCGAACCCGATGGTCTACAGAAGAACCCATTTGTGTGCCGGTGCTGGTGGGGGCACACAATAGTGGCTGTGGGTAGGTGGCGGTGCGCCAAAAGTGGCAGCCACAGCCGGCTCGGGCTGTAGGGAGACAACAGGAGCCGCCGGTGCTCGGGCCGATGGTTGGAGGACTGAGGAGGCGGCCAATCGGCTGCGTTAGACAAGACGACCCACTCTCGCAGTATACCACACCGTGCTGGAACGTGGTTGTTGGACCGTGTATGGACCCCCCCCCCCCGCCTAGGCATGTTGGCCTAATCATCCACGACGCACCGAACCAAATGCCCTTAGATATCCTGGCTAGAGGAGACCTAGCCCCCACTTGTGGGTCGGGCAGGTGCAGCCGCCCACCGGTTGCAAGTCGAACCAAGTTGCGCTAACAAGGCCGGGGAGGTAATTCTAGGCCAATGGGTGGCCTGGGTTGGGAATAAACCGGCCCGCCAGTTGCAGGACGGGCCACGTGGGACCAGGTCATCAGGCGACCTAGCGGGTTGGACCCCCATTCAAACCGGGCAGGTCCAACAAGGCCCAATGGGCTTGTCCAGACTGGGACAGTCTAGACCCGACCTAGGATGGGTTGGGACAGTAAAATCAAACCAATGCATGTGGGGCTCTGGGGTCGGGTTGTTCAGGTCAGCCTGACTAGTTCGGACTAGGCCCGAATGAAACCGGTCCCTATTTACTAAAATTCCAATAACATTCAAATCATTCATCCATTTTACTAGCCGTTTGGGGGGTTAGAACCCTTGTGATGATGTATACCTTTTAGCATACTCTAAAGAGGATTTCATGGTTTTTGAAATATGATGAGTGGCTTGATGAGTGATTCTACTGGAATCAAAGGCACTACGTGCAGAGATCCTGCAGCTGAATGAGACCTGAAGACAGTTGACTAGGGAACCTATGTGGATCTAGTATGATGGACCAGTGGGAAGTGGCTCTCTGTGACCCGGGAGGCCCACGACAGGCAGTGGCTTTTTGTGACCCAGCAGACCCATGTTACTCGACGGGGAAGAGTATCTTAATATGATGGCCAAGGTGTTAAGTGGCTCTATGTGACCCAGCATGCCCATAGTAGGGAGTGAATTTGTGTGACCCAAAATATCCACGATACTCAACAGGGATGAGTACCAAAGGAGTCCAAAGTTAAGGGGAAGCAGCTCTATGTGACCCGATAGGCCCATGGTGGGGAGTGGCTCTGTGTGACCCAACATACCCACATTACTCCTTGGGGAGGAGTACTCCAACATCCCAAAGTGTTCGGTGATGTGACTGATAGTCTTACTTTCCTTACATTAGATTATACCCTATGTGAATTGTCTTGCTTCATGATAAATCTCTACGATCTTGCTATATGGTTTGACTATGTTTTGCTTTAGGGTCTTTCCTTATTGGCTTTGGGTCCCTACTGATTATTTTGTTACTGACCCCTACATGAGCTTCACCCACACGTGTTGTGTCTGGTACAGACAATCGATGATATGGCGGAGGACTTGGTGGCCCCGGACCAGGTGGTGCCTGGTGAGATCAGGTAAGCGGGACATGCTTCTACTGCTTCTGCCAGCTACTCTATACTTACCCATCTTGTGGGGTTTTCAGCGGACACCTTTCCATCAATCTTGTACTTGCTCTTATTGTAGTTTTATTTTATTGGGTTTGTATTCTGGCCCATTTACTTTCAGTTGTACCTTTACAATCAGTGGTTGTTTAGTATCATGCATGTTCTCTTTTCAAGTTTTCATGGGATTTGGGTGTATGTGTGTGTGTATAGGTACTGAGGAAAATTCCCCCCACATGCAGTTATATGCCTTCGGTGCTACTCTCCAACCCTTTACCATTAAGATATGGGATTGGGGGATTCATGGAATGGGCTTCAAAGGATAGGTCGTGATGGTTATGCAGTTTAACATCATGCAACTACGGCGTACTCTTTGTGATTACACAAAGTATTTCTTTAGGAACCTTTCATTGGTTGGAGTTTTAGTGAGTTCTCCATACATTGAGATTAAGTATTAAGATCCACTAGAGGAGACGTTATGAATAGAATAAGGTCCTTCCCACTTTGGCTCAAGCTTTGGAGGCTTATTTCCTAGTATCATTGGTTTCATAATGACCAAAACCACTCTCCTTAGAGGAATGAATGAAAGTGGAACTTCTTGTTAAAGGCCCGTGATATGCAGTTTTGATAGACTTCCATGTGATGAAAGGTATTCAATATATTTTCATCCAGCCTATCCAACTCATCTAGTCATTTTTGGGACATCAAATCAGTGGATAATTGATCACAAATGGAAACCATGAGTTATGGAAACTAAATTTCAATAGGAAGAACTTATTACATCTTTTATACCAAGGAGTATGGGGTTGACTATGTGGGAGTACAAGTAGTAGTCTAGTAATCCCATAATTCATTCGAGAGTTTATCAGGACACGATTTCTTTTTTCCCACCATTTTCTGAAGTATATTTGACAGGGTTTTTTTTTTAAATCCTCTATCTTTCCATTTTATGCTACATGATAATGGGATAAATGGTTGGATTTGATATTGTATTCCTAATATAACATCCCTACCTTAGTATAATAGAAATTGGTGTTGTTTTCTATCAATATAGTATGAGGGACACCAAATCTTGTGATGATATTATCTTTGAAAATGTTAATAATGCTTTAATCTCCAACTTCTTTGAGAGGTATTACCCCATCCCATTTAGAGAAGAAATCGATAGTAGTAACGATGTACTTGAACTACTTAGTTGTTGCTATAGAATATGGTCCTACTATATCCATTCCCCATGTAGCAAATGGAAAATAGTATTTAGATGTATATAGTAACTTTGGGGGTTGATGGATGAATTTGGAGTGAACATGGAAGGGATGAGACTTCTTAGTAAAATTTGTACAATCCTAAGTCATCGAAGGCCATAAGTATCCAAGCCTTTGTATTTGATCATAAAATTGGTGCCCAGACTGGTGGGAACCACATGCTCTTTCATGTACATCTTTCATGATAGCCATAGTCTCTTCTCCATTAATAAATTTGAAGGGGATTCCATTGAATCCTCATTTTAGAGGATCATCTGGTGATATGAGCCATCATAATGAGTGAAATTAACTACTCATTGTTTGATCTTCTCTCTTCCAACTCTATTTGGCAAAAGTACTTGGTCTTGGAGATATTCTATGATGGGTGTCATCCATACCATGGTAGGACTAAATGGTTTGGGAATGGGACTAATTTTATTGATTTCCTCTATTCTGATTGGAACAAAAGATGAAACCACATGACGATTAGTAATGATGATGATTATTTCATCCTGGTTCAAATATTCTAGGGCTGGAGATGAATTCCCCAATGCATCATCTTTGAAATTTTCTGATCACATGACATAATAAAATGTGGATTCTGAGAGAAATTCTTCCATTAATCCTCATACAGAGTCACACAAGGGAATAAGCTCTAATTTTCTTATAGAGTAATCCCCATTAATCTGTTTGATTACAAACCCTAAATCACCCTTAACTTATAGGTGGTTTACTGGTACTTGGAGTGCCAATTCTAAACCTTAAATGAGAGCTTGGTATTCCACCTCATTATTGGCACCACCTTCTGATAACAGGAATGAGTATGGAAACACTACCTTTTCTGGGGAGATATTCACAATTCTTAACTAAAATTTATTAAGCTTAAGGTCTTCCATTCTCTTCCCCATTGGACTTATGGAAGCACCATCAAAGAAAATTTCCCACATTCAGGGGATACCCTAATTAGAGAATCTTTCTTCATCAAGTAGTTCAGTATTCAATGATGTATCTTCCACATATGGGTGCTCAACAAGGAAATAATCAAAGTCATGAAAACATAAAGATTTATAATCAACAAATTGTATGTCAAACTGCTACATAAAAACTTCCCACTATGCTAAATGTCCTTTAAACATAATATGATTGAGAATTAATTTGATCGGGTTATTTTGAGAGACTGAGTGGACATCGTGATGTTAAAGGTAATGATTAAACATATAAACTACAAAGATTAATGATAGGTAGTTGTTATCCATATCCAAATATCGAGTCTCTATATTGATCATGGTTTGACGAAGATAATAAAGGTTTTTTTCATTCCTAGAATCATTCTTATATGCATGGAAGGAACCCAATGATCTCTCTAAGTCTCTCACATAAATAATGACAGGGTTTCATTCAACAGGTGGAATCAATACTAGTGAACTCAATTGGTATTTCTTGAGGGAATCAAATGCCACCTGGTTGTCATTGGTCCAGTGATAAGTGGCCCTTTCCTTCATTAATTTGGTAAATGTAAAACACTTTCCTACTATATTGGTTATGAATAACCAGATATAGGCCAAGTTTCCTTGAATTCCTCTCAACTATTTTAAGTTTTGAGGAGGTGACATTCCAAGGATAACTTTAGTTTTATGAGGATTGACTTTGATTCATTTATTGAGAATAATAAAACCTAGATATTTTCCCATGGTTACCCCAAAATCACATTTCAAGTGGTTCATCTTCAGATTATGTAACCTAATATTTCTAAATATGATCTCTAGATCAACTAAGTGATCAGAACATTATCTGGATTTGACCACTAGGTCATCAATATATCATTCAACACATTTCCACAAGAAGGATTTGAAGATGTGGTGTATTCTTAGTTGGTATGTCGCACCATCATTCTTCAAACCAAAGGGTATTACCTGATAGAAAAATATTCCTTAAGGGTAATTTAATGTTGTATATTACTCATCTTCTAGTGTCATCCAGATTTGGTTTTACCCATTGTATCCTTCCATGAATTATGGACCTTTTTATCCAGTTTTTGTATCAATCAAGAGCTCTGTGATTGGAATAGAGATGTCATATTTAGGATAATGCCTGTTGAGATCTATGAAATAAATGAAAACTATCATTTTCCCATTATTATTTTTAACATGGAAAATATTTGAGAACCACTTTGGATATTTTACCTCTAGGATGAATTGAAATTTGATAAGCTTGTCAACTTCAGCCACAATTTTGGAGGCATGAGCCAGGTTTGTTCTTCTTGTTTCCTCTTTATATCCCCAATGATCTTATGGAAAAAAATGATGGGTGGAAACCATAGGGTCAATACCTGAAATTTACATATAATTGAAATCAAACAAATCTTAGAGTTTCTTTAGAAAGGAATTATACACATCTTTCTCTTCATAAGTCATGGACACACTAATTATAGAGGGGTGTAGGTCTTCATCTTTACCCAACTTTATTTCTTTGAGTTCATCCACAATGGTGGAGACACCTTCCTCAAATGTTGGAGGGGAATCTCTGAGGTATTCATATTATTTCTCTTTTTCATGTGTCACTTCTTCTACCTATTCTTAGAGTATAGGTGATGAATAAATATATTTAAAGCTAAGGGAGGAGTCGGTATTTGGACATACTGAAGAGGAAGAAACCATCTCCATCCCAACTGACGATGAAGGGTCTTTTTGAATCTATAAAGGGAAGATGGCGGGATAAAAATTGATATATCAATCTTTTTCCATGAGTATGAAAACTTATTATAGCATGGATGATGAATTAGAGACTTTTTTAAGTTCGGTGGATTAAATGAATACATCTCCATTTATTCTTTCTTCACTTCTTGGTGAATCAATGATTTATCATGTGCTATTAGGTTCAGTTACCACAGTTGACATTATAGAATCTACTGAAAGAGTGCTTGTATTTGGGTCAACCCTTTCAATTTGATTAAGGGGTAAAACATAATCTATAATGATTTTATTGAATGGGTAATCTGGGATATTTTACAAACCATTCAGAGCATTGATTCTAGTAACATCATTTTCCATGGACTATTTTTCCTTTGTGTGATAGAACACCACATAAATTTACTAAGATTCACAAGTTTTGAATGGGGCCTTATCACCATGAAATGTCTCGATTGGACCATTGACACAATATTTGAGACATTGATGGTATGATGAAGGAATAGTCGCATAATGATTTATCCAAGGTCTCCCCAATAGAATGTCGAAAGTTGTGTCCTTCCAAACAACCATGAACTCTGAATTAGATATGATATCCCCAAACTGTGTTCTGGGTGTAATATCACTGAGAGGTTCTTGAACATTCTTTTCATAACACTATAACATTAAAGTGGAGAGAGACAGGTTGTATTTCGTGAGGCCTAATCAACAAATTTTTTGAATGGGAATGATGTTAACACATGATCCATTATCAATGAAGGCTCATTGGATATCAGTATCATTGATGTTTTTAGATAGATAAAATTGTTTGATGTGTCCATGTATGACAACATCCTAATCCCGATCCATGAAATATATGACTGCATGGAATTCTGATGGGTCTTCTTCTATACAGTAAACCTCTGTAACAGTAATATCTGTTTCAAACTCTTTAGGTCTTGAAAAAACCTCAATTAGTTCTTACTAGAGATCCATTGACAGATTCATAGCATCATGGATTGATAATTTGGCGAGTACTTAGTCTATTTAATTCAACACATCATATTATTGATCCAGATGTCTGTGTTTTCCAATATGGATATTATCTTTTGTATTTTCAATATAAGATGAAGCTACTAATGTGTATGGATGATTTTTTGGGCCAAAAGCTAGAAATACATCATCTCTGGGGGGTTAGGATTGCTAGCTCTTCCTACTCACCGATAAGGTGGTGGTATAACCTCTAACTAGTCTTCCAAGATAATAATGTCAGGGTATATCCTTTCATGAGTGGGAGAATTCCATTATTCTTAATGAGCCTATTGGAGGGCTCTTCCATGAGTTTTGGCTGCTTAAATGGTTTGAGTAGGGGTGTAATTGAAGTGGTGGACTCTAGAATACCTATGTCTTCCCATATAGCCTCAACCTTGATGAACTATTCCCCCTAGTTACCCAATTAAGTGTGGGGAACTCAGGTTTATAATCAGAATCATATTTTTCACAGGGATCCATTAAATGAATAATGTTGACAGAGTCAAATATTAACTCCTCGTCAGATGAATATTCTACCTGGGTGGTCGATTCTTGTTATATCGTTTTGTGGGGTGGTTTCTTGTACTTTTGAGATGGTTGGCACAAAATATTCTAGGGGCATGGATAACTTTTACCTTGATACAAACTCATATTTTTTGTTTTCTCCTAATTTTTCTATCCATGTCTCTTTTTTTTTGGGATTGGACTCCAGAGGACTAGGCTTTTAATGAAGATGACTTTTCTATAATAGGAGGGGAAGGAGAAATTTTCGGTTATTTCAACTGTGTTCTTAGAATGATATGAGTTGGGTTGATTGTTTCATTTACCATCCAATCAAAATATTTCTAAGTATTCTTACTTTTAACTTCCTTCCATTGGCCTTCATCCTCTAGATCGGTAACAATAACACATGCTACATGGGTTGGTGAAATTTAAGCTTCACATTCCCAAATTCCACCTTCTTTTATAGGAGGTCTTTAAAAAACACTCCTAGACGAGGTTCCTCAAAATTTAATAGAAGGGGAAATAGTTTGGGAGGTCCTCGTCTCTTTCTTTATTAGGTTTCATTGGCCTTGGAAAGTGAACTAAGTTTTCTTCCAAAGCTGAGATGAAGTATCCAAGGACTTGATCATTTCAAAAAGAATAGATCTTGTTTCTAACTCCTCAAATTATCTTATCCTCTGATCTTTTTTATCAACTTGACATGCAGATTGTTTCTTCTGATGCACGGGAGGTGGAGCCCTATGGTATGATGAAGGATTTGAAGTGGGAGTGGGTATAGGGGCCTTATGAAGTGTAATTGTAACAGCATGTGCTTTTTCTACTATTCTTCTAGGAGCTGATTGGATTACTCTTGATTTAGATCTAGTCTCTACTGTGGATTTATCCACTTTTTGGGAAATTGGGGCTAGATCCTAAAACCCTCATGTGTATTTCACAGGGATTAATGGTGTGCACAACTCATCCAAGATATTTTTTGCAAAAAAGGGTGTCAACACTTCCTAAGGGAGTGGTATATTAAAGTATTATGCTAATATTTTCCACCGAGCAATGAAATATGAATCGCTTTCATTATCCTTTTACTATTAGTTTGTGATATCTAAGACTGGTGTCTTCTACAACATTGAGATGAACATGAAAAGGATCTTCTAATGGATATCTTCCCATATGGTGATCAACCGAGACTACAAACTCATGTACCAGAAATGTCTAACCCTGTAATGACTGCACGAAGCATATGAGGTTCATTTCTTTATGTTTCTCAAGGGTCCCCATCACCAGATTATAGCAATGGAATAAATGAGTCAAGTGTTTCTTGGGATCTCCTGAGCCAATGAAGATTAGAAATATGGGATTCTCAAAATTTGGTAGAGGAGGAGTCGAATCTACCCATTCAAGATAAACCTTCTTTTCTAACTATATTGGTTCACACTATCTTTTCATATCTTTTAATTGGGTCATCAGTGACTCAATGGTGTTCATAAGAATTCTGGAATCATCTGGCTAAGGTGGGACATCAAATGGTACAACAGTCAGAGCCTGAATTGGTGCGAAAACTAGTAGGACCACTGATGGTGGTTGTGATGGTATTTTCCTTGGATAAACCATCGGGGAATGCCTATAAAGATGTTCTTATTCTTTCTCTACTTGTACTTACAATGGAGGGAATTCATTATCTGCATCAGTATTTATAACAAACCTTGTTTGCTGAGATTCTACTGCTTGAAGTGCAAGATGAGGATCTTCTTATAAAGAATATATGGTAGGAATGCTGCTGCAAAGAAACCCTACATTGAGTCTTCAAAACTCTTTAATCTCCTCCTATTAATGAGAAAATCTATCCTGAAGAGAAAGGGATTGACCTTCTCTGGGAAAATTCAAGACATGGTTTGACCATTACCTTTTCCCGTATTAGGAATTTTTCAAAGATGTAGAAGTTGATTATTCGAGGGAATACTTATATTTTGGGTAAGCCTCTGATTTTAGGTACCCACACCTTCTTCATTTGCTTCGGTGTGGACTGTATTATGAAAAAGAACTTCATCCTTGGAATCCCCTAAACATGACTCATTTTTTAGAGGTTCTTCCATGATGAAATTGATTACATTCACTGATGCATAATGCATCACTAGAATACTATCGATATCTTTGTGAGATCACCTTCTTTTTAACCCTCCACAAGACTTTGTTCTCCTGTTTTTTGTTCCCCGGGAACTTTTTTATGGACAGTAGCCTATAGTAAATCCTTAGATAGTTCATTTGTGAATTTATTTTATGGCTTATTCTCTAATTTGGAGAAAACTGACTTTTGATGAGGAGGGTATTGTGAATGTGAAAAATCCCCAACCCATAGGGTTGGGGATATTATTGTTCTCCTTTATCAACCCTTCAGACTTTGTTTGTTGGATTATAGGGTTAGGTTACAAAATCCCTCATCCCTATAGTTGGGGGTGGATCTTAAACAACTATGACTGATATTATCACTACTTCTCTTCTGAGTTTATGAATTCTTTTCAAAACATCGGATGGGTGCATTATCCAGAACTCACTTAAATTTACTACTTCGAAAGATTGTTCTGTTATTTCAGACATCTATGAAATCTTATGGATTACAACCTTTAAGAAGTAGGCTTGCTCTATGTTCTCAGACACTTGATGAAAAATTATCTCAATAGCTTTCTCTCTTTGGGCCTGAACAAAAAGACCAGGAACCGGTGGAAGCCGGCCCTAAGTAAATTAAACCAAATGGTATGACAGTTAGGCATAAAAGGGGTTATTACATAGTCAGGTGTACAACACCCCACATCTAACAGCCTCCACAAGTGGGGTGCAATAATCAGACACCGTGAAAGACCACATTCCACTAAGATCAATGAGTGCCTGCTTTTCCAGAGCATCCACTACCTGGTTGTCCTCCTGATAGACATGTGAAACCACCAGACACATTTTCAAAACCATTTTGAGACAATCAACACATTGAGGTAGTACGTTCCAAGGCACATTACATGTCTTGGTCCTCAGTGCATGAATTGCAGACTTGGAGTCAGATCCAATCAATATACATTTCTAATTATACCAGGCACCATACCTGACAACATATATCATGGCCCAGATTTCAGCTTCGAATGTGTTTCCAATTCCAATGGTGTGGTGGAATCATACCTTTACAAGCCCACGGTAGGTTCGGAACACTCCCACGCACCCTGACGTACCTGGTGCTCCTGACGCAGCCCTATCAACATTCACCATGAGACAAGTCACAATGGGTGGAATCCACCAAATATTTTTCAGCATTCGAGGCTTGCGTGGCCGACCCAAAACACCAAGCTTTCTCAGAATTTGGAAACCATCAACAGTGTTAGACATGTCACCATCTGGGAACATTGAGTCAGCATAAACATCTCTATAGACAGCCATCATACTTTTTGTACCATGGAGTGTGAATCACCAAACAACATTCGGCTCTAGGCTTCCCAGATATCTGAAATAAAAGTAGCAACAGCCACCAACATTAGGTTCTAAATTTTCTCACTGCATTGGGCATACACCATGCCGGACAAAAGATCTAGGACCGGCCTGCATGTATCAACCACGATCCCAAACATATAGCCAATGTAAGCCCACAGCTTCTTGGCATGCCTACAGTCTATGAAGACATACTGTATTGAGTCCTCCTCAGCCCTGCAAATGGAACACATAGAGGCCATTTGTAGGACATCCCGTTTGAGAAGTTCAGTTGTGGGCATTCGATTTTTCCACATTCTCCATATCAAGAAGAACATAGCTGGCCAAATGAAGCTATCTTTGAAATGCAGCCGCCATGCTAGTGTAGGAGTTAGACCCCCACAAGCTGTCCTGTAAAAATCCCTACAGTTAAACTATCCAGTTTTGGCATGGACCGAAATCAGAGTATCAACATCCATGAAAGCATATCCGTTGATTTCATTTTCCACCTACACAGGAATATCAAAAATAGGAGCATGAATTTGTGAAAGAAAGGCCAAGATGGACATAGGGACTACATCCATTGAATCATTAATATAATGAAGGGGTTTTGTGATCCACTTTTTTGTCCAACAATTCAGGGTGGAATCCATGCATACCAACCATTTAGTATCCTGCACTATCCTCCCATACACATTCTTGAGATATGCCCAAATCGATGAGGAAAGATAATATTTATAACCATTGAGAACCTTATTGTAATTCGATTCAAAAGGAAGTCATCATCAGCTTCATGTGTGATCAACTTCCAAGTGAATTTCCCAATCAAACAATCATTGATGGTACGAAGGTCCTTTACCCCAAGCCCCCCCCATCTCCGCAGTCTTTATGCATTCCTTCTACACAATTATGATCAGCTTCCTTTCTTGTGGTGACCCTGTCCATATAAAGTTTCTCACCATGCTCTAAAGATCCTTAATAAGTCCTCTCTACCATCTATAAAGGGAGAAGGAATAAACAAAATTCGATGTTATCATTGAGTTCACTAGGGAGAACCTCCCGGCCAGTGACATTGCCTTTCCCTTCCAACAGGCCAACTGATGTATAATACTAGCAGAAATTCCCTCCAAATACTTCCTTTTCACCTTTCCCCAAAACAGTGGTACCCCAAGATATTGGAAAGAAAGTGATCCTCTCCTTGCCCCAAGATACCATACAATACTGTTCCTTTTCCAACCAGAACCCCATTCCCAAAGATTATTGAAGACTTCTCCCAGCTAATGGTCTGTCCAGCCACCTCCTCATAATGAATGAAGAGGGCCTTAACTGAGTGTATTGTTCTCCTTGAATCTTGTCCATGTAATAAGATTTCATCTTCAAACAAGAGATGAGATGGGGCCTGCCCACTCACACCAGCCCTGATTTTCTTGTACCATCCCATTTGACCAAGGTTGTTGATACACCTACTGATATAATCCTCTACAAGCACAAAAAGAATTCTAGAAAGTGGATCACCTTGGCCCCCCTGGTGCACGGAAAAAATCCCCTAGGGACCCCATTGACAAGAATTGGCATCCTTGAAGAACCAAGAATAATGCGGATCATGTTCACAAATCCAGAAGAGAAGCCATAAATCCTAAGGATATCCAAGAGAAAATCCCATTTCAATGTTTCAAAAGCCTTGGATATGTCAATTTTGATATCAAATTCCCCTTCCTCTGACTTCTTTCTCAGAAGGTTGACGCTCTCAGAGGCCATGAATAGGCACTTTTGGATGTTCCTCCCATGGATGAATCCAAATTGGTTTATGGTGATCATACCATCAACCATCCCACCCATCCTTCTCATCATGATCTTACTGATAAGTTTGGGTATTGTATTACCAAGAGCCACCGGCCTAAAGGCCGTGATGTCAAGGGAATTCTCTTTCTTGGGGATGAGCGCAATAAAACATGAGTTCATACCATGTGGCATGTAAGAATGAGAGAATAAGTCCTTCATGGATTTCTCAATATCATTCTGCAAAATGTCCCAGTAAAACATGAAAAACTTGTTCGTAAATCTATCAGGTTTCGGGGCACTCTCTAGGTTGAAAGAGAAGAGGGTGGATCTGATCTCTTATTTTCATGGGAAAGAAGTTAGGAGATGGTTCGACTAGTCATCAATGCATGAGTTGATGTTGTACACCATAGATTGAATACTGGACTGCCCATTATTAGAGTATATTCCCATAAAGTACTCAACCACAACCAATGAAATCTCATTCTCTTTCATGTAGAGATGCTCCTCAATGCTAATCGCCTTGGCCCCTCCCCACATCCTCTTTTCTTTGTGATCTTTGGGCATGACTTTGGTGAAATATAGTCAAGGTCTGTTCTTGCTAAGCATCTCTTCAGACATGAACTAGATTTTTTTATTGTAACCGGCCTGAGGAAATAACATTGTTAGAAACCAATTTTGGAAGGATTTACTAAATAAAGGGTGCAGTGAAATGAAATTCTCTATGTGCACCCCATCCTTTGATAGGAACACCAGACGGGTTATATACTATTAATCATCGCAACCACATTAATGCATTGAGTAATTCACATTGAAGGGATCCTTGTTACTTCTCAATTTTCAGCTTTCGGGAATCCATGAGATATACTAAGTCAAGTTGATGTTTCAACCCTTCTATTACCATGACATGACTTTGATATTAATCATAATGTAATACATTGGATTTTAGATAATGAAGAGTCTTCCATATATTGAGGAGGAGGGTATCATGAATACAATATTCTTCAAACATATCTAGAATGTTGTATTGAGAGGTGAAAACATCCATAACATTACTAGTATTTCACCTTTATCCATATTTTTCCGAAGGTTTCTCTACTTGATCAGACCAAATTTGGCATTTTTCTTCCACTTTACCAAAATCCACAAGATTTGTAGAGATTTCCTCTACTGACTAAAAATTACCTTTTTTATTGATCAAACACTTTCAAGGAAAAAAGTGAGAAACCTGGAGTTTAAACACCAAAAGAAATTAAAAATCCATTGAATGATAATTTCATCCTACCCAATGTAATCTCTCTAAATAATTTACCTGAAATAAGGGTTCCTTAACTGCATCAGAAGATAAATGGCCCGAGGGATGTTCAGAGAATGATCATTGCCTTGGGTTGTCTTCTGGTGGAGAAATAATTTCACCCACTAGTGACAAGGATTCAAGCATGACTAAACTTTTATTTTCAAGTGCCTTAAGATAGGAGGGATTTATTGTCACTAAATTGTTAGATAGAAAATTCTCTTAACAATGTGAATCACTTCTACAGAGAGAACATTCACAGTGAATGTCATCATAGGGAGGACCATCATGGTGGATTACAAAAAGGGGTAGACCCTCTTTCTCCTTTGTATTCTAGACACACTGAGGGTTTTAACAGCTATTTTCCAAAGATATGTTCTCAATATTGACCTAATTATCATGAAGAAATCCTTAATGATGAAATGTCTGAAGAGGACCTTCAGAATTATTGATAATTACCCCATAATTTGGTAATGGGAGGGTAGGATCTTGAGATGAAATATTTAAATGTCTGAGGGATTCATTAACTCCAACATTCAGTGGGTCCAAATCAAAAACTGGCTCTTGATTTTCAAATTGTATTTGATAAGACTTAATTTTAGATTTCTTCTTACAAGCAGTCGAAGCCACTTACTATGAAAAGTGGTTATAATGGGTAGGTGTATGTGCCTACCTTGGAGTGGATATCAAAATAGGCCAATTATATCTATTTAGAATGGGTTTATATTCCTAATCTGGTTTTCCATATGATATGGGGGAGTATGTCCCATAACCATCCTAGATGGTAACATAGATATATATATCTTCTTCAGGGTGACATGTTGATGAGTCACCCTACTTGTGGGGAAATAATTATGTTTCTATCCCACAGGTACTATTGTTGTTACTATGATGATATATTGGAATGTATCTAGGATATGGGAAGGAATCATTGTCATTTGTTTCACCATTTTCAAGATTTCTCAATGACTTCAGCAGCCGAAATAGGAATGTACGCCCATTCCATATCTGGAGTAGGTGTTTATACATGCTCTTGTCCTCCCTTTCCTGCTAGTGGATACTGGAAGTAATCATATGTTTGAGAAGATAGTTGAGTCTTCCCTAAACTAATCATTTGATCTTTCTGAATAACTTCTTCATGTGTTTCCAAATGAGGCTTTTGGAAGACTTGATCAATACATGCATGTGTTTATTCCAACTTGTTAGTTGCTGTAGAATCGGGTTGGAGGGTTTCATTGAACACTACCAGATGAGTCCGATGGTAGGCATGATGATTAAAAGAATGTTTAGGTTCCTTCTCATAGTACACCATTGGATTTGAATAACGGGATTGGTTGGGCACTTCCATATGTGTCTGCTTGCCGACAGAATTATGGTGAATAGGTGTGTGTGTTGTCTCGTAATTTTCCACCAAATTGGGTTTGTGGGATTATTCGAAGGGTGAAAAGGTAGAACCCTACTACCTATTAGACATTTTTTGTCTCTAGAAGACCATCTTGCATTCCCGGGTCTGAGGGACCTGGTTTGGACCACTGAACGAAACACCTTATCATGTTGAGGTTTTACAATCGTGCAACACAGGTGGCAAAAATTGTTGTCAGGAGCCTTGGGGAAGGACCCCTATGTCTTTGGGATGTGTCCATAGGTGACCTATTGGTCAACCTTATAATATAGGAGGGATTTGTGATTTTTTCTTGGGATAAGATCCCGAAATGGTTGAAGACAGTGATTGAAACCGTCTACTTCGGGACCACTGGTCATCGTGGAACGAATGGTCTAAGATTATTCTTGATTTAGAGGGCTTGTTGGCTAGCCATCAAGGTTGTAATTATACCATGTTGATGGTACTCTCAAACCAATGTGTTAGAGACTCAATATTGAAGATGATGATTCAGTGACAGTGTACTCCAAGCGGACAAGGATCCAACTTGAGTAACAGTCGGGGCTTTCATGAGTGAAAATCAGAAGGAAGCCATTAGGAATGAAGGGATCGGTTGGAAGGAAGTGAATATATATGAAAAATACCAAAAATTATCTCTGAAAAAGAATCATATTTTTAGATGAACGCATTCATGTTTGATTTCTTTATCTGGTCCTCTTTATCAATTGACAGGGGCCTAACAGATGGTTAATATTGTTCTCTTGATTAATGATTCACGTCAGGTTCAACATTTTTTTGTTTCCCTCGTAAATGTGACATTATTATAAATCATTACCTCTAGATGGGTTCCAACGGGTTTTTTGTGGAACCTAAAACACCCAATTGTTCTATATCTATAGGTACATTCTTTCTAAAGGTAGGTTCTCATTATGTATTTTGACCCACGATACTTATGAACTCACATTGGTCGAGAGGATGGTAGGTCGGCTCATCACACCCTCTGGAGGGGAATTATTTCCTACTCTGGGACTCTCTTATATATTTACTATATGATCATTAATCCTCATTAATTTACCATGTGTAAAGTAGGTTTCCCATGAAATTTAAAATCAATTATTAGCATGTGTGGAATTCATAATCATCCATATGTATTTGATGTTCTTTATCAGTGGATACATCTGTATGTATTCAAGGTCATCCATTGGTAGTATCCTATTATATACAACTTAGGGATTTTTTTGTCATTTTTACAAAGATTCTGGTTCTTAAGACAAACAGTGGGGAAATCTAGAATTTATCATCATCTAGGGAGACAAAAGATTACTATGGAGTTTATTGTAATTCAGGTAGACAAAGATTACTCTTGATTTTATCGTCATATAGGGAGACAAAAGTTTTTTTTATTTTGGTACCAAACCCATAAATGTGATACCTAGGTATCCTCGTGAAAGGAATTAGAAACCATGTAGTTTGGTTCCGCTTAATGTGACACATTGTACCTTTTAGGTTTGGGTGATAAGGATCCAACCGTAACGTTTAATGTCATGTCGTAACAACATCTAAGTGGAAGGTTCCAAGTAAAATCATAGTGTGGGACTTATGTTGAAACAACCCAAGGAACCTGGAAGGAATATGAGATCCCAAGTTGAATTATACCATGGCGGGGATATGACCCAAAGAGAATAGGGTTGATTTGGAATGTTGAATTTGAACCTCAGGGAGGCTTCTTACGTATCTTGTTTGGATGGAAATCAAAGACCACATAGTTTAGTGAGTCTTACAGGGGATTATGTCCCTTTGAGAGAAATACGTTGGGATTACTCTTAAATAAGATGCATATGTAATAAGGTCCATGATATATGTCTTAACTCATGGGGATTTATGAAGGCTTAATCCTAGGCTTACTCCTAATGAGGATGCCCATATTTTGGGAATTAGGTTCGAGGATTACTCGTAAGGAGGATGACTAGATAAAGGGGTGTGATTTCTCATTTAATGGATGAGATTTTATAGATCTAGGTCCTTAATAAGGCTTCCTATGTATCCTAGTTATAGTGGGAATCAGAGTTCTCAGAGTTCATTTATTCAGTTGGATTGTTTGGGTATTGAAATCATCCCTAACCTCTAAGCCCACTTGAGTCATGCTTATTGTGAGAAACAAGAGGGTGTGAAAGATTTAGAAAACCACAAACACACATTATTCTATGTTGGTGGAAGAGGCTAAGCCTATGGCACAAGATTCCATGGATACGATGGAAGAGATCATGTATATGACACTTCCCTCTCTTCACTTTACATTAGACAAGGGTACAATGTAAGGAATGAGTGAAGGTGAAGGATTAGAGAGGAGAAAGTCTACAGCCTCATACATGAGAGGCTATGGGGTTATCTAAGGAGTTCCCTTTATTGGGCCTAGAATATGAGGGAGACTTTTCCTTAGTCAAAGGGAAAGCAAGCAAGATCCATATCCTCTCTACCAAAAAATAGAGGCTCTTTGTCTTAGTGATGAGAAGGGGAGGACAAATTCTTATCCCCAGATTTCAATACCAGGAACTTCCTAGCATTGTACCTAGGGTTATGTTCCAAGTGACCATACATATACAACCCTACATAAATCCCAAGGATCCTGACCTTCTAGTAGGACTAGTGCAAGAATCCTCTGTCCATAGAAATACAAACCCAAATAGGGGACACGCTGATGTTCCATTCCCTAAGGTTTTTTAATTCATGAGTTCTTGGTTGAGGATTTAAAATGACCCATTTATTGTAAGGGATCTAATAAAAGAGAATTTATACCATGAGTGTATTTGAAGTAGGCTTTATAAAAGGCTTGAACACGCTGAATGGTTGGGATAACCAAGGATGTCGTTCAAGGTGGAGTCACACAAGTAGGCTTGGGAGAACTGTATGCACCTTAAGTGAAAATCAAACTAAATAAATAAACTTAGTAAAGACTTGGATCAATATTTCACGGGTATTTATATGTATTCCTAGAAGTAACTAATTGAAGTTCCTATTTGGGGAATAGAGGTCTTGCAAGTATTCTTAAATCTAGATGGTTGGGTGAACTGGTTGTGTAAGTGTTATTTATTTTAAACACTAAATGGAATTAATTATCATTATCCACCATTAATTCCATCTCTTTAGATGTTATGAAACTACCTTATAGAATTTGTAAGAATAGGGTGAAGGACTAGGGCAATGAAAGCAGCAATCATCCTTCAGGGAAATTTGTTTGTTCAACTAAAGGCCCCAAGGATCTATTTATAGGAAAATATGGTACCATGGGTGAAGGAAACTAGTTTTTCAAGTGGTGGGGATCACAAATAGTGGGGTACACAAGTACTTACATACCACCGATGATTTGGGATACCTTTGGCAAACTATTTTTTGAGCCTTTCGAAATCATGAAATTCTCCATCTATTTCTGCTCCTT
Source organism: Viscum album (assembly GCA_963277665.1). Classification (NCBI taxonomy): domain Eukaryota; kingdom Viridiplantae; phylum Streptophyta; class Magnoliopsida; order Santalales; family Viscaceae; genus Viscum; species Viscum album. The sequence goes on along the minus strand of OY728130.1, from coordinate 92,223,759 downwards.
TTTCCAAGGTATTTCCCTTTTTCATTTTTTCATCCATGTGATGGAATAGAGTGTCAACATCAAGAAATTGAAAACATTAATGGTATATCTTATAAATGAAATTTATTCCTTATCTTATGAATTTATAAGCTTCAATATATGTTATCCTTGATCTATTTTCTAATATAGACACATATGGTCATTTTTATTCACCTAATAATGGTTCGTAATGAGATTATGAATTTACCAAAGAATATCCCCCAAGAGTGTCAAACCATTTGCGTAGTAAAGCCTATTTTCTTGTACCATGTTACTCCAAATATTTCTTGGAACTCCTTATTGAAGTTGATACTCCTAGGTGCATCTATTCCAAAACCACATGCAATTGTAGTATCCATACCAGGATGTTTTTTATTAATAAATCACTTACTCTATAATATCCAAAATTTAGGGATGTTTTCTTATAATTAGTATTATCCCTAAGGCATTCACTAGTGTTTTCTATTCATAATCCCCAAAATAACTAAACCTTTCCTCTGATACCAATTATAACAACTATTCTCTTTATTTTACATTAATACTTTATTTACTAAATAAGAATACATTTAATACAACCAAGATGTTCAATAATTATAGGGTATTTGGGAAATATGTACATTAAATAATAACATAAAATAAGAATACAACATCTTTAATAAAAACATTTTTAACATGATAAAAATAAACCTTCGAACATAAAACTTCATGGGATAACCTGGGGACATACATCAAAAAGGGGAAAGATAGAAAGCCCTAAAATGGAATAAAAATTGAATAAAATGAAGAAGATAATACATGTAGAGACCCGAAGCTTGACGTACATTGACATTACATTACATTTGCGGAATACTTAGTACATAACAAAAACACACACACAAGGATCGTAATAGTTTAGTGTCTTTGGAAACTCGGAATATAATCTTCTAATCCTGGTGAAAGATCTTCAACATCTCCCATAAAGATCTTCCTCTTTTTTTTATACCTAAAAACTTTCTTTATATCCTGGGAAAAAGTAAACATAAAAGGGTGAGCTCAAATGCTCAGTAAGGGTAAACAAAAGAAATATCAATCACATCGTATACACAAGCACATAACTTTTGGAAATCTTAACCTGCAAAAGAGATCATAATTTCATAACATGGGATAAATCATGACAGTGAAATTTAATCACAATAATCATAACTTAAAACATGAAACTTTGTGGCATACACACATAATCATAGAGAATCATTTATTTTTAGTCAATACTCATTGCCAAGACTATCTTAGTGGACAAAGTCCCTTTTTGAACTGAGTCACCCCCGTTTCAGTCCTGTTTCACTGAACCGGTATAACCTACCGTTCCAGCCATGTCTATCTCATGAGATATAAAATCTTTACCCAATGCATTGGAGGGAGATATAGGTCCCACCCATCTCATAATGATACCATTCTTATGTGTGCCACAAAATCATAAATCATACATCATTGCATAACCCATGTAATACAAATGGGAATCTTAAACATCATGAAATCATAAAACAATTCATATAAGATAAAGGAATTCATGAAAATAATTCCATCACAAAATAATCAAATCAATGTAATAATAGGGATAAAAACATAACCCTTTATTATCTTAGATGGAAAATAATTTTGATAAAACACTTGAACTCCATTCTTGAGGAAAATATCCTTTCTTCTTCAAAAACATTTTTCCTTTCTTAACATGTCATACAACTTTAAACTAAAAGAATTTGATTAAAAATAAACTTGAAAACTTGTAAAGTATTCTTCTTGGAAATAATGTTTTAAAAATCCATTCATGTCGTATAAATTAAAAAAAACATTCTTCTCGTACTTTTGTCGGAAAAGTCAAAAAGTACCTCGTACGAAAAACGACAAAAGATTCCTTTCATATATTTTACTAAAACTCACCGAAGGGTAAAATTGGATATAAACTATTGTATAAAGATATAAATATTACATATTGAGGAAACATGGATGTGGATGATAAAATACACCCTAGTAAATACCAAAGTATAAACAATCTCGGATAAAAATGAGATTGTGATATTTCCCTTACCTTAGGTCCGACTTGCTTTGTAAGTGTTCAAACCTCCTGTATAATGATTTAAATAATGTTATTGACTTATTACAGAATCATACTCATTGTTATGATATCATATATGGTTCACTTATGACTTTATATTACCCGTTCTTTTGTAAATTCCATGTTAAATAGCGTTTTGGGTAAAATTGTTTCATTTGTCGTCCGTGTTTTGACTTGTAATTATTCATATGTTTACATAGATCATGATTACTTAATTACAGAATATAAAACATGATTTATATATATATATATTCAGAATATACATATATATAATAAATCAGTAAATGGAAATAAATACACCGTTCATGGAGACGGTAGACCGTTCGTACGCATGAACGCTGTTTTCGTTTCCTTATTGAGTTGAATGGAATTAAGTAGATGACATACATATATATACACATAAATCCAGTAGCTTTATACTTTCATATATTTCATTATTATTTCTTATATATACTTTATAATCATTCTTAAATGGTTAACATGGAGAATGAATCTCATCGCGTCGTGGAGACGGTAGTCCGTACGTATGCACGAGCGATGATATCATTTTCATAATTATTGAATTTAATTGGAGTGGATGATAAAATATATCAGAATAATTATTATGTTATAATAACTATGTATAGTTATTTTTTACACCATAATACCCATCCATGTAAGGTGTTGGTGGAAAAGCAGATTACACCACGGCGTGGAGACGGTATTCCGTACGTACGCACGCGCGGTGATTTCCTTTTTCCGTAGGATGGATAGAAGGTTAATTAGAGTTGTTTCATATTTATAATAACATATCAGTATATTAGTTATACTTATGTTATTACTTCATAATGAAACAACCTTAGAAGAAGAAGTGGAAGAAGAAATAAAGGTGAAAGAATTGGTAACGGAAATTACCTCTTCTTTGAAGCGCCTCTTTGAGACCTCCTCTTAGGGTACCAAAATTGGTCTTTGAGGAAGACCAGAACCTCTAGGATGTTTCTAGGGAAGTGGAGAGGAGAATTTGACAGGGGTTGGCCAAACTTGAAGGCTCAAAGTTGTGTGAGGAAGAGAGGGAGGAGGTGCCCTTTTATAAGGGAGGAGAGGGGCACCTTTGGAATAACTAAAAATATTATTTTATTATAAAGTCAAGTTCGATTTTAAATAGCTCCAAATTGATTTATTTATATGATAAGCTGGGTATGGGTCGAAATCCTCTCATCCAATAGAATTTAGACAAGTTTAGGTTCCTATTTTAACCTTATCATTTAGATTTAACATTAAGTTAAATAATTTTACTTTTACTGTGTCTTCTTGTGTTCTTATACTAGAAGGTTAATAAACTTACTATAAGAAGCCAAAAGAACCCCAAATTGTTTATTATTTATATATATAACCTTATCTAAGTCATTTTGCCGAACCTTAGATTTTTAGGAATAAAATAACAATTAATAATATAATATTTGTTTTAAAAACTATTTTATGTCAATTTTGACACTATTTAGTAATTGATTTTTGTGAAAATCATAACAGAATGATAAGTTCTAAAAAAGTTAATTAAATAAATACTAACATGTCATATTAACCTATAAAATTATTTTAATTCATAAAATGTCTTAAATTACATTTATTTAGGTATTTATAACATCAATTATGTCAATATTTAATTAATAAGATAGTTACTGCATCATCTTTGTGTCATAAATAAATTAAATTATTTGATGTCTAAAAATTACAAATAAAATACCATTATGTAGGAAATTGTTTTATCTTTCTAAGTAATATTTATAATCGAATTTACCTTATGTATAACCCTATATTAAAATTTTTTTAGTAAATAAACTTTGATTTTAACTCTTTTAACCATTCTTTAAATAAATTAATAATAAATGTCCTAATCTAATCCAAGTGGGCCTAAATGGTCATATTTTATTCCTAAGCTTGTTTTTGGTCGAATTACACTTATCCAATAGAATTTAGACATGTGTTAGGGTAATAATAATATCATTTTTACCCTTAATTCACCTATTTACTTTTAACCGTGGTAAAAAAAAGTAAAAAGTTACTATTCACCAAAAAATTATTTTCATCTCATTGAACCACATTTTACTTACTGGCATCAGCCGTGTCTCTCGGATTTTTGAAATTCCACTCACAGAAGCGGTAAAATTAAGTTTTATGAAAAATTCAGTTTTTTTAACTACCACTTAGTGGTTTCACTATTCATCAAAAATTGAAAGTTTTCAGAAAAATACCAAAAATTAGGCCTAAGCTATATTTGATATTATGAACTCAAAAATGATTTCTATTTTACCAAATTCAAAACATATCAGTTTCATTAATTAATTTAAAAATTAATTCCCGTCGTCAAAATAAATAGCGTGTTCTTAAGAGATAATAACTATCAAAAGATTGACATTTGTTTATGTCTGGTTTAAATGTGAAATTACATCCAATGAACAACATTGTATTAAATTGTAAAAATATATTCTAAATATAATTTAAAACCACTAAAATTAATAATTTATCACTATTAATTATTTCGATTGAAAAAGTTGTTTTTAATTAAAATTTAGTAATTTCCACTATTCATCAAAATATGAAAGTTATCCGAAAATTACCAAAATTTCACCCTAAGCTAATTTCGATATTCCGAATACAAAAATGAAGTCAATTTTGAAAAATAAAATTCACAAAATTTCAAAAAGTGGTTATTACTATTCATAACGGCTAGTTTTAATAATATTTTAATAGCATATCATTGTTTAGTGAAACTCGGTATTGCGTACTACACACGCTATCAAGGACGGTCGCGATTGCGTGTAATGCAAGGCAAATCAAGGATGCATGTTGTGCAAGCTCCTTTTGGTGTAGCGTACAACACAAGACATTAGTGAAATTAAAAAGAACATTTTTCATAAAATCTCGGGGTGTTACATTCTACCCCCCTTAAAATGAATTTCGCCCTCGAAATTCATCGGGGTTATAAATGGTTTACTATTAGAAAGTTTCTTTAATAGAAACCCACATCGTAAAAAGGAATACCAAAACCAATCTTTAAAAATGAAAGTATGAAACGTAACGGTTACCCAAATAAACTAATCACTGGGTTTCCACATAGGTGAAAATATGGATATGGAAGAAAAATATAACCATCATGTTCTGAGGGAGAGTGGTAGAGAACATGGCTATGGAAAAGCCAACAATCACAAATCCATAAATTTGTGACGATCTAAGGTACCATCTGATTAATCAGATATAAGAGCACTAGGACAACATTTTTGGTTTTCAAGATCATTTCCCTAAAGTTGAAGAATTTGAATTAGAATAAATACTTACATTATTTTGGTATAATCTCACTATTGTTCGTGCCTTGAACAATTTCTATTTCATCTCTTAAATAAATGAAGTTGAATTTGTTATTCGTGAAGTGTTAGCAGATCATGTGATAGAATGACGGGTCATTCCATCTGTCTCAAACAAAAGGTTAGAAAAAGTTATTAAATATACATAAGTCATTCTATAGTGAGATTAATCATATATGGTTCCTAAAATGGACTTATACTTCATATATCATACTGCTTAATATAATAAAACTAGTTTCTACTAAACAGGGACTTCCTGTAGGCCAGTGGTAGGCGATAAAGGCTAGTCGCACTTCGGTTGTGGATTCGATTCCCACAGCCTTGTCTGACGCGATGGGCTGTCGCCCGTCCTGAAGGTTGTCCTTTTTCTAAAGCTATATTACTATAACATCCCATCAATAATATAGAAAAACGTTTTATCCTAACTTATGTCCAACATAATCCATTCTAAGCTTATCTAAAATACTTCGGTCCAAGCTCATAGTATAAATAAAATGGTTACTTGAAATGTCACAGAACAATCACGTGAATGCCATCATTTATCCCCCATATATCATAAGATATATCTTGCTGGTCAAATTACAAACATGTGAATACCTTAATCATGTATTCTCTTGAAGAATGAATACCCATTGAACCTTAGTGAAAACATGAATGCAGTTAAAAGTTAACACTTTCCACATACCAAAATCCTCAAAATTCTATATACTCAAACCATGATATCACTTAGTCCTTATATCAATCATGAGCTCATGAATACTGTTAAACATTTCATTTTCTCGTTTTCCCTTAATTATGCACATATCATCTTATTTCCAAAAATATCTCAATCACTTTGAATACCACATTATACCAATACATAAATATTCCAATACTCCATGATACAACATTATTTTGGAATCCCATTACATAAACACTTAATCATTCCACCACATCGTTGTCATATTCAACATCACCAATAGTGATCGCATGTGACTTCCCTTTGTCCTTTGCCTTAAGCGGTTGCTCATGTCGATCATCACTAACCCTTGGATTAGGGCATTTATTAGCATAATGCCCCATTTCCTTGCACTTGAAGCATTGAAGTGTTGGTGGTGCGTTCTCTGCAGTGTTTGCTTTGTTCACATCATTAGAAACCCTTTTTCCATTACTTCGACACTCAGCTGCTCGATGGCCTTCTTTTCCACACTTAAAACATTTTCTAGTCCCTTTAAGACAATCTCCACCATGCTTCTTTCCACACTTTGTGCATAAGGAAACATTCATCTTCTTTTCACCATTATTCTGAGATTTCTCCTTGAACTCCATCTTTCGTTTCTTGTCAAAACCATGAGATGGATATGTAACACCAACTTCCATTTCTACCTTGATATCACAACGAACAATTTCTTCATAGCTACTGAAGTCTCTTATAGCTAATGCCCTTCGAAGACTTGGTTTTAAGCCACTGAAAAATCGATCAACTTTACTTTCAGGTTGGATGATAATGCCAGATGCATACCTTGCAAGTCTTGTAAAATTCGCTTCGTATATACCAACAGATTCATCATCCTTCTGCTTCAGCTCAAGAAACTCCTTTTCCATCTTTGATCTAAGAATACGAGGGAAGTACTTACTGAAAAACAAGTTCTTGAACTTGTCCCATTCCATGGACTCAATTTCATCTCTTGGCCTCGTATTCTTGATAAGATTCCATCATTGATCAGCTTCACCTTCCAAACGATATACTGCTAAGATGACTTTATCATGTTCAAAACATTGGAGAACTGAAAATATCTTTTCAGTGGTACTGATCCATTGTTCAGCAACAAGTGGATCAGAAGTCCCACTGAAAGAAGGTGGATGTTGCCTCATGATGGTCTCAATATAATATTGTTCCCTTCTCTGCTCATTTGGAAGTCCAGAATGATTCATAGCATGTGTAAGTATAGCAATAAGATTTTGAACTCCATCTCCCATAACATTTGTTTGTTTAGGAGGACAATCATTGCATTGTCCATTGCATTGATCAACACGGTTCCTTCGGGTTCCAGCCATCGTCTAAAACCCAAAAAGAACAGTGTGAGAGGCAAAAATCATGCTAGGGAAAACAACATTATAAAGGGGGAGTATCCTCAATATCTAACTTCTTAGGTTAAATTATATGATCGTTACCATAGTTCTAGGACTGTATCTTATACGTATAATTATCCTTAGGGACATCCCTAGACATACCTTAGAAATATCTCTAGGGATCTCACTAACGCTTTCGCATCCTAGTTTCCAAAGGTTGACTAAACCTTTCCTCTAATAACAACTGTAGAGACCCGAAGCTTGACGTACATTGACATTACATTACATTTGCGGAATACTTAGTACATAACAAAAACACACACACAAGGATCGTAATAGTTTAGTGTCTTTGGAAACTCGGAATATAATCTTCTAATCCTGGTGAAAGATCTTCAACATCTCCCATAAAGATCTTCCTCTTTTTTTTATACCTAAAACCTTTCTTTATATCCTGGGGAAAAGTAAACATAAAAGGGTGAGCTCAAATGCTCAGTAAGGGTAAAAAAAAGAAATATCAATCACATCATATACACAAGCACATAACTTTTGGAAATCTTAACCTGCAAAAGAGATCATAATTTCATAACATGGGATAAATCATGGCAGTGAAATGTAATCACAATAATTATAACTTAAAACATGAAACTTTGTGGCATACACACATAATCATAGAGAATCATTTCTTGTTAGTCAAGACTCATTGCCAAGACTATCTTAGTGGACAAAGTCCCTTTCTGAACCGAGTCACCCTCGTTTCAGTCCTGTTTCACTAAACCGGTATAACCTACCATTCCAGCCATTTCTATCTCATGAGATATAAAATCTTTACCCAATGCATTGGAGGGAGATATAGGTCCCACCCATCTCATAATGATACCATTCTTATGTGTTCCACAAAATCATAAATCATACATAATTGCATAACCCATGTAATACAAATGGGAATCTTAAACATCATGACATCATAAAAAAACTTCATATAAGATAAAGGAATTCATGAAAATAATTCCATCACAACATAATCAAATCAATGTAATAATAGGGATAAAAACAGAACCCTTTATTATCTTAGATGGAAAATAATTTTGATAAAACACTTGAACTCCATTCATGAGGAAAATATCATTTCTTCTTCAAAAACATTTTTCCTTTCTTAACATGTCATACAACTTTAAACTAAAAGAATTTGATTAAAAATAAACTTGAAAACTTGTAAAGGATGCTTCTTGGAAATAATGTTTTAAAAATACATTCATGTCGTATAAGTTAAAAAAACATTCTTCTCGTACTTTTGTCAGAAAAGTCAAAAAGTACCTCGTACGAAAAAAGACAAAAGATTCCTTTCATATCTTTTACTAAAAACTCACCGAAGGGTAAAATTGGATATAAACTATTTTATAAAGATATAAATATTACATATTGAGGAAACATGGATGTGGATGATAAAATACACCCCAGTAAATACCAAAGTATAAACAATCTCAGATAAAAATGAGATTGTGATATTTCCCTTACCATAGGTCCGACTTGCTTTGTAAGTGTCCGAACCTCCTGTATAATGATTGAAATAATGTTATTGACTTATTCCAGAATCATACTCATTGTTATGATATCATATATGGTTCACTTATGACTTTATATTACCCGTTCTTTTGTAAATTCCATGTTAAATAGCGTTTTGGGTAAAATTGTTTCATTTGTCGTCCGTGTTTTGACTTGTAATTATTCATATGATTACTTAGATCATGATTACTTAATTACAGAATATAAAACATGATTTATATATATATATTCAGAATATACATATATATAATAAATCAGTAAATGGAAAGAAATACACCGTTCATGGAGACGGTAGACCGTTCGTACGCATGAACGCTGTTTTCGTTTCCTTATTGAGTTGAATGGAATTATGTAGATGACATACATATATATACACATAAATCCAGTAGCTTTATAATGTCATATATTTCATTATTATTTCTTATATATACTTTATAATCATTCTTAAATGGTTAACATGGAGAACGAATCTCATCGCGTCGTGGAGACGGTAGTCCGTACGTACGCACGAGCGATGATATCATTTTCATAATTATGGAATTGAATTGGAGTGGATGATACAATATATCAGAATCATTATTATGTTATAATAACTATGTATAGTTATTTGTTACACCATAATACCCATCCATGTATGGTGTTGGTGGAAAAGCAGATTACACCACAGCGTGGAGACGGTATTCCGTACGTACGCACGCGAGGTGATTTCCTTTTTCCGTTGGATGGATAGAAGGTAAATTAGATTTGTTTCATATTTATAATAACATATCTGTATATGAGTGATACTGATGTTATTAATTCATAATGAAACAACCTTAGAAGAATAAGTGGAAGAAGAAATAAAGGTGAAAGAATTGGTAACGGAAATTACCTCTTCTTTGAAGCACCTCTTTGAGACCTCCTCTTAGGGTACCAAAATTGGTATTTGAGGAAGACCAGAACCTCTAGGATGTTGCTAGGGAAGTGGAGAGGAGAATTGGATAGGGGTTGGCCGAGCTTGAAGGCTCAAAGTTGTGTGAGGAAGAGAGGGAGGAGGTGCCCTTTTATAAGGGAGGAGAGGGACACCTTTGGAATAACTAAAAATATTATTTTATTATAAAGTCAAGTTCTGTTTTAAATAGCTCCAAATTGATTTATTTAGATGCTAAGGTGGGGATGGGTTGAAATACTCTCATCCAATAGAATTTAGACAAGTTTAGGTTCCTATTTTAACCTTATCATTTAGATTTAAAATTAAGTTAAATAATTTTACTTTTACCGTGTCTTCTTGTGTTCTTATATTATAAGGTTAATAAACTTACTATAAGAAGCCAAAAGAACCCCAAATTGTTTATTATTAATATATATAACCTTATCTAAGTCATTTGGCCGAACCTTAGATTTTTAGGAATAAAATAACAATTAATAATATAATATTTGTTTTAAAAACTATTTTATGTCAATTTTGACACTATTTAGTAATTGATTTTTGTGAAAATCATAACAGAATGATAAGTTCGAACAAAGTTATTAAATAAATAATAAAATGTCATATTAACCTATAAAATTATTTTAATTCATAAAAAGTCTTAAATTACATTTATTTTGGTATTTATAACATCAATTATGTCATTATTTCATTAATAAGATAATTACTGCATCATCTTTGTGTCATAAATAAATTAAATTATTTGATGTCTAGAAATTACAAATAAAATACCATTATGTAGGAAATCGTTTTAGCTTTCTAATTAATATTTATAATCGAATTTATCATATGAATAACCCTATATTAAAAATGTTTTAGTAAATAAACTTTGATTTTAACTCTTTTAACCCTTCTTTAAATAAATTAATAATAAATGTCCTAATCTAATCCATGTGGGCCTAAATGGTCATATTTTATTCCTAATCTTTTTTTTGGTCGAATTACACTTATCCAATAAAATTTGGACATGTTTTAGGGTAATAATAATATCATTTTTAACCTTAATTACCCTATTTACTTTTAACCGTGGTAAAAAAAAGTAAAAAGTTACTATTCACCAAAAAATTATTTTCATCTCATTGAACCACATTTTACTTAATGACATCAGCCGTGTCTCTCGGATTTTTGAAATTCCACTCACAGAAGCGGTAAAATTAAGTTTTATGAAAAATTCAGTTTTTTTAACAACCACTTAGTGGTTTCACTATTCATCAAAAATTGAAAGTTTTCAGAAAAGTACAAAAAATTAGGCCTAAGCTATATTTGATATTATGAACTCAAAAATGATTTCTATTTTACCAAATTCAAAACATATCAGTTGCATTAATTAATTTAAAAATTAATTCTCGTCGTTAAAACAAATAGCGTGTTCTTAAGAGATAATAACTATCAAAAGATTGGCATTTGTTTATGTCTGGTTTAAATGTGAAATTACATCCAATGAACAACATTGTATTAAATTGTAAAAATATATTCTAAATATACTTTAAAACCACTAAAATTAATAATTTATCACTATTAATTATTTCTATTGAAAAAGTTGTTTTTAATTAAAATTTAGTAATTTCCACTATTCATCAAAATATGAAAGTTATCCGAAAATTACCAAAATTTCACCCTAAGCTAATTTCAATATTCAGAATCAAAAAATGAAGTCAATTTTGAAAAATAAAATTTACAAAATTTCAAAAAGTGGTTATTACTATTCATAACGGCTAGTTTTAATAATATTTTAATAGCATATCGTTGTTTAGTGAAACTCGGTATTGCGTACTACACACGCTATCGAGGAAGGTCGAGATTGCGTGTAATGAAAGGCAAATAAAGTATGCGTGTTGTGCAAGATCCTTTTGGTGTAGCGTACAACACAAGACATTAGTGAAATTAAAAAGAATATTTTTCATAAAATCTCGGGGTGTTACAATACATGTTAGAAAATAGTAATATAAATGGGGCATAAAAATAGTAGGAAGAATGAACCTAAATAATGAGATATGATATAACATGTTAATCATAAAAGGAAACATGGAAAATGTGGTAAGAAGTTAAAACACTAAATCATAAACATAGGTCATGACTAAACCCGCCATGAAATCATTGTAGAAAAAGTCCCATAAATAAATTAGGTTCACTCCTTATCCAAATGGGATATATTATGATACTAAACATTACCCAATGCATTGTAGTGCTATCTTGGTGAACCCATCACATACATTTCACTATCATACTTATGTGTGCCACATAGATCATAAAACCTAGATTCATTCATAATCATAATTTATTTCATGATTAAGGAGTGTGGAATTCCTATATTTATGTCCCCAATAAAAAAGTATATGTGCATAAATGTGTACAACATTTATATGAAATGGGTATGGTATTCACTATACAATTGTATTTTCCTGGAAAATCATGGTGAAATTTTGACAGCATAGTGATGCCACTTAATGATTCATAAAAATTGGTTGATGAGAGATAAAGGGGTATCTTATCTCATAGAAATCAAATTGATAGTCATAGAAACATGTAAAATCACATCCCAACATTTTCTTTGTAAATTGAAGGCATTAGGTAATTAAGAAACTTGAATTGAGAAAAGAATCATAACTATATCTTGGCTTGGTAATGGGTGTACAAAAAATAACATAGGAGGATTAATGAGTGGGAAACAGTATCTCATTATTTTTACATTAAATAAAAATTAAGGGTAATATGGAAGAACATATTCCAAAATAAATAAATTTAATTTAATAGACATAACATAAAATAAGTTCTTGAATGGAAAGAAAAAGGGAGAAATTTCTTACGAAAGTTTTACATAGTAATGGCTTAATTAAGTGTAAAAATGAGAAATTATAAATGGTATATAATTAAAATAACATTAATTATACAATAATGTAATGATAATAAATTAATGAAAATATAACAAATTGAAATTATAAAAGACTAATTTCAAAGCTGGTTCTTTAATTGAAGGAAAGAGAGGAAGGTGAGGATCTCTTACTTGAGAGCTTAGGGGTTCCTTGGGATGACTCTAAAAAGTGAAGGTAAGAGTATGGTCATGATAAAAGAAGTTTTAGTGAAGATAAATGGGATCTTTGTTGGGTTTATATAGAAAAATGGGGGGATTTATTTATTATTTTGGTTTTGGACTCTACATAATAAAATATCCAAAACCACAAACCATACACTAGTTTTTGCACATGGTTTCTTCTAAATACGAGTGGTTTAAATTATTTTATATTGTAAATGGAATAACATAATAAAATAATGACCCTGGATATGTGGATGTGAGTCATACTCCTAAAGAAGTATTTTCAAAACCTTAAAAAATATTACATGTTTTGGAGGATTCTAAATGAATTTATAAAATAAATAATATAAACTTAAAAAACATTATTTCAAATTTAAAACATTTATTTGGTATTTTATAAAATTTATTATATTTATTACATAACCTTTGGGTCATCATGTTGTTATAATACACAAAGTATATTTATATCATATTTGATTTTTTACCCGAAAATTTGACTGTCTCAGAAAATTATGAAACATTTACCAATCGATAATTTAAAATTTCTGATTCAAAAAATAATATTAATTTTATCCAAATTATTTTCTGAACATTTTATTTTTTACTTTTAAAATAATAACCAACATTTATTGAAAATGAAAGGTTTTTAACAATAACAGTTTTCAAATCCATATAAAAATTGCATTTGGACTCATAAATATTATATGATCAATTATATTTGATAAAAAATATTTACATATAATATTTTATTAAAATATTATTTAATTCAAAAATTCATTAATTATTCAAAATAAATTCCTTATTTTAATTCTAATATTAACTAAAAATACCATTTGTTTTTTATTATATCAAAATATAATTTTTATCAAACTGGATACTTAATCATTTATAATTTAAAAGAAATAAGGAATAAATATAAAAATAATTTAAATGAAAATTAAATATAAATATTCATAATATTTGGGTCAATCTATTTCCATTATTTGTTAAATTATTTTTTCCCTTAATAAACATATTTTTTTTACCATGGTAATAAATATTTACTACATTTATTATTTATAACGATAAAAAAATAATTAGACATTTCTAACTAATATTAATTATGATGATTCCAAATATGGAATTCATTTTATAAAAATAAATTTTTAGAGGTGGATGAATTTAATTTAATATAAAATCCTCAAGCATGATAGAAAACAGTTTTCCAAAAATAAATTTTTAAGGAAAAGTTGATTTTACTTTAAATCTATAACTAGAAATCTTTATTATATGAACTTCAATTCATAATTTTTTATGTATAATAGAAAAATCACATGTAGTTAATTTAACATTAAGGTTTATTTTAATTAATAATAATTTAGAAATGCTATGCATTTGGAAATAGTTTTCAGACAAATGCGTTTTTAATCCAAAAAATAATCTTTTACAAAAATCACGTTTAAAGATGATTCAAATGTAGTTAATTTATTTTAATATAAATAATTAATATTAATCATACCATTAAATAAAATTAAAATAATAATTATACTTCTAAGTTAATTTAATTACCAAATAAATCACAATTTTTCAAAAAAACAGTATTATTCACTATTCGTTGAAAAATCTATATTTTTAAAAAATCGTAAAATTTCACTATATGAAAATATTGATATGATGATATAAAAATTGGGGGAAATTTGATAAAAATAATTTCATAAATTTTCTATAAAATGCTGATAATATTATTTTTTAAAAAATAAATAAAAATCCATTTTGAAGAAATCATATTTTGAAGAACAAAAAGACATTACCAATATTGGTTGATTATTTACTAAGAATTTTTCAATGTATTTGGGATATATATATGTATCATAAATTATTTAATCCTACCTATATCCATAAAATTAACAGAATGTTAAAATGGTCATATTCAAATAATCATTGTTTTCATTACATACTTTATTGAACATGGTTTTCTCTTTTAAAAACTCAGGGTGTTACAAATTCCATGTCTTATGACATTATTATAAACTCATGGGTCATTTGATTTTATCATATAATAATTTATGACTTATAAACTTTCAATATTTAATTCCAATATTATGATCTTTAGGTATTCTTATCAAATTTTATGTTCTTTTTTTCATACCCTTGTGCTTATGTTATGATTATGTATCTTTCATGTTTACCCTTAAAAAGAATCTAAGCTCACCCTTTCTTATGTTTTTTTCCCCATGATAAAACGAAATGTTTTAAGTATCATTGCAGAAGGGGAATATTTTTATGGGATATATTGAATATATTTTACCAAATAAGAAGAATGTATTCCAAGTTTCCAAAGGCTCTAAAATATTATGGTCCTCAAGAATGTGCTTATGTAATATATAAATATTCATATAAAAATGTTTAATATATATGTTTAAAAATCATAGGTTGTTATAATATCTTGTCAGAGTCTCAAACATGGGGCATAGTAAGGACCATTTTCATGCACCAGGTAAGACTAAATTTAATCCTAACGTGCATTTTCCAGAGTAATTTACCCAAAGTACATCTATTATAGAACCATGTATTCTTGTAGTATCCATACATGGATTGTAGCACCCCAAGATTCCATGGTATGTTTCCCTTTGAATAATGCAATAGCTTGCATTGTACGCAACTTCAAGATTCTAACACACCACAACCAATCAAACTAGCTGTTATGAATATTAATACACACTTTTTAAAATTTTATAAATTTTATTTATCAAAATAGAGTTCATTTTTGAATTAATAATATCAATATTATATTAGGGTGAATTTTTGGAATTTTTCTGAAAACTTTCAATTTTTGATGAATAGTGAAAAACACAACGTTATTGGTTAAAATCGAATTTTTACTGAAATAATTATTTATTTTATTTAAATTTATTTTAGGTCAAAATATATACATAATACCTATATAATTTCAATGTAATTCATTAGATCCATTTTATAATAAGTTTAGATATATAAAAGTTTTATTGAACTTTTTACTGTGTTTTACCGACCTCGTAGGAGCATTTGCAAATTTGTATAAAACTTAATTTTACCATTTATGTAAGTTGAATTTCAAAAATCCTAGATACATGGTTAAAATCATTAAGTAAAATTTGGTTCAATAAGATTAAAATAATTTTTGGTGAATAGTAACTTTTGACTTTTATTTACCACGGTTAAAAGTAAATAGGGTAATTAAGGGTAAAAGGGATATCCTAATTACCCTAACACATGTTCTAATTAAATTAGATAAGTATAATTCGACCAAAAACAACCTTACGAATAAAATATGATCCTCTTTTCCCACATGGATTTTATTAGGACATTTATTATTATTTTATTTAAAGAAGGGTTAAAAGAGTTAAATTCAAAGTTTAATAACTAAACCATTTTTAATATAGGGTTATACATAAGATAAATTCAACTATAAATATTAATTATAAATATAAAAAAATGTTTCTACATAATTTTATTTTATTTATAATTTTTAGACATTAAATAAGTTAATTTATTTATGACACAATGATGATACAATAATTATCTTATTAATGAACTATTAAAATAATTGATATTATAAATATCCAAATAAATGTAAATTGAGACTTCTAATAAATTCCACTAATTTTCTAGGTTAATATGACATGTTAGGGTTGGTTAAATAAATATTATTCTAAGTGATAAAGTTTTTATGGATTTCAAAATTATCAAATACTAAATAGCGTCAAAATTGACATAATTGTGTTTTTAAAACAAATACTATATTATTAATTCATATAATATTCATAAAAATGTAAGTTTCATATAAGGTTATATATATTAATAATGAACCACATGGGGTTCCCTTGGCTTATTATAGTATGTTTATTAACCATATAATATAAAACTACAAAGAGACGTGGTAAATGTCAAACTATTTAACTAATAGTTAAATCTAAAAGATAAAGTCAATATAGTGACCTATACCTATCTAAAATCTATTGGTTTATAGTTTTTAGACCCAAACAAACCTTATCCTAAAAATAAATCATTTCTTAGCCATTATAAACCGAAAATTATTTTATTATAAAATAATATTTCAATCTTTTTCTAAAGTGACCCTCACCACTCTTATAAAAGGGTACTTCCCCTTCTCTTAATTTCACACATACAAAGCCATTTGTCTCAGCCAACCCCTGCCCAAATATCCTCCCAAATTTCCTCCATTCATTATAGAGGCCTTACTTTGGTCATAAATCCAACCTAAAGAGCCCTTTTGATCAAATCAAAAGGAAGAACCTGAAGAAGAGGTAATTATTTCATCACCTCTTACAAGTTCTTTTCTTCTTCCACTTACTCTTTCTTTGTTGTTTCCATTCTAAAACAATAACTCCAGTATCTTATATATATTATGATGTTATTATAAATAATGTATAACCATATTTTTTATTCTATTTATCCTATAAATGACAAAGTCATCATACTTGTGTAC
Source organism: Viscum album (assembly GCA_963277665.1). Classification (NCBI taxonomy): domain Eukaryota; kingdom Viridiplantae; phylum Streptophyta; class Magnoliopsida; order Santalales; family Viscaceae; genus Viscum; species Viscum album. The sequence continues at coordinate 92,206,224 of OY728130.1, read as the reverse complement.
GTACGAATTACCGTCTCCACGTCATGGTGTAGTTTGTTATTGAAACACTTCATTATTTTGGGTGGGAATAATAATGAATATAACTAATGTAAATAATAAATATAAAATGTTAATTATTATGTATTTATGATATACCATCCAATTACATATGATTTCACCATCAATATAATGATATTTTCGCTCGTGCATAAGTACAGATTACCATCTCCATGAATGCGATGAGATTCATTCCCCATCGTAATCATTCAAGAATAATTTTTATTTTATGATTAAAAATAATGTTTAAGAACTTAATATAATTATGGATATGAATAAAATACATCCTATTAGTAACAACCATGTCTTACGTAATTGAGCATATAAAGAAAAACGGATCAGTTAACACCTGAAACTATGATATTACTAAAATATTAATAAGAAAGCAATATTAGAGGATCATATATGATATCATATTTATGTATATAGTTTTTTTATAATTTAATAAAAATTATTTAATTATTATAAATGAGGTTAACTCACCCTTGACCAAGGAAAAGTACATGATAAGGGTTAATTCAACAATCTCTTTATTATCCGAGGTTTTTTTTACGTAAGTATCTACTGGGACATTTTTATTATCAATGACCATGTTTCATAAAGGAGTTTTCAAAGGGATTCCTTTTAAGGGTCATTTTTACTAAAACATCATTTTAAATGTTTTAAAGATTTATTCTTATAAACCATTCTCATTAATGTCCATGTTTTCAAAATGATTTTAAGGATTTATTTATATGGACAAGAATGTTTTAAAATGTTAATTCCTTTCAAAAGTTTCAAAGTGGTATGGGAAAATTTGATTCAAAAATATCTTTTAAATGAATTACTTTATAAATTATGTGACTTTTAAACGATTTCATTAAAAAGGGATATTTCTCTCAATGATTTTTACTGATCATTTTCAACAATTTCAACATCATTTACAGGATATTATTCTTGATCGAGGTTCATTTATTATGATAAAAATCTTTTATTTTGTATTGAGGGTTTTGTGATATGTTTTAATGTGGATGTGTTATTTTTATACCATTCATGGTTTGTAGATAAAGTATTGGCATTTCTTATGCTAGTTTTAATATGAATGTTTATGTTATTTTTAAACCTTTTCATATGAGGAATGCATTGGACTTAGTAAGTGATGGGTGGAGCCCGCTATAACTCCTCGATGCATCGGTAGGTATCATGAGACAAACTAGTGTCTTGGAACAAGGCCTTGACAAAATATTTTTTGTAGTCATGGCACAAGGCCTTGACTATGTGGTTATGAAGTCTGGCATTATGCATTTGATAATTATGAGAGTAGCTATTGATATTGCATGTGATTATTCAAATAGTATAATATCCATGTGAATAATTAAACGAAATTATTTGATTTTATCTTTGCCAACACATTCTGAAGTTTAAGTTTAAAAGACTTTTGTTTTAGTATTATACATTGCCTAAATTTTTATGCTTATTTAAAAAAGTTTCCACTATATTATTATCCTTACTGAGCATTTGATCTCGCCCCTTTCTATGTTCTATTTTTTACAGGATGTGAAGAAGTGTTTTGTGGTTGACCTGTAGGGATAGGATAAGGATATAAGTGTTTTCAAAAGTGGAGAAAATGTTGTTGATGTTTTTATTTCATGATATAATGTAAAACATATGAATTTATCTAACACTTCCAAGGCTACTAAACTGATCGGTCTTTCAGGACATGATTCCTTGTAGCATGACAATGTTATGTAATAATGCACTGAATCTAGGTAATTGGGTTCGAGGTGTTACATGGATGTATTTCTAAGAAATACCACCTAATATTTACTCTGTCAAAACATTAGGATTTATTTATATACTTATATTTAATGTATATTATAGGGTTATGTTCCCTAATATAATTTTTCTTAAATCAAGTTACCATGTTTTCTATAAAGCTTCATATGATACCAACTATAAGGACCCCAACCCTAGTAGCCTAGAGTCAGTGGTTACTTTGTTAAGATGTAATAAAAAATATGGAATCACATCATGAAGAACTAAATATTTCACCAGTTTTGGTAAAATAGATATTTAATAATATTTCACATATATTTGAAATCATAAAATTCAAAAAATTATTTTATATAGGATCATCTTTATTCCCTGTAGAATATCCCTACATATCATTCATAAAACACTTCATGACCTCCTGGGAAAAGGGAATATATGAATAGAGTAAGCTATAATGATTAGTAAGGTTATGCATACCATTAAAGCTATCATGAATAAATAAGAATAATTAATATGTAACGGTAAATAACTGAGAAAAATTCTATTTAAAAAATAATTTGAGTAAAATATGGTAAGAATAACTGATGATCAAACAAATCCATATGCATAATCACATGAGATTGAAATCTTAACATGTATATTCTGAATAATTGAATAATCAAGGACATAAATAAATGATTTCATAATGATGAAATTGATAATTCCATACATCTAAAACATACTTTCAAGACCTTTTACAGGACATTTTAAATATATGGGTAAAAATCTATTTAATTTGGGAAACTGATTTGTCTCATGGGACCTACTGATGAAACAAGGGGATATGTAGTTCTTGGACCCACCCATCACTTAATAAGTAAAATTAATTAATCATATAAAATGGGTGAAACATAATCAAAATAAAAATTCATATTGAAAAATGAACATGCTCAATGTTAATACATACCCTAATCCATGAACATAATCATAAACCATCCAAAGTAATAAGGTTAATGGAAATAAAATTGTACACCCATGGTCAAAATTATCATAAACCATCTTAATAAATAATAATAATTGTATCAAAAAATTAATCTTCCCAACATTGTGTGGTCTAGATGGTGGGAAATTCTATAAATGTTGTACACATGAAAATAAATATTCTTTTTATATTTTCAGTAATATCCATGTGGGCCTTGTTTAGAAAAATATATGAAGATTAATTTTAAGAAAATTTTATACAGTAAAACATGGGTAATGATTTATTTAATAAATCATTTATATAATTTTTAAAACATTTTTTAAAACATTTTTTTAAAAAATGTTTTTGGAAGAAAAATTAATTTTGATCGAAGAGAGAAATGAAGTCGGATTTTATTGAAAACATTTTATAAATAATTTTAAGTTCCAATGAGAGGAATATGGTACTATTACATGAAATATTAATGAATAACCATAGGTGAATAAAATTAAATGTTCTTATTTTAGAATTATCTAATAATCTCCCTAAATAGAAATTCAAGTATAAACAATCCCAATTAAAATGATATTGAAACATAAATCTCTTACCACTTTGTAACTTTTGAATCATAATCACTAAGAAAGGGATAAGATAAAATGAAACATTAAATACCATGAATATTAATATATTCATAATATAACATATCAAAAGTGGTATTATATACACCACACAAAAAATAAGTTGTGAATATTGAATGTCTCACAGAAGTAAAAGTGTGATGAGAAACCCTTACCTCAGGTCTTATTTCCTTCATATATGTTAGAAACTATTATATAATAAATATTTATTTATTTTATATCTATTAAAAAACCAAAAAATTATTTTTCATACCATATATGATTTATTTATAGTCTTTTATCACCCGTTTATTAACATTTGTTTGTTAAAATAATTGTTTCATATGATAATTGCTTCATCTTTCATGTATATTTTTGTTTAGTAATTTTGATGCTTTTATATTGATCATGGTTACATCCTATATATAAATTTAAAAATTATTAAAATAAAATATATATTCATTATATAAATAATTATATTAATCTATAAAAGTTTGATATAGAAAATGGATTTCATCGTTCATGGAGATAATAAGTCATATGTAGGCATGAATGTTGTTTCTATTTTACTCGATGGATGGAATTAAAGAAAACAAATTGTTAATTAAAATTTCCATTATAATTATTATTTTTATATATAATTAATATTAATCAAATTAATCTTTATTACCATATACATAAAATTAAAATGAAAAACATTTTGCATCGCTATGTGGGGATGGTTTTCCACAGGTACATACGAATGACATTATTATTTTCCAATAGATACGAAGGTAAGAAAATAGATGTGATATTATATTTCAAGAATTATTTTTCGGTCATAAAAATCACATATATTCATTAATTTTAGCCTTACTACCTTTAATGTAGAGCGTAAGTGAAAAATGAATCACATCGCTTTGTGAGGTGATAATCGGCCATATACCCAAGCATTGTTATCGTATCTCCCATTGAATGTAAAGTAAGAAGGTATATGTGATTTAATAATTATATAATTATAATAATGTCATTATTATAATATAAATAATTTAAATGCATCATTATATTTATCCTTTAAATGTGGTGATGGGAAATGAATTACATCAAATCGTGAGGCGCTAGTCTATCGTACACACGAATAGAAGTGGAGTTGAATATGGATTATGACATTAAAATAATACAATATATATATATATAGAATAGTATTATTATGATATTATTATAGTTAAATATTATTTCAAGGATATGGAAGAGGAAATAAAACAAATACGCATGTTTAAGAATTTTACCTCTTCTTCAGAGAGCCTCTTTGGGATTATACCTAAAAACATCATAGGAGGTTTTACTAATAAATATAAGGCCTATAAGGTATTGTGATATAAATAAAGAAGATATATGGTAAGGTACATTTCAATCCAAATTGTTTTTGAAGTGTCAATAGGGGAGGAGAGGGGTTGCCTTTTATTAGTGGTGGGGAGGACACACATGGAAATTTGGAAAATATAAAGTGATAACCTCATTTGTATATGAAAAAAGAATCCAAAATATGTCATTAAAAAACCTCAGTGGTTATAAGGTCCAAATATGTACGTAAAATGGGTGTTGGAAAAGTTTTCGTTCATTTTTAACCCTTATCTTCTTTGTTTAACCCTAGATAAACCCATTTTACATTAACTGTGGTAATTATTTTTTACTATTTTCACTATTAATTATGGTAAAAAATTAAGGTTACCTTATTAGTTAATATAAATTATTATTATTAAATATATTTAATCAATTTTTAAAATTTTAGTCCATTTAATTGGAAGAATTCAATTTAAAGTTAAACCCTCAGGAACATAAAAATGGTTTTTCTAATGAAAAACTTTCAAAATTTTAAAATGAATTTATATTAGAATTCTATATAAACATTATTAAAACGAAAAAAATAAGTTAAATTGAAATATTATTTAATTAATGTGATTTTTACAAAAATTAAAATTTAATTTATACTTGAAATTAAATTAAATTAAAAGGTAGTTTTCACTAAAAATCAGTATTTTTCACCATTGATCAAAAAATTATTCTTCTTAGAAATTTATCAAGAATTGAAACAAAGATAATTTTGAAATGTTTATTTAAAAAATTAATTTCATTTTCTGAAATAAATTTTATAAATTCATAAAAATTAATTGTAAATTATGTCTCCAAAGCACTACTAATATTCCTTAAAAAATGTAGTTTTTCAAAAAAAATCATTCTCTATCAAATGGTTCTTAGTTTTTTTATAATAAATAGATAACCATTTAATTTATTTTACACAAGTGTCGTCGATATAGTTTTTTTAATTTAGTTAGTCATATTCAAACCCTCCAACTTATTGTCTTGGTTATAATGTTCATGTTTAAATAATAATATTTTAATAAAGTATCGTGTTTTGTTTAAACTCGGTGTTGTATGTGTCGAAAGATATTGAAGATATTGAATTTATTTAAAAATAAATTTATCAAAAAGTATAAATTTTTTATGTTCTCATATAATCTTGATGTTGTGTTTTTTTAAAAAGCCAAAGCATAAATAAAATCAAAAGAAAGTTTATTGGTGTCTAAAGTACAAGATCATATTACAATCTTTTTCATGTAAGGAAATAAAATCAATGGGGAGGTTTTAGAACCAGGTGATGTATTGACTTACTCCCATGTTTTCTAGGCCATCAGTAATCATATTTTCCTCTCAATAAACATGAGTGATGATATAGTTGAGATCTATAAGGCACCGGGTCCATTCTATCCAACAAGTAGTAGTCAGCCAAGAAAGATGAATAAGGCCATTCCAAATCATTTTCATGATGGTCGTCGAGTCACTTTCAGTCCAGATATTGTTCCCACAAAAGAGATTTGCAAAGGTGATTGCATGAATTAAGCTCATCATCTCATCTTCAAGGGAGGTGGGAATGCCACAAATATTATGTTCCTCTATTAAACCCTAGAGGTGTAACAAAAAACACTAAAGTTATTCTTTTGAGTTGATTTATTTAATTATTTCAAATATGTTTGGATTTCACTATAAATTATAGGATAATAATTTTTATTTTATGTTTCTTAAACAACTCAACAAACTTGATCAGTTTAGGTTCTTCATTTATCTTCTTGATTATTTGAGGATAAGTAATGGTTGGGTCCAGATTCCTTAAAATAGTGGGAATACCCTCAATTTATTTCTCAATATTTTATTTACTTTTAGATTTATTCATTTTCAAGTATTTTTTTATTATTTTTAAGGTTGAACATTAGGTATTAACTTAGTTTTGAACTTACTTTTTAGGCATCCAAATTCATATTTTTTAGATTTTAGATTATAGATTCTTGTAAAATATCATTTTGGATGGCCTTCAGATTATTTCTATTTTTAGAATGTGTTCTTAAAGAACTCATAGTGGTAAAATATATTATTTTCTCCTATGTTTTTACCTTGATTATTCTAGGAATATTTCTTTTTTCTTTTGTATTCTTGTACCTGGAAAGATTCCTTACTTGTATCTCCAATTTATGCATCTTAGCATCAGTTTCAACCTAATCCCAATCCTGTTGTGTATTTTTGAGTCAAATTTTCCTAAAAAATAATAGATAATACCCCTTAATTCCCATTTATAATTATAGGTATCATAGTTAAGTTGGATTTGATATGAGGACCTCATTTATAGTGGGAATTCATGGGTAGTAGGTTGTCTCTATATCCCCTACTCTCTCCATTATAAGTTATATTGATTCATATACCCTGGGTTTTAATTGATGTAGAATGGGTCATATATATCTTACATCCTATAACCTTACCCTATAAATTTAGTATTTTAAAAAGGATTTTTTGTCATGTTAAATTTTGGGAATAAATATTTAAATTGATTAAACATAAAAAATTGGTGGAAATAGTCCCTTAGTTTGGTTCTTGACATCCAATTTGTCAATAATTTTTCCAAAATTTATTATTCATTCAAGATTTAATTCAATATTTCAATTAATTAATATGTTAATTAATTTACACACTTAATCCAATAGTGTATACAACCATGTTTATTATTCTTCTTTTAAAATATTTATGCTATGAATTTAGGGATGTAGAGTTGTAAATTTGTCTTAATTATTCATTTGTTTTATTAATTAAATGTCTTCTAAAAGATTTTTCGACAAAATACTATCCTATAAGAGAAAATAATTCAAAAAGGTAATCCATAAAGAGGTGGTAAGGGATTTTATGATGAGTAAAATGCATGATAAGGTCCATATATATATCACATGCCTTATAAAAGTCCACTCCATCCTCTTAAAAAATCTATTGATTTTATTCCTAAATTATCCCTATAACCAATGGTGCCAAAAAGAAATTCAACAGTCGTTAAAGGTTTCCCATAATCTATTATCGCTAGTTCATTATTTTTTTCCTTGATTCTTCCACATTTATTCTTCTCTCATCAGTTAACCACTATTTATCAAATCTTTCTCATCACACCACTACTATTTTTCATTATTTTTATTATTTGTGACTTTTATTTGAGTTTTTTTGGGTTTATAGTTTTTTACACATATTCCATGCTATTTTGAACCAACTTTATGCTATACTATTTTTTTAAGTCAAAAAATAAATTAACAATGCTGATGTGTCTAAACAATTACCAGTCAAATTTTAAACTCATTCATTATTGATCAACCTCTTCATTATGACCTCAGGTGATCTCCCCTACAAGTGTCAAAAAACCCATGAGGGTTATTTATTATTATGTTAATATTACCCAATAATCTTGATCTGGTCCCTTCATCTTCAACTTCATAAATTCTCGAGCTCCATTCTTTACATGCTTCAAGATTAGAAATCTAATACTGATGTGGTATTTTTAGTCTACTATGTCACCCGATATTTAAATCCCTATAATTATGAGATATTATATTAATATAGATAAATTTATGATTAAAATTAGTATACTTTTGAATATTCATTTTATCCTTACATGAGTGGATAAATTGTTCTTATGCGGGGACTTGATGCTGATACATGAATGATTCTTACGTGTAATTGTTTTGATGTTTATGTGGGTTTGATGCTTATGGGAGTAGATTATTCTTATATAGGAGGCTCATCCTTATGTGTATGATGCTTATATAGGAAGCTCATCCCTATAGGGATTATTCTTATAGGAGATAATAATTCTTACATACTATAAAATTGACAATTATATGGAAGAGATAATACTTATAAAAATAGACCCTCCACACAGATCATTCTTATAGAGGATAAACCGACCTTAGGATAATTACCTACATGAAAAAAAGAGAATTTGAGTAATTTATCAACTCAAGTTATGAATTTAAAATTTAAAATACATTTAGAAAAATAAATTCCATTTTCAAAACTAATGCTTAGAAAGGCATTCAAATAATTTATTTTAAATATAAAAACATGTAATTATTAAGTATTGCTTTAAAATAAAAAATATTAGTTCTTAGATATATTAAAATAAAAAAAAATATTAAAACAATTAATCACTAAAAACTTCATTTTCATTCAAATATTCAATGTAGTCCTATTTCAACTAAAAATTATATGTAATCAATAATTTTCCATTAAAAGATCGTTTTTTGTATTTAAAATGCAATTAATTACTCAAAATGGATATGGTAACATGTATCAAATTCGGGCCACATAACCCCTCATATAAATAGATAAGAACATATTATATACCATATATTAGTATGATTACACAATTCTTCTATCTATCTCAATTGAAGGCCCAGATTTCATACTTATCATACAAGAGGACAAATCTCATCTTATATAAACCTCAACTGATGTCATGATTAAAAAAATAAAAAACCACCATTAATTATATTACCCTCAAGGATGGTGTGATAATTTTATCAAATTACAATGGTTCTCAAGATGTTATCTTACCTACCTTAGTTATAGAGATTCAAAATGAAACATAAAACCCTAATATATCAAAGGGGTAGTGTATAACACTCTATATGTAATTATTGGTGGATTATTTGGTAGAAAAATATCTTTTTATGTCTCATTATCATATTCAATATCTCTATATGAAATCTTAGTTGTTCTAACCTTAACATTTAATCACAATCTAAAATACTCCCTGATGGACATTAGTTAGGGATAACTTAAATTTGTACATTCAGAGCTAAATTATAACTTCACTTTATAAAATATATGAATTGAACATCAAATAATGATATATATATATATATATGAGACTTAATTTTACATAACATGATACTTTTACTATTATTATACTCTTTTAATAAGGCTAAAAAACTATACATAAGCACTCATTTAATCATATCACATACAAATTACCACCTATAAGATTCTATGTTTTCTATAATTTTATGGTTTTTTAAATTAATGAAAAATCATTTTAAATCCTATTATATTTATATATGAACATTTGATAAAATCTTCCCACTAAAATACTTTAGTGAGTAAAATCTATGAATGTTTTTTTTAATAATAGTGGGACTTGAAAATCATATTCCTTATGTTAATTACTCTGAACAAGTATAAAAAATATTTTACATCACAACATTAAATGTTATGATGTCAAAAAAAATCAAATAGAATGATATATAGTTTTATCACTCATCCCTTACATCTAAAAATTTATTAAATAAAATAAGATGCATAGTTTACGCATGAGGTGTAATGAGATTACACCAGAAAAAATGAAACAAAAAGTACACATTCTTGCCAACATGTATATTACATTGAATGTTGCACCCATATTCTTAAGCTCAGACTTAAATTTATCCATTGTGATAAACATTGAAACTTCAATTTATCATCCCATAAATTAACTCTTCATTATCAATGAAAACCAAGCTAATCTAAAAAATAGCAGACATTAGGAAATCTTATCAAAATGATATAAAATTCTTAATGAATTGTCTCATCCCAATAAGCCTGGGAACATTATAAGATGAGGATATATGTATATATTAACCATACATAGTCACTATAAAAACCAATGTCTCTAGAATAACACTTCGATAGTCCCCAAGGTGAATGTTGTGCATGACCTTACAAAGTTGAAATCAGCGAGATAGTGAAAAAATACCATGATCATAAAAGAAACAAAATCATCAAAAAGAACCCCCCTTCCATATTATTCCAATGTCATTAAATCACATAAAAAACGTCACAATTTCCCAGCATATGAGTAGACAAAGAATCCACACATAAAATGTAACTATTTATATTATTATTTCTCTTTAACAACACAATCTAAACTCTTTTGGGATATAAAGTGACTTTCTCTTTCAATTATAATAGAATAATACTTTATTTTTTATAATATTAAACTTATCTAAGATCATTTATACTCTCACAAACAATATAGATATTTTATTTTCAATAAAATATAATGCTAATATTCAAAAACTCTTTTTTGTACGGAAAATAATTATTTCCATTAATTTGAATATTTAATAAATAAACTTTTAACATCCATTTCATATATATTTTTGTTTTATATAATTATATATCATGGGTTTCACTAGTTAATTAGATTAATATCACTTAATTATATGTATTTTTTTTTTAATTTTGGAATATTTTTTATTGGAAGAACACTTTAATTTTTTATAAAATTTCAGAGTAATTTTATATATTTTGCATTGCAACTCATGTTTGCATAGAATGACCCTAATAATGTTTTAATAGGTGTTTAAAGATCTAATAAATAATAATAATGTTAGTTGAAGATACATGTCATGATGGATCTATATGAGAATACAGATAATTGGAGTTTGGAGAAGAAACACCTCCATCCACATGCTTCATGCCACAGTTCTTTGAATGTGAATAAATTAGGAATTATGAAATAGTTAGTTGTACCCTTACCAAAGCCACTATAAAAAATTTAGATTCCTTAGATTTTAAACCAAGCATAGGTGGGATTAAAATTTCAAACCTATATTTTATGTAAGACTCATTTACAGTTACATCATATTAACTAAAAGGGACCTGTTTCAACATAAGTTACATAAATTTTTTCATAGAGTTGTGAAATATTCATTATGTAGTGGAGATATGAGTCACATAATGATGGTATATATGAGGTTAAGTTGAATTTTATAGTGTATTTGTAAGATAATATTTTAGTGAATTTGTACATAACAAATATAGTTCACTTTTCCATGAAACTAAGGAGGAACACTTATCTTGTGACAGGGTCAAATCACTATAGGATAACAATAAAAGATTAATTTAATGGAGTTATGTTATATTAAATGGAATTATAATAATATTATAGATCAAATTGAGGGGGATAAATGGGACTAAATTGAATTATTTTAAATTTTATTTCACTATGATGAATTTTCTTATTTATTAATGAATGTGAAAGACAAAATATGATTTATCAAAGATTTATGAGGCCACACTATGATTGTTGTTTGTTACACCATGAGCTGATGAAAACCAAGGGATGGGTAAATCCTTAATAATAGTACTAAATCCAATGTCTATGTTAGGACATGATGCATTCTGGATAGGTGAATGAAGATAGGATCCTAGTTGAATTATTCAATCTATCACATCATGATGTTTGAGATATTTTTATTTCAAATTAATGTAAATATATATATTACACAAAAATGATGTTTGTTCTTTCATAATGGTTCTAGTTAGGGATATTATATAGGATTTATATTTATATTTTTTATATTTTCATGATGTGATGCATATCATTACACTATGATTGGTAACGATTCTAGGAATAGGTTGTATTATTCAAATTTTTAAAAGATTTTTTATTTTGGAGGATTTATACTCTAGAGCTCTGGTTCTAGATTTTAGAAGCATTCCAAATTTAGGTAATTAAATTCTAGTTTAATTATTTCTTCACCCACTATATTATTAAGATAATTAAGTCAATAAAATGTGGTTTTATCTCAATAATTAGTGGTTTTCCACTTAAGGGGAAAGGTATCAAGAGTCGTGGGATGAATATTTAATTACTTTTATTGATTTCAATTATAAATAGTAATTTTGATTAGTAATTACATTCATGATTAATTTTATTTCATTCATTAATAAGTATTCAATAAAAATATGTGTTAATGGAGTTACTCAAAGGTAATTGAGTATATTAAACAATAATTAATAGTATTGATTCATCTTCTACTTTTAATATTGGTCTTATTTCACTTAAATTGGTTTATTTTTCTTACTAAGAGATTAATATTTTTTTAGTAGAATCAATGGAATTAACCATACTAATTTATGGACATTAGAATGATCTTGAATGTGATTAATTCAACCCATTCATAAATGAAAAATATAGTCATAATTTTTACATTTCTTTGAAATTGATCCCTTTCTTCTGTTTTTATTAATTGTTTTATTTATCAATATTAATTATATTTTTATAATTATTTTTGACCCATTTTTAATTTCAAAAAATGGGAATAAAAACTATATTAATTCTATATCATTGGGATCACTCATACTACTTGTGGGTTCAACCTCAAACTGACCACATATTATACCTTAGTAGTTAGTGATTAGAATAAGTATTTTATAAATTATAAACACAAACACCTACTAAAAAAATGATTTTATTAGGTGAATAAAAATATTTAACATTTTTTATCAAAAACATGGTGACATTGACATTTAATAAAAAATTCAATTAATTAATGAATTCTTTTCCTTAATTTTTTATTTTTTTTAATTTCTACTATTTTTATTTTTCATGGGTTGTTCTATTTTTGTAATTATAAGAAGATTAGTGTATGAGAATGACATAAAAACCCCAGTCAAGGAGTCTTTATTTCTGAGAAACCTTGAAGTACAACATTGATATCAACTGGTTAATCTTCTCTAACTAACGATCTATTATTATATGTTATTCACATCATGGTCAGATAAATTGACAATTAACTAATATAAACCAACAATATGGGGCACAAAATTTTCCCTAGCCTAAAACTATTATGGATTATGATATATCATCTATTTATGGGGTAACAATGAGCTTTTTTCATCCTCTCATTTAGTATAATAACATTGAAATCCATATTATCATTCTCTAAATGATCCAGAACAGAGTTCAATTTAGTAACATTCAAAGTAAATATCCTCATATGCACCTACTATTTTTTTTTAAATATTTGATACATTCAAGAAAAATTTAGGATATATTAAAACTTGGGATTATCTATAAAATAATTTTTTATATATGTATATTCCATTTCCCAAATATGGGATTTTTTAAAGTGATATTTAAAATTTTTCCAATTTCAATATAGAATTTCCATCTAAGGAATTCGATAAATTCAAATAGGTGAAAAGGGAGTTTTCATTCCACATACTTTGCATAGGTTTACAAATTTAAATTTTTTACTATAGATCACAGCCCGCGTCATGTGACATGATTTATGTATTGGTCGATGTATGCCTCATTATGAAAACTCTTTAATCTATAAGTGATCTTCTCAATGAGATCATGCATGATGTTAGTTTATGGAAATGTTTAAGATGTCCGCATATGAGATAAAATCACCAAGTGGAAGACCATTCATGATTGGATGATCAAGTGGAGGAATTTATAAAGAAGTTGGAAAATTTTCAATTTATCCTAGAACCTACTCAACAGTAGAGGAAACAATAACTACCCACATCCAACCCACAATCATGTGAAATGTGTAGAGGAAAAAATTACTACCAAGTGTGAAATTATTGTTTAGAGGATAGTCAATCATAAAATTGAATTATGTAATCTATAATTGAGACCCTCGATATTACCAAAAATCTAATAATCAATAGAGGTCACATTAGAGAGGTTATTTAACTTTTATTAGATCCTTTTTACCATAGTTACAAAATCAAAGGACACTTTAACCCTTTCCACCCCTATAACCTCAATATAATAAGCCTATACCGCGGTTTCAACAACAACCACACTCCAAACCCACAACAGAATATATCAATGATATGATTAGTATTATATTTCAAATTCACATTATCTTATGATAATGAATGAAAATTATTTTATGAATCATCTATAATCTCACCAAAACCTTGAGCATCAAGTGGGTAAAATATCATAAATTTTATCAAATAGATTACCTAATACATATTTCATTAACTTTAAGAAATATATGAGGATGTGAAATTTTTGACAATATATAGTGGGGAAAATCTTGGAGAGAAAAAAGAGTGGACAAAAATATTGAGGAATAATACAATATGAAAAAGAAGAGAAAATGGATGAGAAAATGGATGAAGAATTTTTTTGGATCAATTTTAAATAGAAATAAATTTGGTAATAATAAGGAATAAAAAAACTAGAACCATATATACTCCCTCTTCTATTTCTAGAGAGAATAAATAATTGGATATTTCAAATCCCAATAAACATATTTATAGAAATACTCAAATAGATTCATACCATCATTCATTTAAAATAATATTACTCCCAAATACAATATTATGATAAACTCATATAAGATTTATTATATAATAAAACAATTTAGAGAATCTGGGAGTTATGTCTATTTTTAAAGATTTTTCAATAGTAGATCATAGTAGTATTCCTCTAAATATTTGAGATACATGGATTTTTTCTATCCCATGAACATTTGTGAAGGAATTATCCAATTTTAGAGAAAGTTTAAATTTAATTACACTATGTGTGTTTTTAATATCTGGGATTTGATTATCCAAAACCAATAAGTTTAACACTCCAAATATTTTATTGTTTGGATAATTACCTTGAGTAATTATGTATCATATTCTTTCCAAGGTGAAAAAATTCATACTTCTTTCTAAATTATTAATCCTAAAGATGAAAGAGGAATGTGATGTTCCTATTAATCTTGATATGGCCTTGTTATCAACTAGAAAATCCTTGATATATTTTCACTAAGGAATATAGATATTTGAATTAGATGATGAACAGTCACCTTTGATAACATGAATTTTGTTTAATTTTGAACTGATCCATAGAACTACCATGTTATATCTTCCATTTAATAACACCCTTTCATCGTGAGTTTACATTAAGAAGAAGAGAGAAACATGATTAAATTCAATGATGAAATGGTAGATAATAAGGAGGAAAATAGTTCAAAATATGAACAATAAACTAAAACTATGTATTGGATAGATCATTTAGTAGGGGATTAAAACATAGAATTGGTACCTTCAATCTTCATGACACCAATTCTTGAACTGAAGCTTCTCCCTATAATATTTGGGGTATTCATTTTTGGGTGACAAATATACCTTATCCTAACTAATTAAGGTAAACTTGGTGATGTAAAAAGAGAATAAATTGATATAATTATTTTAGAAAATAAAAAAACCAATAACTTGGGGAATTATTATTATCAAAGGTATCAACCCATACATTTTCATTCATAAAGTATTATTGAGAGAAGGAAGAAAGTTGATCCATTAACCTCAAAATGGGATTACACTACCAATGAATTGTGTGGGAAAAATGATTTTCTCAAACTCTTAGACATAGTAATTATTTCATTAATCTCAAATAGTGAATGAGTGAGTCCATCACAAGTCATGAAAAAGAATATAGGCATGCCATTAACAAATACAATGATCTCATTCCTATAGGTTCTGTTATAGGATGAATAGTTTGTGTGGAATACCCAAAGATAAATGTGATAACATGGTAGGAAGACATTCCAATACCATTTATGGATTATATACTTGATTGTTTATCCAACCATGATTTTATTTATTTTGTACATTACAATTATTTTTTTAACCAAATACCATTGGATTCATATAACTAAAAAATGAAAAATTTTACTTTTCCATATGGAACTATTTCCTTCTAAATCATGTCATTTGGAATGTTTAACACACTCATGGATTTTTAATGGTCTATGGTTCATATCTATGATTATAAGTAATAGGAGTTCTATAAAATTTTTATATATAACTTATCATTTTATGGAATATACTTTAAGGTGTCCTTTCGAAAGATTTTTTTGCTACTCAAAATATTTAGGGAAAAATAACTAGTTCTTAACACATAAAAGTTCCACATCATGGTTCAATAAGGGATCTTACTTTCAAATAGAATACATAAATAAAGAATTGATATTGATCTATAAATGCTATATATTATAAAAAATCTACCTTAGCCTACTATAGTGAATGTGATCTATTAATTTCTTGGACATATGGGATTTTATCACCTCCTTTTCAAGGATTTTTCAATGATATCTATGCCACTAACATGTATTTTGTAAATAGAAGTTCTATTTGATTTTTATGTATCATGATAGAATAATTAATGAATCTAAATAAGAGTTTAGTAGTCATCCCAATAATTACCAACTAGAACTAAAATCATACCTTTGTGTTTATGAGATATGTCAGTGATTTTGATGTAAGATATAATCTGGGATAGTATCTCAACTATATATTTTGACTAATATTTTACTCTAGAAACACTTTAAATGAAAACCAAATCAACTACACAAAAATGGATAATTAACTTCTAGAAATGGCATTAACTTAACAATTTTAGACTATGTTTATTAATCTCCAAGACTACACCAATAAAACCACTTTGAAGTACATATTAAATAAACGATATAAATCCAGGGTTTATTCAGAGGATCTAGTTACTTCAATAATTTTATATAATTAAGTTAGATAAAATGGTCTTAGAGAATGTTGTGGATTATCATTTTTCCAGACTATAATTAATTAATGTGGAAGTTGAAGAGGAAATTGATATTGATGATTAATTCTTAGATGAG
Source organism: Viscum album (assembly GCA_963277665.1). Taxonomy (NCBI): domain Eukaryota; kingdom Viridiplantae; phylum Streptophyta; class Magnoliopsida; order Santalales; family Viscaceae; genus Viscum; species Viscum album. The sequence continues at coordinate 92,189,119 of OY728130.1, read as the reverse complement.
AAGTTATTCTATACCAATTAAAAATATTATCAATGGTTTTATGATATTGAAAACTATATATATTTTTAAAACAATTTATCCCCATTTATTATATCAACAAAAGAAGAAGTTATTCTCTAATACAACATATTTTTTTTAAGATCTCATTTTTTTAATTAATGTGGGGATGGACTTATTTGGGGATGTGTGCCCAAATTTTAGGTGAAAATAATTCTCAAATTTTTGTATTCAAAACATACCAGATGACATAATGAACCTTATAAAATGATGGATTTGATCTTAAAATGTGTATTCTTTTATACCAATCTCCATAAATATGTAATTAAGTTCATAAGAAGTAGTGATCGATGCCAAAGGAAATTTAATATTGAAAAAGAATCAAGATATTTGACAATAACCATTCCTTAATGTTGAAGTGTTTGATGTGTGAGGAATAAATTTTATTGGACGCTTCTTAATATTTTACAACAACACATATATTATAGTGTGTGTAGAGTTAATGTTTAAATGGGTAGGATCTCAATATACTTCCAAAATCATGGCCAATGTAGTGGTAAAATTCTTATATAAAAATATATTTTCATGATTTTGAATCCCTCGAAAATTAATCAATGACCAAGAACTGTATTCTAGTAGTCATGTGTTAAGTGTAAATCTATAAAAATATGTAGTTTTATATAATAAAATCACCCCTCAACACCAAAAAACTAGTGGGAAAGTAGAATTATCAAAATAAGAGATCAAGAAGATTCTAGAGAAGGAATTCAACTAAATATAAAGAGATTAAAGAAATAAATTAGATGATTAATTATAGGTGGATGGGAAAAACTTTAAAACACCAATTGGTATGAACCCCTTTTGGATCATCAGTGGGAACACATTCTGTTTATTTCTGGGGGGTCAAACATCACTCATATTAGGTAATAAAGAAAAATGGCATTGACTTACAACAATCTGGGAAGAAGAACCTAATGAAATTGGATGAGTTGGAATAAACATGGGGAGATAATTACGAGAATGGAAATATCTATAAGTATAAGGCCAAAAAGTGGAATTACTGATGCATCAACTAAAAAAATAACACCTGGAGATAAGGTACTTCTATTTAACTCATGTTTGTGAATTTTTCTTGCGAAATTATAACCATGTTGTTCAACACCCTTCACGGTAATCAAAAACATTTCATGTAGGTCTATTTATATCCAAAGATATCATTAACCCTCATTCATGGTGAATGGGAAAAACTGAAGTTAGATAAATTTCGAGAGAAATGCATTATCTATCTTTAGTTTTACTAAGGATGATAAGGTATGTCTAGATCTCGACATTAATTTAAGTGTTTTCAACAAGGAAACACAAGTATATTTTCATTTTAATTTTTTTAATTTAGTTTATATTATTAATTCTTAAAAGAGAAAAGTATAGACTCTATGGTACTCTCCCTACTCCCACCTACTGAAGACTCAATGGCACAACTTTAGAAAAATATCAATTTTAATCAGAAGAATCAAATCATGACACAAACATATGTCGCTCAGTATCACCCATAGATGGATAAATTATTTATCAACATGGAGACATTAACCTTACCAAAATAGGTAAAAGGGATGAAAACTGCACAAATAGTAACTTTCATGGGGTCTGTATCATTCCACAATCCAACACTCAAATATTTATTTATAAATTGATACATTTTTTCATGGTGTGACATTAGTGAATCACACCATGAATAATTTATTAAGTAAAATAGTCTAAAATTAAACATTCACAAGGTTCATCCACACCATGTGACTACATTGTGAGGTATTACCTGAAAAGAACCCCCAGATAGATGTGTTCTAAAGTCTTCTCCCATATCGTAGAAACATAATACTTTTGATATAGTAGAATCCAGTGTTTTTGGAACAACCATATCATTTTGTGATGAATATGGTTATGGCATGACACATTCAATCCTTATAATTTTTTGTGCCAAACCTTAAATCCCCATTTACCATTTTCATTCCCCTCATTCAAAGATATAATAGTTGGAACTTGTAGTTCTACAATTTGGATGAAATCACCTTTTGGGAACAAGGTAAACATTCATCATCATATATTATGTGATTTCTTCACCTTATCCATTCCAAAATGACATACCCATTACATCTATTCCTAACCATTATCTCCAAATAGTACCATCCCTATTGGAAATCACATATCAGTACTAAACCACCTATTTATCCCTTTGAACCCCCCTTCAAACCTTTTCTTACATTCCATATATTCAAACATGAACCATACCAAAACAATAAATATTCAATAAAATTATAAATACCCCTTTACATAAAAATTATAAACAATACTAGTCAAGTCAACCCAAATATATAAAAAACAGAAAACCACACTTCACCTAGCCCCTACCCGATAACCTCTTCATCCTCATCACATGCCTAAAACCCAATAAAACCATTCTATCATTCCTCTATAGGTGGGGATTACAGCCAGAAGAATCTACATCACTAATTTTAATTCATAGATTATATGCATCAAAAAAGGGTGAGGAAATTATTGATGAAGGTGATTCAAACAAATAAGATGATTGATATGTGTATTATAGAGAAGATAAATATATTTGATCCTATAATAGATGCACTAAGTTCCATGAATTAGGAAAATATTATTTTGGACTGAGAGGAGTTTCATTAAGATCTTATTTTTTGAATTTATATCCCTATTATAGCTGAATTCGAAACATGTTAAATTATGATTCGATCAATAGTATTGGTGCCTCTATCTAGCATAGTTCCAAGAAGGATTATGCAACTATATCCAGAAGTTTGTGGAAATCCCCAAGTATTTTGAGATCAAGATAGTGACTAATTGGATTATTTTCTATAATTAAAGGATATTTATCATAGCTAACCCCTTGAGTAATCATAATCCTATCAAAATAAAAAAACTAAATTAAATAATTCTATTCTAAGGATCATCCATAGAGAAATAAACCATGCATGGTTAGAGAAAGGGGAATAATAATGTTTTGTGATCCAAATAGATGTTCTTATCATTTCTACCATTTCCATATGGGGGTCTTCAATTAATATCGCCTGATAATTTTTCCTCTGTTATGAGGGAAATTTAAATAATACTAAGGGAAAATAAAATGGGTAATTTTATTAAATATCTATATAAAAATTTGAATGTTTTTGAATTTTCAATTACCCTATATTTATTTGTAATGTTTTAATTCATTATGCTCCTTTTACATTCCATGATGGGCCTCTAGATGAAAAAGGGAAGCACTATGTGGTGAATGATATGTATGCATACATTATAGTAGAGGAAGAGACTATATAGGGCCATTCCTAAACTACCTATACTTATAAGTCATCCCCAACACCATCGAGGTAATTGAAAAACATTTTTCAAAAAAATATCCTGCTATCTATCATTCCTCTGGAGGAGTGAAATCCCAATTTTGGTGCCTCCCTATAAAAAAATAATTTGGTTATATCATTCCCTCATTCAATTTTTGGGTCAGATATTCCCTACATTGTTGTTTCCACTCCAAACTAAGAAACCACCGCCATCTCTTCCATTGTATCCATCTCAATATAAAAAATCTACTCTTTCCCCCACCACTACTTGAGATCCTAATAAAATATCTACCTATTCTCAACTAGGAACTACCCTATTGAGAGATAGAACCTCCAGCACCAACAGCCACTAAGATCATCTAAACTGATAATTACAAGAAGAAAATGGATCTTACATATTATATTATCACTACATAACTTAGTAATATAGATGTAGTGGATAGAACCTGTATAATTACACCATAGGTAATGTAGTAGGGATTAGAATAATGCTACCAAATATTCATAGGATTTTCCCCCTCCCCTCAATTTTTTATATCATGGATCTCTCTTTGGAAAAAAATTCCCTTCAAGTATTCTAATTTATTCCAAGTCGTATTAATATCTCTCTTACACTATAAAGAATGTGTGAACCCTTATTTTTCCTATAACTTCTATACAAAAATTTTCTAGTTATATTATTTGGAACTTACTTGTTTTCAAGTGAAAAGTTTTATTTTCAGTCAGTTGATATTACAACCACAAATGTGCAAAAACATTAAAAAACTTAACATAAGAAAAGAATCAAGGAAGGAAGCTTATTTAAGTCAAGTTATTTATCTATTTATCTCTTTTATTTTGAACAATTCCTCTATTGTATTTTGTTGTCTTTTTTATAACTTCTCTCACTTTTATTTCAAATAGTAAGGGAATTTTTTGATCTTAATTATGGGTGTGGATTCTTGGAAGCATGTGAATATTTTTTAAACACAATTTTATAAGAGAAATATTTCATTGTGAACTTTATTTTCATTTGAAAATTTTATAATAATCATAGAAATAAAAGTGAAAGGTTTAGGTTTAATTCATTTGAAATAAACTAATTTTTTATTTTTTTTGATGAAATATGAAATGATTACTAAATTGAATTTTTTTCTCTAATTTTAGTGTTCTAATGTTAATGTAGATTGACTAATAACATATAATTTATTTCATGAGTTATTACACAATATTTTTAATCCCATTACTCAAAGGAATTATGAGCCATTTTTCATATTCTTTTTATAAACCTATTTCTTGAGAGAACATGAGACATGCATTACTACTAGGACATTAAATTATATCAAATTAAAGAATGAATATTTTGTAAACAATATTAACATGATTGAGGACATTTAAAAAAATATATCATTGGACTGAACCTATATCTAACCTTATTTCTAATCCTTATCACCAATTAAATACCCTATTAGGAAGACATATTAAAATATAATTAATCCTTCCCATCCATATTCTTTGGATAATTGAATGATTTTTCTATTAGTAGATTGGTTATTTATGGATTTTTTGGGTGCGAATTAAATAAAAGGAAATATTTGAAACTACTATTAGAGAATGGTAATTTGATTCAAATATGATTTACATTATGCATGTGTTATTTATTTATTAACTTAGAGGGAAATTTTAAATAATTGTTTATATCCTATGAATTTTTATGAACATTCATTCCCATCCTATGATCTTGTTATAAATATCCCAATTATATTCATAACGATATAAAATCTGGGTTATTTTTTGGAGTGGTATTTTTTATATGTGAAATTTCCCTTAAAAATGTGAAAACAAAAAAGGAAAAGTGAAATAAAAAAAATTCATCATTATTATTTATTTGAAAGAATATATACGTTAATAAAAATGGTATTCAAGGGAGATAATGTTTTTTATGGAGAGAAGAAAGTTTATTTTTCATTGAGATTAAATATAGCATTATAAATTCTTCCTAATGAATTTATCCCCCTATTCAAGCCTTGATTTTTAAATTATTACATCATGAACTACGCACCTCTGGCATTAAAATCATTAGAACACTTTTTTATTAAAATTACTTTTGATTGGTGCGCTTTTATTTATCAAAATTATATATTAAAACATTGTTTAATCTTATTTATAGAGTTCCTACACTTTATATTGATGATATATAAAAATATACAATTATTTGTTGTTGTTTTTAGGTTTGGTGATGATTAAAACCACCTCTAACTGATTTGTGGAGGATGAAGTCAATTGACTCTAATTTATATGTCAATAATTATTTCATTATGTTTTTAATGATTTTTCAGGAAAAAAATAATTCATATTAGTTGTTCTTTTAAGAACCCGTGTATTTTTTTAAGTATGTTATAATTTTTTCAACCATGAGCAAGAATCATTGAAATTTGATAAATAATTTTTTATGTATTTTGAAATTTATTGAGAGGTTTGGAAGAAAAGGGAGTGTAGTTATGGAATTATATAGTTGGATTTTGAAACATGGCAAAGGAATTAGTACATATGGTTAATTAAAACTAATATTTAAAGGTTGTTCAAAATTAATAGGATAAAAAATGTCCCAAGTATCGAGTATCACTGTAACATGTAAGAGTCCTTAGGACAATGCGTAATTGTAATCTTATAAATCAGTTAAAAATATGAATTTTTTTTAGATAACATTAAATTTATAAAAGTCAATTCTAGAGAGGTTTGAAACTAATGTTGATAAATTATGGAAATATAATTAAGATGCATAATGCTAAATATCTCTTTGGCAAGAGTCGATGGTTAGATGAAAATTTGGAAAAAGGATTTTACTAATATGTGTAAGGTTAAAACACATAAAACATAACAGTTATATAAATACTTATAGATGATACTTAAGTATTACCTAATAGAATAGTTTTTGAGACATCTATATGTGATGATGTTGTTTTGGAATTAATTTTTTTAATGTCCTAGTCTATTTATTAAGTCATGATTCTATCCATGTTTTTTGGAAATGAAATTAGAGGATCATAGATTGATATTTTTTAGAATTTCAAATGGAAATATTTGAAATAATTTATTGTAATCTATGTTAATAACATAAAATGGAAATGTTTTAATACAAGATGTTTCTTATAATCTATTATATCAAAGAATAAATGGATTGAGAAGAATTTGACATGTTTTATTACATATTTTATCATTTGTGTCATGGAAATCTGGTTTATTACATATCATCTTTAGCCTTTATATTGAGAAGTTAGAAGAGTGGTCTGTGATTTAATTCTCTCATGCACTCAATGATCATTCTAAAATCCTGATGTGGAAGTTTGATGTATGTGAAATGATATTGATATTTTTCTAGTAGTTGATGACCTGAAAATAGAGTTATAAGATTTTTCAATATGATGAAAATACATACAAGGGTATATTGATGATCTTTTTCACACAATAAAATAATTAGAATATTGATGTCTAGAGGGATCCTGGATAATATTATCCAAATGCTATTATTGTTGTATAAATAGACAGGGATAAACATTACCCCCTCTTGTAATAACATAGATAGTTTTTAGCAGTCAAGGAAGAACATCCGCCTTATTTTTTATTCCGTTAAATAATTATAGTTAATATAAGGGTCTTAAAACATGATGTGGATCCAATAATAATTAAGTAACCACATTGGGACAGAATTGTGTATAAATATTTTTATAATTTATAGTTCACTATTATTTTTTATATAAGGGTAAGGGTGATAATTCAATAAATAGAGTATTGAAGATTTAAAAGGTTACATAGGATAATTTCAAAGAACAAATTATAAAAATTATTATCATTGATTTAACCCTACCCCACAAATCGGTGATACAATAGTTGACATGGGCACTTCAAGTGGTATTAAAGATAACTAGGTTCCCTTAGTGATCCAATCCTTAATAAAGGTAAAAAATTTGTGAATCTAAATCTTGTCAACAAAATAGGTGTTCATATATTCAATGGAAATAAGTTTCATCTTTTGAATAATATGATGATTCCATATATTCATTCTTGATGGATAAAAGTGAGTGATACTATTATAGTGGGTTTTACATCATTATGGAGAGATTATCCTATGATATTTTATGACAATAGAAAAATAGTTGTAGATGGAGATCTAGAAATGAGATATTGATATCCTTGGATGGTAAAGTATACAAAAAGTTATGGGAATCATTGAATATAAAGATATTGGGGATAATATTGATAATATATATAAAGTAAATTTCAATGTTAAAGAATAAAAACTAGAGATATGGAGTAAAAGGTTTGAAGATATCAAAAATATGTTGATAAGATTAATAAAAAAATTCTAACAAGGATAATGACTATGTTGAGTAAATCAAACTTTTAAAAGTAAAAGTTTCTTAACAAGATCAGATTTGGAATGATTTTGAGAAGGTAATTTCTAAGGAAGAAAAATTAAACATTACATAGTCATGCTGACTTATGGATGAGAAGAACCTAATAAAAATGGTATATTACTATGATAAAGAAATGTATATAAAAACATATTCATCAAAAAATGTTAAGAAATTTTATACACAATCTCATGTAAAAACAACACTTATAGATTATGAGAATGTTAAATATATTTTCCTAACTATGCAAGTTATAAGGGAAAATATAGGAAATATTTGGTTGAAAAAATTATTATAGGGTCACTTATACATCAAATTAAGATGAGGATATCATGATAAGGAAAGTTTACCTAAAGAAAAATAAAAAAGGGGCCATATATTCACCTATAAATAAGTTTAAATTTACCAAATAGATTTAATGGTTTCATGGAAGAACTATTTTTAAATGTTATTTTTGATATTGTGGAAAATTTCTGAATGAATCCTCTATATTCTAGTACAAAATTATTCTTCTAAGGATTCAAATAAGGTTATAATTTATGGAGATCAATCTAATAACTAAGGGGTAAATATTTGATAATAAGCATGTTATAGAGAGAAATTCATCAATATTACCCACTCAAAACATATTTGATCATTTTGAAGAAATATGTGGAATGTGTGATAATAAAGGTCACTATTATAAGAAATGTATGACCAAGATTCCAAGAGAAACTCAATATGTGGTTAGAGATAAGATGAATTAGAGAAGAAAAAAAACTGAAAACCACTTCTTATTGAGGTGGACCTTAATGTTAGTAAGAGGAGAAAGCCATAGATTCTTGATGGTGGTTACTCATCATATATGACTATAGATACTGAGATCATGAATACTATTGAAGAACATGATGGTAGTATGGTTACCTTTTTTAATTAAATATACTTGATGATAAAAGGAGTTGGTACAGTTTAGACTAATATTCAAAAGATGAAATATAAATATTTCTTGTTTATTAATGGGATTAAACACAAACTGTCCAATGTCAGTTAGATTTCTGTTTAAGGAAATGTGTATTTTTAAAATAGTAACTTTTAACTTCAAGAGAATAAATAATTCAATAATTATCACTATGGGTGAACGAAACAATGGTAACCTTTTCCGAATTGTAGATTCAACAAATTCTTTCTATTTATACTCAAAAAGTTGAGAAAAAACTATGGAATAGAATATTGCCACACATTTTTCATAAATTTTTAAATAATATTTCTATGTGAGATGTGGTAAGAGACTTGCCTCATCTCAAAATAGAAAGAGAATATTTTTTTAAATCTATAAAAAGTAAAAAATGATACAATGATATCACAGGAGGGTGGAATTTCAGTCCACCAGGCCACTTGAATTAATAAATTCCGATTTTTGTTGGCCAATGAGACATCAATCCACTAAGGGTGGTCTTTAGATCGTCACAATAATTTATAAATTTATAATGATGACAAATTTGAATTTAATAAAGAAATAATCATTATTATTTGAGCTATTCAGGATTTCTAATATAAGAGTTGAGAAAGAATTTGGAGTTTGTATTAAGGTTCTTAGATCTAAAAATGAATGGTAGTTCACAATTAAACTATTTGAATCCTACCTTGAATACCAAATAATTCAATATTAGTATAGCGCTCTTTAAAAAACGGTAAAATAATATAGCATAATAAAATATTTGAATCCTAGTTGAAATTTAGAGAACTATACATGTAACATTTTAATATCAAAGTTATTATAGAGATAAGTTTTAAGAACAATTTTGCACATTCAAAATAGATTCCTTCTAAGACCAAAATTTAATATTACTTCTTATGATATGTGTTATAAAACAATCCTATTATAAACTACTTCATTGTTTTTGGAAGTATATATTTTATGAATATTAAAAATTCAAATATGTGAAAGCATGATTAAAAGGATAAATAATGAGTCTTCAAGGGATATTTATCAAATGGTGAATCCATAGGTAATGTAATAAAAGACTTCATAAGTAAGTGCACTATTATTATGTGAATATAATTAAAAATAAATGTTATATTGAGAATAAAAATAAATGAGATTAAGATGTTTTTGATGAAGTCAATTAGTAAGATTTTAATAAAATCAAAGAGGAAGAGCTGAGAATGAACCAAATATACGTGATATTGATTTCAATCGGATCAATGATGAATAATGGTTTGATAAAGATGTGAAAATGAAATATAAAATCTTGAATAAGTAATCAAAATAAGTAAATATAATTGGAAATCAAAATTCATCACTTCACACTTGAATGAGGATGATTCTAGATAAAAAACACCCCTTATCTATAAGAATAAGGTATATTCAGTTATTGTAGCTATTAATAAAAAAGAATATATAGATGAAATGAACAAAGAGTTTGATTAAATTGAGAGAAATGGAACTTGAAATATTTTCCATAGACTAAATGGGAATAATTTGATTAGGATAAAGTGGGTAGTTATAAATAATCTAAATGATAAAGGGAAAGTCTTAATAAATAAGGAAATAATTTTATATAAGGTTATACAAAAGTTGAAATAGTTTATTTTAAATATAATTTTTCTCTTGTTAGAAATAATAAATCTATAATAATTTTATTGGTTATCACATATCATAGGCAATATAACATTTACCATATGGATGTGAATTCCACCTTCATGAATAAAGATATAGAAGACGAAGTATATATTGAATATCTAATAGTATTTTTTCTATAAATAAACAAAACTATGGTGTATTGAATGAAATGGGAATTATATGGTCTAAAAATGTCCCTTGAATCATGTTATTCTAAGATGAATGGTTTCCTAATAGAAATAAATTTCACTAAAATAAAAGTGAAGAATAACCCATTTGTAAATGAAATAAAAAATTATACTCTTATAATTATACACTATGTTGATGAAATAATTTTTATATGTGAAAAATGGAGTACTTATGAAAGATTTAATAAAAAATGATTAAATATTTTTAGATGACTATACTGGGATAAATGACATAATTTATGTGACTATAGGTTGTATAAAAAAGAATGCTTCTTTTTTTTCATAAGAAAAGAATACAAAGTAATTATCAAATAAATTTTTTATTAGAGACTCCAAATTTTTTTCTACACCCATAGAGATTGGGATAGAACTAGGAAATGATATTTAAGGATATAATATGAATCAAAATGATTTTAAAATTATCATTGGAAACTTACTTTATCTCACTACATTGAAACCTAATGTTTTCTATGCATTGAAATTGTTTGAAAGGTATCAATGTGATCCAAAAGAATCACATCTAATGGTTCCTTATAAGTTTCTCAAATAAATTATAGGAACATTGAATTTGGATTAATGTACATATGTGATGAGAACCTAAAGATATCTAGATATAATAATTATAATTGGGTAGGTGGTTATGATGATATAAAATCAAATCCATGTGGAATATTTATTTTGTGATGAATTTGTGTGATATTTCACTTCTAGAAGTAAAAAATCAGTTATATTAAATACTAAAGAGGTAGAATATATGGTTTTTATAAGTAGACATGACTAGATAATATAAATAAAATATCAATGGGAGGAAAATAAAGTGAATATTAATAAGATATTAAGAATTTCATGTGACAATCAAAGTGAAATTGATATCTATAAAAATATATTAAAAAACTCTAGATCTAAACACATTGATATCAAATTTTACTTTATCAAATATAAGGTTAATTATGGGAATACAAGGGAAGAATTAATTCTAATAAGTATTTAACTTACTTATATCTTCCCTAAATCCATTCACAAGGAAATATTTATGAGTTTGAGGTTAAATATGCATGTTTTTTCATTCCCTCTCACTTGAGGCACATTAACCACAACCCAACTATATATTACATTCTATTGCCAATGTTAGAAAGAGATAGATATCTCTTTATATATCATTTTTGAATTTGAAGTTATGTTTAAACTAAAAATGGTAGAAAAGTGAAATTTTGGTATGGATTAATGGTAACAGGATCCATCACTTTGACAAAAACTTCTTGTCCTTGAGAGATGGATTTCACTCAGAAACAATTTCATCTATCAGTGTTGTGTTAGGATATTTATATCTAAGAAAGGTTGTGATTTGATGTTATATTATGTTAGTTTTTTTGCTAAAAAAATGGGGATATTGGAGAACCCATGTAATTATTGAAGTAATTTTTATTTATCATTAACTATGAGTATGAAGCATTAGAAATTCATTAATAGTTTTTTTGAGTTGGTTTTAAATTTCTTGATATTTTTTAAGGATGATGGAGTACCATTATTGAATTCTAGAGTTGATGTTTGAAACCTCAAAATTGTACTGTTATGTATGGGATAATATGTAAAGTATTTAATAATTGATAGGATTAATAAATTAGATTAGTCTTGAACATCATGTGATTCAAAAGAGTCCCCACGACTATGTGTAAGAGTAGTCTAGGAACTCAATTTAAATTTTTTTGAAGACATCATAGTTCATAACAGTTAATTCCATAATGGTTTGAATCTAAAATTGGTAAAATCTTGATATATCATTTGGATGTGTAAGAGTAAATATATCTAATATAAGATTCAGTAGTTTCCTGAATATTCAGAAAAGACCAAAGTTTACTAAAATGTATAAGGGTCAGTTGTGTGCTATGTAAGAGTCATATAAAGAGTCTTGGATGATATGTATGGGACATGAATTATAAAATTAATAAATAATTTTCATTTTTATGATTATTTTTTATACTTATAAGTTAAAACCTTCAAATTTTATTGATTAATTTATGATTATATCGTTTTTTTGTGGAAATTAAATTAGAGGATTGTATATTGATATTCCTTGGAATTTAGAATAAAAATATTCAAAATCTATTATTACAATCAAATATATAGTTTTTATTTGGAATTCATTGACCAATATTTTGAAATAATAATGGAAATATAACACTACAGAAAATCAAGGGGTGTTTTCATATTCAAATATAGAACGTTTTATTCATATAATGCAGGAATAGAAAAAGGTAAAGGTGCTAATACAGGAAGTTACTGCTAGTTTTTATATTAAAGGTAGAGTAAGGGAGAATAAATCCACAAGTGATATCACTACATTTATTAGACATGTCATGGAAATATAATATGTTACTAATCTTCTCAGGGCTTACTATTGATAAGGAAGAAGACCAACATATGATTGTGTGCACTCATTCACACACAGATCATTTTGAAATCCTAATGATGAAGGTTAGGGTGCATTAAGTGATGTTGATATTGTTCTACAATCTAGATACCTTATAATAGATAATTAAGATCCTGAAATATAATTAAAATACAACTTGTAGTATATTAAATATATTCTCTAAACAAGCGAAGAAGGGGAATCATGAAAGCTGGAGGGATCTAGGATAATCTCAACCAAATACTACTATATTTTTACAAAGAGTCATGGATGAACATGAATTCCCTATTTTATTATGTTACATATTTTATATTAGTTAAGGTATAATATTTCCCTAATCTTATATTCACTTGAAGAATTATAGTGAATATATGAGAATCAACACTCAACCAAAATCCAATAGGAATTAGGTACCCTTATTGGGAATAAACATTGTAAAAAATAAACGTATGATTTATATTTATTTCATTTGGTTTCATAAAGGAAAGTGTGTGAACTCAAGAAAGAGTGGATAAATACATTAACCAGTCGTATAGTATAGTTTCAAAGAAGAAATTATAAAAGGAAGTTTCATTGATTCACCACCAGTGATATAGAAACTAACCTGGGAACCTTTTTCTTATAAAATAATTCTTTAGAAAACCACTGTTAAATTTATTCCCAAGGTACCATATTTAGATGTGGTTATGTAAACAACTTCAAAATATGGAATATTTTAAAAAAATTATGGCATATTTTGCAGTAGTTTTAATCATTTTTAAATATGGTATTGAAGAAAAAAACCCATGTATACCTAATAAACTCTCCCATAAAAAAATATACAACAAATAAAATATTCTCATATTTCAATATTAAATAAAATTTATAAAACATAACTATAAAATATTATAATTAATAAAATGTTATGTTAACCAGTAATACGAAATTTTTTTATTTTTTCATAAACCCCATTCCCCCTTATCTTCACTCACTTTATATGGGTCATGTAACACCACAATGTTTTATAAAATATACTTTCCAGATTAAATTAATTTTTTTTGATATCTTGCGTTACACACATCATTTTTCTTTAACAAACCACGAAAAACTATTAATATTATTATTTAAAAAAGATCATTTTTAAATATCCACTTTACATTGTGGAATGAATACGAATAATAGCATTTTAAACATTGATTAAAATATTTTTATATAAATGAAACATATTTATAAATAATAATTAACATTTCTTATGTTTTATTTATATTTTTAAAATATTATTTTCTCAAAAAAATTATAATTTATTTATGTGAACAATAATAAAATTAATAGTAATAAATTTTTTAAAATTTATTTAATAAAATTAAATTCATTTTTTAAAACCACATGTCAAAATTATCTTATAGTTAATTTTTAAGAATTTCATAAGAAGATAAATTTTTTGATGAATAGATAAAAATATTAGGTTTTTTAAGAATTTTCATTCATTTTAAAAAATATTAAAAAATAATATATAATTAATATTTATTAAATGTAAAATTAGTTAAATTGTATATCTATTAATATAATATATTTTATTTTAATCATTTTCATGTTTAATTTAGATATAAACGCTTTTTAAACTTTTGAACATTTTCTCTTTCAAAATCAGCTTTCCCATCCCGTCTACGGGTTTAATTTTAAATTAATTTTTTTAAATTATATAGAATTTGGAAAAATAGATTCAATATTTTGAATCATCATAATTTATATTACCTAATGAGGTCAAATTAATTTTTTGTCATAATGAATAGTAAAAATAGTAAAAAAAATTATTACAGTTAAGGTAAAAATGGGTTTATTAGGGGTTAAACTAAAACGATATCGGTTAAAAATGATTCCAAATGTTTCCAACCCATGTTTTATAGAAATATTTAGAGATTATAATTTATAATTATAAATAATGGTCCAATTTTAGCCTTTTTTCATGTTCAAAACATGGCTCATCTGTCAAAATCTCGACTGATCCCTGACTTATTGACAACGAGGGTATTCGGGCTACATCCCCCGCCCAACCAGGTCTTGAAGATGCCACTGTCAGCTGCCTTCTTTCCGAATAGGGAAAAGGGTAGTGTTTGAAAAATATACTTTAATGGTTTAATTAAAGAGATCAAATAATTATCCTTGGCATTCCCTGGGTACTAGACGTAGGCCATGACCATATCTTCTAAATAAATGACATCTCGGGCGACTACATGGTGAGATCAGTCTATAGACTTGCTCTTGGAATCCACTCAGTCGGCCAGGATGAGGGACCATGGAAATCAATTTGGATGCTCAACGTCCCCCCAAAAATCCGTCAATTTCAGTGGTAGGTTTATACGGGAACTCTCCCAACAATGAGCCTGCTCGTTTACAGACATATGACTAGTTCTGTTTTTTTCCTTTCTACCCGAGCATTCCAAAAACTCCTTTACACGCTATAATTAACTGTTCGAGAGCTAAGTAAATTTGGAATAAATGGGACTCAGCTTCTGTTTCTTCACTGGTATTGGCCTCTGACCTTCCTGATCTCCTTACGTGTTGGTACTCCTCTCTCCCTTCGGTAAATGTTGGTTCACTCTGCACTTTGGCTTGCATTATTTGGGTCTGGCACAACGATGTTGTTTTTCATCAATCTCACAGACCCCCCATTTTCTTGATTGATCTGGCTACTTCTTGGATTGAGGTTTGGAAAATACACAATGGAAATTCTATGTCGGGGGTTACCCCCTTCTATCTAGCTCATTGGAATCCCCCAGTAGAAGGATTTCTTAAGATTAATGTTGATGTGTCTCTTCCAAAGGATGGGCATGTTTCCCTCAACCTCCTTTCCCGAAATCATCTAGGGAAAATCCTTGATGCTAAATATGAACCTCATCAGTCATTCTGGGTACCGGAAGTTGCTGAAGCAACAACCATCCTTGTTGGTATGATTCTCGCTATTGACCGTGGATGCAGTGATATCATTATTCAGTCTGATTGTCTTACCATTATCGATGCTATTAATCACAAAAACAGTGGGCCCCAGTCATTTGGCATCATCATCAAGAGAATTCTCTCACTTCACCAATGTTTCTTAGTATGCACCTTCTCCTTCACCAAAAGGGAAGGAAACAACGTGGCCCATCAGCTGGTGGCCTCGGGCCCATTCAATACCAACCAGTTCTGGTTGTACAATTTCCCTTCACGGCTTTTCACATGTACTTATTATGATATTATTTATTAATGATATATGATTTTAATAAACAAAAACATGGTTACACCTTTTTCTTTCTAAAAATTATAAGTCTGACACTCACTATACTTATAAAAGGTCACCCCTTCTCATCTCCACTTCACACTTCTAAAACCATTTTTGGCAAGGAAATACCTATATTACTTCATAAATTACCTAATTTCATCCTATAAGACTTATGTTTCTCATAAATATATCCTAATAATCCTTTCAGTGTAAACCAAAAGAATTTTTCCAATAAAGAGGCAACGCCCCTAACCAAGTGTTTTGTTTTATCTCTTCATCCAAATCCTTAAATTCTTATAAAATAATTATTATATAATAAAATAATTATATAAAATATAATGAGATTTTATTATGTTAATTTCATAACCTAAATCACTCTCTTCTTCCATCAAATGGGTTGCGAAATTATCATTTGTGTGTACGGCGGACTGCCGTCTCGTGAACCGTTGTTACTCATTTTCCATCACAACATATAACAGCTATATATAATGACATATTTTTTTATTTATATATGCTATTTTAAATATTATTATTCACATTTAATCATGATATCATAAATTCCTTGTTACTTTCCATTTTATGGGATACGATAACATCGTTCGTGTGTACAACAGACTACCACCTCGTGAAGTGATGTGATTCATTTTTCACATATGATTTACATGGAAGGTAATAAGGAAATGTTTAAATAAATACATGGTATATATATGAAATAAAAGTTAATCTAAAAAGTTAATATATTATTTACATTTATTTCATTTCATCCATTCATAAAATGGAAACAACGTTAATACGTTTATACGACTTACCGTCTCCATGAACAGTGAATTTAATTTTATTTATAAAACTTTCATGGGATACTATTAATCAATATATAATTAATATATATGATATTTATATCATGTTTTATTTTTTATAATCTTTAACCATGATCAATGTAATAATACTGAAAATACCAAATCAAAACATATAAAAAAACAAAGTAGTTGTTACATAAAACATGACTTTAATATAAAATTGTTAATAAACGGGTCATAAAAGGTTATAAGTAAATCATATATGGTATTATATATATAATTATGGTTATATAATATATTTATAATTAATTTTTTATTATTATAAATTATTCTATTATTTGTATGAATGATGTCGAGACTTATGGTAATGGATTTTTGTCTCACTTTTATTTTGCTTGAGACACGTGTCATATTCACCACCTATTTCTTTTATATGGTGTATATAATACTGGTGAATGTATTTTATGATTATTATCCTACAAATTATTTGACTATACCTATCCATTTGAGTATCTATCTTTCATGGGGTCTACAATTGAAAATTTACTAATACAGTAAGGGATTTTTATCTCAGTTTTCCTTCTTTGAGATATATGTTGGGTTATGCATCTATTACATTTTATGATGTGTATATACATACCATTTGACATGTAATATCTTGAATTTATTTATTATCATAATATTTTATGTTTCATTTAATTTTATTCTTTTATGCAGCTTAAGATTTAATATTACCAAAGTAGTAATGTATTTATTATACAATCTCATCATTTATCAGGATTGTTTAGGTTTATGATTCTGATAGTAAAATATTATGATCCCACTCTAAATAAGCTCATGAATTTTATTCTCATATATTTATGTCATGAGAATACATGTCTTCCCTATATTTTCCTCTATTTATCGACTTAGTATTCATAAATAATATTTTTTCATGAATGTTTTAAAATTTCAAAAAGGATTTATGAAATATGTTTTCTCATTTTTTGACTTTTTAAAAAGTTAAAAGGAATATTAATGTCATTTTCAAAATAAGGACCATTTGGATTTTACAAAATACAAGAAATGAATTTTTTTAACATGTTTGAAATTTCCTGATGTTAGAACCACTCAATGTTTTAAATATTCCTTTATAAGTTCCAATGGTTATTTTATAAGAAAAATGATTCTGAAAATGTTTTCTATCTTTTAAGAAATCTAAGTGGAAAGGGTATTTTCTTCAATAACACTTTTAAATAATTTTTAAATATTCCATTATATTTTTACAAGGTTATATTCAAAGAAAAATATTTTGGAAAATTTTTATGTTTTAAAGAGTATTTTTCAATGTGGAAAGGGTATTTTCTCAATATATTTTTCATGTGATATTACACAATCATTTTTCATCTAAGATGACATCCTTTAGTGTAACTTGTTCTTTAATGGGTCTATGATCCGAGGACACCATTCTTGTTCTTTCTCTAAATGTTTTATATTTATGATGACTATATGTTTATGAAACTTGTTTCTCTTCCACATTTTGTACCATGATAAAATGCTTATGATTCCAACTTATTATTCTCTATGTTATTCTTTAATGAAATGATTAATTGATTTTGAATCATATTTATTTTCTATATGTTATGTTATGATAAAATATTTAGAAAACCTATTTCATTTCATGAATTTATATATGATTAATGTTTTATGATCTTATATGATACATATGTATGATTTTCATTATGTGGTTTGTGGGACCTATATCTCCCTCTAATTCATTGGGTGAAAATTGATATCCCATGAGATAAACATGACTGGAATGGGGTGTGAACCCAATTTAGTAAGGGAATTTCTCCACTATGATAATCTTAGGATTGAACTTTGACTACTACGATGGTTTGGGGATTAAAACCATTCTACTATTATAGTTTCGTAAATTAACCGTTACTACTAAGGAAATGATATTTTGTGATTATGTGTATGCCAAAAATATATGTCTTCTGCTAATGTTATTCTTTCATGTTTAATGTTCTTTGATTTCATTATCATTATTTTCTTATAAACTGCTAATATTTTTTTATGGCTCAATTTTATGATATATGATATATGGATTATAGTTTTCAAATGTTCTTCTCGGGTTCACATACCCTTATACTCATGATATGTTGATATATCCACTATTTACCCTTATAGAGAATCTAGGCTCATTATTTCTTATATTTCCTTCCCCTAGGTTATGATGAAAGTTATTATGTTTTATATGTTTAAAAAAGATTACTAGTTATTTAGAATTGAATGGGAGATAATATAGCTCACTTATAGAGTAGTTTTTTATGTGTCCAATTTTCTAAAGGCAATGTTCCTTTATTATCCTCATGCGTGTGTCTTTTAAAGAAATAACTATTCATATAAAAAGATGTAATATCAATTTATGAGAATTTTGAGTTTCTATAGTTGGTATCAGAGGAAATTATTAGTTAACCTTCAGAAAATATGTTATTGTAAATTTAGTGAGAACTCTAAGGATATGTCCAAAGTTATTTATGTGGATAAGTATAAAGACGAGTCAAAGTATAAGAAAATGTCTTAGAATTTTGGTAAAGGATAGATTGAGTGGGTTCTAAGAAATTAAATCTTATTATAGAAACTAAAAGTGGATGTGTCTCTAGAATATAGGTACCTAGGGGTAATAAATCCAAAAAATTGCATTGATATAGACTTGTTCATTGCCTATTTCATGATAATGGGCCTTTCTACACACCTATTTTGACACTCCTAGGGGATATTCTTTAGAAATTCAAAAACTTATTATGAACCATCATAAAGGATTTCAAAAGATGATGACTATAAATGAACAAGGATAAACATAATTTTTCAATGATTGAAAATATCATACCATGATTTATACATCCTATAAATTATTTTTTTATGATAATTGGGTTTCCCACTAAGATTATTGTTCCTTGTGATATTTTTTTAGTTAATGGATGGAACCCAAAAAAACCTTGTTAATGATGATTGTGATAAAAAATACAATGAATGTAGTCTTAAGATTGAAAAATTTATGTGAGATAGAATGAAAAAATCTCATTGTTATTCTCACAACACTTTTTCAATTTATAAATCATGCTAAAATTTACAATAAGCAAAGGAGGGAACAATGTTCTGTTAAGTAATTCATAAGGTAATTTCAACCTTCTTATAGTGGTTCTACCAATCCTTTAATTGATAAATAATGTGTCAGTACTATTAAAAAGATATTTTCTATTATCTAGTGTTCAAAACATGAAAATTTCATTTTTGTTTTCTATTATTTGTAGGGAAAAGAGGATCATTTGTGGAGTCTCATCAACGATACAAGGGAATATGATAAAATTGACTCAATGGAGTGGGATCAATTTAAGAACTTATTTTTCAAAAATTACCCCCCTTGTATCCTTAATACCTAAATGTATAAGTGATTCCTTGAGATAAAAAAGATATGTGATGAATATGTTAGTGCTTATAAAGAAACATTTATAATAATTGAAAGGTATGGTTTTGGAATTATAATCCACCCTAAAATTATGGTTGATTGATTCCTCAGTGTCTTAAAACCAATTTATTAATGGGTGTTATCCATATGGGACTTATTTATCTATGAATAAATCATTTTATATACTCTTAAGGTAGAAATAGATATCATATATACCCATCAATATCATGTTATTGATAAGAAAATGAAGATGGAGTTAAATGGAAACTCTAAAACCCATAGAGAGAAGTAGATGAGATTTCTTTCATTCTCAATGTGTAGATGGAGACATTGAGAAAATTTTATTAAGGGGATTAGTAAATTTTTTATGCTTGGGAAGGAAGTTTATCCAGAAATTGATTGTTAAATTGATGGAAGAAGTTACCTAATGATGATAATATAGATAAATTTTCACAAAATAAACCACCCACACTCAATTGTTTAAAATGAAAAGAGTATGGGAACTATACAAACTAGTAACCAAGTAAAATTTTTTATAATGATGATCGATGTTAGAAAACTATTATGCCAAGAGGAAATGGAAATCTCAAGTGATCACTATTTATAATGATGGGTGTGATGATGATGTGGTAAAAGGTACACTTACCATATTCTCTAAAAATGAAAATGTCTTATTTTACACTAGAAATATCCATTATTTTGTGTTTGAACAATATTATAAGGGTATAAAGATTCCACCAAAATGATTTTATGTAGAATTAGTAGTTAAAACCTCTAATTTATAAAGATCTCATCTCAATTATATGATTCCTCTCCAGTTGAAATTTATGGGAATGTGCTTCCTACAAAACCTATCATTATTTATCTGGTTGAATTTGATGTTATCTTAGGTATGTATTTGATTTCTCTATATAAATACTACATCAATTTCTGAGAAATGAAATTCATGTATGATATTTAAAACCATCCTATGATCATCTATCAATGTGGAAATAATTATGAACTTTCGATGGATATTACATCCTTTGTATGTGTATTGATTCCCATTTTGAAGGGGTTTTTATCTCAGATGGTTTGGAAAAAACTAGGCATAAATGTTATGCCTATTTGGCATGATTATTTTTATGTATTTTCAAAAGAGTTTCCTATCCTTCCACAAAAATGTGAAGTTTAGTTCTAGACAGAACCCATACCTGTTTTCATGCCTTTTTCAAATACTCCTTATAGAATAGACTCGATTGAGTTATAGGAATTGAGGAAGATTATCTATGAGAATCTTGAAATGTGATTCATTCGAGAATGTGTGTCACCCTGTGGTGCACTAATTATTAAAAAAAAAATAAATATGGATCGATGTAAATTTTCATTGATTATCGGGAGATGAACAAGATCAAAATCAAGAACAAGTATCCCATACCTCATATTGATGACCTATTTGTTTAAATGGGTGGAGCTCAATACTTTTCCAAGAATAAACTTTGTTCTGGATATCATCAATTGAGGGTCAAGAAGTAGGATATACCCAAAACAACATTCTATAGAAGGTATGAAAACTATGAATACATTTTGATTCCATTTTATATTACTAATTCCCCCACCATATTCATGGTTTTAATGAATATAGTATTTACAAATTACCTTGATACGCTTGCAGTATTCTTTATAGATGATGTTTTTATCTATATGAAGAGCAAGTAAGAGCATTAATTTTACTTCAAAATTTTATTAAATACCCTAATAAAGGTGAAAATATATTCAAAATTTATGAAATATGGATTTTGGAAGCAAATGGTTTCATTTTTATATCATATAATCTTAATTGAGGGTATATATGTTGATCCACCAAAGATAGAGGCAATTAAATGTTGAACCAAACCAACCATAGTGACTCAGATCTATAGTTTTCTTGGTTTATCTTGATATTATCAATTTTTTTTAAAATATTTATCATGAATATCTAATCCACTCACCAAGTTAACTCATAAGGGAAACAAGTTTCTCTGGATAGATGAATGTGAGGAAAATTTCATGGAACTGAAGAGAAGTTTAGTTAGAACACGAGTTCTTACAGTACCCAATAGTGGATATAGGTTTTTAATCTATAATGATTCATAAAATAAGGGATTGGGATGTGTTCTTAGGAATAATGACATGGTTATATATCTTTATCATGATAATTTAAGGTTCATGAGAAAAATTGCCTAACTCATAATTTATAATTAGTTACGACAAATTTTTTCATTAATAATTTGGTAGCATTATATTTAAATATAAAAGTGTGATATATATATTGACTAAAAATTTTAAAGTAGATATTCACACAAAAGATATGAATATGTACGAAATAATATGTTTAAATATGAATATAGATTATGATTTCTCAATAAAATACCACTCTAGAAAACCAAACAAGGTGTTCGATGCTTTAAGTCAAAAGTATCATGCTAGTTTAATCATGATGAGTATCACAAAAGATCCAATATTTTTTTATTTTAAAAAGATGGATCAGTAAATCCTGAATGAAGTGGGGAAATATTATCTTACTCAATTAAATGTTCAACTATCCATCCAAGTGTTGATTAAAGAGAAAAAAAATAAAGATATGGAAATGAAAACGAAGGTTAGAAATGTTATTCAGTTATCCATGATTATTATATGATGATAAGGTTTTAGAATCATGTATGTTTTCCATTCATACAAGATTTGAAGAAGTATTTTTTGGAAGAAGCTCATAGTCCTTCATTCTCTATTCATCCTAGAAGTATGAAGATGTATATATATTTTAAATAGTATTTCTGGTGGGATGGAATGAAGAGAGATATCATATATTTTCTATCCTGGTGCTTGGTATATTAGAAATTTAAGGCTGAGTAAAAAAATTCTAAGGGGATGTTACATTCATTACCTATACCAGAATGGAAATGTGGAAAAATAGCCTTGTATTTTTTCCTTAGCCTCCCCAAAATGTCTAATGGGAATAATGTAATATGGGTTTTTCCAATCACCTTACAAATTCAGCCAAATTAATTGATATTAGAGAATATTTTTCTCTAGATCGTCTTTCAATGATCTAAATTAAACAATTGGAGAGGTTTCATGGAGTGACACATTAAATTATGTATGGTCGAGATCTAAGTTTTACCTCAAATTTCTATAGAAGTGATCAGCCAGCTCTTGATATTGAATCGAGTTTCAGCACTTCATATCATCCTCAAAGAGATGATTGTTTCAAGAGAAAAATTTAAACTCATGAGGATATATTGAGATATTTTTCTCTAGATTTTAAAGGTGGTTGGGATAAACAAATTTCTATAGTGGTGTTTTCTTACAGTAATAGCTTTCACTCAATCATTTAGAATGATCCTTATGAATACATCTATGGAAATATTTTTATAACTCAAATTTGATGGAAAAGTTGGATAAACAAAGCTATTATGACCTAAAATAGATAAAAATGGAAGAGAAGGTTAGAGTAACTCAACAATACTTAACAGTGGTACAAAATTGATGGAAATATTATACTGATAATCATTGATGTATTATGAAATTTGAGGTTTGTGACAAGATGTTTCTAATAATAATTCCATGGAATAAGGTAATTATATTTGGAAGGAAGGGAAAACTAAGCCCTAGATATATCATCCCCATCGAAATTCATGACTGTATCAGGATGGTATCCTATCAAATGGTGATTCCACCAAGCCTCTATCATGTTCACGATGTGCTCCTTGTATCTCTCCTAAGAAATTACATATCTCGTCCTTCATATGTACTAAGCTCAGAGGTCATACCAATAGATAAAGATATTTATAATTAAGAACAATAGGTGGAGATTCTACATCATACATATAAATTTTTATGAAAAAAGACCACTCACATAGTCAATGTTTTGTGGCGAAACCACCAGTTTGAGGAAGCTATATGGGAACTTGAGGATATTATGAGGTATAAGTATCCCCATATGTTTGTATCAGAGTGATGGAATTTTGAGGGAATGATCATTTCAAGAGGGGTTATAATTAAACAACCTGAAATTTTAGGAATTATTTTAATTTGAATAAATTAAATTTCTTTGATAGCTCGTGTTACATGCAACATCAAGTTTTAACGAATCACAAAAAACTATTCATATTATTTTCTAAACAATACTATTATTACCTAGCCATTGAAGCTTGATGCATGAATAGTAATAACCATATTTTAAATATTAAATATAATATTTTTATATAAATAAAACATATTATTAAAAAAATACTAAATTTTTTGTATGGTCTTTATATATTCTGAAAATATTATTTTCTATAAAAAATGTTTTTTATTTATTTTTGCGAGAAATAATATAATAATTTCTGAATTTTTTATAAAATTAAATTGATCTGAAATTAATTTTTGAAATCATCATGTTAAAATTATCTGAGGGTGAATTTTTGAAAATGTTATAATAAGATACATTTTTTGATGGATAGTTAAAAATACTTGTTTTTATTAAGAAATTTCATTTCTTTTAAAGAATTTAAAAACATAAAAATTATTTAAATATGTTTTAAAAAGTAAAATTAGATCAATTATATATATATTAATTCAATTTTTTCCTTGGAATAAATTTCATTATGAATTTTGATTTAATTTTTTTTTTACTTTTGAACATTTTCACTTTAGAAAACTGATTTCTCATCACATTTGCAGTTTTATTTCTAATTAAAATTTTCCACTTACATTGAAATTGAAAAAATGGATTCCTTATTTTTAATTATAATAATTTATTTTAACTAATAATTCCCACTTAATTTTTTACCATAATGAATAGTAAAAACTGTAAAAATTATTAGCCTTGGTTAAGTTAAAAATGGGTTTATCGGGGGATTAAACTAAACATATATGGGTTAAATATGATCCAAATATTATCTAAGACCCATTTTATTTCCATATTCAGACCTTATAATTTCTAATCCTTTCTAGTGGCCCATTTCAAATCCTTTTGGAATGTGAAAAACATGGGTACACTTTTTTCTTTCCAAAAATTACAAGTGAACCACTCATCTCACTTATAAAATACCACCCACTCTAATATACTCTTCAGACTTCCAAAAACTTGTGGTTTAGAACATAAAAGCACACATAAATTACTTAATTCCCTTTTATCATCCTAGAGTCCATATTTTGGTCAAAATCCAACCTAATAACCTTTTTTGGTGAAAACCAAAAGAATTTATCTGACGAAGTGGTAACATCCCTAACCGAGAATTTAATTATATCTCTTCCTCCAACTCATTAAATTATTATGAAACAATTATGATAAAATAAAATAAATATATTACATAGACATATATATTATTATGGTAATGGAATAACCTAAGTCCTTCCCCTATTCCATCAAATGGGTTGTGAAATCATCATTTGTGTGTGTGCTAGACTACCGCCTCACGAACCGATGTTGTTAATTTTCCATAACCACCTATAATAGATATATATAATGATATATTTTATATTTATATATTATATTTATGATATTATTTTTTAAAATCATCATATTACATATTCATTCTTACTTTCTATTCCATGAGAATAAAATAACATTTTCCGTGTGTACGGTGGACTACTGCCTCATGAAATGATGTGATTTGTTCTTCACATACTCTTTAAATAGAATGTAATAAGGATATGTTTAAATAAAAACATGTGATATATATGAAATAAAAATTATTCTCTAATAGTAATATATTATTTACCTTTTTTTCATTTCATCCTTCGAGAAAACGGATACAATGTTTATATGTGTGTACAACTTACCATCTCCATAAATGGTGTATTTCATTTTATAAATCTAAATTTTATGGATTACTATAAATGCATATATAATAAATATATCTTTTTTATATTTCTTTTATAATTCATAAGAATATGGAAGAATGATCAAATTAAGAAGAATGAAAATACCAAATCAACACATACAGAAAAAACAAAACAATTATAACCCGAAACATGACTTTAACATGAAATTGTTAATAAATAGGTAATAAAATTTCATAAGTAAATAATATGTGGTATAGTATATATAATTATGATTATTTAATATATTTATAATAAAATTTTATTTATTATACAGAATTTTTGAATATCTATGAAGGAATTCTAGACTTCTAGTAAGGGATCTTCGT
Organism: Viscum album; assembly: GCA_963277665.1. Lineage (NCBI taxonomy): Eukaryota > Viridiplantae > Streptophyta > Magnoliopsida > Santalales > Viscaceae > Viscum > Viscum album. The sequence goes on along the minus strand of OY728130.1, from coordinate 92,162,516 downwards.
CTCACTTTTATTTTTTGTGAGATAGAAGTCATAGTAACCACCTATTTATTTTATATAGAATATATAATGTCCATGAATGTATTTTATGATTATTATACTGAAAATTATAAGGATTTAAATATCTATTTTATGATCTCTCATTCATAGGGTTTTCAGTTCAAAAGTTACTAATGTGGTAAGAGATTTTTGTTTCAATTTTCCTAATTTGAGGCATATGTTGTGTTACGAACCTATCTCCTTTTATGAGGTGTATAAACAACCACTTTAAAATTTAATATTATGAATTTATTTATTATAATTATATTTTATGTTTTATTTAATGTTATTCTTTCATGGGTCTTATTATTCAATGTTATATAAGTGGAATGGATTTATGATACGGTCTCACTGTTTATCGAGATTATTTATATGTTTGATTCTAGAAAAGAAATATTAGGATCCATATCCCAAGAAACTAATTAATTTTATTATCCTCTGATTATGTCACTAGAATAAATGTTTTCTATTTATTTTAATCTCTTTATGTACTTAATATTCAAAAACAATTTTTTATAATTAAACAGACTTAATTTATCTCTTCGGTCAAAACCTATTTTTCTTCCATATCCATATTTTCTAAAAAACATAAAAAATATTTTAAAATTCCCCAAAACATTTATTAAAAACTTTTTACCCATTTTTTACTTTTTAAAACTTTTTTTAAAATTAATCTTCAAGTCATTTTCTAAATAAGGCTCGTTTTTATTTTACCAAAAAAGGTGAAATGAATATTTATTTTTAACATATATGAATTTTATTACAATAATGAACACTCTATATTTTAATGATTCATTTGTAAGTTTTAAAGGTCATTTTCAAAGAATATTATTTTGAGAAAAAAATTTAAAAAGTGTTTTTCAAAGTGGAAAGGATATTTTCCTCATGATATTTTTAGATAATTTTCAAATATTTTTTTTATATATTTCTAATGTTATTTTAAAATAAAAGGTTTTTGAAAGTTTTTTATGTTTTAATTTTTTTTTTCAAAGTTTTAAGGATATATTACTTAAGAAATATTCCAAGTGATATTTAAAAATCATTTTCAATCTAAGATGACATCCCTTTATGTAACATATGATTTACTCGGGATATGATCCAAGGACACAATTCTTATTCTTTCTCTAAAAGGTTTATATTTATGATGATTTTTTTTATACTCGTTTCTATTTTATGGGGTATACCATGATAAAATACTTATGAAAACCTCTTATTTTTACATGGGCTCTACTTTTATAAAATGATGAAATAATTATGAAACATTTTTATTTTTTATAAATTATATTATGATGAAATTTCCCACTTCATTTCATGGGTTATTATATGGTGAATGTTTTATGATCTTGTGGAACTTATATGTATGATTTTAATTTTCTTATGTGTGGGACCTATATCTCCCTCCAATGTATTGGGTAAATATTTGTATCTCATGATATAAAAAGACTGGAATGGGGAGTGAACCCAATTCATTATGTGACTTTATCCACTATGATATTTTTGGGAGTAACTTTGTATACTATGATGGTTTGGAGAGTATACCCATTCCACTATTATTGTTTTATAAATGAGACAGGACTACTAAGGAAATGATATTATATTCTTATGTGTATGGAAAAAAATCTATGTCTTATGCTAATTTTATTCTCTCATAGTTCATATTATTTTATTCAATTTTGATTATTCTATTTTGAATTGCGATGATATATGTCGTTACTCATGTTTATGATCTTTAATATATAGGGTATGGTTTTTAAAATTTATTCTCATGTTATCATACCATTATACTCATAATATGTTGATATCTCTATTTTTTACCCTTATTGAGAATCTGATCTCAACCTTTATGATGTTTTTATTCCAATGGCTATGATGAAAGTTATTATGTATTATACGTCTAATAAGGTTTCTAGTCATGAATAACATAGTGGGATATAATGTAGCTAACTTATGGACCGATTGTTTATGTGTCAAATTTTCAAAAAGAATTATACCTTTACTTTCCTCAGGTGTGTGTTTGTGTAATTAAATGAATATTCATTTAGAAATATGTCATATCTATGTATGAGAAGTTTGGGTCACTATAATTCATGCTTTTCATCACATAATTTTCTACTTCCTATATTTAGTTCTTATATTTAAAGTAGTTAAATTCACATTATTAATGAAATTATTCCAAAAATATTAAGTATCAAGAAGATAGAAAACCACAAAATTTGTAGACAAAGAAAATATTATCCATAAATAAATTTATTTTCATAATTTTTATAATGTGGTTGAAGTTTTTTTTATAAAAGATTCCTTTTTATATCTATGTTATTTTCCTTTTTTTATAGCCAATGTTTTTCAAAACTTTCTAGTTTGAAATATGTTTCAATTATAATAGTGAATTATCATTTCAAACTATTAAAAATGACATTTATTATTGAGTATAAATGCATGATTGTTTTAAAGTGGGATTCTTCTATAAGGTTTATTTATTCTATTTCAACCATAGATTTAGGTGATTTTATTTGTTGAAAATATGGATATGGAATTATGGTCAATTTTGTTCACCATATTCGTTAATAATATAGATTAATAAATTATGGTGATTATATTTTTTGGGAATATTTGGAAGTATCATAGTGACTACAATAGTATAATACATTCTAGAAATAATTTGGATAAATCATGTTTTGGGATGTATTGAAAATATGAAGGTTATGTTAAGGATGGAAGTTGGAAAACCTCTGTAATGGTAAGGTGAAAGGTATTGTGAATTATATAGATATATTCATGTGGGAACTTAGAGACAACTTGAGGTTAGTTGAGCATGCATGGTTGATTGAAGATCTTCATATGGTCATTTGGCATGGTTGGTTAAACATAAAAATGCAGTCAGTTCAAATAGGGAATTCAAAAATTTGACTATAAAAATAGTTAAGTACCCAAATATGGGCTTTCCCACATAAGGGAATTCACCATGTATCCAAAATCAAATATTCAAAGGTTCAATGTAAGGGGATTCTAGTGACGTAAGTGAATCTTGATACATTAGGTAATTCATATATACAAAGGCACGACATAAATAGTTATCTAAATATAAAATTCTGCTGCAGGAAGGTATTCATCAACCTAAAGGGATACAAATTTTATTTCAACTATGTAAGGGAGCTCACAAACAAAAATCAATAGTGTATGGGAATTCTATTATATAATCCACCATATATGGGTTTTCAAGTATTCATTATGTGGAATTTCACATGGAGTTGTTCCACGTCATTCAAAGAGGTGTTTTCAAAATCATTTAAAGAAAAAATTATATTTGGAATGAAAATGATGAAAATTCATTAATATTGAGGAGGTTTTGAAGAACCATTAATTAGGATATTGGATAAAGTTCTTTAAGAACATTTAAAAATATAAATTTCTTCAAGAATTTAAGAACATGTTTTAAATGAATATTTCATTACATAATATTCATATATTGTATTGAAAATATCCTTTCATGATATTTATATATTTTAAGAGGAAGATTTAAAAGAATATATCCATATATTATGTGGATCTATGGTTTGAATTTGATTAATAGTGGATAATGATTGATCAACTTGATCATAAATAATGCTAGAACCCAACCTCTCTGGGCTATGAACCTAGTCATCTAACCCCATGAGTCCCCTATAATACCTTGGTTTCCTTCCCAACACACCATATGGTATTACCCCACTGGGTTCACTTATTAGGCTATTGGTTATCCCCATCGGCCAGTATGTATTCTTTTAATGATATTTTTCCTCACTCATACACACCATGGGAAACTTTACAGAAGGTCTCCCATCTTGACACTACTCCAGAACAATCTCACTTAATTTTAGAGTTTTAATTAGGAATGCTCTTAAAAATAAAGGTGAAACTTATTGACATGGGTTGAAACATTCAGTATATTAAGTCTCACATTTCCAAGGGTGTTACACTCACCTACCCATTAAAATACAACACCATTTTTGTAGACCCCACACCTCAACCTAGGTAGTTCCACTGAACATCCAGTTGAGTATTAGATCTAATACAATTTTTTATGACTCATACACCCTAAGACATGAACATAGTCATCTGACCACATGGGTCTCCTGTAATACCTTGGTTTCCTTCTGAGAACACCATAGGTTATTACCCACCATGGTAACTTACCAGACTAATGACTATCCACACAGACCAACACATGTTCTTTTACTGTGCTTTATCCTCACTCACACACACGTGGGGAAACATACCAAGAGGCCACCTATCATGATACTACTCTATGAAAATAATGATTAACAATGGAGTTATAATTAGGTAGGCTAGTAAAACAAAGTTTCACCTTATTGACATGGGTAGTTACAATTTTTCTATTAAGTTTCACATTTCTAGGGGTGCTAAACTCTGACAGTTGAAAATGATGGGGGTTTTATTAGAATGAATCTAGATGTTCAAGAGGACTGCGATTTAGCAGTTCTTCAATCTTTATCCATGATTCCATAAATTTTAATCAGATTAAGAGAAGGCAACTTTTAGATCCAGAGGGTTTAGCCCTCATGGATAACTTATATGGTGTGGAGTTACCACCACTATAATATCCCAGGTTTTACATAAATAATTATTTATTAGTATCTTAATTCTATATCATCAATAATAAAAATATTAATCAAATAAAATTATATTTAAATTATAAATAAAAAAGGTAAATAAATGAAAATCTTATAGTTTTCGAACTTATGTTATAATATTAAATTATTATTTTAAATATATTTATATGGTATTATTTTAGTTAAAATAATATTTTTATATAAATATATTTATTTGATTATTACTAATATTATTATTATTATTTTATATACGAAATCTTTTTTAAAATAAATATACATAAACTTATATAAATTAGTTTCAACAAACTATTTATATTAAAAATATTATTATGAATACTAAAGATAATATTTTAGGATGATAATAAATAAATAATATTTAAATATTCACTATTAAAGGTAATTTTTTAAAATTATTAATATATATTTATTTATTTAAAAAAATAAAAAAAATATTTTAAATCATTAAAGACAATATGTTATAAATGTGAAAAATATAAAATTTATAAATATTTGAATTAAATACACAATTAAATGCGAAATTATCTTAATTTTATTATGAATTTTACAATAATATTATTAAGTTATATATATATATATATATATATATTAGAATTTCGAATATGAATAAATTTATATTGATATTATTATTAATTTTGAATTAATAAAATTATTAATAACTAATAACTATTAATTGGTTTACATATAAATAAAGGATAAAAAATTATTATAATAAAATTATTATTATTTTAAGAAAATTGTATTATTAATATGAAAAAAATGAAATGATCGTATGAAAGTAGAATCGAGAAAAGTGTAAAGGGGAGTTGGCTTTCGAGTATTCTGGTTTAGGAACTGATTAGAGGGCCAAGTGGAGGTCGACCGATAGGTGAGTTCGTCTCCATGAGGTTGAAGACAAGGCACAATAAGCTTCGGAGAAGGTGAGGTCAAGTGATGGTTGAGCTCAGTGGAAAATCAGTCGTCGGATAATGTGATCAACTATAGTTGAGGTTTTTGTTTTGCGATATCTGACTAATATGGACTTCGAGCAATGTCTAGGTTTCAACCATGGAAAAGGGGTTCAACTGTGAAGGTGTATCGAACCATATTTAATGGTGGAAGAAGGAAATTGATCCAAATCTGCAAGTATGTCTATTTGTTTTTATTATGAGAGTCTGAATCTTCTATAACATTGGTGTCTATTTTTCTATTGGTTTTCAATTCATCATCATTGTCTTGTTATAGATATTTCTTCATTAATCATTTTGGATGTATATATATGTAAATTTGGTTCTATTTGAAATAGTTTGGAATTTAATATGTAAATTGTTTTGAATCATATGTCAACATTTTCTTCTATCTTCTTCCCTATATTCATCAACAAAATGAATAAACAGGTATATATTTTCAATCTTTCGAGAAATCTATTTTCTATTCATTGTTATTTTATTCATTAAATACATTATTTAAATATCAATAAAACTTAATATATATATATATATAGGTTGATCGGTTATCATCTTGCATGGAAATCTTGTATCATCACCGCGTAATTGAGATATCTCTCTCTGGTTATCTGTTGAGATTTAAGAAAATCCTAACTTTTTATTTTTGTAAAACAAACATATTCATTTTGGATATAAATCAACAACTATATTAATTTATTTATTTTATAGAAAGAAAGAATACACCAAAGAAAGGATATGTAAATACTTGCTTTCATTCAAATGTCACACCCTATTTGGCGAGGTAGGCTGCATAAGCAGCGGTAGTAGCCTTTGTTCTCTTCCTTTTTCCTTATGTTTTTCCAGTTCGGGCAAGAGAGTTAAGTGAAAATAGATTTCTTCTAAGGAGGTGTTGTATGAAACAAATAAAATTAAGGGATATATTTCAATTTTCTATTTTTAAATTCTAATTTATAATTTCTCAAATTAGTAATAGATTATTTATTTATTTATTTTTAAGAAAAAATTGGTTTTCAAATTTTTTTTATGGGAGTTTAATTTTTTTATTTTTTAAGTCATTAGAATTATAATTGATTATCTATTCAATTTATAAATATTTCTTTTTAAATTCCTTTTTTAGAGGCAAAAAATCTTTTTAAATTCATTTTTTTATTTTTAAAATAAATATGTGTGTATATTGTGAAGTTAATCAAATTTATCAAGAGTTTATGTTTTTAAATTTAGCTATATATGTGTAATTATTTTGATTTGAGTTTATTCTTTTAAGACACTTTAATTAAGGAATTATTTTTAAAGGAAATTATAATTTAATTTATCATTTAAAAAATTTCCATTTTTGACATTTATTTTATCAAAATATTTTTGTTTTTTTGAAATATATCATCTCATGTATATTTCTAAATTATAGTAAGTTTAGAGTAATAAATACTATAATTTTATGTGTTCAAATCATTTATAAATTCATAAATTTCATTTAAAATATAAGATATAGACAGTATCTGTAACTTGTAACATTTCACACAAGTTCCCGTTTAATTCTTATTGAGTCTTTGATTTATATAGATAAATCAAAAATTAATAACTTTATAGGAAATTATTTTCAAATTGAATGTTTATTAGATTTTAATTAACATTATATGTATTAAATAAATTTTTGATTGAGATAATACATAGTTGATTCAATTTTTCTTTTGAAATATATATATATATATATATATACTTATATATGAATGTAACTATGTTTTCATGTTTTTATATTAAAAACTCTAGTGAATTTATATATTTCTAAGTAAGATTAAAATGATTTTATAAAATTTGGCACTTGAACTTTTTAAATATAGAAGGGAATTGGGGAGTGAACTCATCCCTCGACAAGTGGGTAGGCCTAAGACTAACTTCAATCTTTCAAGTGGTCTTAGTGTTTTTTCTAAATATTGGTCAATAGTTTCAGAAATATCACTATATTATTTTTAAACCAATTTTTGTGCGTAATTAATTCCAAATTATTATAGTATTTTCACAAGCATAAGAAATTTCAAAAATATTTTCATGATATTTCCAAAATCATTTTAAAATAATTTCTCAAAATTTATTTTTAATGGAAGATTTCATAAAATGTGTTACAAATATTTTAGAACTCCTTACTAGAAAATTTAATGATCATCCTGTTGTATTTAAAACATTTTTACAGGTATCATAGAAGATCTTAGTTTAACAATATTGCTTGTGAAGTTAGCGCACATGAGTCAAATTGTTTTATTTTGTTATAACTCTAAATAATTGTAATATATTTTTAGATTTCTCCAAAACCTATATAGGAAAAGTTCCTGGATTTTAATAAGTGTTCTGTATTTTTTTGGTTTATTTTATAATAAAATACACAGCATTTTATTTAAGCATTGAATCTAGAAGTACGGGATTGGCCGGTTATAATAAGTGTGGGGTTATGGAGTCATAATTGGTATCAGAGTAATGGTCTAGAAAAAAATTAGACATTATATATTGTATTTTGAGGGAAAAAAATTATGCGATATAATTTTTTTAGATAGTTAAGTTCTCTTAAAATCCATTATTTCTAAGGATAAAAATTCATAATTTTCCTATGTCCAAAAAATAAATTGCAAGGGCACATTTCGTGTAAAGAGGGGAGAATATAACATCACGAGTTTTAAACAAATTATTATTTATTAGTATCTTAATTGAATATTATCAATAATTACAATATTCATAAAACAAAATTGTAATTAAATTATCAATAAAAAGGTAAATAAATGAAAACATTATAGTTTTCAAACTTATGTTATAATATTAAATTATTATTTTCAATAAATAATTTTTTATATAAATAGAGTATTATATTAAATAAAGTAATATTTTAATATAAATAAATTTACCTGATTATTATTATTATTATTATTATTATTTTATATAATAAATCGTTTTTGATATAAATATACTTAAATTCATATAAATTAGTTTTAACAAATGATTTATATTTACAATATTATTATGAATACTAACAATAATAATTTAGGATAACAATAACGAAATAAAATTTGAATATTCACTATTAAAGGTAATGTTTAAAAATGATGAATATATATATATATTAAAAAAAATACAAATCATTATTTTAAACCATTAAAGACAACATAGTATAAATGTTACTAATAAAAAATTTATAATATTTTGAATTATATAAATAATGAAATAGGAAATTATTGTAATTTTTATTTTGAATTTGTTTAATCAAATTATAAATTATAAATATATTATGACAAAATTATTAATTTGTTTTACGTAAATTTGAATTTTAAATATGAAGAAAATTATGTTTATGTTATTTTTATTTTTGAATTATGATAATTATTTAGAAATATAACAATTAATTGTTTTACCTATAGATAAATAATAAGCAAAATTATTAAAATCATATTATTATTATTTTAAGATAATAGAATTATGAATATGATAAAAAATGAAATTATCATATTAAAATGGAATCGAGAGAAGCGTAAAGGGGGAGTAGTGTTTCGAGGATTTCATTTTAGGAGTAGACTAAAGGGTCAAGTGAAGGTTGGATGGGAGGAGAGTTCATCTCCATGAGGTCTAAGCCGAGGTACAACAAGCTACAGAGGAGGCAAGGTCGAGCACTTGTTGAGCTCAATGGAAAATTGGTCATCAAAAGATGAGATTTAATGCAGTTGAGGATTTCATTTTTGGAGAACCAGATGAGATGGAGTCTGAGAAACATCTAGGTTTTTTCTACAGAAAAGGGGTTCAACTATGAAGGGGTATAAAACTAGATCTATGGGAAAAACAAGGAAATAGAACTAGATCTACAAGTAGGTGTATTTGTTTTTATTATTAGAGTTTGAATCTTCTACAAATCTAGTGTCTATTTGCCTATTGGTTTTTCATTCCTAATCATTTTCATGTTCTATATTTTTCCTCATTAGTCATTTTGGATGTCAATATCTATTAATTAGGTCTTAATTTGAAATAGTTTGGAATCTAATACTTAAATATTTGATAATTTAATGTCATCATTTTCTATTTTCTTCTTCCTTGTATTCATCAACGAAGAAAATAAATATGTATATATTTAAAATCATTCATGAAATTTGTACTCCTTTATTTTTTATTTTATTTATTAAATTCAATCTGTAAAAATCAATGAAACTTAATTATATATATAGGTTGATCGGGTATCAGGTTGCATGACAAACTTTAATTTTCACTACATATTTGAGATCTCTCTCTCGATTTGGTTGTCTATTGAGATCTAAAAAGATCCCAACCTTTCATTTATGTCAAACTAAAAAATTCATTTCAGATATAAATAAAAAACATCATTTATTTATTTATTTTATATCAAAACTGAATACATAAAATAAAGGCTATATAAATCCTTGCTTTCATCCAAATGCCACACCCAGTGTGGCATGTTCTGTTGTATAAGGAGAGGCAGTAGCCTTTGTTATCTTCCTTTTTCCATGTGTTTCTCTTGTTCGGGTATGAGAGTTAAGTGTAAAACATTTTTCTTCCAAGGAGGTAGAGTATGCAGAAAATAAAATTAAGGGGTATATCAGTATTTTCTATTTTCAAATTATGAATCATAATTTCTAAAATTAGTAATAGATTATTTATTTATTTTTAAGAAAACAATTTTTGTGTGGATTTATTTGTAAGGGAGTTTAATTTTTATTTTTATTTTTCCTGTCATTAGAATTATAATTGATTATTTATTTTAATTTCAAATATTTCATTTGAAATTATATTTTTAAAGGAAATTCCTCTTTTTAGATATTAATTTTTTTTAAAATAAATAATAGTGTATATTATCAAGTTAATCAAATTTAGCAAGAGATTGTGTTTTCAAATTTATTTCTATATGGTTTTTTATTTTGATTTGAGTTTATATTTTTAAGACCCTTATATAAGGGAAGTAATTTTATATTAAATTAAGATTTAATTTGTCATTTCAAAAAATTCCATTTTTGATAAATATTTTATCAAAATATTTATCTTTATTTGAAATATATCATTTAATGTGTATTTTCTAAATTATAGTACATTTATAGTAATAAATACTAACATCTAATGTGTGAAAATAATTTATAAATTCATAAATTTCATTTAAAATATAAGATATGGATATCAGCTATAACTTGTGACATTTCATGCATGTACCAGTTTAATTTTTATTGAGTCTTTGATTTACGTACATAAGTGAACAATTCATTCCATTATAGGAAATTATTTTGAAAGTGGTTGTTATTGATATTTTAATTAAAATTACATGTATTAAAAAATTGATGGATATGAGACTCATTTTCTTCAAGTTTACTTATAAAATTATATATATATATATATATATACTTATAAATGAATGAAACTATGTTCTCTAGTTTTTAGAGTAAAAACTCTAGTGAAAGTATATATATGTAATCAAGTATAAAATTATTTTATACAATCTAGCACTTGAACATTGTAAATATGTTAGGGAATTGGGGAGTGAACTCATCACTTAGAAAGTGGGTAGGCCTAAGATATCCATTAATGTTTCAATCAGCTTCAGTGTTTTTTCGAAACTTTCATAATTTTAGAAAAAGCATTGGCTTATTTTAAAACCAAAATTTGATCGTATGTAATTGAAAGATATTAATGTATTTTCCAAATCATAATATTTTTCAATAATATTTTCATAATATTTCCAAAAAAAATTAAAAAGAATTTATAAATAGTTGTATTCAAAGAATGATTTCATAATAGGTATTTCAATGATTTTAAAACACATTATTGGGAAATTTAATGCTCATCCCATTATTTGAAAAATATTTTTTTACGTATCTTGGAAATAATAAGTTGAATAACATTGCTTATGAAGTTAGTGTACATGAATAAATTTGTTTTATTTTATTACAACTTTGATAAATTGTAATATGTTGTCAAATGTTTCCAAAACCAAGACTGATAAAGTTCTTGGATTGTAATAAGTTTTTTGTATTTGATTAGTTTATTTTATTAAAAAATAAATATAATTTTATTAAATCACTAAATCTGGAAGTGTGGTGTTGGGAAATTATAACTACCCTATAGTATAAATGATGACAACATCTTCTATGTTCATAGGAATTTCATGGTGCCTATCTATATGTGATATGAGTTTATGAGGGAGTCTCACAATTCTAGGTGGGTGGTACCCCCAAAATCAACACAATTATTTCAATATATATTTCATCAGTATTGGTGGTTGAGGATGAAGAAAGATATTTCTAGGTATTTACACGGTTCTCCACTTATTAGGAGTTGAAGGCTAACAATAAATGGTTTGTGGGTCTCATTCAGTCTATGCTCATTCTGGAGTGGATATAGCATTGTGTCACCATGGAATTTATGATGTGTTTGCCAAAGATTCCCCATAATAAAAATTCATTATGGGTCATCACAGATCAAATGATTAATTTCACTCATTTCTCACCAATATGAGAGGCCTTTATAGTGAATAATATGGGATGTTTGTGTGTCTACAAGATTATATAGCTATATGGGATCCTGTGAAGCATCATTTCTGATAGGTACATTCAGCTTATAGAAAGTTTTGTAAGTGGTTGTAGAAATCGTTAGGTACTCTGGTGATTTTGAGTACAACCTTCCACCCATTGATCGATGGACAGTCTAAGAAAACTATTTGGGTGTTGGGGGATGTATTTAGGGTGTGTGCACTTGATTTTTGGGGTTATTGGGAGGACCATATACCACTCATAGAATTGGTCTATAGTAATATTAACAAAGAGATTATTCATATGGAACCTTATGAGGATTTTTATGGTAGGCCATATCGTTCAACCTTGTATTTTCTAAAGGCAGGTGGGCAAGTGAATGGTGGACCGAGTTATCTTTAGGAGATGAGAGAACATGTCAATTTGATCCACAAGAATATGGGTATGACACAAGGGTAGAAATTATAAATTTATTGTCGTTGTTAACATTTAGAGTTTAAGTTAGGTGACCAGGTGTTTTTTCATATGTCTCCTAGATTGGGACACCAATATATATAGTGCTGGGGGGAGTTATCATATCTATTGAATTATAGGTAGAGGGGATATTTCATAATTCCATCATAATTGGGCTGACACGAGGCTCAGTTTTTCAGGATGTCCGGTCTTGGACATCTATTTCAGATGTGATTCCATGCATCCAACATTCATCAATGCAACCTTGGACAAGCAGTAGTAGGTATTATTTGATCTTATCTAGCTAAATATTGATCTTGATAGGTGCATTTTTTATGAGTCTTCATTATTTGGTTTCATGATGAATAATTGCATAAGGCTGTCACTCACTCAAGGGGTTGACGATAGATGGGGAGATAAGTTATGGTGTAAAGAGGCCCCAACAAAATTCAACACTCTTCTATGTAGAATCTAGAATGGACTTTACCCACTAAAGAGAATATAAAGAGGTTCGGAATACCAATAGTATCCAGATGTATGTGTTGTAGAAACCAAAAGGAGGAGAACTTTGAACACCAATTCTTTGAAGGGGATTGGGTACACATAGTCAGGTCAGAGTTCACGGACTTCACAGGTATTTCTGGTCAGCATGATAAGGGTTCTAATTTTTGAGATTGTTGGTTTTTAGGAGCCGGTACTAAGGGAGTGGAAAGGAAATCCCAATCCCTGCTCGTTTTAGTGAGATTTTGGAGCATCTGTCAAGTGTAGAATACTTCTTAGACTAAAGGTGTTCAATGCTCAGCAAGGACCTTAACTATCTACATTAAGTTGCTACTAGTTGACCTGACCTCTCTCATAAAAAACTAGGATGCTTCCCCATCACTCAAACCTAGTCTCATAGATAGTTCTTATGTTTATCCTGAACTTTGCACTAAATAGGGGTGTTGGGTCTGTTGGAACCCTCTGATCTTTGACTTTGAACTCAATACAAATAGATCATTCAATTCAGGCCTTATAAGGGGAGGTGGTGTGGTGAGTACTCAATGAGGGGTTTTATCCTTGGAGTTTATAGTAACTTTTCGAAATGGGGACTTACTCTAGGTAGAGGCTTTGGAATTTATCATAGATATTAATTTATGTAGATAGTATGATATAAATTTGATAAAGGTGGAAACCGATTGCATCACTCAATATAATTCTCTACACAAATCAGGTATCATCCCTTGGTCGATCTCATATATCATTCAAATATGCATTGGTCTTTTGAGTAATCAGATAAAAGATCTTTACACTTGGAAGGAGGGAAATAAGGTATCATATTTCTTATCCTCAAAGTTAAGGAATCACAAAAGTATTTTTTTTGTTTCCTTAGTATGACCGCTCTTACAGTGAAGGTGTGAATATTTTGGTGGAAGATGAATAGGGATTTCATTAAGTTCGACCTCCCGAAATCTCAGTTGTTTCTTACCATGTGGTGTTTTTTGCTTCCCATTTACCTTTTTAGTTAAATATAATATGATGTTAGTAGTAACATATCTCTACATCGACAGTACATTCTCTATCTATCCCACACTCTCGATGTCGATGATATCAAACTTGAGTCTGATGAAGACTTTTATGAGTATCCAGTTCATATTATATACCACATATGCTTTATGGAAAACAATTTTCCTTGGGTGTGGGAGTTATTGAAACACAAACACATTCTGGATGAAACCTGGGAGTGGGAATCTGACAGGCGAGCCCAATATCTGGGGCTTTTTTCAATGAGGTTGAGTATAGGTTAGGGTTATATCATGAACATAAGAAAACCTATGGTCGATAGATTTTAATATATAACTTTTCTTTTGAGGTACATTCCCCTTAATTTTTTCCATAATCCCTTTATTTTAAATTTTAAGAAGTTACTAAGGGAGGATAGGGGGTTGGGGTTTTTTGGGAGGCTCGAGAGGAGGACAAGGCATATATCCAAAAGGTTGCAGTGCCACCAGCTAGTAGGCTACAAACCATCATCCAGCCAGTAAGATTTTTTAGGCTGGAAGATCCACTAGAATTCCCACCAACTAATTGATAGTTTCTTTCTAGTTTTATTAAAGGGTAATATAGTCTTTCACCCCTTATCCCCTTCTTCTTTCTTACATTATTTTTGACCATATTTTGGGTAGTAGCAGTCATGTGGGAAACTCTACCTCTACCATTTAATTATTTAGTGGATCCCCCTTATCCTGTGTCTGATTCTTCATCCATTCATCGTGATGGAAGGATATTGGTAAGGATACCACTCCATAAGCTTCCAAACACACTTTCATATTTAATTTAAACATATATCACATTGTTTAATGTAAATACCATATTTTCAAGGGTTTGGTTAAGTTTATCAATATCTTTGGTTTTATCTCAAATCAGAGCCTATTAATTTACGGGTGGTACTCATATAACATAAGGCAGGTGGTCTCATGTTTTCCTTCAAAGTCTCACCATAGTATTATGTCATTTTCATATTTAGTCACGTCAAAACTTTAAACACTCAAGATAAAATTAATCTAAATTCCTCCCTTGGTTTTAGAATAGTGGGTTGGTTGGGTAAACCCATGTTGAGAATATTATAGATATGATTTATACATTATTCTATATTACAAAGTGAACTAAGAAGCGTAATTAGGGCTTCCATTAGTGACATGGAAATTTAGTACATAAATTGGGAGACCTAGAATGACCTCTATAATCCACCTAATTGGTTATGAACATGGTTTGTTTAATTAGAAGTGGGAATTAAACCTAACTAATGCAATTTTATTGTTTTTTGGAATTTTTTATTATATGAATTATCGATTATTGACATGATTATAATTCATGGAAATGGTTATCAGTATAGAATTCCATGGTATACCACCTTGGATTCCTTATTATTTCTATTATCATGAAAATCCATATAATATTGTAGGATTACATTAGATTATTTAATTCCTTTATAAATCCAATAGATTCTACATAAATTTATTATAGAGAATGTCATGGGGTAGATCCACCTGGATTCGTGTAAGTCCCATACATATTTAATTATAGGGATTAATTTCATGGATTCTTGAGGGATGTCTATCTTGAATTTCATGGGATGATCTATCCGGATTTAGATCGATTAATATGTTTATGGAATACCTTAGGTGAGAACACTATATTACAATCAAGTTGTGCCTATAAACTTTATGGGAGGTCCCTTGAGTTTAGACATGACTAGTGGTTTATATTGGGAATTATTGTAATGTAATTAATAGATGATCCATCTAAATTACTTATGTAATATCATTGTTTCCTTGGGGACACATCGTGGAATCGGGTTAGGCCATAACACATCCTCTACATTTTGAGACCGACATAGGTCGAAGTAGGTGTTGTTGGCTCTGGTTGTATCATTAAGTCCTAAGGTTCAACATTGTTCCTTTTATTTTTATCTTTTTTTATTGTTAATCTAATTACTTAGACTATATATATTTCACACCTTTAAAATTTATATGTCATAATTAATTTTTATTAGACACTATTGGTGGTGACATACTGAGTTATACTCTTACCATTTTCAAATCACCATTTGGTACCCCAGAAGACATCATGGATGTAGGTTAGAATAAAGTAAGTAACCTTACAACTGATTCTTGATGTTATGCTAGATATTGGGGTTTGGAGATGGGATCTGGCTAAATCTTGAGACTTTTGGGATTTTTTATCTTTTGGATTTCAACCTTTTTTTAGTTTTGAGAATGTATAACTCGACTTAACTTGTATGCAGGTTTTCCTAATCAGTATTTGACTTCAATATGTTATTTCGTGGGTTGTTATTTGGTATCTTTCACTTATTTATCTTCTCTAGATGTGATGTTATATTGTTTAATTTATTCTATTTTTTATAATCTAATATATGATTATAGTCTCTACATTGTTCCACCTTAGATGTGAAATACTTGTCTATAGCTACTGTCATATGGAGAGGTGATCCTGAGGCCATGTGGAACACCTGTTTAGGGTACTAGTTCAATGGTTACTGGGTCAGGGCATTACAAATAAGAATAGAAAACTGTAAAGGATTAATATTTTGGAGCTTTATTTATGGAGTTTAAATAATGGACTGACATGGATTTTATGGAGTTACTCTAAGAGGATATGAGGAAGGGTTTATATTGATACAACATAAAAGAATCATGAAATTTTATTTGGCATGGTTTACTTATATTTGTACTTGTATTATCACATGGAAATATGGAAGTGATTGAGATATAGAAATATCAAGCAGTCTAATCAAGGTTATATGGAAAATCGATCAAGAAGATCTTAAGCGTGAGTATTATGGAATAATTAAATATTTAAAATATGGAAATAATATTTCACATGTAGGTTCTGGAAATTTCATCGATGAGTTTCATTTCTAGTGACATGTGGAAGGATTATAAATATTTAGGAAGAACATGGTGTGATCAACATCAAGGGTAGTTGTTCATTGAAGTTGAGCATGTTTATGTAAATACAGTGTGAAATAGTTTTCAAATAATAGAAAAAAAAGATTATTGAAAAATTGAAAGAGTATAAAATAGAATGCACATTTTTATACATCTTGTTCCTAGAGAAAAGAAGAAGAAGAGTCATTTTTGAATACCACTATTATGTTCAGATTCTCTAGAATAAGGCAATAAAGAATTAGACTACTACATTAAATCTGAAGAAGAAGAAAGTTATAGGATAATTCTAGTTTGGATTAACTATCATATGAATAATAGAAGTATAGCTGCTGATAATAAATAGAGTTATCCACATACTTAAGATACTCTCATCTAGAATTATAAAAGTAATGAATAAGAATAGAATCACCATATGGGGTTATCCACCTCAAGATATGATGATGGGATTATCAAAAGTAGCTATACAACAGATCATCTACCTAGATATAAGTATGAAAATAGAGGTCTAATAATTGATAGAGATAGACCTACAAGTCATCAAACTATAGAAGAGGTCCTCAATTTTTTTAAAATAACTCATCACTTACTAGAGTAGTGTGTGAGAGTATAAAAGAGTAATTTTTCCTAGGACTAGTAATGATCCCTTCCAGAATCTATTTTAATATCCCTATAAATATTAGTACTTCCCCTAGCACATCCAAACATTATTGGTGTGTTCCCCTTAGAGAATCCCTTAGTGGTTAACCAAGTAAAATATAAGTGTCCTTGTGTACATTATATTTTCACTTGTAAATAAAATATGGTGTGGATGAATTTGATAGAAATAACAAGTTGAATGAATTTACCTATAAAATTTGGGATAATGTCTTGAAAGTGAAAGGTATGAATTTTTTATCACCCAGATTTACCCCTCCCCTCTCAGGGTGACTTTTGTTCCAACAAGTGTTATTATAGTATAAAAGTTAAAATTTTACATTCGACCTCTATATTTTATTTGAGATTTATTGAACATATGGATAATATGTTAATCCTCTATTTTTAGTGGATATAACTTTTATGGTTAGCATAAGGATATGTTTATATTTCTATAGGGTAATGGGATGAATATAATGGAGTTTATTCATATAGATACTTATCTTAGAAATCAAAATAATAGAGAAATGGATTCAAGGATAAAGAAGATCTAAGTAAGAAATCTATTAAGTAATGCTCCAAAGAAACTCATCCATTGCACCACTTCTTTTGAAATATGAAATCATTTGAAAATATTGAATTGGAAAATCATCACAGTAATTATGAAATACAATTTAATCACCAAACACAATGAATTTTTCCTTATCAAAATAGTCAAGAATAAGATTAAAACCAAGAAGAATGATTTTGAGAAGATTAATTATCCATTTTTTTGAAAAATTCTGATTTTTTTTATACATCCATTTTTAACACTATTCTAGTGGATACATGAAAATATAGAATTTCAAACACCCTCATATAAGTAAAAATGGATGACTAATCCATGGAGGAAATGGAAGAATCATAAATCCACCAATATTTTGGTTTTTCGTGTAGCAATTAGGACATGATCCAATTATTACACAAATAGATTAATCAACAAGACATTATACACCATGTGAATATTGTTTTTTATTAAATATTTTTTTATAGAGATTAAAATGATGAACATATATGAAGTAGCTCAGAACTTTGATATTAAGAATATGGGTGTAAAAATAAATTGAGAAAGTGATTTAATTGAATAACTATATGAAAAAAATTGGCAGGAAAATAGTCATGGAAAATAACTAAAATAAATAATGATGTCTCTAAATAAATAGTTTGAATGGTGGATAGAATTTGGACAATAATAAAATTACATGTTTAAAGAGATGTGTATTCAATCGAAAGGAAAATGTGAAAATATTAAATAACTTGAATCTAAGATCAACTATTCAAAATGAAAAGATAAGATTATAATCCATCCTAAGGCAGAATCTACAACTAGATAAGGTAAGATTCAAAATTTGGGAACTTGTTAAAATAGTGTAAACAAAAATCTAGAATCAATTAAAAAGTATGAGTTTCATATAAAATTCAATAATTAATGGTCTCAAAAGAAGTTTTATTTGTAGTGTTACTATTGTGGAAGAATGGGGCCAACCATGAGTATGTGTCTAGAATAAATAAGAATAAATAGTGGGAGCATACATATGTTACATAAACATATCATATGAGATACAATAGAATAATATATAATTTTTATGGTATATTTTTTATCTTTATTAACCCTAGACATAAGGTAAAAATATATTGCAGGAGGAGAACCAATGATGTCATCAGGAACACCTCTATTACTATAACATTCCAAGAAGAATTTCACTAGAAAAAAAAATATGTTATGATAGAAAAAAATTCAATTATTTATAGGATGAATGTGAAGTTCAAAGGAAAGTTCCTTAAAAACTATTAAGTTGAATAAAAAACATCCATATTCAAGAGAAAGGAATCAAATATTGAAATTAAATAAGCAAGAGGTGGTTGTTCCAGATATGGGAGAAAGTAGAAAGCAATTGAGGAAGGGTTAAATAAGGATTTACAATCAGAATGCACCAGGAGAAGAGATAATTATAACAAGTATTAGTTTCATAATGAATATAAAACCCAAGATAAGGGGGATAAAGAAATATTAAAGAGAACATTTGGAATAAATTATGAACAAGTGGTTCTAAAAAAGTAACCACCATCAAGAATTTTAGGAAAGTGAAAGGTAATGGGTTGGTTTCACATGACCAACCAAAATCCTAAAATTGAGGGTATCTAGAGCCCCCCCTCTCCCCTTTAACTTTATTATCAAATCTAATGATTAAGTTGAGGGATTATTAATGGGGAAATTTTATCCATGGAGTGGTTTTTGAATTAAGAGTATTATTTTTGAGTTAATGGTTAATCTGATAAATGATGGATTGAAGTATCTTGACAAATATTGATCTAAACTATATGATAAGCATTGTAGAAGTGGTAGTACTGATAAAAGGAGGAAATAAAGGTGTTGAATAAATTTATCACCCTTTAAGAGTTAAAAATAAAATATGTTTATGTTTTCCCAAATTTTTGAATTTAGTATACATCAAATTTATGAATCTATGTTCATAAATCTATTAACAATGAAGATGTTGAGATAGAACCTATTAATTCATTCTAAATATGTCCATGTATACTAATATATGTCTATATATATTAATATTTATTGGAATAGTGGATACCAATGCTGATTTAAATTAATATAGGAGTCAAATCCATGTATCAAGATATCCCAGTTGTATTGTGATATTATTATAATTCTCTCTAAATAATTTCAAGACCTATCTGATGATGGAATACTTGAGTAATTGAAAAACAACATATATATAAGTATAAAAAACTAATATTTTATTTTAATTTATTATTTATTAATCCTATTTTTAATGAAATAAGGTACCTCTTGAATATACAAGTGGTATCACCTTATTTGTATTAACAAGTGATATTCATTTATGTAGAAAATGGTATGTTACTCACCCATGTGTTTTAAAGCATAAAAACTAACATTTTTTGAGATATTTATTCAGGCATAATGTGGAGAAAATGATTAATATACATATTATTTGAGAACAGTTAGTGAATTGATAATGGGTTTCATTGGTAATATTTACTTTGAATCTAGTTTCATACACTAGAACCCATATCAGTAGGCTTGAAGGATTTGTTGAAAAGTTTCTTCCTAGAGATGTTTCAAACATTCAAGTATAAAATAAGGTGTGTATCTATTATATGGAAATAAAAATTATTATGAAGGGATTATTTGGAATTTAGTATATCTCATGGATGATTGATGTTAATGGTTCTACTTGAAAGTATTAAGGGGGTTAATAATTTCTCAAAATCTAGAGACCTTAATGGAGAAGTAAGTATATTTTGATCAATATTGAATTAGGGGGGAATGATAATGAATTTTTTTTTTTCAAATATAGTGTTTATATTTTTAAAATAATAAGACAATAATACCCTTTTACTCTTTTGAAAAGTTGGGAGGTAAAATTGAGGTGTTATTGGAGATTTTCAATAGAAATCCAAAGGAGGGAAATGTTTAAACCGTGGTTATAGTTGATTGTATTTGTTGAAAATATGGATATGAAATTATTGTATAGAAGTGTTGACCATATTGTTTTACTATATAGATATGTAATTAAAGTGATTTAATTTTTGGAGCATATTTGGAATAATAATAGGGACTAAATGAGTAAAATACTTTCTGGAAATGATTTTAAAAATAGTGTTTTGGGATGTATTTAAAATATAACGGTTACATAATGGTTGGAAGTTGGACAATTGAAATAAAGGTAATGTGAATAGTATGGAAGTCGATCTAGATTTATTCATGAAGTAACATAGTGATAATGTACTTTCAGTTTAGTAATCATGTTTATTTTAAGATCATCATATTGTTAGCCAGTGTGGTAGGTTAAGCTTCCATAGTCGATCAATTGAAATAGGAAAGAGAAGAATATGTAAAGAAAAATTGCTAAGTACCCAGATATGGGTTTTCCAAAAAAAGAATATTCACCACATATCCAAATTCATCTATAAAGAGGTTCTATATAAGGTAATTCTTTAGATATAAGAGAATTTTTCTATGTGAGGTAATTCTTATATGAAAAGACCTGATGTAACTTGTTACCAGTGTAAGAAAATATAGTTATCAAAAAACATTTAGCTATGTAAAGTATTACGCATGTGATTTCATCTATGTAAGGTATCTCACAATCGTAAATCAACAATTTATGGGAATTCAATTATATTATACACCATGTATGGGTTTTCACATATGAATTTTCGGGTACTTTCTCCTGGATTCATGCCATGTTAATTGAAGCAGTGCTTTAAAAGCATTTAAATCGTGAATTTTATGGGGAATTAAAAAGAGGATAAATAATGAATCTTAATGATATTTTCATGAAACTAAACTTGATATATTGGATAAATTTCTAAGAAAATATTCAAAATTGGAAATATCTTCCATATTTGAAGAATGTGTTTTAAATGAAGATTCCATGCCATAATATTCATAGATTGAAATGAAAACATCCTTTAATGATATTCAGATATTTTAAGTGTTGAATTTAAAATTATATATCCACAACTTATGTAGATTGATATTTTGACTATTATTAATGTTTATCAATTATTGATTGACCTAATCATGAAGAATATAATGACCAAAACTCCCATAGCCTGGAACCTAGTCATATAACCTCATGGGCCTCCTATAATGCCTTGGTTACAATCCCAATGCATTATAGGCTATTACCCACTGGGTTTATGTATCAGACTAATGATTTTATTTATAGGAAAACACATATTCTATCAGTGTACTTTTTCCTTAATCACACACACTCTAGGAAACATCTTAGGAGTTCACCCACATTAACACAAATCTAGGAAAATCTCACCTAACTATGGAGTTATAATCAGGTTGGATCCTGAAAAAGAAAGGTTTTTCCTATTGACATGGGAAGTTACATTTATTTTATTAATCCTCACATTTTTAGGGGTGTTACACTCTCCTCACCTTTAATACACAACATCCTTGTTGTGGACCCCACACCTCGAACCCTGGTAGTTCCACTGCATATTTCGCTAGGCATTGGACCTGATACTGTTTTTCCTGAGCTAATCTCCTAGGCCATAAAATTTTTCATCTGACCCCATGGGTCTCCAGTAATACCTTTGTTTCATTCCCAACACACCATAGGATATAACCCTCCAAACTCACTTATCGAACTAAGTATTATCCCTAAATTCCAACACATATTCTTTAAGTGTTCTTGGTCCTCACGTGCAAAGATCCTGGGAAACATACTACGAGGTCACCCATCTTAGAACTACTCTTGGACAAGCTCTCTTAACTATGGGGTACTAATCAGGTATGCTCCCAAAAATAAAGGTGTGCCTTTTTGACATGGGTAGTGAAATTTAGTCTATTAATTCTCACATTTCCAAGGTAATTATATTAAATATGAAATTATTCCATATTTATCAAGAATAAGGTTTATAAAATATTCTCAAATTTAAAATATGAAATAATATTTCATATGAATATTCTCGAAAGTTTATTGATAGATTTCATTATAGGTGTCAAGTGGGAGGATTGTGAAAATTAGGGAAGAATGTTGTGTGATCTACACCATGGTTTGTGATGAATTGAAGTCTAGAATGAATTTATATCTTGAGAATACTTGTACAAATGGTTTCTAAATAAAATAATAAGAAATTAATTTATGAATACAACTATTATATATGGATTCTGAACAATAATGAGATATAGAATTACACTACTACACTTGGTCTAAAGAAGAAGAATAAATCAATAGTATAATTCTAGTTTGGAATTATTTTCATCTAGAGAAGAGAATTATTTCTACTGATAAGAAACTGAGTTATCCTCACACTGAGGCTACTCTTATCTAGTGTTGTAATTAGAATGAATAATAATAGACACCCACAAGAATTTATTTACATCTACACATGAAGATGGTATATAAATAATTGGTGTATAATATATCATCTCCCTAGATATTAAGATGAAAAGTGAGGTCTCACAGTTTATAGAGATAGAAAAACAAGTCATAAAACTATAGAGGAAACACTCTAGTTGATAAACTAAGTTATACCTCCCTTGAGCAGTGTGAAAGATTGGAAAAGAGGCATTGTGTTTGGGATGAGTAGTGAGCCCTTCCTAGTGACATTATAATATCCCTAGAAAGAGTATTAAAGCCATGGGTGCATAAATACATTATTTATGGGTGCTCCTTATATTATCCTTTACTGGTGAACCAAATAAAATATTGGTATCCTTATAATATTCTTTATATGTTAATGAAATGTGGTGTGGATACAGTAAAATGAAATAATAGGTTGAAATAATGTTCCTAACAACTGTGAGACATTATCTTAAAATTGAAATCTTAACATTTGGTGTCACCCTGATTCAACCCTCCCCTCTCAAGGTGACTTTGGTTCCAATATATTCCAATTTTAATATTTATTATCTTTAATGTTTTTTTTATTTTTATTTATAAAATATCCTTTAAGGTGAAATTTATTAGAAATATTTTGGTTTTATAAAGAATGGATGACTAAGATATCCTATTGTTATTTTATTTTTTATAAATAAAATAATAAATTTCTCAAACGGATTTCAAAATAAAATTTCATTTTTTTTCAAAATGATATTTATACAGTATATGGATGAATCATACTGAGTATATTTACACATACCTTACATACACAATTCATTTATATATTGACTTGTTTTCATATTATGATATTAAATCATGGTATATTCCATGGGATGCATAATATGCATAGAAACTGTAAAACTCACTTCGATGATTCTTTTAGGGTAAAAATGTCTAGCATTATGGTCTAAGGATCAGTCCTACCAAACCATAAAAATCAGAAAAAAAATCTTGTTTTTTAATTGATTCCTTTTTCATGATTTTATGTCACTTCTATTAATATTGTTAATTATTTTTACTGATTTGAAGGAAATTTTTATGGTATATTGACATTATTTTTTTAGTTATACTTGATTAAATTTACCTTTATGTCCATGTAAAATCCTTTGATAGAGATTTTTATTTCTTATCTATTATATAAATATACCTCCTTATAATGTGTCAGTGAATCATAGAGAGGGATCTTCTGATAATTATTTTCAAGGAAACCTTTTAGTTGATCTTATCATTATTAAATGTGTCATTTTTAAAAAATAAAATCATGGTTGGTAAGCTTAGTGAGAACCTACCAGTGTGATGGATAATTCACATCAGTTTACAATTTAGAAGCTACCTACTTTCCAAGATGATTGTAGATGTCTAGTAGTTGAGAAATGGATTGAGAAAATCATATAAAGTTTTTATATCCTCTTTAAATATCAAAATTACTTGGTGAATATTGGAATATATATCAATTGTTCTAAATAGAAAATGTTGGGAAATAGTCTGATTGTCGTACATCATAAAGAGACCACTAAATAGGATTTCATATTTTTTTAACCAATATTATTTTTCTAAAGAACTTGAACATGGATAAGGAAAATTTCACTTTAATATACAAAAAGGAAAAGATTTTGTGGTGGAATATATATCCTGATTTATTGAATTATTATATATTTAACTGAATATTGTTTCAGATGACACTATAAAAGTGATGTGAGCCAAAATTTTCATCATATTTTGTCTGTTATTCTTTGCAATATCCCCTATTATTAAACAAATAACAGGTAAATAGAAATTTTTTATGAATTTACTAGTATTTGGACTTAAATGTTAAAAGGATTTACTTATTTGTTTCTTAATTATTTATTCATTTTAGAGTTTAGTGGAAAATACATACCATTAAACTGATGATTAATTTTAAATCTATGAAATTACAATTGTAAATATTCAGTATGGAATTAATTTATTAAATGAATTATATTTTTGGATAATTAATTCTTTAAAACGTTTTCTTTTAAATTAAAACCTAAAATAAATTTTGAAAGTAAAATTAAAATTTTGATTTTATTTCGACAGTTTATAATCATTAAATATGAAAAAATAATTGGATATTAATGTCTATAAAAAATTAAATTTTATTTAATTAAATTAATTGTATTTGGAATTAATTATATCCTAGGGATTAGATTTTAAAATTTATTTTTTTATCATTTTTTTAAATTAATTAATTAGAACAATTATGAACTAAAGTGAATTTTATTTTATTTAAATGTAGGTAGAAGAAATAAAAAGGCTCAATGTGATTGTGCCTTTCACGATCATTGTAATGATCATATGTATCAAATATTTCACCAATCGTGTTCATCACAATTAGTATAGTTACCATGCCACCTTTAGTATGTCTGTTTTAACCCTATTGGAACCATGGTCATCTATGCATGTTTTAGAGAATGGTTTGTGTTTGTTGTCAATCCTTAGAGGAAGTTCAGAATGTGTGCCAAAAAAGTACTCATACAGGTCAAGCAGATAACAGTATTGAAGGTGGCACTATTTTCTAGTGTTTTCCAAATTTCTGGACCACAAAATTGACAAAAGGGGAGAACAATGTTTTTTTGGTAAAGGGACTTTCGTACTGGAAATGTGTCGTGCAATTGACTTGTGCGCCGAGAAAGGACTTGCGCGCCTATTCCTAGGATGATTGGAAAGTTGTGCGCCATATTTTTTTAAGATCAGAACTTCAATATATGGAAAATTAAAGAGGGCCGCACAAGTATTGGTTTGGTCGCAAAAGTGACTAGCACGACAGAGGCTAGGGCAGTTGGAGTTGCACGCCGGAACATGCACTCAGAGAGGAGGCTTGCGCGCCACTGCGTAGGGTGTCCGGTTTGCCTATAAATAGAGGACCAAACCTCCTCATTTGAGACAAAGTTTGATAGTTAGAGAAGTTTAGTGCTCCTGTCGTGCACGTGTAGTGGTCGAGCAAGTGGTTGTGGGTCGCGCAAGTATAAGTTGCGCGACAGTTGTTTGCTGCATGCCAAAAATGGTTAGGGTGAAAAGGAATATGAGTCGCACAAGTTTGAAGTTGTATAAGTGAGTGTCGCGCAAGTGGTTTAGGTAGACTTCTGTGCCAGTTCTAACTTGCACACCTTCTTTGAATCTTGCACGCCGTCCTGGAGAAGCGTGCCAGGTGTTGTCGAAGTATGCCTGTCTTTTTGAAGCTGCACGAAAGTTGAAAGATTTTCCGATACCTTCGGTGTGAAGTGAGATTAGTATACTGGCGAGAGTTGGAATTCAACAGAGCATCTACTTACAACAGAAGATTCATTCTTTTGAAATGATGAAGAGACCTTCATGTCTATAAACTGAGTGAGACTTCACTAAAGGCAGTGAGCCAGGGGGAGTCAACAGGAGTGACCCAAGGGATGCAGTGATCTATCTCTGAACCTTTGTAACAGTAGTGATCCTAGGACAGAGTGATTGTGCCTGAACCATTGTAATCCACAACTAGTAAAGAATAGTGGAATTTGGTACAACCGACAACCTGTCAGCGTATGCTCCCTGGACATAGCCCATAGTGGTGAACCAAGTAAAAAGTGTTGTGTCATCTCTCTGCATGTGAATGTTTTCTTTCTGATCATATTCATCATACAGGTTTCACATGTCCATACCAACGTGGGAATAAGATCCATCTCTTTAAAAGAAAAATTTGCCACCCTGATTCACCCCTCCCCTCTCAGGGTGTCTCGGGGTCCTACAAGTGGTAGCAGAGGGAGGTTGCTGGCCTTTAATCGGTCCTTTGTCATCATGGAGAATGCAGTCAATGTCATGGGAGTCCCTCTCTTCGATGGAAGTAATTTCTAGATCTAGAAGAATAGAATTAGATCTCATCTAAGATCCCTTGGAATGGAAGTCATTTTTTCTACTATACAAGGTATACATGTTACTGATCCAACAGGGCTGGTTATAACGGATGTTGATAGGGAAATTCTTGATGCTGATGCTAAAGCACATAATGATCTCATCACTGCCCTTTTTTATCAGATTTATCTAAAGGTAATGAGTTGCACCTCAGCTAAGTCCATGTGGGATAAACTTGAAAATATTTATGAAGGATATAGAAAAGTGAAGGAAGAAAAACTACAAGTCCTACACAACAGGTTTGACGATCTAAAGATGCATCCTAATGAGAATGCAAATTCATTCTTCAATCAAATTACTGAAGTTGTGGGAGAAATTAGAGGTCTTGGAGAAGAAATCAAAGACATTGATATAATAAAGAAAATCTTGAGAAGACTTCCTCCTATGTAAAATGCAAAGGTGTCAGCCCTTGAAGAAAGAGATCTATCTAAACTATCTCTGGATGATATTTTAAGTAGTCTAGTGGCATATGAGATGAGAGTCAAACCCAAAGATGAAACGACTTGTGTAAGCAAGTAAATTACATTCAAATTCATGGACAAACTGAAAATTTCATAAGATAGTAGTGGTGAAGATGAAGAGGAAAAATAAATTCTTTCTCTCATCTCCAAGAAGGTAAAAAAGGGAAAAGGTAAATTCAATGGTAAGCTACATCTGGAATGTTTTCGTTGTGGAAGAGTCAGGCACATTGCCTCTCAGTGCCAAAGAATGTTTGATGATGATTAAAGCAAATCAGAAGACATTGAGAAGCCTCAAAAAATGTTTTTCAAAAATGGAGACTTCAAATCTAGGAAGAAGATACAGAGGAAGAGTTTTATCTGTGAAGAGGAAGATAATGATATTAAATTATTTGATGAAGAAGAACTGGTATTTGAAACTGGGAACCATGCTTCCATGATGGACACTGTTGAAAAATCAGAAGATATTGGTCGAGAAGATCAGTTGAAAACTAGTGCAGATCCCGAGTTGCAACTTAAGAATGTTGTAAGTAAGCTCATGATTAAAAGTCAGATTTGCAATAAGTGGAAATCAATTTTTGAAGAATCAACTGAATATGTTGATCAAATTGACGCTAAAATTTAATGACTGGAAGAATTAGTGAAAGTACAGTCTAAAATACTTGAGAGCAATGATGATGTAGTGGATCTGAAGCTAATAATTGAAGAGTAGGCAAAGGTCATCAATGACCTCTCCCACAGACTAGAAGAAAAGTCCAAGACTACTGAGCGTATTGAAGAGGAATTTGTTACTATTATGAGTAAACTTGAAAAGGATTCAATTTCAAAAGAATCAAGGAATAAAATATAGTTTGGAAGGTTCTTAGATGCTGAGTTGTTGGAGAGAGAAAAATGTGGCTCTAATGGAGTTTAAAAGATTTTAAATGATCAAAGAAATTCCTACATGGGAAATAGTGGAATTGGTTATGATGCAGAATCCTCAAATTCTACAAATAATGGTGACCAAAATAAAGGCATGCTGAAAGTGGGTGATGTGGGAAAGTCTTCTGAGGTGATGAAATAGAAAACCCCAATTCAATCTGAAAGAAGAAAAGAAGATCATCCTCGAGCCTCGTGGAAAAAATATCCCTCATACTATTATCCCATAGAAGAAGGTATGAGGAGAAATTCAAGTGAGTAGACATTTCCTATCATGAAGTGTCAGTTCTGTGGTTATTTGGGTCATACCATGTCATATTGTGAAAAAGAAAAGAGCTACTTGAATGGGGAAGATCTGGGAAGTCAACAAAGGATACCGATTTCATATCCTCCATCTTATATAAGAAATAGCTTCTATGGTTACTATTTTCATTTTTATAACATTGGCCATAAAGTTATGTATTGCAGGCAGAGGTACGACATGAGAAACACATACAAATCTCAGAAACGGGCCAGTTCTCATCCTCCCGATGGTGTTGTTCTCACAAATAGCTTTTATCCTCTGGACAAAGATTATAGGTATGAAGAATAATATTTTGTTAGAAGTCCATCAATATCATATACTCAATCCAATATCTCATGGAATGAAAAGAAGAAGATTGAGAAATCCAATCTTGTAGAAGTAGCCCTCAAAGCTACAAAGAGCAGCAGAACCTGGATTCTTGATAGTGGATGCTCTTCCTATATGATGGGAAATACTAAACTTTTGAAGAACATTAAAAAGATGGTTGATGGAACAGTGAGGTTTGGTAATAATGGTGCTTTGAAGATTAAAGGTAGTGGGAATACTACTCTCGCAAATGGAGAGCTAAAGAATATTGAATTTCTTTATGTGGATGGTCTACGTCACAATCTCCTTAGTGTGAGTCAACTCTGTGATTCAGGTCTCGTTGTAACTTTCAATCAAAAAGGATGCACTATAATTGAAAAAACAGGGAATTCTTATAAGAAAGGTTGTAGAACAAATGGAAACTTATATTTGGTTGACAGCAAAGTGAACTCCTCCTATTTTTCTATTGAATAAGAAAACAAATTTTGGCATCGAAGGCTGGGGCACATTAATCAACAAGACATGGAAAAGATATCTAAGATGAATATAGTCAGGGATATCCCCATTTTGAAGCGCGAGTGTGAAAATTCTTGTGATTCTTGCATTCATAGGAAGCTGGTCTGCAGTTCATATCAACCAAAGAAGAAAAGAACATCTCATTTTCTTGATCTAATTCAAACACATGTATGTGGACCGATAAATATTTCCGGAACTCATGGATAAAGGTACTTTTTCCTTTTCATTGATGATTACAATATAATACCATGTGTTATGGTCATTCACAGGAAATGACAAGTGCTTTACTGCATGAAAAAATTTCATAGAATCACCGAGAATGATACTGGACGAACAATCAAAGTGTTGCGATATGACAATGGAGGGGAGTACACGTCCCTTGAGTTTGATAATTACCTAAAAAACATGGAATACAACATGAGGTAGTTTTTTTAAGAACCCCATAGAAAAATGGAGTTGTTGAGCGCCGGAATAAACAGATCAACAATATGGCCAGGACTATGCTGATTGAGAGTGGTATCTCTTGCCATTATTGGAAGAAAGCTGTTGAAGCTGCAGTGCACATTCAGAATCGAATAAGGCTTTATATGGTAGAAACTAATACACCATATGAATTGTGGCATGGAAGGAAGCCTTTGTTGAAATACTTTCATGTTTTTTGAAGCAAATGTTTCATCCGGAATAAAGAAGGAAATCAAGGGATGTTTGGTGAAAATGCTGATGAAGGAATTTTTTGTGGGTATCCAATGAATATCAAATACAACAAGTGTTTCAACAAGAGATTAAGAAGGATTGTAGAAATCAGTTATGTTAAGATAATTGAAGAGAAAACCACAAACACTTCAGGGAGGTCATATGCTGATGTGATATAAAGTGAGGAAGAAAGTGATCGTGGAGAAAATAAAAATGAAAAAATAGAGGAAGCTGTACAAAACACTCAACAGTCACATCATGATGTTGACTCAGAAGAATAATCTGGAGAGGAATCTATGGCTATAAAGAATGCACCGGAACCTCACAAGATAAATCGTAGAGCTGAGATTGATCCATCTAACATAATTGGGGATAGAAGTGCACCCACAAAAAATGTAGGATGAGGAATAACACGCAATCTTCATTTCTGTCAATTGTAGATCCATTCACATTTGAAGAAGCTACAAAGGATGAATCATGGGTGAAAGCCATTAATGAAGAATTAGATCATATTGACAAGAATCAGACATGGGATCTTGTCTAGAGACCTGAAGGTCACAATGTGATTGGTAAAAAATGGATCTTTAAGAACCATTTTGATGAGCATGGAAGTGTTATCAGAAATAAGGCATGACTAGTATGTAAAAGATACTCTCAGATTGAAGGCGTTGGTGTTGAATAAACCTTTTCTCCAGTGGATAGACTGGAGTCAATTAGGATTTAACTTCCCATGGAACTCTAAATAGGATATAAAGTATATCAAATGGATGTCAAGACAGCATTCTTGAATGGTTTACTCGAAGGAGAAGTATACATTGAACAACCAGTGGGTTTTGTTCTTGGCACTGATGGAACAAAGGTCTGCAAACTGAAGAAAACTTTATATGGTTTGATGCAGGCACCATGAGCATGGTATTCCCGGCTGGACTTGTATCTCAAAAAATTGGAATTCAAAATAGGAGGAGTATATCACAATCTATATATGATGAATTCTCCAAAAGATCAATTCAGGGTTCTAGTCTACATTGATGATATCATATTTGGTAGAAGCATGCAGAAATCTGTGGATGAATTTTCCAATCACATGAAATCATAATTTGAAATGTCTATGATTGGGGAGCTCACATATTTCTTGGGGCCGCAGGTGATTCAAAATAAGGATTACACTTTCATTTCGTAGGAAAAGTATGCAAGAGAGCTGCTAAAGAAGTTTAATATGCAGGACTCCAAACCGATGTCAACTCCGATTGCAGTTGCAACTAAACTTGGAAAGCATGAAGATGGGAACTTTGTAGATCCCACCATGTACAAGAGGATCATTGGGAGCCTACTATACCTGACATTGACATGACCAGATATAGTCGTTTCCACATGTCTTGCAGCCCGCCTTCAGAGTAATCCAAAGGTGGAAAATATGGCAGTAGTAAAAATATTCATGAGGTATATTCCAGGTACTCACAATCGTGGCTTATAATTTTCTGCAAGAAGGATCAATGAATTATCAGAATTTTATGATGATGACTAGGATGGCGATGTTGTGGACAGAAATTCCACTAGTGGTGGAGAATTCTATATTGGGAATAAATGTGTTGGCTGGTTGAGCAAGAAACAAGAAATTACTTCTCTTAGTACTGCTGAAGCTGAGTATATCTCCACCACAAAGACATGCACTCAACTGCTATGGATGAAGCAACAATTAACAGATATTGGTGATGAAGTGAAGCAACCAATGGTGATTTACTGTGATAACAAAATCACAATTGATTTTACGAAGAATCTAGTTCATCATTCTCATACAAAACATATTGAAATTCGGTATCACTTTATCAAAGAGAAATTTAAACAAGGCGTGATTAGAATGGATCATGTGGGAACTGATGAGAAAATGTCTCATATCCTAACCAAGCCACTGTAAATGGATGTTTTTGTGAAGAATCTGTTGAACCTCGGTGTTCATCCACCTCCTAGTGCTTAATGAGGTTACGGAAATCCTTTCTCCCCAGTTATGTTAATTGTTTTTAGTCTGTTTATGGATGCGATGTCGGTTTCTGGGGGAGATATTATCCAGGGAGAGTGTGATTTGATCTAAACAATGAACAATTACCAGTCATTGGGTTTTTTGTCAATGGGGGAGAAAGGAATAAATTCAGGCATGTAATTATTCTGTGACACGATGTGATTCAGTGTCAGTGATAGGATGAGAAGGATGAGAAGTAATAAATTGGACATGTAATGCTTCTGTGACACTGTAAGATAATTTCCAAGGCGTCTTTGAGAATTCGAAAACACAAGAACCCAATTCATGCTTCCTCTCTTATTTTCTACACCGAGCATTTCTCAGGTAGACTTAGAGTGTTGTCTAAGTTGATTCTTGCGTTTTTGGTTTTCATGAGGATGGTGATCTTTTGAATTTATTTACTAATTTCCAACAATCCCAAAGACCGAGATTGTTAGAACCATGGTCATATATGCATGTTTTAGAGAATGGTTTGTGTTTGTTGTCAATCCTCAGAGGAAGTTCAGAATGTATGCCAGCAAAGTACTTATATAGCTCAAGCAGATAACAGTATTGAAGGTGGTATTGTTTTCCAGTGTTTTTCAAATTTCTGGACCTCAAAATTGACAAAAGGGGAAAAAATGTTTTTTTGGTAAAGGGACTTGTGTGTCGGAAATGTTTCGCGCAAGTGACTTGCGCACCAAGAAAGGACTTGCGTGCCGGTTCCTAGGAGGATTTGAAAGTTGTGGGCCATATGTTTTTCAATATCATAACTTCAAAATATGGAAAAGGAAAGAGCATCGCGCATGTATTGGTTTGGTCGTGCAAGTGAGTAGCGCAATAGAGGCTAGGGCAGTTAGAGTTGCGCACCAGAACTTGTGCGCTGAGAGGAGGCTTTCATGCCACCGTACAGGGTGTCCAATTTTCCAATAAATAGAGGACCACCCTTCCTCATTTGAGACGAAGTGAGAGAGTTAGAGAAGTTCAGTGCTCCCGTTGTGTAGGTGTAGTGGTCATGCAAGTGGTTGTGGGTCGCGTAAGTATAAGTTTCGCGATAGTTGTTTGTTGCATGCCAAAACTGGTTTGGGTGAAAAGGAATGTGAGTCGCGCAAGTTTGAAGTTTTAGAATTGAGTGTCACACAAGTGGTTGAGGTAGACTTGCACTCCAGTTATAACGTGTGCGCCATCTTTGAAACTTTCACGCCGGCCTGGAGAAGCGTGCCAGATGTTGTTGAAGTACACTTGTCTTTTTGAAGATGCATGAAAGCTGAAATATTTCCGGATACCTTCGGTGGAAATTGAGATTAGTCAACTGGTGAGAGTTGTAATTCAATAGAGAATCTATATACAAAAGAGGATGCATTCTTTTGCAATTACGAAGAGACCTTCAAGTCTATAAACTGAGTGGGACTTCACCAATGGCAGTGAGCTAGGGGGAGTCAACGAGAGTGACTTGAGGGATGTAGTGAGCTATCCATAAGCCTTTGTAACGATAGTGAGCCTGGGATAGAGTGACTGTGCTCAAACCATTGTAAACCACAACTAGTAAAGAATAGTGGAATTTGGTACCACCAATAACCTGTCAGCGTATGATCCTTGGATGTAGCCCTTAGTGGTGAACCATGTAAAAAGTGTTTTTTCATATCTCTGCATGTGAATGTTTTCTTTCTGATCATATTCATCATACAGGTTTAACAAGTTCCTAGCAACGTGGGAACAAGATCCACCTCTTTAAAAGAAAAATTTTCCACCCTGATCCACCCCTCCCCTCTCAGGGTGTCCCGGAGTCCTACAAGTTGTATCACAGGTAGGTTAATAGTGTTGAATCTGTCCTTTGTCATGATAGAAAATGCAGTCAATGTCAGGGGAGTCCCTCTCTTCGATGGAAGTAATTTCTAGATCTGGAAGAATATAATGAGATCTCATCTATGATCCCTTGGAATGGTAGTCCTTTTTTCCACTATCTAAGGTATACATGTTACTGATCCAACAGGGCTGGCTATGACAGATGTCGATAGGAAAATTCTTGATGTTGATGCTAAAGCGCAGAATGCTCTCACCTCAACCCTTTCTGATCAGATCTATCTAAAGGTAATGAGTTTCACCTCAGCAAAGTCCATGTGGGATAAACTTGAAAATATTTTTGAAGAAGATAGAAAAGTGAAGGAAGAAAAACTACAAGTCCTACACAACAGGTTTGACAATATAAAGATGCATCCTAATGAGAATGCAGATTCATTATTCAATCGAATTACTGATGTTGTGGGAGCAGTTAGTGGTTTTGGAGAAGAAATCAAAGACATTGATATCATAAAGAAAATCTTGAGAATACTTCCTCCTATGTAAAATTCAAAGGTGTCGTCCCTTGAAAAAAGATATCTATCTAAACTATCTCTGGATGATATTTTAAGTATTCTAGTGGCATATGAGATGAGAGTGAAACCTGAAGATTCCACGACTCATGTAAGCAAGGAAATGGCATTCAAAGCCTTGGACAAACTAAAAATTTCAGAAGATAGTGATGGTGAAGATGAAGAGGAAAAGGAAATTCTTTCTCTCATCACCAAGAAACTGAAGAAGGGAAAAGGTAAATTCAATGGTAAGCAACCTATGACATGTTTTAATTGTGGAAGAGTTGAGAACATTGCCTCTCAGTGCCAAAGAATGTCTGATGATGATGAAAGCGAAGAAAAATACATTGAGAAGCCTCAGAAAAGAATTTTCAAAAAGGGAGACTTCAAATCTTGGAAGCAGATACAGAGGAAGAGTTTTGTCTGTGAAGAGGAAGAAGATGATATTGAATATTGTGATGAAGGAGAACCACACTTTAAAACTGGGAACAATGCTTCCATGATGGTCACTATTTAAAAATCATAAGATACTGGTGGAGAAGATTAGTTTAAAACTAGTGAATATCCCAAGTTGCAAATATTGGATGTTGTTAGTATGCTCAAGATTAAATGTAATAGTTGAAATAAGTGGAAATCAATTGTAGAAGAATCAAATGAATATGTTGATCAACTTGAAGATGAAATTGAACGACTGTAAGAATTGGTGAAAGTAAAATATAAAATACTTGAAATCAATGATGATGTAGTGGATCTGAAGCTGATAATTGAAGAGCAGGAAAAGGACATCAATGAACTCACCTCCAGACAAGAAGAAAAGTCCAAGATTGTTGAGCGTCTTGAGGAGGAAGTTGTTACTATTAAAATAAAACATGAAAATGATTCAATTTCAAAATAATCAAGGAAGAAAATACAGTTTGGAAGGTTCTCATCTGCTGAGCTGTTGGAGAGAGAAAAACGTGGCTCTAATAGAGTTAAAAATATTTTAAATGATCAAAGACCTGCCTGGATGGGAAATAGTGGAATTGGTTGTGAGGAAGAATCATCAAATGCTGCAAATAAAGGTGACCAAAATAATGTCAAGTTGAAAGTGGGTGATGTGGGAAAGTCTTCTGGGGTGATGAAACAGAAACCCCCAGTTCAATCTGAATGAAAAAATAAGATCATCCTCAAGCCTCGTGGAAAAAGGATCCATCATACTATTATCCCACAGAAGATGGTATGAGGAGAAATTCAAGTGAGAATACATTTCCTCTCATGAAGTGTCAGTTCTATGGCTATTTGGGCCACACCATGACATATTGCGAAGAAGTAAGGAGCTACTTGAATGGGGAAGATCTGGGAAGTCAAAAAAGGAGACTGGTTCCATATCATCCATCTTATAGAAGAAATAGATTCTATGGTTACTATTTTCATTGTTAAAACTTTTTCTATAAGGCTATGAATTGTAGTCAAAGGTATGATAGGAGAAACTCATACAACTCTCAGAAACGGGCCAGTTCTCACCCTACGGAAGTTGTTGTTCTCACAAACAGTATTTATCCTCTAGAAGAAGATTATGGGTATGAAGAATCAGATTATGTGGAGGAAAGTATTATAAGGTCATCAGTATCCTATACTCAATCTAATATCTCATGGAAAGAAATGAAGAAGGTCGAGAAATCTAATCTTGCAGAAGTAGCCCTTAAAGCTACAAAGATCAGCAGCACCTGGATTCATGACAGTGGATGCTCTTCCCATATGACGGGAAATGATGACCTTTGGAAGAAAATTAAAAATAAGGTTGATGGAACAGTGTGGTTTGGTAATGATTGTGCTTTGAAGATTAAAGGTAGTGGGAATACTGCTCTCACCAATGGAGATCTAAATATGACCAAAGTTCTTTATGTGGACGGTCAACGTCACAATCTCCTCAGTGTGAGTGAACTCTGTGATTCAAGGCTCGTTGTAACATTCAATCAAAAAGGCTACACTATAAATATAAAAATAAGGAATTCTCTTATGAAAGGCTATAGAATAGATTGAAACTTATATCAGGTTGACAGCAAAGTGAACTCCTGCTATTTATCTATTGAAGAATAAAACAATTTGTGGCATCGAAGGCTGGGGCACATTATCGAACAAGACATGGAAAAGATATCTAATCTGAAGATAGTCATGGATATCCCCATTCTGAAGTGTGAGCGTGGAAAGTCTTTTGATGCTTGCATTCATGGGAAGCTGGTCTGCAGCTCATATCGGCCAAAGAAGAAAAGAGCATCTCATCTTTTTGATCTAATTCATACAGCTGTATGCGAGCCAATAAATGTTGATGAAACTCATAGAGAAAGGTACTTTGTCCTTTTTATTGATGATTACAATAGAATGGCATGTGTTATGGTCATTCATAGGAAACACAAAGTGCTTGACTGCATAAAAACACATAGGATAATCGCCGAGAATGATAGTGGATGAACAATCAAAGTGTTCCGATCTAAAAATGGAGGGTAATACATGTCCATTGAGTTTGAGAATTACCTAGAAAAATATGGAATACAACATGATGTAGCTGTTTTGAGAACCCCATAGAAAAATGGAGTTTTTGAGCATTAGAATCGACGGGTCAACAATATGGCCAGGACTATGCTGATTGAGAGTGGTATCTCTCGCCATTACTGGAAGGAAGTTGTTGAAGCTGTAGTGCACATTTAGAATCAAACATGGATTTATTTGGGAGAAACTAAGACACCATATGAATTGTGGAATGGAAGGAATCCTTCATTTAAATACTTTCATGTTTTCAGAAGCAAATTTTTCATCCGGAATAAAGAAGGAAATCAAGGGAAGCTTGGTGACAATGCTGATGAAGGAATTTTTCTTGGGTATCCAATGAATAGAAAAGCCTACAAGTGTTTCAACAAGTTATTAGGAAGGATTTTAGAAAGAATTGATGTTAAGATAATTGAAGATAAAACCACAAATGCTTCAAGGACGTCATATACTGATGTGATAGAAAGTGAGGAAGAAAGTGAACGTGGAGAAAATAAAAATATTGAAATAGAGGAAGTTGTACAAAACACTAAATAGTCACATCATGATGTTGACTCAGAAGAAGAATCTGAAGAAGAAACTGTGGCTGGAGAGAATGCACCTGAACCGCACAGGAGAAATCGTAGAGATGATATTGATCCATCTAACATAATTAGGGACAGAAGTGAACCCACACAAACAAGGAGGATGAGGAATAACACGCAATAAGCATTTTTGTTAGCTGTGGAACCACCCTCATTTGAAGAAGCTACAAAGGATGAATCATGGGTGAAATCCATGAATGAATAATTAGATCAAATTGAGAAGAATCAGACACGGTATCGTGTCCGAAAACCCAATGGTCACAATGTGATTGGTAAAAAATGGATCATCAAGAACAAGTTTGATGTGCATGGAAGTGTTATCAGAAACAAGGCCCGACTAGTATGTAAAGGATACTCCCAGATTAAAGGCGTTGATGTTGAAAAATCCGTTTCTCCAGTGGCTAGACTGGATTCAATCAGGATTTTCCTTCCCATGGCACTCCAAAGAGGATATATATTATATCAAATGGATTTCAAGACATAATTCTAGAATGGTTTACTCGAAGAAGAAGTCTACATTGAACAATCAGTGGGTTTTGTTCTTCGCACTGATGAAACAAAGGTCTGCAAACTGAAGAAAGCTCTATATGGTTTGACGCAGGCACCGTGAGCATGGTATTCCCGGCTGGACTCATATCTCAAGAAGTAAGAATTCAAAAGAGGAGGAGTAGATCACAATCTATATGCGAAGAATTATCTAAAAGAAAAATTCATGGTTCTAGTCTATGTTGATGATATCATATTTGGTGGTAACAGGAAGAAATCAGTGGATGAATTTTCCAATCACATGAAATCAGAATTTAAAATTTCTATGATTGGGGAGCTCACATACTTCTTGGGGTTACAGGTGATTCAAAAGAAGGATTACACTTTCATTTCTCAGGAAAAGTATGCAAGAGAGCTGCTGAAGAAGTTTAATATGCAAGCCTCCAAACCAATGTCAACTCTTATTGCAGTTGGAACTAAACTTGGAAAGCATGAATATGGGACCTCTGTAGATCCCACCATGTACATGATGATCACTGGGATCCTACTTTACCTGATAGTGACACGGCCAGATATTGTCTTTGCCACATGTTTTGCAGCCCGCTTTCAGAGTAATCCAATGGAGGAACATATGGCAATAGTAAAAAGAATCATGAGGTATATTCAAGGTACTTACAATTGTGGCTTATACTTTGTTGCATGAAGGAATAGTGAATTATCAGCATTTTCTGATGCTGAGTGGGATAGCGATGTTGTGGATAGAAATTCCACCAGTGGTGGAGCATTATATATTGGGAATAAATGTGTTGTCTAGTTGAACAAGAAACGAGAAAGTGATTCTCTTAGTACTGTTAAAACTGATTATATATCCTCCACAAAGGAATGCACTCAACTACTATGGATGAAGAAACAATTAACAAATATTGTTGATGAGGTGAAGCGACCAATAGTGATTTACTGTGATAACAAGAGCGCAAATGACCTTATGAAGAATCCGGTTCATCATTCTTGTAAAAATTATATTGAAATTTGGTATCACTTTGTCAAAGAGAATGTTGAACAAGGCGTGATTAGAATGGATCATGTGGGAACTAATGAGAAATTGGCTAATATCCTGACCAAGACACTGTCAAGGGCTGTTTTTGTGAAGCATCAGTTGAACCTCGGTGTTCAGCCACCTCCTAGTGTATAAGGAGGTTACAGAAATCCCTTCTCCTCAGTTATGTTAATTGTTTTTAATCTGTTTATGGATGCGATGCCAGTTTTTGGGGGAGATATTATCCAGGGGAAGTGTGATTTGAGTTGAACAATGAAAAATTACAGGTCTTTGGGTTTTTTGTCAATGGGGGAGAAAGGAATAAATTCAGGCATTTAATGATTCTGTGACATGATGAGATTCAGTGTTAGTGATTGGATGAGAAGGATGAGAAGGAATACATTGGACATGTAATGCTTCTGTGACACTGTAGGATAATTTCATGGGCGTCTTTGAGAATTCCAAAACACGGGAACAAAATTCAATCCTCCTCTCTTGTTTTCTACACCGAGCATTGCTCATGTAGACTTAGAGTGTTGGCTGGGTTAATTATTGCGTTTTTGTTTTTCATGAGGATGGTGATATTTTGAATTTATTTATTGATTTCCAACAAACCCAAAGGGGGAGATTGTTGGAACCATGGTCATCTATGCATGTTTTTTAGAATGGTTTGTGTTTATTGTCAATCCTCAAAGGAAGTTCAGAATGTGCGCCAACAATGCATTCATATAGGTCGAGCTGATAATAGTATTGAAGGTGGCACTATTTTCCAGTGTTTTCCAAATTTCTGATCCTCAAAATTGAAAAAATGGGAAAATAATGTTTTTTTGGTAAAGGGACTTGCGCGCCGGAAATGTGTCGCGCAAGTGACTTGCGCGCCGAGAAAGGACTTGCACGATGGTGCCTAGGAGGATTGGAAAGTTGTACACCATATGTTTTTCTAGATCAGAACTTCAAAATATGGCAATGGAAAGAGGGCCGTGCAAGTATTGGTTTGGTCGCGCAAGTGAGTAGCGTGATAGAGGCTAGGGCGGTTGGAGTTGCGCACCAGAACTTGCACGCCGAGAGGAGTCTTGCGCGCCACTGCTCAGGGTGTCCAGTTTTCCTATAAATAGAGGACCACCCCTCCTCATTTGAGACAAAGTTCGAGAGTTAGAGAAGTTCAGTGCTCCCGTCGCACAGGTGTAGTGGTCGTGCAAGTGGTTGTGGGTCGCGCAAGTATAAGTTACGCGACAGTTGTTTGCTTCGCGCCAAAACTGGTTTGGGTGAAAAGGAATGTGATTTGTGCAATTTTGAAGTTGTATAAGTTAGTGTCATGAAAGTTTTTGAGGTAGACTTGTGTGCCAGTTATAACTTGCACGCCATCTTTGTAACTTGCATGCCGGCCTGGAGAAGCGCGACAGGTGTTGTTGAAGTACGCCCGTCTTTTTGAAGCTACATGAAGGCTAAAATATTGCACTATAACTTCGATACAAAGAGAAATTATTCAACAGGTGAGAGTTAAACTTCAACATAGCATCTACATACAATAGAGGATGCATTATTTTGCAATGATGAAGAGACCTTCAAGTCTATAAACTAAGTGGGACTTCACCAAAGGCAGTGAGCCAGGGGGAGTCAACGGGAGTGACCCGAGGGACATAGTGAGCTATCCCAAAACCTTTGTAATGGAAGTGAACCTGGGACAAAGTGACTATGCCCCAACCATTTTAATCCATAACTAGTAAATAACAGTGGAATTTGGTACGACCGACAACCTGTCGGCGTATGATCCTTGGATGTAGCCCTTAGTGGTGAGCCAAGTAAAAAGTGATTTGTCATCTCTTTGCATGTGAATGTTTGCTTTCTTATCATATTCATCATACAAGTTTAACAAGTTCCTACCAACATGGGAACAAGATCCATCTCTTTAAAAAATAAATTCGCCACCCTGATTCACCTCTCCCCTCTCAGGATGTCCCAGGTTCCTACAAACCCCTCTCATGGTAAGTAAACAATCCATGAGAACTATCAACACCCTATCATGACCTCCCCCCATACATTCACCATAGTGACCATGAACCCATTTCCACAGTAACCATCATCACCCGACTATGGAAAACCTATCATCCACGACCACCTCCTAGGCATATTGTGATCACTTTTCACGGTCACCTCCACATTCGAACTTACCTCCTGCCTACACCACTTCCATGACCACTTCCCAACCCCACCATATATAGACTACATATGTGATGCTGAGACTCTATGTTGATCACTGGAATAAATCCTCACCATTATTTGAATCCAACCGTGTCACATCACCATACCATATTTGACTACCTCTGCACAAGTATCACCCTCATTGGAAGAATAAATCCATCACTATTGCACCTAATGATGATTATCATCACCCCTTTAATGGAAATCCACTAATGTTGATTCTCTCTATGTTGTTGAGTATGGAGATTAGTAACCATTGATTTAAGATTCCATATCCACACTGGGAGGGATTAATCGCTGGAATCCTAACCAATTTGAACTTCTATTCCACCATAAATGAAGAAGACACTCCTCAAGAAGATAGCCCACCATTGTGAACAACTGTGTGATTAGGAGAAGAACCATATTCAATGTGAATAAAAAAATAAAGAAGAAAAAAAGAAAAATAATAATGACAAACAATAATATTAATATATATATATTTATATATAAATAATATATAATAATAAGTATATATATATATATGTATATATATCTATATATATAAATATTAATATATATAATTTATTTATCAAATTAATTGAATTATTTTTTCATATGTTTATAGCTTAGAATTAAATATATCATCCAATTCAGTGCATGCCAAAAATTAGAGACATAGAGACCCAAACACATCATACTAGTTCAATTTCTTAATCAACATGAGGCCCATCAACTAAATCCAAAATCCAAATTTTTCCATCGAGTAAAGTAAAGGCACCCACTATGTTGTGAAGCACCGAATCTCTCAATTGTAAAAAAATAAACTAAAATTGATCTTGGGGGGAGGATTGACACCATTCCAAAAATCATATAAAACCTTAATAGTAGACATGTTCTGATCATATAGCTAAAGATGAAGCCTTCCCCAAAAATAAATTTGAGGAAAAAAAGGTCATTGTTATAAACATTTTTCTTATTCACCTAGTAATACTTTCGATAGCTGCAGATCATAGCTATAATTTTTTTCCTTGTTTTTCTTTTTTTATTTTAATTTCAATGTTTCATTCTGTTATCCATTCAATCATAGTTTGTTATTATTTTCTCTACCCCCCAATTTCTTTATGTTTTCTCACCTCTGTGATTTCCCAGTGATCTAAATCTCTACAATCATGGAGAATTAACCCATTATGGGTGGTCCAAGGGCAGATTATAGTGCTGGTATTGAATTTATTTTTTTAATTCGAAATATATCTCCTCTTTGATTCTAGGGATATAGTGGAAGTGGAGTGTGGAAGAGGTAGTGGTCACTCTACAATCCATAGACATTTTCTAACTCATCCAACTATTTTACCAGAAATTATCTCTATATTTTAGACCATGCTTCATATGTGTTGATTTATATGGTTTGATAGAAAGAATGGTATGTTATTATTTCCAGGTGTTTGAGTGAGTTTGTTCACTTGAATTAGATATGTTCTTACCCATTCATCTATGAGAATACATGTAATTACTTATCTGTTTAAGGATATCTTGAGTATATTAGTGGTATCATACCAAATAAAATAGTTGATATTGAATAGGTGTGATATTGAACCTACTCGTTGGATTATATCATTTAGAACAAAATTAAATTATGATAAATCTCATTAGAATTTATCCTTAGTTCCATTTTCATTTTTAGCATTCATTATTTTTGCATTTTCATTTTCATTTTTTTCAATGTTTCAATTCAAAAAAACCAATCATCATCTCTTAATTTTTAAAAAAAATGAGAAATAAAAATAAAGAAACATAAGTTCTATGACGTTGAGGATTCCAAACCCTTCTCCTTGAGAGATGACCTTGGTTAACCACTAGACTACATTATGAGTAAAATAGAAAATTGGTTTGACCACAACCCATGAAAAACATATAAGTGATGAACCAAAATAAAAAACATTAAGATATTAAATTCAATTAGTAGGATTACTGAAGGATACTTCTATCTTAGAAATTCCATAGATGATACCTAAGGTAGTCCAGAAGAAATAAGGAATACCATCTGAACCATTTGAGGGGATAACTAATCTCTTAACTCTTATATTTTTAATTCTTCTCAAATTAAATTTGAATCAATCCCCAGGGATTTAATGATGACACAGACTCAGAACAAGTGGATTATACCTCAATGGAAAATGAATTTTATTCCAACACTTTCTATAACAATCTCATACAAGTTCTCTTTTATTATTGAAATTTGTGTTTTAATCTTTTAGAGTCAGCTATGCTACTAGGGTTTCCACAAGATGAAGTAGTCACCGAAGCTATGATATAACTTGAGTGGGCAC
Organism: Viscum album; assembly: GCA_963277665.1. Lineage (NCBI taxonomy): Eukaryota > Viridiplantae > Streptophyta > Magnoliopsida > Santalales > Viscaceae > Viscum > Viscum album. Next base: position 92,118,359 of record OY728130.1, on the reverse strand, counting down.
AAATTTTGGTCCTTCCACACATATTTTACGAAGTACCTCAAACTAATCAAAGGGTAGACACATAACATTGTGTTCATGGGGACCTCTAAGAAGTATATCTGAGCTACTATGGAAGAAAAAAAATATATTGGTTCTTACCAAATACACCCCATCCTCCTCTGGTTGGGGATATTCACAAGGATATACAACTATAGACAGTCTAACTACATCCCATATTATGAGGGATAACCAAAGATTCTCTACTCTCTTCTTTCATTTTCATTTTCTTAATTTTGAATAAAGGGTTTTCTAATTCTTAATTCTATTTTTTACATATTTTCCCTAAGTAGAAAGAACCAAGAAGGAAAGATCAATTATATCCACAAATCACCAGGGGAGAGATCAACTCAAACCTCTTGAAAAATAAACATCAGGTAATGTTTACTCCTTTTCACTATTTATTCACTATAATTAGGTGTATTCTACTAGAATTTTAATACATAATTTTGTGAAAAAGTGTGGGGATGATAATTAAAACCGTTGGAATAGTTTTGTAATTCTTATTAGTAAATTTCATAGAAACTATGAATAATTTCTATTCACCATTTTCTGCACATTTTAGTAAATCTATAAAAATCACTAAAAACAACAAAACAAAACAAAATCCAAAAAATTTAAGAATCCGTATATATTTTATGTAGGTTTCTACTGTTCTATATTAAAATATATATATATATATATAGTTATATACATAACCACTTATTTATAGTTTCTATTTTTATTTTCTAAACATTTCATGAACTTCATAATTCCCTACATAGTTTAAGAATACTATGCTAGAGTTGAGTAATCCATTAGTTCTATATCTGTGAATCTTAAGTGATTATTGACTGAGTTAGTCATTGTATTCAAGGAATATTATTATCAAAAACAGGATATGGAGTGTGAGTTAAATGATTATTTTGGAATCAATTTTATAAATTAAATTCACTATAATTTGGGACTTAATCTGAGGTAACATGTCCTTTGACGTTAAGAACACCTTATGGAGCCAACAAAAATAAAAATAATATAAGTCCTTTGAACATGGATTAAAATGGTAAATTGGGAACCCACGATGTCTTTCTTAGATGATGACTATGTGTGTTTATGTATCCCTTTATAAATTTCAATAAGTTTTTTTATAGTGATATGAACATACGTAGATGGGAAAAATTAAAAAAATCAAAAAAAACAAAAAAAACATAATAAATAAATAAAGTGTCTATGTCAAAATTGAATTAATTTAGTTAAAGAGAATATTAAACCCACAAAGGGGAAAATTTAATTATGATACATTAATTTGATTTGTTTCAACAAAGTGGGTAATCAAACTTTTATTGGATGAAAATTTTGAATGATGGATAAATGGAAGTGATTTTTGTTAAAACATAGATTCCATATAAGCATAATTTGATTCCCTAGTGAACTAAAACATTGATTTAATTGAATTGAGGAAGTAGTTTGACTCAAATGTGGGGTATAATATTTCAAACAATGGATGAATCTATGTTCTGGTTCAATTATATCTGTGAAATGTAAATATAAGTGGGATAAATTTCATTGTTTTTATGTTTGAATAATTTGAAATTCAATGATAAATTTTCTTGGGAGTTCAATAGTTCAATTGAATGAGTCTACACTACTAAATGAGTCTACTCTACTGAATAATCTGTGTGAATAATATATGTGAATAATTTGTGTGTGCAGTGGATGAGTCTACTCTATTGAATAATATTTGTGTGTGGTGAGTGATTCTACTCTACAGAACAAAATCTAATTAAGAAAATTTTCAAGTGTTGATTTATGATTTTTTTTCAATCATGAATCTCACATTAGTGTTGATATTTATTTAGGAATACTTCTTATCATCCCTTATAACATAGTAGATAATTCACTCTCCAAGATGACACCTAACCAAATTATGTCGTAATATAAGACTCCTAGTATTTAATAATATTTTTAAGTGTATGAATTTCACTTTTTGACTTATAAAAACCAAAAAATATAACCCCTATAGAGATGATGTTGATGAAAAAGATGTATGTGACCTAGCAAAAACTCATGACATAGATGGTCCTCAACCCATTCCCCATTACATGACAGTAATACACTTTTCTAAAAACTTGATCCATTGAATCCTCCAAGACAAATGAAGCTAACAAGGAAGGGTTGGCATCCCACACTTATTTGAGTTTATTCTAAAAATGGAATAATATTATTAAATTTTAAATTAATTTAATAACAGTAAATGATAATTAAAATTTCTTACCCTGATGTTTTCTATAAGGCCATTCACATAACATCAATCCATTTTTGGGTCTATAAATCCAACAAGATGACACACCTCCTGTTCTTATATCATGAAATCACATAAATAATATTTATAAAAAATATATATTTGTTAAAGTGGTGTATATATATATATATTGTAACAAATTAAACGGTACCATGTCATCTATTTTCCTAGCGAATCACTTTGAACCAGCTGTGTGGGGAATTAATTGATCCTCAAGACTAGTTTCATTTATCATAGAACACAACTAAAATAATTACATATCTATATGTGTGTGTGTGTAAATATTGAGATTTTATTAAGAAAATGTTATTAATCAACTAAAATATAATAATATACCTAATATGATTTTCCCAATGATGATTAACAAATTCTTTCCATTTGTCCTCAGGCGCACCCTCAACGACCTTCTCAAAAATATATAGAACTACTGGAGAAGTAGAGTTAAATTCATAAAATGGTCTCCACCTAAAATATTTCAATTTTTTATTAAGTATTCTAGCATCCATGGATGTGAAATCTCATTAGGAAAAAATTAAATGAACAAAGACTATGAATAAAATACATATAATTTATTATATTATTAACAAGATGAGAAATATTGGTCAACATAAATATATAACTAAGATTAAACCAATATCTAATTTTGAAACAACTCATTCTTCTAAGAAAATTAAATATGCTTCCAATCTGAATATTGAGTGGGAGGGATGTAACGTCACATGCAAACTATCATAGAATCTGCTTAAATATTACTGACTGAAAATTATTTTTTTATTTTGAAAAAAAATTTAATGAAAATTAAGAAACCTTGTAGTACAAGATATAAGAATCAAGTAATAAATAAGATGGTTAAGCCATTAGAGTCTAATTTTATCATATTCAATACATTCTCTTTAAATAATTTTTAATGTAGATGACTTACCTCTATACCAGATCATCCTTGATAAGATCATTGAACCAGTAAGAAATTTTGTCCCACGTTTGGATGTAATAATCTTGTTTTAATTTCCCTGCATTAAAACCTCTTACCAGAATATGGTCTTAATTATTAATACACTCTTTCTTCTCTTTATTGGTTTCCATAAGTATACTCCTATCAACTTTCCTATCAATATACTCTTTGAGGCATTAATCATGAGTGAATATACAAAAATATCTTCTTCAGAGTTAATAATAAGTTTCCAATCATGAAAATTAGTTGGAAACTCCTTCAATACCTAACACTACTATTCATTGTACTCTCCAATATTTTTATTAAACCAATCAGTGGAGTTCTTAATGATGGAATGTTCAACCACCACTAAAAATCTTATAACCTATATGTTTTTTTACATCACACCATTTGTATTATCTTCACTCGTGTTCATTTATCTTTCACACTAGACCTTTACCTGGTAACTCTCATTATTAGATTCAAATTTTGTATCCTTAGGCCTTGTTTACTTGGAATGTCTCATCTCCATGAGTTTTGATTGGTAGGAATAGTCCTTGCAACCTTTGGGTTTGTGTTTTTTCATAAGAATGCAGTTTTTTTAATCTTTGTTGTCTTTTTAACCCTTATTTCTCCTAGGATTGTGGGGACCACTACCATAAATACCATCTTTACTATAATTTAAAAATAGGATATAGATCTAATAACTTCCCTCAAACCCAAATAAACATTTCCCTTCATAAGAAAAATCATCCTCGATTAGTTTTGGTTGATCATGAACTGCCCCTTCAATGGATAGACCTTCAGACTAGTTTCCCACCTTAATGCTTAGCATGAACTTCCTATAGCCAATCCAATTAGTAGTAACTTATGCACCCCATGTTTCCTATATGCCATGATCCGTATCATCCATATAAAATTTTTAAATTGGTAAATAGATAGCCACATCAGGAAAAAATCTAAAGATATGGTACACTACCCTTGTCCCCTAGAACCCCTATTTTTTGTTAGATTCACTTCCTGATATCACAACCTCTACATATAAGGCTTCCATAGTTGGATAATGAGGACCTAAAGCTCCCATAACATCAATCCCCCATAACTTGGGATAGGTATTCACTTATAAAACCACCAAGTCATGTTTTATCCTTCTAAACACATCCACCATTTTAGGAACAGTCTTCCTCAGATGAACATCTTTCTGAGCGGGAACCACTGGATCTATATAGCCATTAAATTGAACCTCCTTCTAACCATAATCATCCAAAAACTACCGAATAATCTTATCAATACTTGGCCTCTCCAAATTCTTTTCCTCCAAATGATTAAAGATATCATGCCTACATACAACGATCAAGTGACCAAGACGCTTGTACAGAGAGAATTAACCAATCCACTTATCAAAACCAATAGTTTTCTTGTATAAAAATTCCTCTAAAACTGAAATCCATAAAAAAACTAGAATTAAAGATACATCTACTTGGAAAAAATTCTTGGAGAAATCGAGATACAAACCGCATAAGTTCTATTATCATAGCATAAATACCAAACCACTAAATTAACAAGCATTAGAATAATTGAAGGGTTTTGAAATAGGGGGAGATTTGGATAACATAACCAAATTGATTTCATAGGTGGTTCTCGGTTCATGTAGAAATAATATTTCCACTTGAATAGAAAGAATAGGATGTGGTTGCAAACTTGGGTGAAACTAGACAAAGCTAATATCATATCCTCTTCTAAAGAAAATAGAATCGTTATATGTTGATTATCAAGAACATTGACTATTACAAAATCTTGTAAACCCCATACTTTAAATAAAAATCTATCAAAAAAACTCCACGAATGGATAAAGATGTTTAAATTGAGTAACCTACATCAGTCTTAGAAGAGATAGGGCATCTTTGAACTTTTAAGTTGATAGTGGAAGATGTGGAAGATCGTCAAAAAAATCAGGATCTTTAGGAAAAAGAGAAATTTTTGGGAAAGGAAGAAGAAAACCAGGGTTATAAAAGGGGTAGAAAAAGTAAGGTTAGACCCTCATGGAGGATGACAGAGGTCCCTACCCCTCTAGTAGGGAGGGACCGATGCAATAACCATCATCTCCTAGGACATGGCGTCATTGTTCCAGAGTGAGATCTACTCTTAAATCCTGATTTCAAACTAATATAGTGGGTTAATATTAAATATTATTATATCACACCAAATGGCTAACCCATGAACATTAAACAGAATGACTACCGTTAAGTTGATAAAATTTCAAACATATATTTTTATGTTTATCTCCTGCCTATTATTATTGTTATCCATATTATATTTACATTAATTAGTAAGTATGAATATTTAAGAAACTAATGTTATCAAGTTACAATAAACACTGATAAACATTTCCTTCTAATAGCCTCTTGATGGTAACTAAGTCATGGTATGAATTCATAAGGATTCAACGTCTTCAATATTATGAATGAATGTGAATGAAAGTGAAATATGATAAGAGAATATAGTTACAAAAATTATGAAAGGTATGTGTTGAATTGTTCCCATTTTAACGTCGATTGATTGACTATCATGTACTCTTAGTGTAATCTGGGTAGTCAAAGTATAATAGTTGTCTTATGAAATTGGTGGGTTCTACATAGTGTCAGAAGATTAAATCTCTTTTACTATTAGTGTACTCTCATTATCATGAGTATAATTGTTTCCTATTTCATAGATCACATATCATCTTAAAACTACTTCGAGTGTGGAATCATCTTGAAACTACTTCGAGTGTAGAATTCCTATAATAAATATCAACAAACTAGTTAATTAAAATAAACCTACAATTCAATTATAGTTCATTATATTCATATTTATACGATTAAATATTAATCCAAAACATCATATTAAAAATTAAAATCATTTTATTCTTGGTTGTTAATCTTATTATAATCTTCCATAATAGACACTAATTATTATATTTCTTCATCTTCAACCTCCCTTGCAAGACCAACATTTTCAATTTCATTCAGGACAAAATTTTCAATCTGATGTTGTTGATGGGGTTCACTATACAAAATTACTTCACCTTTATCTCCTATATCATTAATTTCTCTAAGATTCATTTTGAAAAAAACACTATACCCTTCATCTAATATATCTTAAAAAAATATGCCATTTATTTCTTGGGAACCAAAAATATATGGATTTGTTTCTTCATATTCAATAGTATTGATCAATCAAGATAATTTGATAGAAGTAAACTATAATGATTCTTTCCATATACCCTTTTTATTATTTACCCACTTGCATATAAATAACATAATTTAAAATTTCTCATGATAATTTAACTTGATAATATCAACCAAATTTCCATACTAACCCAAATTTTGAACGAGAAATATACCGTTGTTTGGTATTTTAAAACCATCCCTGTGATTGGAAATAAAAAACATAAAACCAGTAATATTGTAATAATTTAATCTCTTATAATTCATCATAATACCTCAAGATAATAAATTAAAATATTCTAGTAGTTAAACTCTATTATCATCATTGTTTATCTATACAAATTTGATATAAAATATTGTTACTAACATTATACAAGTATCAACATTTTTATATTTAATATATGTATCATATTATAACTTATAAGATATGAAATCCAAGAAATAATTTATTTATTAAAATATTTTGTTATCTCTACCTCATTTTGAGTTTGACACTTAACACATAATTTTATTTGTTTCCTAAATTTCTAAATATATGGATATCAAATATCAGTATTGAGTAGAAAGTATTTGGGTGTTTATCTTAACAGAGACCCTACACATGAAAATATATAGAATTTTTCAACTTCTTGATCTAAATTTAAAATGATTAATGATTTATTATCTTCCTAATAATGAATTCTATTATCATAAAATTGTACTACTTGATTGAATTATGTATTTATTTAATACAATTACCTCAAGTATAAGTTTAATCACTCTTTGGAAAGGTGACATTTAGTAATAAAAACATCTAGTTGATATTTATTGTAACATCCCAAGCTTCAATGATACACTTCTCTTTCAATAATGCAATAGCTTGCATTGTACGCAAGTTCGAAATTCTAACACACCACGGCCAATCAAAATAGCCATTATGAATAGTAATACCCACTTTTTGAAATTATATATATTTTATATTTAAAAATGGACTTCATTTTTGTATTCGGAATATCGAAATTATCCTAAGTTTAATTTTTGGTATTTTTCTGAGAACTTCCAATTTTTTATGAATAGTGAAAATACATAAAAACAAATTTTTTAATAAAAATAATTTATAGTTATAAATTATACTATTGAGTGGTTTAAAAGTATAATTAGAATATATTTTTACCATTTTATCCAATGGTGGTCATTATAATTAATTTCACTTTGAAATTGGACTTAAACAATTGTCAATCTTTTGATTGATATTCTTTCTTAAAAACGCGCTATTTGTTGTGACAACGAGAATTAATTATAAAATTAATTAATGAAACTTATATGTTTTTAATTTCATAAAATAGACATAATTTTTGAATTTGGAATATGAATTATAGCTTAGGGTGAAATTTTGGCATTGTTCTGAAAAACTTTATTTTTTTATGAATAGTGAAACCACTAAGTGGTAGTTAAAAAACTGATTTTTCATTTAAATGAAACATTACCACTTCTGTGATTTTATTTTCAAAAATCCGACATACATGGTTTTCATTAGGAAGTAAAATGTTTTTCAATGGGATTAAAATAATTTTTTGGTGAATAGTAACTGTTAAGTTTAATTAATCGCGATTAAAGGTAATTAGTGAAATTTATGGTAAAAATGATATTATAAAAATAATAAAATACCCTTACACTTGTCCTACCCTTATTGGATGAGTCATGGCCTACCAAGAAAATCCATGGGTCATCTTGGGGACTCCATGGAGCCACTTGGGTAAGAAAATGACATTAAAAACTTTTTATTTAATGTAAAAATAAAATTGTCACAAACATGTGTTGTTTTACTAAAACAATTATTAAATGGGGTTATATAAGTTACCTTTTTTACAATGAATATTAATTGGAAATATAAAAATATTTCCTACATCATGGTAATTTTTTTATAATTTTTAGACGTTAAATAAATTAAATTTTTTATGACACAATGATGATGCATCGATTACCTCATTAATTAAACGATTTAAATAAAATGAAAAGAAAATGTAACATCTAGGGCTTACACTTGTCAAAAACCAATTGGATGGGAATATTTTGAACTCCTATCACCTTAGCCTAAAAATATATCATTGTGGGACCTTTAGAATCCGAAAAACATTTAATAATAAAGTTACATTTCAATCTTTCCAAGACTGCCCTCCTCTCCTCTTATAAAAGGCTCCCACCACTACCACCTTATTCACACCATAAAGATATTTGGCTCAGCCATCCTCTGCCCAAATATTCTCCCAACTTCCCTCTATTACTCCTAGAAGCCTCACGTTGGGCAGAAGTCTTCCCAATGAATCCTTTGGCTCAAATAAAAAAGAGTTCCCCGATTTTAAGGTAATGTCTTTTCTAATGTTGTTTTGTTTTATTTTGCTTCTCCAACCCCCTAAACTCTTTTTATTATTTTATTTTGTAACAACAACAGTATCTTAAATATACTAGGATGTTTTTATGAGAAGTATTTTATTTACACTTACACACACCTACATCTAATGGTTAGAGAACATACTGTTTCTGTGGATGGTGAATTTCTGCCTCACGAAACGATGATTATTCAACACTCATATAACACCTCTCATGGTGGCCATTATGATGACAATATTTTTATATATGATATATATTATGTTTTTGTTTTCATTATGATTCTGTATTTTTCATTTATGTCATAAATTTACGATTTCCATTATGGGTAAACGCGATAATTTCATTTTAGGAAGTGCAGACTACCGCCCCTCAAAGTGATTTGAATCGTTAATGCCATATGTGGGATGTATAAAGGATGGATTAAATGGTATTATACATCATATTATACTGTAATTATATTATAACTTTATATAATTATAACTTCATTCCATTAAAATATGAAATAGATATGAAAGTAGCGTTCATGCGTATGTACGGATTCCCGTCTCCATGAACGGTGCATTTCGATTCTTACCTCTAAATGTTATGTAATATTATAAATGCATGTATATACTGGATATATTTGATATATATGATATATAAATAATGAATATAATTCTGGATATAATGTATATTTCACCACATGAACAACTTGTATTAATAAGAAGTTTATTTTTGACTCAAGTACCAAAGATCGACAAAACGACCATTATTAACTTACTTACATAATGTAAATAACATGGTAATAAGTGATATAAAAGATATAATAAACTTGAAAAATGTTCTAAAGAAATTATAAATTAACTCTAGTTTTTTATTCAGGAGGTTAAAGAATGGTCGAGTCAAGTTGGACACGAGGTAAGGGAACTTCTTAACCCAATTTCCATTCTTTGGGTTAATCTCCTACTTTCAAATTACGTCATGATATTATTATTTCCTATCTTGTATTTGTACTTTCTTCATGTGTACTTATAGTGAATACACATAATAGATCTATTTTATTAAAAAAATGTTCTTTGTAAGGAACTTCGTCTCAGTCTCCTTTCATTGAGGCATATTTGGTTTTATACACAACTTTCCTTTATACAGTGTATAAACCCCTTTGACTTTTACTTTTATTCAAAAGAAATATTTTTATATGAAGCGTTTTTACTAAACGAAAAAAGGAATGTTTTTTTGTATGTATGCAACAACAATGAATTCTCCGCCGCCGTGACCATTATTTGAGTTTTGACTTCCTCTACAAGCCACAACTTTTTTTAAATGAAAAATAAATACAAAGTTTTAATTTTCTTTTATTTTGGTATTGAAAATGGTTTTGAAAGTGTTTTTATTATATCAATTGGTTGTATTGATATCTTGTGATTGTAATGTGGAAATTTTATGTTACCTTTATACATGTTTTATGTGATATGATTACGTTATGGTTTATGATATGTTTAAACCTGTTCATATGAGGAATGCATTGGACTTAATATGTGATGGGTGGAGCCCACTATAGCTCCTCGATGCATCGTCAGGTCTCATGAGACAAACTAGTGTCTTGGCATGAGGCCTTGACAAAATCTAATTTGTAGTGTTGGAAAGAGGCCTTGGCTACGTGGTTATGATAGTCTGACATTATGTATTCCATCATTATGAAAGTGGTTATTGATATTGCATATGATTATTCGACCAGTAGAATATCCATGTGAATAAGTAAATTTCATTATCTCATTTTACTTTTGCCATATTATGTTTAATTTCAAGTTTAAAAGGCTTTTTTTTAAGTTATACATTGCCTTAAATGTTTATGTTTATTTATGAAAGATTCTGCTATATTGTTATTCTTACTGAGCATCTGAGCTCACCCCTTACAATGTTTTAATATTTTCCAGGATGTGAAGAAGTATTTTATGAATGACATGCAGGGATAGTCAGAAGAGGATATGAGTGTGGACTATAGAGACCATGTTATTATATTTTTTCACTTTATGATGTAATGTAACTTTTATGATTGTATCTAGTGTTTCCAAGGCTACTAAACTAATCGGTCTTTAGAGAATTGATCTTTTATGATCATGCCAATGTTACGCAATAATGCACCGACTCTGGGTAACTGGGGTCGGGGCATTACAGTTGGTATCAGAGGCAGTTTAGTACTAACCATGGAAGCTAGATTTAGATAAACTCTGATTAGATCGCATAGCCCTAAGATAGACTTTGAGGATTAGTATAGAATAACTTCCTAGAATTTTGGTATTATAGAGATTTTGTGAGTTTTCTAGGCAATACATCCCTTCCAGGATATGAGCAGGTAGAGGTGGCTCTAGCACAGATGTACCTAGGGGTAAAACCCAAAAACACCGCTTTGAGTTAGACTCGAACGGGAACTGGTGAATGACAACGGGCCTTGCTGCACTCTTGGTTACGACACTCCCGGGGGATATGCTTAGGATAATTCTCATTTTCATTAAAACCCACTATGAAGGTTTATGAGTATATACTTCCTCAATGAAAACATTTTTATGATTATGGATTACATCCATAAACCGTTCAATTTACGTTAAGTATTTTACAAGTTTGGAATTATTCATTTCAATATATAAACTAACCTAGTTTATGCCATTGTATAGAAATGGCGCCCAGTAGAAGGAATATGAACTCCATCAATACGTATGATCCAAAGAGTAAGAAGGATCATATCTTTCCCGGTATTAAGCCAACATTTAGAAGGGAAATAGTCTCCCATGTGTTCTCAACAAATGAATAAATAGTATCATGTGTTAATAAGATAAGTAAATAATTCTCTGAGCCTTATGGCTTTGAAGCGAAGAAAGATAAGAAAAGGATGGAAGAGAGAATGATAGATAAAGGGACGAGGGAAAAGAAGAATTTTCCAATATGTGATAACTGTGGAAAGAAACACCTTGGAAGCTGCCTGAAGGGAATGGGAGTTTGTTATAAGTGTGGAGAAAAAGGACACCAACTACATGACTACAAGGGTAATAAAAAGGTTTCAAATGTACAATGCTTCATCTGCAAGGAGTGGGTACAATACACAAACCAATGTCCAAATCATCAGAGCATTCCCCAAATGATGTTATTGGATAATAATCAAGTTATGATACTACCACAGATGAGGAGGAATGATTAGTGTTCTTATGTTGTTGTTAAAGAATTTTGTCATTTGAGTGTTGTATCAATGATGTACTAGTTATAATAATTATGGAGTATATAAGGATTGTACTGCAGTACTATTTCATCAAGGACTTGAGATTGTGTGGAACCAAGAAAAGTGACTCCACAGTAGGTTAAATTTTTGGAAAATATATGGTTGAGAGAAAGACAAACCATAATATGGTTCTGATACCGAGATAGTGATTTTAGAATAATACATGATTGATTTGGATAAATTATATTGGATATTCTTAACTTCCTTGAAACTGATTAATGATTTATATACATTTTTGGATAGAAGGAGTATATCTAGTATTCTATAAGGAATAAGGGATCATGAATGTAATCAATAAGGATTTACGGTAATTCAGAATGTTGTAGTGTTTTAAAAGAATACATGATGAAGGTGTTCAGATGTTGTTATGCGGAAAAAAGGGGATCTTTATTATATTTACCTTCCTTAGAAAATTTGGATTGTGAGTTGGACAGAAGTATTTTGGATAATAATAAAGGTGGAAATGGATTAAGTTGAACCTTGGATAGTAATGTTTAAGGTTAAAACATTTCTGAATATTATTTTTGGAATATTATAATACTATAGTTTTAGGAAAAGGACAACCTGTAGGTCGGGGGATAACCCGTCACGTCGGACAAAGCTGTAGGAATCGAACCCACAACCATAGTGCGATAGGCCTTTATTAACTACCACTAGCCTACAAGAAGTCCCTGGTTATTACAAAATAGTTTTCCTAATCTAAATGGTATGTGTTAATATTTTGAACCTTTTATGACTAGGATAAATATAATATTTTTGAGTTCTATTATCTTTTTGAGTGAAAGATGAGTTTGTGGTAGAAATTAGTTGAAAGTTGAAACTCTACTTGTCAAGCATAAATATATATATAACTATCTCTTATGCTATGAAAAAATTAATTCTTAATCTTTAGTAAAGGGATATTAAAACAAAAAATGTGTTATCCTAATACCTTATGTCTTGTTGAACTGATAATATTTCAAATAAACATAGATTGAAGGCTTTGAGGCCCTCAATTTTACACTTGTTTGTGATTGATGACCTCAATCAATCCCTACAAATATTTACATTTTTCCTCCAATTATATGTCTCCAATTTCCACCAATGTTCTCTTTATTGAGATCATAATTTAGTGGTGACTTTCTCATTTCTCTTTCCCTCTTATTAAGGCTAAATTTTATTAACCTTATTTCCGATCTGGGTTTTCCACGAAGGTATTTTCTATTTTCAACCTTTTATTTTCAAAGAAAAATTTCAAATTGCGAGGATGCAATTTATTGAAGGAGAGGAGAATGTAACACCCCGAGCTCCCATGATACGCTTCTCTTTCAATAATGCAATAGCTTGCATTGTACGCAAGTTCAAAATTCTAACACACCACGGCCAATCAAAATAGAAATTATGAATAGTAATACCCACTTTTTGAAATTATATATATTTTATATTTAAAAATGGACTTCATTTTTGGATTCGGAATATCGAAATTATTCTAAGTTGAATTTTAGGTATTTTTCTGAGAACTTCCAATTTTTATGAATAGTGAAAAATACATAAAAAAAACTTTTTTAATAAAAATAATTTATAGTGATAAATTATAATATTGAGTGGTTTTAAAGTATAATTTGAATATATTTTTACCATTTTATCCAATGGTGGTCATTAAAATTAATTTAACTTTGAAATTGGACTTAAACAATTGTTAATCTTTTGATTGATATTCTTTCTTAAAAACACGCTATTTTTTGTGACAGTGGGAATTAATTATAAAATTAATTAATGAAACTTATATGTTTGTAATTTCATAAAATAGACATCATTTTTGAATTCGTAATATCAATTATAGCTTAGGGTGAAATTTTGGCATTGTTCTGAAAAACATCAATTTTTGATGAACAGTGAAACCACTAAGTGGTAGTTAAAAAACTGATTTTTCGTTTAAATGAAACATTACCACTTCTGTGATTTGATTTTTGAAAATCCGACATACATGGTTTTCATTTGGAAGTAAAATTTGGTTCAATAGGATTAAAATAATTTTTTGGTGAATAGTAACTTTTAAGTTTAATTAATCGCAATTAAAGTTAATTAGTGAAATTTAAGGTAAAAATGGTATTATAAAAATAAGAAAATACCCTTACACTTGTACTACCCTTATTGGATGATTCATGGCTGACCAATACAATCCATGGGTCAACTTGGGGACACCATGGAGCCACTTGGGTAAGAAAATGACATTAATAACTTTTTATTTAAAGTAAAAATAAAAGTATCACAAACATGTGTTATTTTACTAAAACAATTATTACATGGGGTTATGTAAGATAACTTTTTTACTATAAATATTCATTCAAAATATAAATATATTTCCTACATCATGGTAATTTTTTTATAATTTTTAGACATTAAATAAATTAAATTTTTTATGACACAATGATGATGCAACGATTACCTCATTAATTAAACGATTTAAATAAAATGAAAAGATAATGTAAAATCTAAGGCTTACACTTTTCAAATACCTATTGGATGGGAATATTTCGAACTGTTATAACCTTAGCCTCTAAATATATCATTGTGTGACCTTTAGAATCCGAAAATCATTTCATAATAAAGTAACATTTCAATCTTTCCAAGAGTGCCCTCCTCTCTTATAAAAGGCCCCCACCACTACCACTTTATTCACACCATCAAGCCATTTGGCTCGGACAAACTCTGCCCAAATACTCTCCCAACTTCCCTATCTTACTCCTAGAAGCCTCGCAGTGGGTAGAAGTCTTCCCAAGGAAGCCTTTGGCTCAAATCAAAAAGAGGTACCCAATTTTAAGGCAATGTCTTTTCTAATGTTGTTTTGTTTTATTTTGCTTCTCCAACCCCCTAAACTCTTTTTATTATTTTATTTTGTAACAACACCAGTATCTTAAATATACTAGGATGTTTTTATGAGAAGTATTTTATTTACACTTACACACACCTACATCTAATGGTTAAAGAACATACTGTTTCTGTGGATGGTGAATTTCTACCTCACGAAACGATGATTGTTCAACACTCATATAACACCTCTCATGGTGGCCATTATGATGAAACTATTTTTATATATGATATATATTATGTTTTTTTCCTTATGATTATTTATTTTTCATTTATGGTATACCTTTACGATTTCCATTATGGGTAAACGCAATAATTTCATTTTAGGAAGTGCGAACTACCGCCCCCTCAAAGTGATTTGAATCGTTAATGCCATATGTGGGATGTATAAGGAATGGAGTAAATGGTATTATACATTATATTATACTGGAATTATATTATACCTTTACATAATTATAACTTCATTCCATTAAAATACGAAATAGAAATGAAAGTAGCGTTCATGCGTACGTACGGCTTACCGTCTCCATGAACGGTGCATTTCATTTATTACCTCTAAATGTTATGTAATATTATAAATGCATGTATATACTGGATATATATGATATATATGATATATAAATAATGAATATAATTCTGGATATAATGGATATTTCACCACATGAACAACTTGTAATTATAAGAAGTTTATTTTTGACTCAAGTACCAAAGATCGAAAAAACGACCGTTATTAACTTAAATAATTACATAATGTTAATAACATGGTAATAAGTGGTATAAATGGAATAATAAACATTGAAAACTATTCTAAAGAAATTATAAATTAACTCTAGTTTATTATTCAGGAGGTTAAATAACGGTCGAGTCATGTCGGACACGAGGTAAGGGAACATCATAACCCAATTTCCATTCTTTGGGTTAATCTCCTACTTTCAAATTACGTCATGTTATTATTATGTCCTATCTTGTATTTGTAATTTATTCATGTATAATTATAGTGAATACACATAATATATCTATTTTATTAAAAAAATGTTCTTTGGAAGGAACTTCGTCTCAGTCTCCGTTCATTGAGGCATATTTGGTTTTATACACAACTTTCCATTATACGGTGTATAAACCCCTTTGACTTTTACTTTTATTCAAAAGAAATCTTTTTATATGAAGCGTTTTTACTAAACGACAAAAGGAATTTTTTTTGTACGTATGCGGCGACGACGACTTCTCCGCCACCATGACCATTATTTGAGTTCCGACTTCCTCTACAAGCCACAACTTTTTTTAAATGAAAAATAAATACAATGTTTTAATTTTATTTTATTTTGGTATTGAAAATGGTTTTGAAAGTGTTTTTATTATATCAATGTGTTGTATTGATATCTTGTGATTGAAATGTGGAAATTTTATGTTTCCTTTATGCATGTTTTATGTGATATTATTATGTTATGGTTTATGATATGTTTAAACATGTTCATATGAGGAATGCATTGGACTTAATAAGTGATGGGTGGAGCCCGCTATAGCTCCTCAATGCATCGGTAGGTCTCATGAGACAAACTAGTGTCTTGGCATGAGGCCTTGACAAAAAATTATTTTTAGTCTTGGAACGAGGCCTTGGCTACATGGTTATGATAGTCTGGAATTATGCATTCCATCATTATGAAAGTGGTTATTGATATTGCATGTGATTAATCGACCAGTAGAATATTCATGTGAATAAGTAAATGGCAGTATCTCATTTTACTTTTTCCATATTATGTTGAAGTTCAAGTTTAAAAGGATTTTGTTTTAGTTATACATTGCCTTAAATGTTTATGTTTATTTATGAAAGCTTCTACTATATTTTTATCCTTACTGAGCATCTAAGCTCACCCCTTTCAATATTTTAATATTTTCCAGGATGTGAAGAAGTATTTTATGAATTACCTGCAGGGATAGTCAGAAGGGGATATGAGTGTGGACTATAGAGACCATGTTATTATAGTTTTTCACTTTATGATGTAATGTAACTTTTATTAATGTATCTAGTGTTTCCAAGGCTACTAAACTAATCGGTCTTTCGAGACTTGATCTTTTGTGATCATGCCAATGTTACCCAATAATGCACCGACTCTGGATAATTGGGGTCGGGGCGTTACATTTATTGTTTACATATGACATAAAATGATCAAGATAACTAATTAATAAAGGTAATAAATTATTAATTAAACCTCATAAGTGTTGAATTAGATAATTATAATTTATTAATCAAAAAAATTAAAATAAATTATCTATCTAAGGGATACATTCATCAATCATGTACGAGCCCTATATTTATAGCTTCCATGACATAATAAATAGTTAAATGAATCATCCTAGTGAAAAATTATGTCAAAAATATCCCAAGTGGCATAGATTTTATACAATTGTTTCCTAACGTTTATCGATCTCAATTGGTATTAAGGGATTCTAACAAAGTTGTCTGAAGAATGCGAAAAGGTCAATTAGAAATATAGTTTTTTTTATTTAGTATAAAATTATACATTTCTAAAGGTATAAAATACTCTATTAAAATATTTCAATTATGAATTATGAATTTTTAATTTTTAAAATTTTTGAAGGCTCAAATCAACAAATTTTTAAATGTTTATTGAAAATACATCACACACTTCCACTTTTTTTTAATATTCAAAAGAAAATATATATTTTCATAATTTTTATTTCAAGAAATTATACTGGATACTTCCCATTATCATTTATCCATAAATCATAATTTATATTTAGTGATTATAAGTCTTCACTAACATTTAGATGATACTTGTATTTCCACTAGTTATTAAGCATTGTATGAATAAAATTATCACACACTTTCTTCTCAATGTGAATAAATTAAAGATTGTGACTTAAAAAATTAAATTCCAAATATATAATATTGAAAAATATTCTCCTTTTCTCCAATTATTATGTTCAAATTATATCATATGGAGTTCAAAGTCTTTTCAAACCCTTATTTATCTAGAAATATTTTTCAAAATCCATAATGACATTTTATAATTTTCCTAATTTACATTATCTAGATAATAACATTTTTTGAAAGCCTTAAAATAATTTTTTATTGAAATGTGACTTGTTAAATCAATATTGATGAGATTTTTCAAATAATCGATAATGAAACATGAAACACCACTTTTTGGTATAGTTCATTTATTGAGGCTAAAAAACAAAGTTAAAAACTGGAAAAGCCAAACTAGTTTGTATCCAAACTGTAAACAATTCCTTCTATATGAAATTCACTAATAGCCAACATTAAGGAAGCTTTCATTTTTAACATTTTCATGGTAGATGAGTCATAATTTTCAATACCATCATCCCATAACTCATATAGTTTTGGATAAGAGTATAAATATTGATATCAATTTATCTTATAGTCATTTTATTGTGGGAATAATCATCAATATGATGAATGGTTTTTTTCACACACATCCTAGGAGGTAAATTATAAGTGAACAAAACCGTCAACCATGTGATATAATTATTAATTAAAGTACCAAAATGATTGAATTCAACAGTTTCCAATCCAAAATACACATTTTTATGGATATAAGACAAATCATGATATAATTAATCAAAGGTATTCCATTATTTTCAATATCTTGGATATCACATGAAATCATCCTTGTCATTGTCCACCAAATTACACTTTTTATGTTCAGCAGTTTTAAATGACAAAAAAATATTTTTAATAGTGGTTTTAAAGTAAATTAATGTAAAACATTCAGTGTAATTTTTTTTATTTGTGGTAGTAATTTGATTCATACTATAATAATTAATTATTAACTTACATATAAAAGAAAATTATATTTTTCACTCTTCTTTGTTTGAATGTTCTCCCAAGTATAACATAAAATCATTGGGACATACATACATATATATATATATATATATATATCTTTATATAATTATATCCAAAATTGATAACAAGATTATTCATGTCATAAAATTATGCAAGGATCTTGTATTTATCAAATGAATCGTGCAACAATTCTAATATCATAAGCATTACTTTATTGTCAATTTTTAATTGGAACTTAATGTGGTAAAACTTCTATGTAAAATATATTTTAAAATACATGAAACATACATCATATAATTTCATACTTACACCTTAAACTAATTTAGAGAAGTTATCTATTTTATTAGTTAATTTTTCCATTATATTAGTCTCCAAAACATCATCCTTTAATATGTTATCATCTTGATCTAGTTGTCCTATAATTTTTTAAGAATCATTCATATGTTAAATATAAATTTTTATATAAGTTAATGTGTTAAGATATTGATGGTATTTCCCTAGAGTTTTGAAAGAATCATTTTTCAAGTTTTTAATTTCATTATCCACTATTAATTATTAACTATTTCATTTTGATACTAGACATAAATAATAAAACATTCTGTAAATTCTGATTCCTAATTCCAAGTCAACTGCACATATTGAGGAGGATATCATTTCAATATAAATTAATTAAATAATTAATCTCACTTAAACCATCATTCCAAGTTACATTTAGGACATATACAATTTATTCTTCAATCCATGGATCAATTTACAATTTCAAAATTCAAAAACATCCATAAACCGTTGACATGGTTAGAAGTGTTTTAAAGTAATGAAACCGATATTATATTCATATGTAATCAATTTCCTACAATTTAAAATAAAAAATATAGTTATATAAATATATAGGTATAAACGAATACATTTTAGTTAAAATAACATGACACCCCAAAATCCAACATCCAAAAAATATTCCCATGAATGAAACCAAATATTACAGTGTAACAATTCTGACTATAAAAATCATAGTAGTAGAAAAAGGTTAACAATTATGACTATAAAAATTAACACATTATAAAAAATATATCCATAAATGAAAAATGAATTTTAAATTTAAAAGTCCCAAGTTTACCTCCCTTTCTATCTTTAGATTATTCTCTATTTATAAACCAGATAAAACATGAAAATTAAAAATATACTACAATAGCTATGGGTTATAAATCAGAGTTAAAAAATCATCCTTGTAAAACAAATATTATATTATTAACATTAATACAACATATTCAATACAAGGTGATGATTTATTCAATAATTATAAAAATACATTATAATGGGTTTAGGAGTTTTCCATGGAGATCAACCTCAGACTTATGTTATTAAATTTTTAGAAAATATTAGTAATGAGAATAGTATAATAAATTTATAAACATTAATTTCTTCAATATGAATAAAAACTTTTAAGGATGTTTTAAAGTAAATCTGGGCCTATAGTATGAAAAATATCATATAAAATCTAATATACACATCACTTATTAATCCTAAAAAATATTAAATGGATTTAAATTATAATAGAATTTAATTTAAGATATATTTTGGATTTTAGAGATATAATAAATAATTATTTATTTAGATACACACATTTATATTTTAGGTAAACATATAATGGATGTTAAAAAATATAAAAATAAGTTATTAAGTGGTATGAATTTTTTTTTGGGAGAAAAAAAATATTACTGGGTACTAGGAAACCTAGGTGAATAATTTAGTTATGATTTAATAAAATCAATAGTTTTTAGTAAATAAAATAGAAAAAATGTAATTTTTGTTACACAGTCATAGTATTGAGTGTAAATACCATAGTGAATGTAGTTTTTTTCAAAGGATTATTACACATTTTTAACTTAAAAGGGATAAAAATAAAAATAACTAAAATATTTTTGTGAAAAAACACATAAAAAGAATAATAAAATAATAATAAATATGTTTTATAAAAATTGAAATGAATAATTTTAAAAATTTACCAAAAAAACAATTATAAGAAAATAATAACATAAAAATATGTGGAATAAATTATTGAAATATTGATAGTGAAAAAACCAAAGAGTAGAAACATTCATCATGAAATTGAGAAAAAAAGTGATCAATCAAGTGATTGATCTTAGATAATTGGATCAATAATGAATAATTAAAATATTAAATTCCTAAAAGATATTATCTAGGATATATAAAACAATTTATAGGAATTATTATAATTTTTTGACATTTAATATCCTTCAATTGAATTAATTCTTTATTCCATGTCAGGTGAAGAATGAAGTCAAGTAAATTGAAATGTGTGAAATAAAAGATATCTTATGACTAAAAATTTTAGTGATAAAAAAATATTTTTTTAAACATATAATAAAAGATTATTTATTGATCAATATTTTATGATTAAGGGTTTTTCATTATTTTTAATTGATTTAAAATTATCATCACTTATTGTATCATAAATATTTCCATTTTTATGTTCATATAAGATGAGATAGAATATATAATATTAAATAAAATCATAGAAGTAAAATTTAAGAATGGAAATTATTAAATAAAAACCATTAATTTCATTAACCTAGAAAATTTTATCCTAGCATAATTTCCTAAACACAAAAATTTCATTATTAAGCAGAGGATGGGAGGTAGGTGATGAAGGAGGAATGTGTGAATGAATTGGTATTGATAAATCATGTTTGAGTTCATGGGGTGATGTGAATCAAGGGGGATCAAAGTGATGGTATAGATGTTGAAAAGATGATAGTAGTGATGATGAATTGGAGGTCAACAATAAAGGAGGAGTATAGACGACTTAGTGGTTTCAGTGGAGCATATTGATATTGTGGTGGTCAATAATGAAAGGGTGGTGATAGAGGAGTAGAGGTTGGAAACAGAGGAAGAGCATGGATGGATTAAGTCTTGATAGAATTGGGTTGAGACTAATAGGGGAGGGAAAAGAGGTGGGTTCTCTAATAAAACATTCAGCATTGATTTTAATAAAAAACAATACAAAATATTATTTAGAGATATTTTTTATTAAACTAACCACTAAATACATGACTTATAAATTATCTTAAAATCTCCACTAAAAAGGGTGAAAATCAAATTTTACCAGTAGTTTCTCAAACCATTTATAAATATATAATTATATTTATACATTTTATAGTGTTAGAATAAGTCCACATATACATTATTCTTGAGTGTGGAGTGTAAATTTTTTGATAAGATAGATCCAAATATAGGAATGCATGTTTAAGTAATAGTTGAGAAATAAACATGAAATAGAAGTGGAAATAGAGTGTGAATTCAATAATAAAGAATGATTAAATACCTAGGAAGAATTTTTTAGGGTAATTTTTAATTATTTTTAGTTAAACCATTTATTAATTGACATATTCAGTATTTTTTATCTAGATTAATGTATGTTTTCATTTGGAATATTTCTTGCGATGTTTTTTCTTGAGGAAAATTAAAGTGTGGGGAAATTTAATACCATTTGACTGAAAATCACTTTTTTATTTATAGCTAGGAAGATGGGCCTAGTCCCTCTATTATAAATAACCTCAAGGAGGATGAAAATGATGTAATCCAAGTGAGTTGTTTTCCATATATTTGGCACTCCCATGAAAGAGACCATAAGCTATTGAAAACAATTAGTCCCTCTCCTGAACGGCTGAGCCTTTTCAGAATGTCGTCACCAAAGTTAGTCTCCCTCCCAATATAATGGATGCTTTGGCCCAAGGTAGTTTTCATAGCACACCTTCTCATAATAAAAACGAGGTCCCATAGAGTCTCATTCATTCCTTTGACCATCTTAAAAAGAACTTCATAATCTTTCCCCATTTGTAACACCTGGAAGTCGTGCTCCCAAAAGACTTGGAGCCCAGTATAAAGTTCATGTGCCTCCACCCCCAGAGAATTTCCCAGACCATAGAAGGTGTTGAACACAACAAGAACATAAACTCACACATCGTGTAGGACTCCTCATCCTCTCATGATTTCATCTCTATGAGAGATTTCCATAGTGATTTTCAGTCCACTTGAAGGGGGTCTCATCTGACCCACCTACCACCCGAACATCTATGCGAAATAGGTCTATTGAAAATGCTGCACACCAGGCTTGAATGTTTAATCCCTTTCAGAAATGATATAACTCCATTAATACTACCTAATTTAGTGTATTTTTATATGATTTATATAGGATTAATGATTGGATGAAAAATTGGAGATTTCTTGGAAAAACTTATATTAATTACAGAAATTTGATATCACAGAAGATGTTTTCATAGGAAGAAAATTGTGGATTTTAAATAGTATTTTGAAGAGACAATAAGGAATTATAGTGTGATAAGAATTTACATTCCATGATAGAGATATATTAAAAAAACATAAGTGGATTCAGAAGAAACCATGATCTCATCCACATGTTTGATGTCATAGTTACTTGCATGTGAATAACTTGGATAGTATGAAGGATCTAGTTGTGATATGAAAAAGTAAAATCCGCTAAAATTTAAATTAAAGATATGTTAAATTAAATTCATATAGGATTAAAAATAAAAAATAAATGGTAACATAATAATCATTCAGACCTTAGTTAGATTAACTCCATTCTACTGCTTCTATGTAACATGTGTTAATTTTTTCATGGAGTTAAGGAGGATTAATTGTGTTGTGGAGGGATGAGTCATGTTTTTATGAGATATGAAATGTTTAGTCGAAGTTTATATTGGTTATGTAAGATATTCTCTAGGATAAGCTTTATGTATGTGAGATAATTCACTTTTTCATGAAATAGTTAAGGAACCATTAGTTTGTGATAAGGGACAATGCTACAAGATATAAATGGAAGATTAATTCAAGGATCTATCTTTAGTTTAAATGGAACTATAAGGATATGATAAATAAACCTTATGGGGTTATTTGAGATTAAATATAATGATATGATATTTCATTAAAATGTTATGGATTTTTTCATGATTCAATGAAATTTCAATCCAAAATATATTATAGAGAATCAATATGAGACCATTTCATAGTAGATTCTTGTTGTGTATTGAGATGATAAATAATAAGGGATATGTAAATATTTATAAATTACATCACAAATAATGTCCATTTCATCCCATTACACATTAGAGATAATATAATTAATATGGGATCCTAGAAGACTTGTTTAGGGTGTTGGTCCATGATATTAGAGGGTTTTGGATTTCAAAGAAGAAAATAATTTTCTTCCACTACAATGATGTTCATTGCACCATGAAGGGTTTGGTTAAGATATTAGATAGGATTTATATATTTAATTTTTATCTATTAATACCATGATTCATATAATTTCATAGTGATGGGTAAAAAGTCTATAAGTATGTTATTTCATTTAAATATTTAAAATAATTCTTAATTTTTTAGTTTTTATTCTCTTTATCCCTGTTTCTAGATTCTTGCCCCATTATTAATTCAAGTTTGTATTTTTCTAGTTTTATTTTTTACCCCAATCATATCTTAATATTATGAAAACAAACATGAGTGATTACTCTCTACAATGAGTGGCAAGTCACTTAAGGGTGAGGGATGAATAGTAAAAGGTTGAGTGGTTATTTTATTTTATTTGTTTGATTTCATTCATTAATATTCATTCTAATTAACAATGTCCTTGAGTCCAAATTTTATGTCATTCCTTAATACATCTTTAACAAAAATATTTTTAAGGAAGTAACTCTAAGGTAATTGAGTGGATTAAACTATCACCAGTAATCTTAATTCTTCATGTTCATTTAAGATCAATATTTATATTCTTATATTGTTTTATTCCTATCACTGATATATCTATATTTTCAGATCTAAAATAAATGGAATTGACCATTAGAAGTTGTTGATTTTAAAATTATCTTGCATTTATTTAATTCAACCTATTTATGAGTGAAAGAGATAGTCATCCTTAGTTGATCATACTTTTAAATTGATCCCTTGATAATAATTTATTGGTTTGTTTATTTATTTATTTTTGAATTTTTTATTCCTATTTCTAATTATAAAAACATTGGGGTTAACAATTAATGTAATCCAATACCTTAGATTACAATAAAACTTCTTGTGGATTCAACCTCAGATTGAACATATACTATTCCTTAGTGGTGAGTTATTTAGAGGATAATTTTATAAATTCTAAACTTGACAACCCTTCAGAAGTAAAACATATGGAGGGTGAATTAGTATCTTATATGACATTTAATGTAGATGGATCATTATTCAAAAATTAATATTTTATTCTTTAAAATAATCCAATATTGGATAGTTTGAACTCTTACCCTCACATTTTAATTAAAATTTAAGATAAACACTTTTATCCTGGATAAAAATTTATTTATCCTTATTAAAATTTCAATATGGTAAAGAATTGGACCAAATCATAAATCATGTATATCAAAAACATCATCTCAATTTATTTATAAAAAATCTTTGTTAAAAAATACTTATCTTATCATATAAAAGAAATGAGATAAAATACACAAACATTATTCTAGATACATCCAAGATTGAATTAATCATTTTTATTGGAAATATTAATAATTTAATCCTTTTACCCTTTATTTGAATGAAACCTATACCCTCTATAAATTCTTAATTTGGTTTTTAACTCCTATATATTAAATTTTTTTTCAATTATATATTTGGAATCATACCCTTTAAAATAAAATAATTAAACTATATAAAACTAATACATAATGTAAAATCTCAATAGATATTCTTAAAAATTGTTAGTTATTTAATAAAATTCCATGTAATGAAAATTTCACCCATATCTTTTAACACCTCTATTAGGTTTCAATAACCTAATCTGACAATTGTATCACCTAATATTTTCCCTTCTACCATGAAATTTTACTCATTTTTATTATTAACTAATAACAAGACTCCAAACATCTAATATCTGACCAAGTTATCCTCCATAATCTATAGTTATAAGGTAAAGTAATTTAACTCATTCATATATTCAAAACCATTATGAAAATAATGAAAAATGAGATCCAAATCCAAATCCTTAATAAAACCCATTAGTCTCTCTAAGCCATTAACATACCAATTCATATTTAATAAAAGATAAAATATTAAAGGTTCATTGGTAATTTTTTCTAAAGCCTTTGAAAACTTAAGTGAATATTTCCATGATTTATATAAGAATATATAGATCCTATTATTGAAAAAAATCAACATATGAATATTCAGAAAGGGGGTTCCCTAACACATAATATTTTACCTCTTTCTTAAGAACAATTATTAAGTTTATATACCAATCTAAGATGTTTCATTTCCTAATATATTATTTCTCTAAAATTTATCTCAATATCATATTAAATGATAATGATTTCATTTTATCTAAAATATAATATTTTTTATATGGGTATCATATTTTTAGAATAATTTAATAAGGATTTTTTAAAATATACTCCCCCTAAAATGATGACACATTTTAAATTACATATTATCCATTAGTGCGCTAAGATCCATATTTCATCATGACTTATCTCAACTAAGCCCATAATATAAGATATTTATGTATTTGGTATTCAATCATATCAATCATACCACATATGAATCTTGTATAGTTGAATGGGTAACTATTTTACCAAGTCCATCATATCGATAATCTTAAATCTATTCCTATGGTACCCTAACCGTTAGGGTTTCCCAACTAAGTGCATCCAAATATATTTCCTTTTATAAGATAATCCTGGTATGACCTGCTCAGTTTGATGGTTAAGTTCTTGACAAGTTTCTATTTAAAATGAAACCAACACTTATTATTTTAAGTGGTTTTAAATATCTCATAAACTTATCTCGTGTATTATATTTTTATATATGTATGATTATAATGATTTAGTTTTTAATATTTTTACTTTTATCAAAATGATTTATTTTTAAAAAATATTTATATGCAACTCTTTACACAACTCATATAATATATTACTAACCCAAATTAAATAAAAATTATATTTACATATATCAAAAAGTATATCATGCACAAAATATGTGAAACTGTTTCATGTAAAGTATTATAATCATATGAAATGAAAAATCCTAAAATGAGTAATCATGGATCAATAGGTATTCAACCCCAACTTTTTTAGAAAGATCCTAAGCTCTTAATATAGTGAGTTGTTAGCCCCAAATTCCCTTCAACACTCAAATAGTTTTATATGAGAATAATTTTCATGGTTTAGTGGGAACCAAATAATCACATGGACAATAAAGTTTCAAATTACTCTCAACAAAAACAAAACCAAACAACTATAGTGTTAAGATAAATTTTAAACCGAAATTTAATTTCAAATTGGATAGTCAGGGTAGAGCTGGAAGAATATTGACTAACAAGAGGTTGTCCTGAGGATTCATATCACCTTCATGCCATGTTCCTCAAACAATAATCAAGGGAACATTTTCATTACTCACTATCATCTCTGTTCATCAACATCTTGTCGTCAAAACCAACAAACCAATAGAGATCAGCAGCAATGGTAAGTTAACATGGTCATTGAGGATGAACACCAAAGCCAACAACACCAAACCGTATAAACTCTAGGTACAAGAATCAGAAATTCCAAAACCACCATTGAACAATATCAACATCACTGAAGAAGAAATTTTCCATAAGGAACCCCTACATCATTATTATAAGGACCCAATACTTATTCAATCCATAATTTAATTTTTAAAAAATATATCATTTTATTTTATTCTAGAATATTTTTTCAGGTTTATAAATTTAGATAATTAGGTCATAACTATTATATAATATACCCATAAATTACAATTTGGACACTTCCTTTTAGTATCCATTTTCCCACAATACAATATATTTAAAATAAAATACATTTTCTTTTCATGAAAAATCTTTAAAATTTTTAACATTATTACTTCGTTATTCCTATGTATCCTTAAAACCTAGGAAAATAATTTTAAAAAATGGAATTACAAAAAAATCTTGGTAAGGGACATAAAAATTAACTTTTTTAGTCCATTTTAAAACCAGGAGATCATAAAATTGAATTTTATTTTAATAAAATAAACATTAAGATGAAATAATCATTTACATAATCATTAAATCATCTTACATCATAATTTTTTTCATAAAACTCTTTATAATAAAACTTAAGGGAAATATAGTAACCATAAGAGTTTCTTATAAAACATGGGAACCAATGAATTTTTTTTAAACATACATTTTTACCCAAAAAAGAATAATTATTAATTTAAAACAAAATATCATCATCTTATCATTAAAAATAAAATTATTACCCCAAAAAATCATTATAAAGCATATAAAGGTCATGTAGGTTCATTGGGATATCATCTTCATAGAACCATTACTAGTGGAATAACCAATAAGGTAAACATGAAACATAATTCCCCAGATAACATAATCATTACCTAATGATTTGGAGTGTCAAATTAGAATCACCCATTAACATTGCTATATAACGCTCACTCAGATCCATAAATAATGTACAAGGACCATGAAATTCATAAAAAAAATATTTCATTTTTTTATCAAAATGATAACAATATCCTTTTAAACCAATAATTAATTGTTTTGGATTTTGATATAGCCCTTTTCATAGAAACACACTTTTAAAAACTAAAATATCTAGAACAAAGGGAGGGAGGGTTTTAGTTTTAATAAAACATGGAATATTTTAAATTAATCAAAGTATAAAATAATGGTTATGGTTGCCGAAAATAACAATCGACGTCGTATACGTTAAAAATGAACATTATATTGTCCTTTTGTAATGAATGTAAAAACTCTCTATATAATATATATAAATTATTTCCTTTTGAAAATATTTTAAATAAATTAAAAATGTTGCATAAAATTTCCTTCATAATTCATTTATTTCTATATAAATACATATAATAAGGATTTTTAAGAATATGTACATAGAAGAACATGATTTATAAAATAAATCATTAAATTTTTTAAAATTAGGTTTTTAAAGTAACTTGTATCGTACCTCGAGTACATCTCATCATATCCATTATTTATCTTCATGAATAATAAACTTATGTTAATTGTTTAATTTATTAATAACCTTCTTAAAGTTTATTATTCTTTTTATTTTTTTATTTCCATGTTATGTCTAATTACTTAATCAATTAAGTTCACATTGGATATTTTGATGATATTTAACTCATATGTCCAAAGAGTGTTTGGTAAGTTAACTATGGTCAAAGAGGTTACTATTAAAACATATCCAAAATAATAGTCAAGAAATAATTATAATTTTTATACATAAATTATAATTTTACAACCAACCATGAAATATGATTATGAAAAATTAATTTTGTTACAATCATAGTGTTGATAGGTCATACATATGTATAAGTAACATTTCCATTTTTCAAAGAACATGATAGAAATAAATTAAGTGTTATTTTATCATTAGATTATTATTATTATATCATAAATTTTATTATTATTTATTTAAATAAACTTATATATATCATTAATATGAAGTGGTATTAAAAAATTAATTACATTACTTCATGGAGGTGGTAATCCACATGTACACATGAACGACGTTATAATTTTCCAATGGATGAAAAAGTAAGAAGAGGATGATATACAATATTTATATAATGAAAATTATTACATAAATATAATATATATATATATATTAAATACATAATTATAACTAGTAGTGATAGGTGGTGATGGAAAAAAATTACATCGGTTCTTGAGGCGGTAGTTCGTTGTACAAATGAACGACGGTTTCATTTCCCATTTGATGGAAGGATATGGATATATGTTATGTAATTAAAATAAAACATATATATAAATATATTCAATATACTAGTTCCATTAATGAATAATGTTTGAATATGATTTTAAGGAGGTAGAAGAATAAATAAAATGAAAAAAAATCAGTTATGAACTATAACTCTTCTTTAGAAAACCACTTTAAGTTTATACCTAAATACCTCCTAGGTCTGATTTTTTTTAAAAACCGTGGACTCTAAGTGGATTGGAGGGATGAAAATATGGGATTTTTTAGATATTTTATGAACCAAAAATATTTTTATGTGTGGATAAAATAGGATAGGGGTGTCTTTTTAAAAGTGCGGGAGAGGACACACATTGAATTTTAAACAGGATTAAAATATATTAATGTCGTAATCATAAAGAATAGCTCACAAATGGATCATTTATGAATATGATATTATATAAGGTAAAAATATGGCCATAAAAAATAATTTATACAAGTTTATAGCTTATTTTAACCCTTATCATTTAAGTTTAATCCCCCCTCCCCTCGGTAAACATGTTTTAACCTTTACCGACGAAAATGATTTTTATTGTCTTTACTGTTCATTATAATAAAAAATTAAGATGTAATTATTACCAAATATTAATTATATTTATTTTAAATATTGAATCCATTCTATCAATTAGTATAATTTAATTTAAAATAAAACCCGCAAAATGTAATGAAAAAAAGTTTTTCATAAAAATGTAGTCTTAAGTATAAAATATTTTTATGTAAAAAAATTATAAAATTTAGTAAGAAGACCATATTTAGATTATTGATAATATAACAGAACAAATTTTATTTTAAAATAATTTTCAAACTAAATGGAACTTTTTAAATACTTGAAATGAAAATATAGTTTTTAATAAAAAATAATATTTTCACTTTTAATTGAAAAATTTGAATTTAACAAAAAAGATCTAAAAATAAAGAAAATATAATTTTGAAATGATGAATTTAAAAATTATTTCATATGTTTAAAATAAAAATTCTAAAATTTGGAAATCATACTTTTAAATTAAAATTTATGATACATAAAAATAGAATATGTAATAATTAATCTATTTCCTTTTTTATTGAAAAAATACATAATATTTTTATAGTGAATATAAATCTATAAAATATAATTAATGGATATATATTTGGTATGAAATTGATTTAATATTAAAATCATCTAGATTGTGACATTATACCCTAATTTGAAATTGCATCCTCGCAATCTTTTTAGTACTTAAATATATTGGGATATTTTTCCTTCATAGCATTTTTTTATTCCCATGTTGCTTCATCAATCATATGGTTTTCCCAGAAAAAAACTATAACCAAGGGAATCACCTTATTCCAAAAAACCTACTCTTTATATTTAAAAATCTAAATGGGTATTTCTCTATATGAAATTTTTTCTTCCAATTATATTATTTGAGGGCTCAAAACATGATATGCATTTGGAACATATTTTCTTAATAATAAAACATAAAACCATCATGTACCAGGTAGAAATTTAGAGGTAATACCACTTAATAAAAAACTACTCCAAAATTCTCTATCATTTTATATGTTTCAATGAACCGTGAAATTAACTTTACCTTTTTACTAAAACACATAACACTTTTTCATAGATTACATTAAGAGAAATCTGATCACCTACAACAAATTAAAGATATTTCCCCCGATTATTCGTATAAATTTCATTCCTTCTCTGAGCTATATTTATATTCTATTGAATCATATACACCTTTTCAACCATTTATTCTACCAATTCTAGTCTCAAAAACATTATTTCATCTACTTAATTCTAGAAATATGAATTCTGACATCAAGTTCTATATAAATCATCAAAGGGTATCATATTTATACTGGAATAAAAATTATTATTATTAAAAAATTAAACTAATGAAAGATGTTAATACCAACTTTCCTAATAATCCCTTGAAAACGATCAAAATATACATATCAAAGTATGAATATTTATCTCTAAATTTCAATTATGTTAAGTATAAAAAGTTGTACTAAAATAGACTTATGAATAATATTCCAAAAATTAGAGGTAAACCTGGGATTACATTCAGATACAATAGAGAGAGAAACTCCAGGTAACTTGACTATCTTCTTGGGATACATTAAATAAAGATAATCTAAATATATATTATCTAATATGAATCAAATAAAAAAATTTAGTTAAATTAAACAATAACCCATATCACATTATTACCTCAATATTTCTTTGGTAAACTAACAAATAATACATATATATATTTTCCTACTTCCACTATATAATTGGAAATGGCTAAATCATATCCTTTGGTAATTTTCATTATTATTTAACTTTTTGATAAGTCAAACACTTCATGGTAAACTCAAAAATTTATCTTTTCATTCCATCCCACTATAAAATTTCTATAAGGTATTTATAAATCTTAGTATTACTAGGATGAATGGAAAACAAAGAGATATGAGCTTCAATTAATAATTATTTCTTCAAATAGAAATCACTTGGTACACATGAAATATTTCCAAATATAGTAGAATCTTTTTCATCAATATAAAATCTTGGGAACTTACCCTTCTTTATAGATTCTACCTTTTCATATAAATAATGATCCTCCTTCTAAAATTTCTTAATTCATTTTAACAAAGACAATTAAACAGATACATGAAAAAAATAGAGTAAATTATTTCACTCACAACTTCTAATCCAATATTCATCAAATAATTAACCAAATGGTCATGTTCCAAACATAAAATGATTAATAACGCATTTTCTTTCTGACTTAAATCATTAACTACACTGTGTGATTTTCTTGGATAGTAATGAATCTTGCAATCATAATCCTTAATTAGTTTAAGTCATCTTCTCTATCTCATGTTTACCTCTTTCAATGATAATATATACTTTAAACTTTTATGATAAATATATATTTGAAACTTAAATCTATATAAATTATTTCTAAAATTTTTTATAGAAAAAACCCAAAGAATATAGTTTAAGGTCATGTCAAGGATAATTTTTCTCATTAGCTTTCAATTTTCATGAATCATAATTAATTACCTAACTATTCTAAATTAGAACAGAACCAAATCCCTTTAAAGAAGCATCTTTGTAGATAAATTTTTTTAATTTTTTGATATCATAACAAAAATTAGATTATTCACCAATCTACATTTCAATTCTGAGAAACATTCATCACATTACTCTATCTAGATGAACCTAAATCCTATTAAAGTTAACTTAGTTAGTGGGGTAGATAAATGATAAAAAAAATTTAACAAACCATTTGTATTAACCTACTAAACCATGAAAAATATGAATCTATATAACATTTTTAGGTCTTTTCCACTCCTAAACCACTTTAGTTTTAGCTAGATTAATAGTTATTCTATATTTATTTAAAATATTTCCAAGGAACTAAATTTATCGAAACTAAAAAGCATATTTACTAAATTTTCCATATAATATATTCTCTTTCAAGGTTTTTTGAAAAACCCTAAAATGTTTCTAATGATTATCATAAATTTTAGAATATATCAGGATGTCATTAGTAAATACAACCACAAATTTATCCGATAACTCATGGAAACATTTATTCATAATATCCATAAATACAATTGTATAATTTTTCAACCCAAATGAAATAAATAAAAACTAATAATTACCATACTTTTCCAAATATTATGTTTTAAAAATTTTAGCCTCATTCACCTTCAACTGATGGTACCTATACTAGAGATAAACCATTAAAAAATAATGCTCTCTCTAAAGCTAACACAATATCCCTAGATGGTCCAACATTTTTTGAAGTAGTCACACAATATTTATCTACACCATCTGGTTATTATATTTTTAAATTCCATAATTTATTCCAATATTCCAAAAAATTAATTTCTTAATGACCTATTTTATTACAATTAAAATGTATTACTCTTAACATTTAATTGGTTGATTGATCATTACTATGATCTTTTTCATTGTATTCATGATCCAAATTTCTAAACTTACAAAATGAAAGACACTTACTTGGTTTTATAAGAAATTCTCTAGGGTTCCTTTTACCACACTTATCATAAGTTTGAAACTTTATTTTAATACCTTCAATTTCCTTGATTGATGTTTCCCATTTTCATTCCACCCAGACCTATTCTTTAGATTATTTTTATAAGATACAAGATCATTGGAAAGTTATATTTCTACCTTCTCATGAAATCTAATGATTTTCTCATAACTTTTAAATTCATAAGATTCTAATCCCCTTTTATATCTTGGATTTAATCCTAAGTAAAACTGATTAATTTTACTACCAATATCCTAGATATAGTTTGAAACATACCATTTCAAGCGAGTGTGGTTTTCTTTATAAAAAACCACCAAATCTTATTCTTTATACCTCAATTCCATGAATTTATTTTCCATCCTAAGTCGAACATCCTTAGGAATATATTTCATAAGGAAAATATTCATAAATTATTCCCATTACAAGGCATACATTTCTTTACTTTATATGTTATTTTTAACCATTTAACAACATTGATCAAATTTAACTTCATCACGATAAACAGAAATAGTTACATTTTCAAGTTATAAACGACCCGTGACTTTTAATATCTTCTCCATGTATTTAACCCATCTTTCATATATCATAGGTTCATATAATCCACTGCATATTAGAGTTTTTTTTTTCATAAAATGCTCCACTATAGACATGTTCCTCTGAGGTGAATGTGGTTTCTCTCTCTCATGGATTCCACCACAATTTATATCTTATCAACGAAATGATCACATCATTAAAGTACTCTATTCTAATTCCAACCATTCTAGTTTTCTGATTTGGAAGGATATTTCCCTCTTGGTGACTTCCTACTTCACCTTCCTCTTTTCATCTGTTGAAAAAAATTCTGAACATACCAAGTTTAGATAAAGAAACATGGTAAAATTAAAATTTCATATCATGATAAATATAAATTAGAATTTATTAAGGGTAATTAATTACATTATCCTAACCACTTAAATTAGCTAAAAACTCCTCTAATACCAACTATAAGGACACAATCCTTATTTAATCCATAATTTCATTTTTAAACAAGAATTCATTTTATTGCATTCCTAGAGATATTTTTAGGTTTAAATATTTAAAAAATTATTTCATAAATCTTACATAATAAACCCATACATTATAAGTTGGATACTCCCTCTTCGTATTCATTTTTCCACAATATAATACTTTTAAAATGAAACACATTTTCTTTTCATGAAAAATATTTACGATTTTCGACTTGACTTATTCTTTATTTTGACATATCCTTAACACATGTGAAAACCCATTTGGAAGCATAAGATCACAAAAATATTAGTAACGTACATAAAAAAGAGAATTTGTTTGTCCCTTTTAAAACCATCACATCATAAAAGTGAGTTTTTATTAAATAAAATTAACTATGGGCTCAAATAGTCATTTACTTACTCTTGAAATTATTTTCACTACCCTAAGTTATTTATAAAACACTTTATATGAAAATATAATTGAAAAATCATAATAATGAGGGTTTTCTAGAAAACATGATAACACATAAAAAATATGTTTCCTAGAACATACCTTTTTACCCCAAAATAGAATAATCATTCCTTTAAAACAAAATTTCATTAGAATAAATTTTTAAATAAAATGATTTACTTTTAAACTCATTATAATAGATATAAAACTCATGTATGTTCCTTGGAAAATTTTCTTCAAAGAAACCTTAAAACAACCCTTAAAATTGGAATAACCAATACAGTCAATTTCCAACATAATTCTTCGGAGAACATAATCATTACCCAATTAATTAGAGATCTATATCAGGATCAACCATTATCATATCTATATAGGTGTCACTCATCATTCATAAACAATTTACATGGAATATAAAATTCATGAAACACCTAAAATATTTCATTTTAATCACAAAATAGATAAAAAATATTCTTTTTATCATATAAGTAAATCAAATTTGGATATTGATATATCCATTTTCTTTAAAGCCTAATTTTGTAATATAAAATAACCAAAAAAAGGTATGGAATTTATTTAATTAAATAAGACATGGAATATAATAAATTAATCCAAACACCAGATAATATTTATAGAATTGGTAAAAACATGTTGACATCGTATACATTAAAATAGAATATTCCTTTGGCATTTTGTAAAGAAAGTCAAAATGTGCTGTATAAAATGCATAAAATGATTCCTTTTGATTTTTTTTTAATAAAATAAATAAATTCTATCTAAATTTAGTTTATAATTAATTTATTCCCACGTAAATAAATATTATTTTTTTATGAATATATTAATGGAATAAAAATAATTAGAAAATAAATCTTTAAAACATTCAAAATATGATTTTATAAGTAAATTGCCCCTTACCTCAAGTCTAACTCAACATGTATGTTCTATATATTCTGAAATAATACACTTTTCTTAGTTATTTAATTTATTAAGAGAATTTTTCAAATATATTATTCATTTTATTTTATCTATTACCATGTTATAGACAATTAATTAATCAATTAAGTTCATGTCTGATGTTTTGATGATATCCAACTCATATATCCAAAATAACTATGGTAAGTTATATATGGTCAAAGAATTCAGTATTCAATAATATAAAAAATAATAATAATGAAATAATTATCATTTTTATACATCAATTATTATTTTAAAACCATCTATTAAATATTATTTTGAAAAATGAACTATTTTACAATTATGGAGATGACATGTCATACATACGCATGAGTAACGTTTATATTTTTCAATGAACATTATAGAAAGAAGGTAAGTGTTATATTATATTTAAATAATAATTATTATATCATAAATATCAGATATATTTTTTAAATATTCTTATATATATAATCTATGTGATGTGGTCATGAAAAAAGAATCACATCGCTTTTTGGAGGTGGTAATCCACAAGTATGCATGAATGACATTATCATTTTCAATGCATGAAAAGGTAAATACGTATATTGTATATTAAATTTTCATAATGATAAATATTTATGTAATATAATATATATATATATATATATATTAAATCTTTTATTATAACCAACAGTGAGATGTGGTGATAGAAAATGAATTACATCAGTTTGCGAGGGGAAAGTTTTCCATACACACGATCGATAGTTTCACTTACCATTTGAAGGAAGAATGAGATGAATATATTTTATTGAATTAAAATAAAAACAACTCGTTATATATATGAAACTTATTTTATTATCTCATCATCTTTGAAAAATATTTTAATAGGTTAGAAGAAGAATGAAAATGAAAATGATCAGTTAAGAACAATACCTCTTCTTGGGACAACCTATTTAAATTTATACTTAAATTCATCATAGGTTGGTTTTAGTATAAAAATAGAATATAGGAATTGGGTAGGGATGTAAATAAGCAGTTTTAGTAGGTATTATATGAACCAAAAGGCTTTTTAATTGTGTATAAAAGAGGACAGGGGTGTCCTTTTATAAGTGGGGGAGGGGACACAGTTGAAATTTTTAAAAATATTAAAATATATTATTGTATTACTCAAGACAAATGGATCTAAAATGGACCATTTATCAATATGAGAAAATATATTGTACAAATATGGCCATAAAATATAATTTAGACAAGTTGATAGATCATTTTAACACTTATGAATTTTGTTTGACTTCCCAATAAAAATATTTTAACATTAACTATGGTAACATATTTTTATGGTTTTTATAATTAATATTGACAAAAAAATCAATTTGAAATTATTATCTAATATTAATTTTTATTATTATGGATATTTAATTAATTTTTTAAAATTTAATTCATAGAAGTTTCATAATTTACTTTAAAATTAAACAAGAAAAATGCGACAAAAAGCAGTTTTCTAGAAACAATGTCTTATTAAGTATAAAAAGGTTGCGTGAAAAAAACATGTATAAAATTAATTCTAAATACTATAAATGTATTATAAATAATAAAAATTAACTAATTTTACTTTGAAACCTTTTTAAAATAAAATTTAACTTCTTAAATGCCTGAATTGAATTAGAACTTTTTAACAAAAATAAGTATTTTTCGGTATTTAATGAAAAATAGAACTTTTTATAAAATTATATAAAAAACTTAATAAAATAATATTTAATTGATAAAATTAAAAATTATATACTTTTGTAAAATTTCAATTCTAAAATTTAGAAATCAAGATTTTAAATATAACCATATAATGCATAAAAACCAAATTAGTAATAATTAAACTATTTCATTTTTGATTAAAAGGTTACTTTATATTATTATAGTGAATATAGATATATAAAATATAATTAATGAATATTTATAAGCTAGGAAATTTTGTTACTATTTACATCACTCAGTCTATTACAGTTGTCGAATCATTAAAGAAAATCATGAAAAAATTCCCTCCATCTATAGTTATTTACCTAAAGGAGACTTCAATTCCATCATTATTCTAAAACCTAATATTTATAAGCTATACTAAACCTATAAATCCAATATCATAACTCATGAATAATCCAATTTCATGGTAGCGGAATAAAAAAATCAATTAACAAACCAAACATGTGACTCCTTAAATGTGTGTGTGATAATATGAAGAAGTAGTTTATCACTTTTATCTAAATTATACATCCATTTAAAATATAACAAATTATATTGATGAATAAAGAAGGGAAAATTTAAATAAATGAAAATTTCAAATATTTGTACATGTGATATAAATTTAGGAAAAAATTCATAACATGAATCAATTATAAACACTTTATAATTTAACATACATTATAGAAATTATATAACATAAAAAACATGTACAATTCACATTTTCTATAATATAAACTATTAAATTCATAATTTATATGATATTTAATATCAACACCTTAATATTAAAGATATTATATTTTCATGGAAATTATTATAATATAATATTTTAATATTTTATGTAAACAATTTATATAAACATAGCATTTCATATTTTTAAACAATTCCTTTCAATATAAACATTTTATAAATTATTTACCATGTAAATCCACTTTTAACATATACCACATCTACCAAAACATTATTTTTATTGTTTAAAGTCACGTTTATAATCATTTTGGGACCTCTAGGAACGTGTCGGTGAAGGTTTTTAGAAATTTTATCCAAAAATTAAATTTTGTAAAACCTATACTCACCATTTTGGTTTATGAAATTAACCTTGACATAGTGAATCTCATGTGATAGTTATTATTTTAGGGAATCACCATATACATTTTGGATAAAAACTATTTATTTTGAGGTATTTATTTTACATAGAAACCATTTTGACATAGCCATCCATTTTGGGATGACTAGGGCATAGTTGAATTGGCTATATCGTAGTGGTCTTATGAAATCATATTTCATATAATCCATTACCATTTACACTAGTGAAAAGACATTTTGGCCTATATATTTTTCAACTCCTACCATGATATTCACTGTCATCATGGTGCCCATAACCATGACATAATTTTTTAATAGGCATGATGTAATAGTATCAAAAAAATGATACTTGTTTTCTCATGTGACTTTTTAAGTCATTTTTCTTAAACATAATAATTTTATAATAAATTTTATAAGATCGTCATTACATTTATGTCATGGTTCAGAAAATTTCAATAACTATTTTATTTTTAAACATTGATATATTTTGTTTCCTAGGATTATCATTTTTCTATTTTCTTCACCGTTCAATAATTGAATACAATTGAGATGAAATATGATCTAATACCAATTATAGATTTTAAAGGTAGAAAATATCCAAAGTAGTATAAAATGTCAACTAAAGCCTATAAATCTATAGTTTATTCCATTCATATTGGATAGAATAAAAAAATTACAGACCACATAGATTTTATCTTATAATCTAAATCTTTTCAATCTCGCCATTATGAGCTTGTTAGTGATAACTAAGAAGCATCCAATGAGCACCGTACACATATGGTTTTAATAGGCTAGATATATCTCCAAACACTTGGGGATGATCCTATATTTCCAACTATTGTATATAACTATGGGTTAAATATAAAGATAGTGATATAAAAATATAGATTAAAATTCAAGGGGAATTATTTGAAAGAAATCACATAGATAATATAATGGTATTGGACTCCATATATAGGCACTAAGGATATGCATCAATAACTCAAATGTTTCATAAACATTTAGAAATATATGTTAAGGTTACAAACTATTTATTTCATATGAACATGAATAATGAAATGTTTAACTCCTCAAACCTTTTGTATATCATCATCAAGAAGATTTTAAATTATTATTGTATGATAATCAATTTAACATGATAGATTTTAAAAGGAGAATAATTTCAAGCCATAACATAGTTACCATTTCTATATTTTAGTCCACACTAAAAGAGACCATGATGTGGTCTAAACAACCAAGTCAAGGTTGATCCCATAGTAAAAAGAACATACGTTATTAAAAAATGTATGGATAAGCCACATATTCCTACTTAAATATATTATTAATTGTTTTATTATCATATTATTAATATATAAATAATTTTAACATCCAACATTACAATTTAGACATTATTAATCACAAATAAAGATTTATGAGCTATAATGATTTATAACTCATAAAATTATTATGAAATATTTCTCTTTAAATGGTAAATTTTTTTATTCCCTTGAATTTACTTTATATGGATAATATAAAGAGTCTCATTTTTTGTGTTTTTTTATCATTAAAATTCTTTGAGACTCCTCAAAATAAAACATATCTTTCTCTCTTCACCAATCCCTTTATACAATGTTCTAGTAAATGTTAAGGAAGAGAAAATCTTTCCAAATCATTGGGAGATTCATCCATTAAATGGATACCCTAAGAGGAAGTATCTCACTATATTCTTCTCAGTGATCATTATCAAGATCATGTGAAATAAATTTAGTGGATTAAACATCAATAGAGAAAATTTTAATCATTATTTATTTATTTTATTCAATAAAATTTGAATAAAGATCCTATGGTTTTTAAGGTTTAGTTGATGTTTTCTAATAACATTATAAAAGTGTTATATGACCCCACTCCTAAGAAAATTAGTACTATCAAGTCTATTTAAATCATATTTGGATTGATTCTTAAAATGAATAAAAAAACTGGAAAATGGTATTTCTAGGAAAAAAAACTAGCCATGTTTAAAAGAGGTGTGGTTCTTGAAATTTTATAAACCATGAAATAAATGTTATGTAAAATGGTTGTGGGATTATAAAAGTAATAAGTCCATGATTTCATTTATAAAAAACATCTATGGAAATGTTTCATAGAAAACTGAGTATATTTGTTTGGTATTTCAACATCCTGGTTATCAAGACATTACATCATGGTTATGGGAACCATGATGATAGATAAAATCATGGTAGGTGTTGAAACATCATATCCAAAAATTGATTATAATTGGTTGAAATGGTTATGGTTTGTATGAAATACAATTTCATAAGACCACCATGGAATATCCAATTTTTCTATCTTATAGTTAGCCTAAAATAGTATGGAGAATCCAGAATAGATTCTATCAAAAACTACTTCCTTAAAATGGATTGATTCTAACCTAAATCATTTTGTTTTCCCCTTATAAAGAGTTATCACTTGAGGGTTGTCCCCAATATTTAAAACACAAAAAATAACTATAGTGTGAGTGATTTTAAATAAAATTAATTTTTGTTAAAATTCTCAAAAACCTCCATCAAATAAGACCCATAAAAAATTCTTTATTAGATGTGATCTATGTTGAATGTGGATTTACATTATGTATAATTTATAAAATGTTTATAAATTATAAAATCATGAAACATATAAGTGTTTATTTTGATTTATGAATTGTCTGT
Source organism: Viscum album (assembly GCA_963277665.1). Taxonomy (NCBI): domain Eukaryota; kingdom Viridiplantae; phylum Streptophyta; class Magnoliopsida; order Santalales; family Viscaceae; genus Viscum; species Viscum album. Next base: position 92,076,878 of record OY728130.1, on the reverse strand, counting down.
AAATAAAATATAATTTTTTTACATTAAAAGGATTTATTTGAAAAATATGTGATGTTAAGTTTATATAAATTGTTCACATAATATATAAAATTTTATTATAAAAATTTCATAAATATCTTGAATTTTGAGTAATAAGGAGTTCTTTATAAATACCATGTAAATTAAGAATATGAAAGAGTTCATATTAGAATAAATTTGAATTTTATTTATTTATTAATGTTGTGGAATGTCCATAAAACACTCCAAACTTATAAATAATATACAATTTTTTAATTTATGAAATGTTCGTAATCTATTTATCTCATGACTAAATTTTTGAATTATTCATTTTTTAAGTATTATTCCAAAATTTAATCATTGATATAAATTATTTATATTATGAATTGGTGTATTCTTTAATTTAAATGCATTTAAACTACTTTCACAAATTACTATACATTCATTTAAGGAGTTATATAATAGGTATGATAGTTAATCTTTTTCTTCTACCTTCATTATATATTTTTCATAGGTTATGTTCTTGAGTTAAGAATAAAATTATTATTTATATATATATTAAGTATTATAGTTATAATGGAATTGAATTATATCTTGAGTAAATAACCATGGGTAGAGTTAAGAAGTTAATTATTATTTATATATATTTAGTATTATAATTTTAATGGGATTGAAATATTATGTGAGTAAATAAACATAGGTAGAGGGACATTGGGTCACATTACTCACTCTCCTTGGAGGTTAGGCCTTTTCCAGAAAAGTGGGGGATAACTACATATCACATCATACTCACTCTTGTGGGGATTGATGATTTCACATGATTATAAAACTGAACATGAAATTATTTTATTTATCTTATGCATGGGATACATTAGGACATGTATAAATTATTTTAATTTAATTTGGGTTATTAGAACAAGTTAGGAGAAGTGTAAAGAGTTTCACATCAATATGGTTTGAAAAAGTATATTTGGTTGAAGGGATATACATTTAAAGCTATATCATTATAAGATTTCATACATGTAAAGTAAATACATTAGATAATATATTAAGATAATAAATCACCTTAAAATAGTAAGGGTAAGATAATAAATCACCTTTATGATCCAACTGGATATATTTTTCAAAAGAAAATTGCTCATATATTATCTTGTATAAGTGGAGAAAGTTATGGGGGGATTAATAGGATTACAATATTGTATTTGGTATATTATTTGGTATAAAATTATATGAAAACCCTAAATATTCAAATACTATAAGAATAAATTTTATCTTATCCTTATGATAAATTGGATAACAAGTTGTGTGCTTTGAAAGTCCAAGTAGAACAAATGGCTACACTGATAGGGGAAGGGGTGAATCAATGTAACACTATTTTTACAATTTTTATTCTCTAATATTAACCTATATTTTTAGTTAAGACTTAACCCTATCATGTGCTTTGAACTCATACTCACCTTAATTTTTAAGCAAATAACATGAAGGAAGACAATAGTATTATAAGGTTCGACCACAATGTTTGATCCTACTCCTTCCTACAATAGGTTTTTATCCATGGATAAATTTTTTTCACTAATATATCATTTTAAATACAAGTGTTTCGTATTAGTTATTATCCGAGGACCATGAATCCTAGTACATAAATTACTCCCATGGTATATACTATGTCTTGATAGGTCCAATAAAAGATAGGCAGTGCCAAATGTTATTGGGGTATTCTTTAAGAACAACTATTTCAGAATCTACATGTTGACTGCTCAACTCACTACATGAAAAACCCTTTATTGGATTAATTGTATTATTCTATAAAATTCAACAATGGAAATAAGGAAAAAATAGATCTTATTATAAAATATACCGCAGGTATAGTCAGTCACTTCTTCTCATTTTATCTAAACTCAATTCTTTACACCACAAGATTCATCATGCTAAATTACATATTTATCGGTAGAAAATTTTTTCTTTATTTGATAATTAAATTTTCATATATATTTGTACATTAATTTATCATTTATTATTACATGCCTAAATTATTATATAATAATGTGATTCAATATTAATAAGGAAAAACATTAAAGGAATCATAGTAATTCCATATTCCTCAATCTTTCTTCCAAAATTGTTCAAAATGATCAAGTAGGTATTCTCCTCTATGATCTCATAAAAATAACATATCTTAATTAATATTTTTCTTTGATAAAATAGAATCATCTAACATAATAATTGAACACGTCACAAATAATATTTTTCACTCTTAAACACACTAAAAATATCGAATTTATATTTATACATACACAAATACCCAACAAAATTAATTACGACATAACGCATATAAAAAATATCCCAGACATTCAAAAAACTCAACTATAATCACTGATTGAATAAAATATTATTTATTGTTTGAATAATAATAAATTAACATCCTAATAAAACATCTTTATTATTATTGAAAATATAATAAATTTATTTCACATTCACTAAGATCTCCCTCATTTGGTTGTACCCATTGATGATCTTGTTCTTCATGATGTGGGGATCATATACACCTCATGTTTCTTGAATAATAATTTAAATGTTATATTTCAATCATTAAATAATAGTTCTTGAATCACCCAATTTAAAATTTTTCTTTGGAAATTAATTCTAGAACTGATATTTCCACCAGGTAGAATTTCTAAAAATTCCCAAAGTGTTCATTCTTACGTGGTTGGAATGATGGTTACATAGATATTTTTTAATGTTTGCATAAATGTAAATCATTTCTTCATAGCTTAAAATCATGGTTTCACATACCACAATGATTCTTATGAAGTGGATTTAAGGGTTACACACATTAGCATGATGGTTATTCAAAAACTAGATAATCCTTATGAAAACTATAGATGATGGTTACACATATAGGATTCATGTTTACATAAAACTCATAATGCAGCCGAAATTCAGTCTTCCACTCCAAAACATAGAATTATGTATTTAAGATTATAAAAACTTCAAACAACTTCATTAACCCCTCAATAATTTTATTTTATCTTAAAAACAACAATGACTTTCTTGAAGAAAAAAAATAATCAACATGTCTTTAAGAAAATGCTCTAAAACTAAGGGTTCTTCAATCCCCCCTTTAGATTTATTATCAATCCTTTTCCAAATATTTCCCAAGTTACTAAAACTCATTAATAATTTTTATAAAACTACTCTTGAATCACTAAATCACAGTATATCACAAATGAGATGCATCTTGACACCACGCCAAAGGATAATGTAGTATTTTTAAAGAATTTTATATTTTAGTGACGATAACTATTTGGAAAAGTTATTTAAATTATTTTCCTCATAATATATTATAATGAATCAAATAAAAAGTCCATGTTTTTCAAAAACCATGGAAATGTTCATAAAAATGACGTGCAAAATCCTCCTTTGAAAATTTTCTACCCCTTTGATATAGAAGCAAGAGGTTTGGCACTTTTATTCTCCCCCTTAGACAACACAATCCAAAGGTTAAAGGGTATAATAGTTTCTACACACTATTAAGTGATAGGCGTAGGATAAACATGGATATTTATCTTTAACTCAGAGAAACTCTCCTTTGAAAATTATATTGTGAAAATATCTTCAACATATTATTTAATACCAATAAAATCAAGTTTTACATCTTCTTTATCCACATTCTCTTTGATGAAATGATATCTAATATCAATGTGTTTTTTTCTTTAGTATTGAACCAAATTATTTAAATTATTTATAGATTTTTTATTATCATAAGAAATCCATAGTGGATTCTTAACCTTAACCCTCATGTCATCCTGTAAGGTAGAATTTTCTTCTTGAAGTGGAGTTCTTGTCAACATTGTCTCTTGCCCAATAAATAACTAAAATACCCTAAAACATGAAAACTGAATTGGATGTGTATATAAATTTATATTCTCATGTAATTTTGAAATATCACATAATATTATTGGCTTTCAACATGTGATATTTCATAGTATCTCTTTGAAATTGAACACACAATTTCATATAAAAATATTCTTATGTTTGGATGATGTTAGGTAGATAAAGATACCAATCAGTTTTCTCTAATACCTTTGATTTACAAAATATCCAACCTCATATTTTATCATCTTAGTTCCAACATATATATGATTGTAAATTCCATTTAAATACTTCATTCAAAACCACTTTAACAATAATATAGATTATTTTTTCGTATAATAAAAAAATATGATCATACCCTTGAATGAATTTCAATCCCAGAGAATATGATATCACGCATAAGATATACTTATCAAAATGTGTATTCGTATCCTTAGAATACTCTTTAAAAATAATCTCTTTATCACTTGAAATAATTATATTGTCCATGTATACTATAATAATGATTGTACCTGGGGATACCTCATTCACATAGAGATTACTATTAACGTTCCCTTTTGAAAAATTCATGCTTCTCAAGAATCCATTAATATTAGAAAACCAATATCTAGGGGAATGTTTTAATCCATATAATGATTTATTAATTATATATAACATGATCTCATATTTATTAATAAGGAAACAATAATATTGTAAAATAAAAACCTCTTCTTCAATATCATAATATTAGAATGCATTTTTCATATCCTTTTTAATAAATCATGTAATGTTTATGAGACAATATTTCCAAGAACACCCTAATGGTCTCATGTTTTTCCACTGGTGAAATTATTTCCTTAAATTCAACTCCATTCATCTGTGAATACCCCATGAAAACCAAAATTTGTTTATTTCTTATTACTTTGACAATCTCATTCAACATGTTTCTAAAAAATCACTTTGTGTTAATGATAGTTTTTCTCAAAACATGATTCCATAACCCAAGTGGATTTATTTTCTAATTGATCATGATTGTTATTAATATAAATAATCTCTTATTTATGCTCAATTTATTCATGGAAAATTTTATTTTCTACTTGTGAAATATGATAAATATGGTTTTCTAACCTCAACCTTCTTCTAGGTTATATAGTTGAATATTTATGACCAATAATATTTTCATAATAAATATGTTTGTCTAGAATTTGATTCCTCTGCCTCCGATCCCCTAATACCTCTTCACTACTAGTCACATTTAAGCCTATATTTACCATAACATGGTCAATTCTAACCTATTCTACAACATTTATTCTAGAATATATATGTTTCCAACTCAAATATATTCAACTTCATCCTTAATAAACTCTTCTAATTAATTCTAGTTTTAAATAACTTTGACATATAAAACTATAAGATCTTTTGTTGATGTTTTATCTTAAATATTTAATCACTAACATTAGAAAGGTATCTTATAAGGGTTCCTTCTTCAACTCTTTACTCAAACTTTTCTAGATTTATATTATTTATCTTCATGTGAAGGTATTTAAAATACCTTAAAGTATTTGATGGTTTTATATTTATGGTAGAACATATCAAATAAAGTATCATATGTCTCAATTCTCAAAAAATATCTATTCCAGATATGGAAAATAATGCACATAACTTATCTTAAAAGGAAATATTAGAGATTATTTTAAGATAACATAGTTTTCCACATGTATATAATTATAATATTATTTATTTAAACTAAAATGTTTTGTCTAGGAGTGCATGGTGTGATATAATGATGCTTTATTCTAGGTTTTGATAAGTAAGTCTAAAAGGAATTTGATGTATACTCTTTTCCATTATCAGACCTAATATTCTTGATAAAGATAATATGTTCTTTTTCAACTTTTCTTTTGAAAATTTTATACATCTATAGAGCCTATAATTTGTACTTCATAAGGATAATTTTAGTAATTTTAGTGTTTTCACCAATTAATTTAATGAAATAGTGATTATACTTGGTTGACTTGTTCCTCATGGGAATAAATGCATATGATAATATGAGTTCCAATAATCTATTGTACTGGATATCTACCTTTTTGTATCCTCTACACCATCTTACCATTTAGGCATGTGTCACAAAAATGATTTTATATCCCTTTTTAGTTTGGGAAGTTCTCTTACCAACTCATTCATGGAAATATTGATCATGTTTTTCTAACCAGGTGGCATAGGACTATATGTTATAAGACATTATATAATGACTTTCACCTTAATCAACCCATTATCACATGATTTATAAAAAGGTTTTCACTTTCATACATTTTTATGATATTTTAATTTTATATTTTTAGATAATTGTGTAAAAACATTAAGTAATAAAGTGAAAATTTCCACATAGAGCGCATTTTTTACACAAAAAAAGTTCTTTATAAAGACATACTATCTTCATTAAAGAAAAATATCATACCTAGAACTACGAATTTATTAATATTTCTAATCATTCTTAAGCCCGGTGAAAAACATTTAAAAGTTTGGTAAGAGAACAAAAAATTTCATCAATTGACATATAATAAAAAAATATTTTAGTTCTTTTTTATACATAAAAATCCATAAGAATTTTTTCCTTTTTTCATTAAAAATATTTGAATACAAATATTTGAATACTTTTCCATAAAAACAACTTAATTTACCAATATATTTCAAATAAAATTTCTTATACAATCATAATAGGAAACATAGTACACATAACAATTTATTAGAAACATGAATACTCTTGAATATATTTCCTTGAAAATAATCCTTTCATATTTTAAAAAAAATCATAAACTTTCCATAAAAACATAAGTTCATTTTATTACCTTTTGAAATCAAAATATATCCTTTAAAACAAATTCAAGCATATCATATAGGTACCTTGGGATGATATACTTATATTCACCCTTATAATAACCCTTACAATGTAATCCACTAACTCATTAATTCCCATATCACTTAAGAGTAACATATCATCGGTAAACTCCTTCACTTTACCCAATGCACTGGCATGATATATCAGAATTTTCTATCATTTGAACTATATCTGGATCACTCATTATTCATATAAAATTATTAAGAACTGTAGAATAACAAAACCCAAATATCTGGAACTTTAATCATAAAACCCATTTATATTTTTATTCAATCCCATAAGAAATAACACTTTCATATATCTCATAAAGATGAGAAAAAAGATTGCTTCCTTATAACAACTTTTTAAAACTAAAAATTCTTATAATATTGAGAAAAAAAATTTCAAAATAATCATGTAATATTTTAAAGTAATATTGAAAATAAATAATGTATATGATGTCAGGAAAGGGTGGTCAGGTCATATATAATAAAATTATACTATTTTCACTTTTGTAAAAAGTCAAAAATAACCCAAACAGAAAATGTTAAAAAGTTAAATTTTTAATAAATATTGATCAAATTAAAAAAATAATTAAAAATTACCTTTATAAAACATTAAATAATAAGTAAAAATATTCATGAAACTTTTAAAAGAACCTTGATATGAAATAAAAATAGTTATAAGGAAAACATTTAAATAATATTTTTAAAGGAAATTAACTAACCTCAAGTCGTGATTCATATCATTCGTATGTATACCTTCTTGTGTAATAAAATTATATTAGTTTTATAATTTTTTAAGAACCTTTTTTCAGTTCATTCCCTAATCATTATTCCCTTTATTTCATTTTTTATCATGTTTTATTTTTTTGTTAAGATGATTATGATCGTGTTGGTTGTTTTGAGGATGTTTGGTTTATAAGACAAAAATGACATTGGGAGGTTAACTAAGGTAAAAGGAATCATGTTTCCATCATATCTATAATATTAATCATTAAAAAATTATTATTTTTCTATATTAAAAAAATTATAACCATCCATGGAATATGAACATGAAAAATGAAATATGTCAAATCATGGAAGTGATATTTTTCATGTACACACGAGCAACATTTCAATTTTTCTACTGATAGAAAAGAAATAATGTATATTAAACATTAGTTTTATAGAAGCATAATTATGTACTAAATGTTATATTTATTCAATAGTTACATCCTTATGAACAACCATGTGATGAGATATTGAAAACATAATCACATCGCTTCATGGAGGACGTATTCAACATGTACGCATGAGCAACGTTATTAATTTTCTAAGAAAATAAAGGGGAATAAGTTAAGTAATATAATATATTTAAAAAATTATAATAATTTCATGAGAATATTATATATTTATTAATTATATCTTTTGAACCAGTTGTGTGAGGCAGTGATGGATGATGAAAGATATCACTTCATAGAGGTGGTTATCCACACATATGCACATACGATGTTTTCATTTCTTAAAGGATGAAAATGAGATAGAAAAGAGTTGTTACATAAACATAATAAAACATTATTGTAAAAAATATAATGATATAATTATTTCATTTAGTTTGGAATAGATTTAAAATATGTATAATAAGAAATAATCTTAAAATAGGTTGGTTAGGACTTATACCTTCTCCTCAAATATCTCCCGTTTTCTTACGCCTTAATCCTTTTAGGATTGAAATTTTGAGATAAAAAACTTTTAGTAAATGAGAATGGATTTTGGAAAGTCATTGGGGGTAGTAATTGGTCAAGATAAAAGGCTCAAGTGGTGTGAATAATAGAGGGGATTTGTTTCCCTTTTATAAATGAGGAGAGTCTCACTCTTGTAATTATTGAAAGTTTTATAATAATATAGAGTCTTATTTAGTTGAAATTGGGACATAAAAAAATAAAATTTGAATATAAGTTGATAATAATATAAATAATATCTAATATTAATAATTAAGATAATATTTTGTGACCATATCATTTGGTTTCAACCTTAGTTAACCTATTTTACCCTTTTTACCATGGTGGCATCATTTTTACCAGGCTTACTATCCATAAAGACCAAGAATTAAATTGAACTCATTAATAAATTTGACACTCCATATTCCAAAAATGAAATCCATTTTTCAATATTCAATCTTTATAATTGGTGTAAAATAATTTTAATATAAGAATGAAAAACACAATGAAAACCTAGGTTTTTTAAAATGATTTTTTAAGCATAAAAATAAAGTTATAGAAAAATTAAATATAATAATAATTACTATAAAATTATTTGTATTTTTTAGTCAAATTAAGGTAATTTTAATTTAATACCAATCCAAATAGAATGATAATTTTTAAAAAATACATGATAAATAATAAAAGTTTAATTAAAAAATATTATTTTTCACTATTCATCTAAAAATTAATATTTTCTTAAAAACAAAAAAATTTCACACTAATATAATTTTGATATTTTGAATCCAATAATTATGTTCATTTATCAATTTAAAACTCAAAAATTTTGAATTTTATTTTTTAAATAAAATGATATATTTCATGTAAAACATTTCAACTAGAATATAACCATTTCGTTTCTCACGGAAAAAACATATAAAATTATAATATTATATATGAATCCATAAAATATATTTTTGAAAATTAATAATTCATAAAAAATTATTATTATAATTAGTTAGGTTTTCACATTCTTCCTCCATTTTAGGAATTTTATCCTCATAATTTTATTCATTACTTAAACAAGTGAGGGTATTTTTCACTCATATATTTTTTACGATTCCTTTGTTGCTTCTCCCATCATATTGTTTTTTCATAAAACTTTAACCTAGTGAGTTACCATATTCCATAACAGCTACTCTTTGAGATCTAGAATATACACAGGATTTTCCCTATAATAAATATTCTCCACTAAATGTACTACTTCAGTGCTCAAAACATGAGATGCACCAGGTATGTACTTCCATAGGAAAGAAAAATAAAACATATAGTGTACCAAAGATAAACTCAGAGGTAAGTCCGCTAAGGAAGAAACTGATCCCATTTTCTCCAAAATTCCATATGGTTCAATGAATCATGCGATCAACTTTCATTTTTTACGAAAAATCATTACACCTTTCCGAGGAGATATTTTAAGAAAGAAATGTTCACCTACATAAAATGAAAAGTATTTTATTCGGTTGTCTATATAAATCTTATACTACTATGTGATACACTTATGTGGTGTTAAGTCATCTTTACTTTCTAAAATTACCCATCTTCTAATTCTAGTCCTAATACTTTCCTCTCACCAATTTCATCCCAAAATATTGGATTTTGAAACCATTTTCCATATAATTCCTTAAAAGGTTCTATCTATATACTTGAATGAAAATTGTTATTATAAGAAAATTTAACTAAATACAATCTTCGAACTCAAATTACCTCATAATTTAGTGATCAATCTTGAATAATATTCTCTAAAGTCTTAATTGAACGATATTATTTTTCATCAGATTGAGGAAGGAAAATAATATTGAAATTTAATTCAGTACCCATTCATTTCTAAAGTCCTTTCGAAAACTTTTATATAATCCCAAGATCCATATTAAATAAAATATATAGGGGAACTCTATATATACTTTCTATCTACTTATGATAAAGTCTTTAATGTAAATCTAAATATAGAGTATCTTGAATAGGTAGAGACTATGAAAATTTAATCAAATAATAAAAAATAACCTAAATCGCATTATAACCTCAAGATGTCTTTAATCATACCACAATGAAATCCATAGATAAATTCTCTCATTTTCATTTTAGAACTAAAAAAATCTGAATAATCCATTTTAGTAGTTATCATTCAGCTATAACCTACTAAAATGTCAAACAATTCATGGTAAAATTATATATATATTTCTTTATACATTCCCACAAAATATATTCATGAAGGTCTCTATACAACTCAGTGCTACTAGAATAAAAAGGAAACAAAGAATTTTAATCTTCACTTAATAATTACTTCTTAAACATAGAATCATTCTAAATACATAAACTCTATAAAATCCTAATAATAATTTCTTTTTCTATAATAAAGTCAAGAAATTTATATTCCTTATCCAATTCTTACTTTTATTGAAAACCATGATATTCTATTTTATAATTCTTAATTATTGTTATCAGATATATGTGTATTAATACTTGAGTCAAAATAAAATGAGTTTTTTATACATAATTTATAGACCAACATTTATTAAATCCTTAACTAATGGGTCATGTTCCATATGTAACATAGTAAATGATGCATTATATTTTTGACTCTATGTATTGTCTACCATGTTTTATTTACTTATATAATAGTTACTTGTGTAATCATAACCCTAAATCATTTTTATCCTTATTATTTTCCTCATGTTAAGATATTTTTTAATGAATATATAATTTTAACTTTCATGGTCAGTATTATTTCAAATTTCTCCCCAGATAAATGATTCTTCTCTATTTTTAAAGAAAAAATTACTACAGTCGGCTCAAGTTCATGTGTATGACAATTCTTCTCACGGGGTTTCAATTGATGAGATAAATACTCAACAACCCATTCATTATAAATCAAGATACAACCAAGTCCTATTAAATATTCTTCAATATAAATAAAAACTCCCTATTTCATGATGGAAAGCCTAATATAGAAGAATTAATTTTTTTTAATTATTATAAACATTCATCACATTCCTTTATTCAGATGAATTTTAATCCTTTTATGTTAACTTGGTTAGTTTGTTAGATATCAGATTTCATGTTTCAACAAATGGTTGGTAGTAACCTACTAGCCGAAGTAAAAATTAAATCTCAATGACATTTAGAGGCTTTGGAAACACTTCCACCACTTTAGTTTTAGTCATATCAATAGTTATATCATCTTTAGAAATAATATACCCAAAGAATGAAATATAATGCAACCAAAATTCATATTTACTAAATTTTACATATAAATTCTTTTGTTTTAAAGTTTTTAGAATAGTTCTTATATGTTTCTCATGTTAATCATAAATTTTAGATTAAAATACACTACCATTGATAAAAACAACCACAAATTTATCCATATACTCATGTAAAACACAATCCATTAGATCCATAAATATTGTGGGAGTGGTTTTAAACTTAAAAGGAATAAATAATCCTATGTTCCATATATAGAATGTTATCTTCCTTCAATTTTATCTGATAACACCATAACCTGGGATCAATATTTGAATAATAATTTTTTCCCTATAGCTGATCAAATAAGTCATCAATATGAGGTAAAGGATACTTGTTCTTAACAATGATGTTATCAAGTTCTCGATAATCAATGAAAAGTCTCATATGACCATCCATTTTAACAAATATAATAGGAGAACTCCAAGTTAAATGCTTGGTTATATTAAACCCTTATCAATAAATTCATTTAACTACTATTTCAATTCAATTGAATTCATTCAATAAGGAGGTTTTAAAATTAGATTGGCATTAGGAACTAAGTAAATTGTAAATTTAACCTTTCAATTTCGAATAACACCATGAAAGTTATCAAGAAATACATATGGATATTCATTTATTATTGGAACATAACTAATTTGAATACTTTATTTCTTCTTAATAATATGTGTAAGATAACTTTCACTTCCCTCTTTTATCAGTTTCTCAACTTATTGATATGTTATAAATTGTATGAATTCATTTTTATATATAAATGGAAACTCATTCTAAAAAATCACTTCATTGGCTCTGTATTCTATCTTATCATAATAAAAAGAAATCCAGTCCATAAACAGAATGAAATTATACTCTATAATGTTGAATAAAACAAGGTTTTTATGAAAACCATTCCATAGAAGATAATAATAATATTTTTATAAAATAATGTTTCCTTTATACTACCCCTATTAGTTTTACCAATATTTATGACTCTGTTTCTTGAAATGGTATTTATATTTTACTTGAAATTTTACTAGATAGAAAAGAATAGGTGGATATATAATCAAATAATACATTGGAATAATCTGAATAAATAATTAATGTATTTAGCCGCATGTCATTTGAGGGTCGTGCATATGTTGAAGTAGTCTAAAACGATTTTCTTAACCATTCTATTTTTGAACTTGATGGTTTCCACCTTGAGTAGCTAAATTTTGATATTAATTATCAGAATTTCCAAACTCATTGTAATTAAAATAGTTCATTTCCGTATTTTCATTATCAGTCTGAACATTACCATTGCTCATTTCCTTATAATCATGAGCCATGTGTCTAAGATTTCCAAATCAACAAAACCTCCCAAATATCATAAAACAATCTCTATAATTATTCTTTATATATTAATCACAAGATGGTAATTGAATTTTCTTACCTTTTGGTTTCCACAATAAATTCTTCCCCATTACTTTCCAAATGGATGGATTATTATCCATATAGTTATAAAATTCGAAAAACTAAATATTGACTTTATAAACACACCATACAATTTCTTAATAACTACTAAACTCATGACTAAACAAATCCCTTTGTAAACATGGATTAAATCTTGAGTAAAATCGATCAATTTTACTATAATAGTATAGAATAAAATTTGGTGTTTACCTATCCAATATAGTAAAATTAGCTTCATAGGAGGAAATCTAGTCTTCCTAATTTTAATTTAACTCTATTAATTGTCTTTTAATTCCAAGTTAAACTGCTTCAGAAAAATATTTTTCATGGAATGTAAATTTTATTATTGCCTAATCCTTAAAATAAATTTATTCATTCCCTTTGGTGTTCTTAATAAAATACCACCATTGATCAATTTAAACATCAAATTGATAAATATAAATAGTGCCTTCTGATGTTTCAAACATCCCATAACTTTAAATATCTTCTCCAACGTATTAATCCTTCCTTAATAATTAAATAAGTCAAAGGATCTACCAAAATTCAGAGTGTGTTGTTTAATGAAATTTTCTAATATCAACAAATTCTTTTATATCGAATCTAGTCACTCTATTTCATTTTTACCTCTATGAATAACCTATTTTAACTGAGTTAACGTATCTAAAAATTAATTTTTTCCAATTCCAACCATTCTAGGTTTCTAGTTTGGAAGGATATTATCATCTTAATGCCTTTCTACCTTATCTTACATGTTTCCTCTATAGAAAACCGTTGTGAACGTACAAGGATTAGATGATGAAACATAGAAATATTTAAAATATATCTCATGACAAATCAACCATATATTATAATCTCATTAAATTGTCTTTTAACATCACTTTAACTTTTTAATTTATCTAAACCTTTTATCACATACTAACTATAATGAAATGTACTTTAATTAACTCCTAATTACATTATTTATAACAAGGGTTTCACTTTATTATATTTATTAGATATTTTCCATGTAATGTTTTAGATAATTAGGTAAAAAATTATATTAAAAAGTATACATTTCCACATAATGTCCATTCTTCCCATAATATAATTTCTTTATAAAAACACACTTTTTTTGTTCATGGTAACTCTCATGACTAGAACTATGAAGTTATTAATGTTTATAATCATCCATAATTTCTTTAAAAAACATTTAAACTATGGGACAAGAAAAACCAATCTCATAAAGGTATATAAAATAAAATAAACCTTTTAAACCATTTATAAAACAAAAAATCTAAAAGAAATTTATCCTTTTCTATAGTAAACATTTGAACTAAAATATTCATTTAATTTTTTATGAAAATAGCTTAATTACTCAATTTATTTAATAGAATATTTCATATGAAATCATAATGTAAAAATAATAAACATAAGGTTTTATTATAAAATATTAATACTCATTAACACCTTTCATTGAAAAACGATCCTTTCAAATTTTTAAAAAAAATCATAAACATTACTTTAAAACGTAATTTAATTTTCCTACCTTTTGAAATCAAAATATTTCCATTAAAAACAATTTCAAGAAAATAATTTGGTAACCTTGTGAAATTATCCTTACATTAAACCTAACAAGAAACCGTAAAATGGGATCACCTGACAAGATAATTCCCAAATCTCTTAGGATTAGTTTATAATCAGTAAACTCTATCACTTTACCCAATGTAATTGAAATATTTATCGATCTCACCCATTATCAGAGCTATATTAATCTCACATATCATTCATAAAAAAAATACAAGAAATATAGCATTAATAAAATATATATTTCTTAAAAATTAATAATAATACCCATTTTAATTAACATTCAAGTATATAAGAAATAACCCTTTCGTTTATCTTATAAAGATGATAAAAAGTTTTTATTTCCTTTGAAAAGTTTTTTAGAACTAAAATTTACCATAATATTGAGATAAATGTTTTATTTGAAAATAAAAATCAAAAATTTTAAAGTATTCTTGATAAAAAATAATAACTATGATGTTGGAAAAGGGAAGTCAACCTATATACATTAAAAGAAATATTTATTTTGTACTTTTGTAAAAAGTCAAAAATAACCCACACAAAAAATGTTGAAAATATTTTTTTTAATAATTTTTATAGATATTAGAAAGTATTTGAATATAAACTTTATAAAAATTTTAAGAATAGTTAAAAACATTCTATAAATATTAAAATGAACCTCTATATGGAATAAAAGTAGTTGGAAGTAAAACTTTAAAACAATATTTTTAAAATAAAGTCCTTTATCTTGAGTCTCGAGTCATATCATTCATTTGTATAACCCCTTGAGTAATAAAATTTTATTAGTTTTATAATTTCCTAAGAAAATATTTTATGTTATTTAAATTTTAAATATTATTTTTATTTCATTTTTTACCTTTTCTATTTATTTATTAACAAGTTTAAGTTCACTTTGGACATTTTGAGGAAATTTGGTTTATAAGTCCAAAATGGAATTTATAGGTTGACAATGCTCAATGGGAGCATGGTTCCATCATCTATATAATATTAAGAATACAAAAAATTATACATTAAAAACATTTTTATAACCACCCATGGAAGGTGATCATGAAAAATGAAATATATTGTATCATGGATGCTGTATTTTGTAGGCACACATGAGCGATGTTTCCATTTTTCTAATGGAGGGAAAATAAATAAGTTTTATAATATTTTACTTTTCCTAAACATATATTATTTTATAAATGGAATATTTATTAATTATCAACACCATTATGAACAACCATGTGAGGAGGTAATTAAAAATGCATCACATCACTTTGTAGAGGTGGTATTCCCCACATACGCATGAACTAAATTATAAATTTCCAACATATATAAATGGTAAGGAGGTAATTAATATATTAACTTTATAGAATCATTATAATTTCACAAAATATTATATATTCATTAATTCAATATTTCTAACCCACAATTTTATGTATTAATTTAAATCAAAACACATCACTTCATCAAGGTGGCAGTCCACAAATAGGAACACATGATGTTTTCATTTTTAATGGGATGTAAAAGAGATAGAAAATAGTTGTTCCATAAACATAATAACATTTAAGTATAAATAATATACTGATTTAATTATTTTAAAGTTTTTATAATATATTTTAAGGATTTATAAGATGAAGTAAACATGAAATAGGTCATTTAAGTCTTATACCTCCTCTCATATATATCTCTATGGATTAAACCTAAATCCTTCTTGGATTGACATTTTGAGAGGAATAATACATCTAAAAAATGACGAGTAATATTGGAAAGGAATTTAGGTAGGTACTGTTCAAGATAAAATGCTCAAGTAGTGTAAAGAAGAGACTATAGGGGATTCCTTTGATAATTTAGGGGAGTATCACTCTTGTTTTTTAACAAGATGGGGTCGATACACCTTTTTATTATGAAAGAAAATTATCTTTTAACTGGGTTAAGAGATAACCCTTACATTACCTGAAGACCCAAGGGCATATAGTCCTATTACAACATGTCTTAAAGATCTAGTATCCCAAAGTCCTATATAATTTCCGAAGGCTCTAAGTGAGCAGTCTGCATCATGCCATATCTCAACTCTTAGGTCACCCCCCCCCTCATTAGTAATCATCACGCTATGATCCCAGTCTATAATTTTCATCAGCCCCATAACATAGACCATTGAATAATGTTGAATGAATCATAATGGTAGGTAACCCCTCTATTCATGGTGTGGGAAGAGGGATAGATGATAGGTGTTAACACACTCATCTATCTTTTGATTCACCCACCCGGTGATACTTATGCAACCCCCACTGGCATCACCTTCATGTTTGTATGCATCTTCAGGGAAGTTCCACGTTTAGATTGTCACATGTTAGGTCACTCATATATTTCGCATTGGTGGTAGATGGGGACAAAAGGCCAGATAATGAGATTCATCATGCTTATCCCTCTTATTGAGGCAGCCCACACGGCAGTGCCTGCCTGCATGACCTTCATGTTACATCGATTCATTTTCATGGTCCCTATCATATCACCTTCTATCCATTGGTGTTTAACAGAAGTCCCTTATGGAATATAGGCCCTTATCTTGTACTCACTTATGCATATTCCTACGCCACCAGAGGCCACCGACTACCTATGTCACTCTTACCACCCCTAGAACAATACCACTGGTGTTTCCCCCATCATCGTCCCTATGTATATGCACCACCGACATCACCCTAACATCATCCCATGTCACCACACACCTCCACATTATGGTACCACCACCCCTACCATCGAGCAGGGGTATCACCACTACCATGGATCACCAAACCCAAGCCTATATCGTGCATACCTACATTGATGATGTCGGCCGCTCAACCTGTCGAGCCCCATTTCCCAAGATACATATGCATCATTCTCCTCATATAAGATACTGGGAACCTAGAAAATGGAATACAACCATATATGATTTATAAATTAAGAGAAATTAGGTCATAATGGCAGATTAAATGGGATAAAGAGTGTAGGTGAATGATGTGGGAACCATGCGAACAAAATATGAGGTCAAATTTGGAAATTTCTGCACCCATACAACATTTTTTGTCTCTAAAAATACACACTTCCATAAGATACACCACCATCTTGACACCTTGACTATTTTTGTGAAGAACCTTCCCCCTACTCTTCATCACTTTGTGAAACTGGTCCGCTCCATCAAATCTTCTCCACTTGGAGTACAGATATTGATCCGAAAGACCATGAACTAGATTCATGCATCCATATCTACACAAAAGGTTATAGATAAATAAGGTAGTATGTTAGAGGGGATAACGCTTCCTAGGATATTCAGTATGTGAAAAAAGCCATGAAACATGTAGATAAATTACTAAATGAAATTCGATTAAATCCTACTCTTTGAAATCTAGAAATCAATTGAGATCATTCATTGAAGAGGATAAAGGGACACTAAAAACATAATTAAAACCCAGATAATATATCCCAAATGTGAGATCTTCTATGTGATCCAGTATTTATGTTTTTCTTTTATTTTTTAGGGGAGTGTAACTCTAGTAGTTATTCAAAGTTGTAAACTAATATAAAGTATTATTCATGATAAGGTTTCACTTAAACAAAAACAAAATAAAAATATAAGATGATCATTGTTAAAATCCTAATCCAATTAAAAATTAAGATAATATTTTGTGACCTTATCACTTATTTTTAACCTTAATTGACCTTTTTACCCATTTTATCATGGTGACAATATTTTAATCAAGGTTTTTATTCATAAAGACCAAAAATTAAATTGATATCATTAATAAAATTTATCCTAATAATTCTAAATATGACATCCATTTTTCATGATTCAGTCTATAAAAGTGTTAGAAATTATATTTTATATAAGAATGAAAAACACAGTGGAAAATATTTTTTCCGAAAAATGTATTTTTTAAACTAAAAATAAAGTTAAAATAAAATATAATATAATAATGAATAATATGGAATAATTTTGATTATGTATATTAAAAGGGTAATAATTTCACTTTAAAACCAATGAAAAATAGTATGAAATGTTTTCAAAATGTTTGAAAATAAATGATAGTTTTGACAAAAATCGGTATTTTTATTATTCACCCAAAAAATAATCCGTTCAAAAAAATCCCAAAAAAATCCCTCTAACATATTTTGATATGATGAATAAAAAAATGAATTTAATTATATAGATTTAAAAATCTAAAATTTAAAATTTAAAATTTAAAATTAAATCATGTATTTTATGAAAAAAATTCATATCGAATATAACCATTTCTTTTCCCAATAAAAAATCATATAAAGTTATTATAATATATATGGATATATAAAATATATTTTTTAAAATTAAAAATATGTTAAATTGATTAAATATTATCATTACATGGTATTAAACATTCTTTTCCCTTTTATAAATTGCACCCTCACAATTTTACTCATTACTTAAACAAGTTTGGGTATTTTTTCTCTAATAGTTTTTCCAATTCCCATTATGAAAATTCCATCATAGGGGTTTTCCATAAAAACGTAACTAGGTGAGTTACCTTAATTCATAACATCTACTCTCTTTTATCTAGAATCTTCCCTTTAATTTCTTTATAATAAAGGCCTTCCTCTAACTGTACCACTTCAGGGATAAAAAAATTTGATTCATTATGTACATCCTTCTATAGAAAAGAATCATTAAACACATCGTCTTTTTAAGATAAACTTTTAGGTATAGTCACACAATAATAAACAGATCAATATTTCTCTAGAATTTTATAAGGTCTAATTAATCATGATCTTAACTTTTCTTTTTTACCCAAATGTTTTACACTATTCCATTGTAATATTTTAAGAAATGTATAGTCACCTATATTAAATGAATGGTATTTAAATTTATTATCTATATAAATATTTTTCTTTCATTTTTCTTCCCTCATGTGGTTTTGAATCATATTTACTTTATAAACTCTCTCTTTTACCAATTTTGGTTGCAATAATTTTCTCTCATGCACTCCATCCTAACATGATAAAGTCTATCACCATTTTCTATATAATGCGAAAAAAAGGTTCTATCTATATACTTGAATGAAAACTATTATTATAAGAAAATAAAACTAAATAAAAAATATTATCTCAACATCCTTAATAATATAATGATCAAGCTTTAAGTATACCCTCTAAACCATACATTGTGTTATCTGATTGTTCATTTGATTGAGGATGAAAAGTTTTACAGAAATTTAATTTAGTACCCATCGACTTATAATTTCCCTTCCAAAACATTGATGTAAACTTGGGGTCATGATAAAATCCAATGGAGATGTGAACTCCTTGTAACCTAACTATCTCCTTAAGAAAAATTCTTAAATGTTGATCCAATGTCATAGCATCTATAATATCCATAAAATGTGAATATTTAGTCAAATAATAAATTATAACACAAATGGAATTATTACCACGTGATTTATTTGGAAATATCACCTTGAAATCCTTATATATGTGCTCCCATTTACATTATATAACTAAAAGGCTAAAGGATCTCATTCAATAGGTTTTATTTATCATTAACTTGTAATAAATCCAAAAAAAATATTGTAAAAAAAACTATATCCTTCTTCATACCTTCCCACCAAAAAATTCATAAAGGT
This sequence comes from Viscum album, assembly GCA_963277665.1. Lineage (NCBI taxonomy): Eukaryota > Viridiplantae > Streptophyta > Magnoliopsida > Santalales > Viscaceae > Viscum > Viscum album. Next base: position 92,056,564 of record OY728130.1, on the reverse strand, counting down.
CACTTTATATATTATTACTTATAAAATTAATATAAAATAGAGAACTAGGAGCTTTACATAACAATCCCTTCTTCATCTAGGAATTACTCAGAATACATATCCACTTTCCAAATCAAATAGTACCTTTTTTAAACATTAAATTTAAAAAATTTACCTTCCTTAACCAATTCAACCCTTTATTGAAAACCATGATCCTTCATATGAACCTTCTTAATAGATTTTTCCAATTACGGTTAAACTAATACCTGAGTCAAAAAAAGGGTTTTTCATAAATAATTTCCATGATAACATTTATTAAATCAATAACTAAAGGATAACATTTCAAATGTAACATAATTAATGATACATTATCTTTTCAACTCAATGAATAAACTACCATTTTTTCTTTACCTAGATGATATTGAATTTTTTAATCATAATATTTAATCAGTTCCAATTAACTTCATTTCCATATTTTTAACTCTTTTTTAGTGAATATATAATTTAAACATTTATGGTTAGTATATATTCCACATTTCTCCCCATATAGATTATGAATATATATTTTTAAAGAAAAATTTTTTTTATCCATTTAAAGATCATTTGAGGGATAATTTTAATCATGGGGTTTCAATTGATGAGATTCACATGAGATAACCCATTCATTCCACATCATGTAAAAACCAAGGCCCATAAAAGAATATTCACTATAAATAACAAAATCTTTATTTCTAGAAAGAAAATATAACATAGTATCATTAACTAATATTCTTTCTAGTTCTTGTAAAAATTTATCACATTAATTTTTTCATATTAATTTTACTCCTTTTGAGTTAACATGGTTAGTTGGATAGATAACCATGTAATGTTTTTTAACAAACTATATGTATTAAATTGCTAACCCAGAAAATGATTCAATTCTTAGTGAAATTTTTTGGAAATTTCTACTCATATACAAATTTATTTTTATTTGGTTTAACATTTATTATTTATTTAGAAAAAATATACAAAAGTAATGGAAACTTTTGAAACTGAAATTCACATATACCAAATTTTCCATACAATTTCTTTTCTTTTCATGTCTGGAAAATAATCCTTAGATGTTTCCCATATTACAAAAAACTCTTAGAGTAAACCATATAATATCATCGATAAATTTAGATATAAATTTATCCAAATACTCATGTAAAACTCTGTTAATTATGTCTATGAATACAATGAGTTTGTTTGTTAACTCAAAACACATAACCACAAAATCATAAGGGACATACCTTGTCCAGGATATCATCTTAACCTATGATCAATCTTTGAAAATTACTATGATCAATAGAGCTAATAAAATAAGGGATATATATTATGAAAAGGATACTTATTCTTAACATTGATGTTATTTAATAGAATATAATCAATTAAAAGTATAATGGAACCATCATTTATTTTAAATAATATAAAAATATCACCTCAAGATGAAGTTCTAGGTCAAGTGAAACTCTTGTCAAGCTATTCTTAAAACAACTTTATCAATTATAACAACTCAACTAAATCCATTTTATAGGGAGTTTTTGAAGTTTCATTTGCATTAAGTACTAATTAAAAAGTAAACTCAACCTCTTGATTATGAATAACACCATAAATATCATTATGAAATAACTCCAAATATTCATTTATTACTGGTACATCACCAATTTTAGTGGTTCTTTTCTTCTGAAAATATGTGAAAGATAATTTTCACTTCCATATTTAATCATATTCTATAATTATTAATATGTGATCAAAGGTATGAATTCATTATAATGTACAAATGTAAAATCATTCTAAAAAATATATATTTTATCTCTATAATCTATCATAGCATGATAAAACGAAATCCAATTTATACCCAAAATAAAATCGAACTCTATAATGAGTAATAAAGCAACATTTATATAAAAATACATTCGACGTATTACAAAAATAATTATAAAATATCATTACTTTATAATACCGCCATGAGTTTTTACCCTGAGATATGAATTTATTTCTTAAAATGATTTTCACATTTTACTAATAATTTCTAATATATAAAAGATTTTTTTTATCCTAAATCAAAAAAGACGTTCGAATAATCTGAATAAAAAGTAATATACCTATCACCACATCATTTTACGGTCTCATACCCTAGTAAAAGAAAAAGACTTTATTGTATCATTCTATTTATGATATTGAGGATTCCCGCATTGAGTAAATAACTTCATACATGCATTAACATAATGTCCTAACTCATTCAAATTAAAACAGTTCACTTCCACATTTTCAATAACGGTATGACCATTACTATTTATCTTTTCTTTGAAATCATGATCCATGTGTACAAGACTTCCACATCAGTAAAACTTCCCATATATCATAATAAATTATCTAGAATGATTCATTCCACACTTATCACAATAGGGTAATTTAGTTTTATTACCATCAAGTTTCATTAAGGAATCTTTCCCCATTGATAACCATTTGGATCACATATTATCCTAATTTTTATAGAAGTCTAAAATAACCATCTTTACATTCTCATCACAACGTATAATTTCCTTAAAACATCAAAACTTACGAGCATCCAGATTTCTTTGTAAACTTGGATTCAATCCTGAATAGAATCATTAAGTTTTACTGTCATGGTCTAGAATGAAATTCAGTTCATAACTAGCCAATATAGTGAAAATAGCTTCATAGGAAGAAACAAAGTCCTATTACTTTTTATTAAACTCAAGGAATTTTGTTTCCATTATATGTTGAATAAATCTAGGAGAATAATTTTCAATGAATATATATTTAAATTCCATCAATTACATGGCATAATATTCTCCCTTTTCCTTAGTGTTCTGAATCAAATACCACCATTGATAAAATTCACCCTCAAAATTATAAATTTAAAGGTTTGCATTCTGATATTTCAAACATCCTATAACATCAAATATCTTCTTCAAAGCATTAAACCATACTTCATCTTTCACTTGGTATAAGGATCCACCAAAATCTAGAGAGTTTGGTCTTATGAAATACTCTACTATTAACATATCCTTATGTTTATAATCTGGTCACTCTCTTACATTAGAACCTCTATTAATAGCTTATGTAAACTGATTTAACACAACTAAAAATACTTTATTCCAATTCTAACCATTCTTGATTATTGGTTCAAAGTAATATTACCTTTATGATGCATTTATACCTCATCAACATATTTTTCTCTATGAAAAACTATTCTAAATAGATAAAGATTAGATGAAGAAACATATAAATCTCAAAATATTATATCGTGGTAAAATAAAATATATTAGAATATATTTAGAGTATCTTTTAACATCACCTTGACCACTAAAGTTTTCTAAACCTTTTCTATGGTACTAAATATAATGAATCATACCTTAATCAAACCATAATTATATGATTTATTATAAGGATTTTAATTTCTTACATTTATAAGTTCTTTTAATTTAAGTGTTTATAGTTTAGTGACCCATACGTTTCATAGATTGATATTAAATATTATTGGATGAATATTCATTACATAATATAATGATTCTTTCTAGAATCATATATGTTGAGTATCTTTGGAAACCTGGTTACCTAAACAACTATTTCATAAGATATCTAAATCACCTCCCACTTATTTCTTCATAACTATAACCCTTATTATACATATCATACTTAATACCTTTCCTTATAAATTGGGGAAAGGAAACATAACAAAGGGTGAGATCAGGTTCTCAGTAATGGTAAACAAGGTAGATATCAATGGTCATAAAATCATAACATGAGAATTAGGATATGATAACATAAATTTAACATTTGAAAAATTTACCTTGAATATAATAGATTATAACATTGATTCATAGAATTAGGATTGATAGTTCATAAGATAGGAATCATAATGAAATCAAAAAACGTGAGCTGTGAGAGAATAACATTGGAATAAGACATATATTTTTGGAATAAAAATAAGCATAGAAAATAATTTTCTTATTAGTCAAGGCTTGATACAAATAGTATCATATTGGAATTTGTTCACTCCCCAACCCATATTATTAGTCAAGGTTCACTCCCAATATAATCCTAATGGACATATCCCATTACTGAACATGGTTTAATCCATGTTGCATTCCTATTTATCTCATGAGATATCCATATTTATCGAATGAATTAGAAAAACAAATAATATATTTATGTTCCAAAAGTTCATAAATAATTTATCATGTCAGAACCCATAAAAATAAAATGGGTTTCATGAACATTTCATCATAGAATATCCATTGTAAAATAAAATGTTTTCAAAAACGTTTCATCATAGAATAACCCGTGGAAAGAAATGTGTTTCATAAATATCTTTTAATCATAATAATAAATCATATAGATAAATAATAATAACGGTATATTTTGATAATATCACCAATGAAACTTAAGTCGCATAAAAGGATGTTATCATATATGAAACTACCTTTAAAATATCACTTGGTACATTTCTTGACAAAATGCGCTTTTCATTTTGAAATCACTTATTTAAAATCTAAAAATTTCCCAAATATTGAAAATAATGTTTCTTAAAAAACAACCTTTTAAATTTAGAATGTAATATTCAAAACATTTAATGGTCATAATGGTAGAAAATAATGTTCATTTTTTTGTGTTAAAACAAATATTTCATTTTAATTTTTAGCAAAAATTCAAAAAGTACCTTGTTCAGAAAATAACAAGATGATTCCTTCTAAATTTTTTTAAAAAACTAAGAAATGTGTAAAATTGAATTTAAAAAATCATATTATAATATTAAAAAATTCTTTAAAACATTTTATAGGAAACATGGCATGAAAGAAAAATTATTTTCAATCAAAGATAGAAATAAAGTTGATTTTCCTTAAAAACATTCATTCGGTAATTTGAGTACTTAAAGAAATGAAAATGAAAGGAAATAATGTATTCTCTATAAATAACTGGATTATTATTAACATTATTTATATTCATTAGAGGAAGTTCATGAAATTTTATCATTGTAAACATAATCATAAATAATCTCCACAAAAAATAATATTGTGACATAAACCCTTACCGTGAGTTCCACTTTATTTAAAAGAGATATAACCTCCTGTATAATAAAATTAAATATATTATACATTTATCCATAGTAATAAAAATACTTATAATATCATATATTATTCAACTTTAATATTTTTACACATATTTATTAATTATTCGTTATTAAAATCATCATTTCAGGGTGCAAATTATTTCATTCTTAATGAGAATATTTGTTCAAAAGTTTTAGTCTTTATAATTTCCTCAAGGTTCCATCATATCTATAATATTAATCCTGATATAAATATCATATATATTAAATATATATATATTTAGATTCCTCAATAAAAATTATATATAGAAAAATAAATTACATCGTTTATGGAGATGGTAAGTCGTAAGATCGCATGAATGTTGTTTTCATTTTCCAAAAAATGGAATTAAATAATGGTAAATAATAATTCAACTTTATAGAATAATTATTATATTATATAATATATATATATATTTATTTATTTATTTATTAAATCTATACCTATTACCATCCAAAAAAATTGAAACAAAAAAAATTGCATTACTATGTGGAGGTGGTTGTCCACGTGTATGCATGAGCAAAGTTGTGAATTTCCAGCAGACTGGAAGGTACAATGTAAGGTGTGATATTATTATTCCATAAGCATAATTATTTCTTAAATATAATATATAAATATTAAACCCATAATAATACTCATCAATGAAAGTCGGTGATGAAAAATTAATTGTATCTCTAATATGTCATATTTATCTAAAAAATTAATGGAGCATAATAATTAACATAAATTGTATTACTTTTAACATTTTTAAAATATGTTATTTTATTTTTCATTTAATTTAATAAACACTATGTCGGTGTTGCGTAAGCATTTGAGGTAACTATTCATTCACTAATAGTAATAAATAACTTACGATGATAAAAATAATAATTTATCTTCCAAATAAACATTTATAACTGAACTTATCCTCCTTTTATCTGTAGATAAAAATTTTAGAGATATTAAAGTCAATCGAGTGACATTTTGTATATATTCTTTTCTTAAATTATTATAAAGGTCGTATTAAAAGTAATATGAAACCAAATGGACATATATTTGAAACTTGTATGTACATTGATGAAATCTAGTCATCCAATAGGATAAATTAAAGTGTTAGATAAATTTTAAAGCTTTATTAGAAATATTTAATAATATTTTACATATTTTACCCTTGCCGATGTGACAAAAATTTACCATGGTTACTATTTATTTTTAATAAAAATAAAGGGACCTATTTACCAAATTTTTTCATCCAAATTACAAATACAGAACCAATTTTTCAAGATTCAATTTCTATATGTATTATAAATTGATTTTAAAATTAGTGCACCAAACATGATGAAAACCTCTTTTTAGAAAAATACAGTTTTATACATAACACTAGATTTATTCTTATCCTAATCCTAGAAAATATATTATATAAATGTCAAAAAAATTTACTAAATTTATAATATATAAATTTTATTAAAATCATTCACCAATAATTATTTATTTAATTAATTAATATAAAAAACATTATGTCTATAAAAACAATTTTTTAGAAAAATTTCTATTTTACTTTCAAAAGATTTAATTTTTATTTCTATTCAAAATATTTCCACTGAGTTTATTTTAAACATGTATAAACAATAAATATTTCATAATTTAGTTATTCATCTTCACACATGTCAATACAATGGGTAGGTTATAATGATATACTATATTATAGTTTATTTAGACTCGGGGTTGTATGTATCACAAGATATTAAAGAAATTAAATATATTTGAAATGAAATATATCATAAAATCTTAGGTTGTTGCATTCTACCCCATTAAAATGAGTTTCACCCTTAAATTTTGTTACTTAAATATAAAAATAAGAGGGTATCTAGGTTTCATTACATCCTCTGGTTCCCAAGTAACTTCTTCAAATTTTTTATTCCTCCAAATAACATTATCCAAGTGAGTAGTCTTATTTCATATCAATTTATCTATACAGTCCAAGATTTCTACCAATTTTTCTTCATAGGAAAGATCATTCTCCTGTGTTATGACCTGTAAGTTTATTATAAGTGAAGGATCAGGTATGTGCTTCCCAATAAGAGATATATGGAACCTATTATGAACTTGATAGTGGTTCAGTGGAAGAACCAAACAATAAGCTATCGTGCCTACTAAATCAATAATCCTAAAGAGGATAATATAACTAGGGTTCATTTTTCATTTTTTCTTAAATGTCATAACCTTATTCCATAGAAATATTAATAGAAATACCATTTCACCAACATTGAATTCCATATCTCTTTGATGATTATCATCATAACTTTTAAATCGAATTCGAGCTTCCTTGATGTGTTGTTGAATGGATTAAAATTTATATGTCATTTCCTAAGATAGATCAGTTCCTAATAGATTTCTTTGTCTAAATTTATCCTATAATGTTGGAATCATAAAATTATTTCAATATAGGGCCTCATAAGGATCTATCTGGATTCTTTAGTATGTTCTATTATTGTAAGAAAACATGACTATAGGAAGGTGTTAATACAAATCACCTTTAAATTCTATAGAAAAAGTTCTCAACATAACCTCTAGGGTTTTAATGTTTCTATCATAATAGATATCGGTCTAAGGATGATACAAAGTAATAAAACTCAACTTTGTATCCAGATCCCACTGAATACTTTTCCTGAACATTGAGGTAAACTTTGGACCCCAATCAGAAATAATTGAATGTGGCACTCTTTGAAACCTTACAAATTCCTTAATTTATAATCTGGAAAAATGATCAAGAGAGAAATCTTATCTAATAGTAATAAATTTTGATAAATTTTTAAGTTTATTGAATATAACCCAAATAGGATTATATCCTTCAGATGTTTTGGGGATTTTAACAAAAAAACCCATGGTGATGTTTTCGCATTTCTATTATGGTATGAGTAATGATTGTAACATCCCATTAGACTTCTTCCACTCAGCCTTAACTTGATGACATACCAAGCACTGAGATACATACAATCCAATATCTCTCTTCATGTTATCCCATAAGAAATACTCTTTTAGATATCTATAAATATTCCTACATCTAGGATTAATTGAGAATGATGAACTATGAGCCTCTTCCAATAGCTCCTTCAAATATGGTATGGTTGGAAAAAAAATATAGTTCCTGAACCTTATCATTCATTTATAATCATGGTTGAACTTATGAATATTTCTAACCTTATTCTATAGTTTCACATCTTCTTTATTCACGTTCTTAATCTTCACATGGATAGATGGTTGTACATTCATTAGATAAAATTAAGATATATCCCCTTCCTTCAATATTTCTACATCCGTACTTTGAAAATCTAGAAATATTGAATCTTTTTTATCCTCATAATAGATAATCTAGCATGGTCCTTTTAACTCAAATAATTGTCCACCTTGATTTCTTTCCCAGGTTGGTAATGTATTGATCAAGCCTAATCATTAATAAACTCAAACCATCCTATATGACGCATATTCAACTATTTTTATGTGAATATATACTTTAAATTTTTTATCAATATATATATCCCACCTTTATCTATATAGATAATTTCTCAATATCATTAATGAAACAATAACCACAACTAACTCAAAATAATGAGTTGGGAAATGTTTCTCATAAACTTTCAATTTTTGCGAGGCATAAGATATCACTATATAATTCTATTTGAGAACACACCCCAAAATCTTTTTTGATGCATCACTAAAGATTAAAAACACTTATCCACTATATTTTAATATAATCATAGTTTTACTGAATAACTTCTTCTTTAGTTCCTTGAAATTTTATTCACATTGATCAATTAAAAAGAACTTGGATCCCTTATGAGTTAAATTGGTGAGTGGATAAGACAATCATTAAGAATTATCTATAAATAATAGATAATATCCATCCAAGACAAGAAAACTAAAGATCTCAGTCATATTGGTTGGTCTGGACCAATGTTCAATAACCTCTATCATTGTTGGATCCACTGATATACCATTGATTGAGTTTATATGACCTAAAAAATAAATCTTTTTGTATAAAAAAGTCACACTTGGAAATTTCTCATATAGATTCTTATTCCTTAGGGTATTAGGTACAATTCAAAAGTGGTCTTAATGCAATTCCTTACTCTTTTAATATATAATAATATCATTTATAAATACTACCATAAATATTTCAAGTTAATCTCTAAAGACTCTATTCATTACATCAATGAAGTCACCATAGGAATTAGTAAGACCAAAATAGAATCACTATATATTTATAGTTTCCATACCTTATATGAAATGATATATTTGGTATATCCACTTTCCGTACCCTTAATTGATGATATCTATAATGAAGTTAAGTCTTAGAAAATTAGCTCCACAAAGTTGATCAAAAAAGTCATAAATACAAGGAAAATGATACTTATTATTAATTGTGATCTTGTGAAGTTCCCAATAATCAATGTAAAGTCGCACGGATCCATCATTATTCTAAATAAAAAAGTGCAGTTTCACCTCAAGGTGTCACACTTGTCCAAATGAATACCTTGAAAATATTTTCCTTAAGTTTCTTCTTTAATTCCTTCTACTCAATTAGGTCCATTCTATATGGAGTCTTTGAAATATGTGTAGCACCATGTATGAGTTTCATTGAGAACTCAAATTCACAATTCAGTGGAAGAATAATAAATTATTCCATAAAGACATAAAAAAACTCCTATATAATTGGAATATCATTGATGTTGAGTTTCTCCCCAACCATATGAGATAAACACCCCTTTTGAGTTTGAATCAATACAAATACAATTGATGTGATTTCCTTTAAAAGTTTGTATTTATATTTGAACTGATATATGATCCTAGGTTGTTTTAGAATATCAAATGTGAATCCCCTTTATTGTAAATTTATGTGGACATTATATATAGAAATTCAATCCATGCCTAAAAAACAATAAATTCAACCAAAGGGAGAATAAAAAGATTTATAGAAAGTATATTCCCATAAACTTCAACCGCAGAATAATCATAGACTTGAGATGTGATCATTGTTCTATTAGGGTTTTTCACTTCTAATTAAGTATCTAATTATTGGGGTTTCATTTGGATACCCTTATAAAATTATTTAGATATAAAAGAGTGGGCAGATATATATTCAAATAACACATTAGTTGTTCTATTTTAGATGGTCAGTCTACCTTTCACCACATCATGACTATACCCCTCGTCAGAAATAGTGATCGCAGGAGATTTCCTTTTTCATTTGGGATTAATAGGTTGTTTATGTCAATAATCATTATTAACCTTTGAATTTGATAACTGGTTAGAAAAATAAACATAATCCTTATATTTGAAACACTGAATCGTGGGTGGTTTATTCTATAGAGATTTCCCTTAATTCACATCATTAGCTAACTGATTTCCATAACGTCGTCATTATATTTCTATATGACCTTCCTTTATACATTTAAAACATTTATCAATCCCCTTAAAATAATTTCCTCCATGTTTCCTTCCACACATTGAGAATAAAGGATTGTTCATCTTTTATCTCCATGGTTTTTAGAGTTTCTTTTGAATTCTATCTTCCTTTTATTATCAAAACCATGATATTGATGGGTAACTCTAATCTATATTTCCATATCGATTTCACATAAAATGATATATTCATATATAATTAAGTACCTTATGGTTAATTACTTTCAGAGACTTGGTTTTATACCACCTAATAATCGATAAACCTTACTTTTAGGTTCAATGATAATACCAGAAGTGTACCTCAAAAGTTTTGTAAAATTTTCCACATGGATGACAACAGATTCATTATCCTTCTAATTTATATCAAATAATACCTTCTCCATTTACTTTTGAAAAATATAACGAATATACTTATTGAAAATTAGTCTCTTAAAATCATCCCACTCCATGAAGTAAATTTATTTCTATTGCCTTATGTTCTTGATAAGATTCAACTATTGATCTGCTTCACCTTCAAGATGATAAAAAACTAAAACAATTCATGTCTTAAACACTAGATAATAGAAAATATCATTTTAGTGCAATTAATACATAGCTTAGAAACTAGTGTATTAGTATACCCCATAAAAGAATTTGGATGCTTCCTCATGAAGGAATTAATAGAACATTGTTCCCTCATTTTTGCGTTTGGATGTTTAGTATGATTTGATAATTGAGAAAGTTTTGTATGAATAGAAACAAGATTTTTCCTTCTGGATCCCATAAAATTTGGTTGCTCAGGTGGAAAATCATTTAATTTTATATCACATTTATAATTAACATGATTCCTTCAGGTTCCATCCATTAACTAAAACCAAAACACATACTTTGAGAAATAATAATCATAGTAGGATACCACATTATCATTATAAATAATTTATAATATGTATAAATCATGACACATTATTTTCAATCTATGACACCTTAGGTTTAAACTGGGTCATTCATGGTCATTGTCTATTTAAATCCTTCATAATATTTTATAAAGAAAATATTCATTAAACTAATAATATCCCCTAGGAGTGTCAAACCAAGTGCACAGTAAGGGCATGCTCACCATGCATCAGATTGATAGATGATATATACTCAACCAACTCTTTTTGGGGTTATTAACCTTAGATGCATATATTTCAAAACCACATCTACTTATAGTATTTAAATATATATTTGTTTCTAATAAAACCACACTCTATAATTTACTACAATGTAGGAAATTATTCTGTACATTGAATGATCCTAAGGGTATTCAGAAAAGTTTTTTCATCCTTGTTTCCAGAGATTCACTAAACCTTTCTCTTATACCAGCTATAGTGACACATATTTTCATTAATTTATTTTACATATTATTAGATGAATATTTATTATATAACATAACGATATACACTATAATTTTATAGGTCTATTATCTTTGGAATCTTGGATACATAAACAACCAGATCATATGATATCCACATAATATCTCACTTACTTCTTTATAAATAGGACCCTTCTTAGACATATCATGCATAATAACATTTTTATAACATAGGGTGAGGAAACATAATAAAGGGTGATCTCATATGCTCAATAACGGTAAATAAGGGAGATATCAATGATCACATAAGCATAACATAAGCATAAGTCTATTGGATCACGAGATTAACTTTTTAAAACTATACCCTACATATCATAGATCATAATCTTGAGTCATGGAATAAATCTTGGCAGTTTATATGACAAGAAACATAAAGGAATCAAATAATATGATCTATGAGATCATAACATTAACATAAAACGTATATTTTTTTTCATACATATAAGCATAGAAAAAAATCTCACTAGTATTTAAGGTTTACTTCAAAGAATATCATAGTGGATTGGGTTCTCTCCCCAAACCATCATAATAGTAAATGTTCACTCCCAAGACTATCATAGGGGACAAAGTCCCTTGCTGAACTAGGTTCACTCCCCATTCAATTCCTATTTATCTCATGACATATCCATATTTACCCAATACATTGGAGGAATATATAATTATATACCCACCCATAACATAATTAAAATAATACTTATGTGTTCCAAAATTTCATAAATTATTCATCATATTATAACCTATAAAAAGGAAATGGGTTTCATAAACATTTTATCATAGCATAATCCATGGAAAATAATTGGTTTTTATAAATATTTCATTATAGAATAACCCAAGAAAAATAAATAGGTTTCATAACCATCTAATTGTCATAATAATAGACCATATAAATAAAGAATAAGCATGGTATAATTGGATCATATCACCAATAAAATTTAATTAAAATCAACATATTTCATCATAGTTGAAAATTATTTTAAAATATCACTTCAAACATTTCTATAGGAAAATAAAAATTTTATTTTAAAATAAATTATTTAAAATATAAAAATTTCCCAAGTATTAGGAAAAAACTTTCTTTGAAAAAGAACCTTGGAAAAATTTTAAAGGAACCTTTAAAACATTGAATGGTTATGATGCTGGGAAATTTTTTTCACATTTTTTACATTAAAATAAAGACCCCTTTCACATTTTTAGTAATAATTTAAAAAGTACCTCATTCAGAAAAAATAAGAAGGTTCCATATAAATGTTTTTGTAAAAATTAAAACATGGGTAAAAATTACATTAAATAATCATATTATAAAATTAAATCATTGTTTTAAAACATTTTAGTGAAAACATGTACATTTTTTCCGAAGAGAGAAACAAACTCAACTTTCCTTAAAAACAATATTTCAATATATAAAGTACATAAAGAGATGAAAATGAAAGAAAAAAAATTTTCTATAAAACAAATATATGGGGATAAAAATTAATTATATTCTTGAGAGGCATATCATGAAATTTCATCATCAAAAACATAATAAAAACAATCTCCATAAATAATGAGAGTGTAACATAAAACCCTTACCAGGAGTTCCATTTTATTTGAAAGTGATATAACCTCATATATAATAAATTAAAATTTAATATAATTAAATTAAACATTAATTAAAATACTTATAATATAATATATAATCTAATTTTGATATTTAAACACATTTTTATTAATTATTCATTATTAAAATCATTGTTTCAGGGTGCTAATTATTTCATTCTTCGTGAGTATTTTTGTTCAGAAGTTACAGTACTTGTAATTTAATCATGGTTATATCATATCAAATAATTTAGTAATGATAAAAATGTCATATATATTCAATATATATATATAGTCATCCATAAAATTTATAGAAAAAAATTACTTACACCGTTCAAGGTGATGGTAGGTCGTACGTATGCATGAACATTGTTTTCTTTTTTAATGGATGGAATGAAATGAAGTTAAATAATAATAAAACTTTAAATAATAATAATTATTTCATATATATCAAATATATTTTATTAAATATATCTTTATTTCCACCAATTTAAAATGAAAAAAATAAATAAATCACATCGTTTCGTAGAGGTGGTAGTTTACACAAACGCAAAAGCAATGTTATCATTTTGAGAAAAATTGTAAGGTAAGAAGGTAGAAATGATATTATTATTTCCAAAGAATAATTATTTCATAAATATCATATATAAACAATAAATACATAATAATACCCATCATTAAAATATGGTGAAGAAAAATGAATGGTACCGCTATATAGAGACGGTAAGTCGTAGATACACACGGGTGATACTTTCACTTCTCATTTGATGGGAAAGAAGGAGTATAAAGGTGGTTTCATAATCATAATAAATTTTAGTATATTTTGGATATTAAAGTATTTATTATATGATAAATACAACATATTTATTTTATTTAAAATAATAATTAAAAAGAAATTGATCGGTTGAAGTGATTACCCTTTCTTTGAAAACAATTCTTTAGATCTCTTATTAAGGATCCTAGGGTTAGTCCTTCGAAAATACCAGAATATCTATATTTTGGATAAGTATATTTTTTAGATACTTTTTCTAGGTATATTTAATATATAAGACCTAAATTTTTGTAAATAAGTGAAATGATGGGTTCCCTTTTATAAGTTAGAGGAGGGGCACTCTTGGAATTGCTTAAATGATTAAAATATAAAAAAGTGACTCTTAAGAAAAATGATTCCAAATGTCCATAGACTTTGATATAAGGTTATATATATTTGAAATACCATTAACCAATTTAACTTTGTATGGGTTTTAGTGGAGTTTTAAACCTTATCCTTTGGCTTAACCCCTTATTTAACATATTTTAACCTAAACTGCAGTAACAACTATTTCACTCTTAAAGTGTTAAGAATGTTATCATAAATAGATAAATGAATCTTAATTAAACCATGTTTTATATTTTCAAACATATTCTATTAAATTTTAAAAATATAACTTTTTTTTAATTTTAAATCATTTAATAGAATATTATTTATTATAAAATATCATTAAAGTGAATTTTTTAACTATTCCATTAATTTGACTTTAAATACACAAATAAAATGATGGAATTGGAATATAATTGTTTTAAACATCCATAATATTTAATATGTATCTATAAAATTCTTGTAACACAATAATTCACTTATATTTTATTACATTGAAAATGTATAAAATCATTTATTTTATTTTTATTTTAATTGAATAAATATGGTGTCGACATTACATAAGGGTTTAAGGTAAATATTCAATATCAAAAAATTATAAATAACTTAATAAGATAAAAAAATAAAAATAATAATTTTGAACTAAACATATCCTACCTTTATTATCATATTAAAAATTTTGATACATTAAAGTCAAGAGAGTGACATTTTGTATTTATACTTTTCTTAAATTAATATAAAGTTCATATTCAAATAAATATTGAACCAAGTGGTCATATATTCAAGACTTGGATGGTAATTGACAAAATAAATTCATAAAATAGTGTAAAGGAATGTTTTAGTTAAATTTTAAAACCTTATCACAATTATTTAACTTTATTTTACTCATTTATCCCTTATTGGGGGTCAAAAATTTACTGTGGTTACTATTTATATTGACCGAAAATAAAAGGGACCTAATTACCAAATTATATCCTTATGATTCCAAATATAAAATAAAATTTTTAATATAAAATTTCTTTAAGTAAAAGAAATTAATTTTTATATAAGGGTGCAAAATGTGATGAAAACCTCTTTTATAAAAATACATTTTTAAGCATAATACTAGATTTATTCTTATATAATGCATAGAAAAAATATTAGATGAAATTTAAAAAAAATCCTAAATATATAATATATAAATTTCATTAAAATTATCCACAAAAATTTATTGGCTAAATTTATTAAGATAAAAATAAATTACATGGATAAAAATTGTTATTTTAGAAAAACAACTCTTTAACTTTCAAATGATTTCATTTTTCTTTATAATCAATTGATAAAAAATGATTTTATTTTATACGTGTGTAAATTATAATTTTTTCATAATTTTCTTTGTCTTATTCATACCCACCAATCCAATTGCTAGTATAAAATGGTATAATAAATTATAGTTCATTTAGACTCGGGGTTGTGCGTATCACAAGTTATCAAAAAATTAAATTTATTTAAAAAGAAATATATTATAAAATATAAAGTTATTACATATAAAATTACATCAAATATTTATAACAAAGTGAAAATTTCTACATAGTATCTATTTTTACTGTCACGCCCCGGCTCCCAAATACCCGGAGCCGGTGATATACAAAGGATCCAATTCGGTTCAGGCTCTGAGAAACCAGCTACTTATGAAATTTTTCTTCTGTTAAAAGCTGTTACCTGAAAATTTTTATCAAAAACGTAGGGTGGTCATATGAATTCCCTGTAAGGGGTTTTAAAATAAACCAATATAAATTTTTAAAACATTCTTTAAAACTTTCCATAAAACATTTTTCTTAAGAGAAGTTGTAGCACATGTAACATATCATAAGAGTGCTTAATTAAAAACATGCTAATAGAGTTACAAGGGTACATGATTCGTTTATAGGCATGCTCATAAATAAAATACATGCTAACATTTATAACATATGAATATGTAAGAACAAATTAAATAGCTATGACTAATGAATATCAGAGTTGTGTGTAAAGGTAATAACTTCAATTTCATACATCGAATACTAAATCACTGAGTGTTAAACATATTTCATGCCATAAGCTTTTACTTTTCTGATACTCACAAGTACTAGATCTTAACCATGGATATTCTACTAGACGAATATCCATTTGGTTAATTAATTATCATACACGTAATGATGTAATGTATAATACCGGACATTAATTTCTGTGTCAATGCCTCATGCCAAGACCTAGGGGATAACTGTAACCGGACCCTAACCTAGAGAGCCTCTGTAACCAGACTCCATCCCGGAGAGCATTTTTAACTGGACTCCAACCTGGAGAGCCTCTATAACCAGACTCCATTCCATAGAGTATTGGTAACTGGACTCCAAAGTGTCACATTTTACTTGGTTTCTTACTTCACATTATTCAAGGTGTCCCATACCACCTTGAATAATTAAATTCATAATTCTAGGAAAGTGCATAAAAGTTTAAATTACAATCATTCACATTTATACATATGTAGTGAGTTTGGCACAAGACTATGAACTATGTGGTCAATTCATTAAATGGAACGTAAGTTAAGAGTACTTTTGATGACAACTAATAAACAAAATAAATACAAACTTGATCACATATAATGACAAATCCTAAAGCCATATTAAACAATTACTTAATGCAATTTCTTTTGGGTGCATAATAAATAAAGAGGTAGACATAGAATTCCATGTGGGGTACTAAACTCACATTTTCTCAAACATTTTTTTAAATTATATTTTGTTTATTTCATTAAATGATGAAACAAGAAATTATAAAACTCAAGCATAATCATTATCATTTAATATAAATAGTGGGGAGTAACTCATACATGTGAATATGAAGTTGCAAGCCTCCAATATTTATACTCATGAACTAAGCACATCAAAAGAAAATCATTTAGAATAACTACACTTAGGGTTTTATGTTGTGTAAAACATTCATTCAACAGGGTGCGCATAAGAAGTAGTGTTTCGTCAAAGCGAAAAATATTTGAAAACACAAGTTTTTTACTTCCTTTGTGAACCTTGGAAATTTATAAATACAATTGGGGGTCAAAGTTGGCATATATACACATGTACCCACATACCCAATTATACATTATGAGTATACGTAAGGATCTCATACTATTCTTATTTGACACTTGTAAGATTATCAAAAACATGTACTAAAAGTATAAGGATTAAATGATTAAAACCGCATGTATATATTATAAATATATATTTAAGAACATATATAATTAGATATAAAAGTTTTCTTGCAAAAATAACTCCATGCATTTATAGTTCTTCATTAATTTTAAAACTCAAAGTTTTTAGTAAAACTTAATTCCGGACATATGGTTTTATGAAAAAACCATAGGGCAGTTCATATTCAAATATATATATATATATATGGTATGTGGATGTGTCATGTAAATAAGTTTTCAAGGGGTATATATGCTTTAGGTCTGCTAATTCTCTATAAACTCGAAAAATCTTGAAGCTCTATTCCAGGTAAATAGGGGTTCAAACTCAATCGCAAGGTGATGTATAATTATATAACAAGTGTATATAAAAATAAAAATTAAAACTCAACATGCAAGAAAAATATAAATCCCCTACCTTAGTTTGATGAGGAAGAGGGGCTCGGGGAATGCTGGAAATCTCAGAGGGCTTGTTGAGGTCTGCTAGAAACTTGAGTGCAAATGAACAAGAGTTTCTTGGGATGCCTTAGTGTATTTTATAAACTAAACACCTATAACAAGTATTTTAATGAAAGTGGTATGGAAAACGAGGCAAAAATAGCTTATAAAATACTAGGGGGAGGGGTCTCTGTGGAAACCGTGTGAGAGGACGGACCAGCGGCTGTAAAAGGTAAATAAAAAAATGATGCAACATATGATGTAGGGTACTGGTGTAGGGCACTCCATGGGGAAGAAGACAACACAAAAGATGAAGATAGGAAAAATAATGAATGGTCGGTATTTGATCCGGGTTTGATCCAATGGTCGGGGTACATCCATGGATTATAGAGGTGATCGATGGCTCAAATTCATCTGTGGCAAGATCGGGTGGATCATGATCATCATGGTGTTTTAAAAACCTAAAATGTTCATGATTAGATTGCATCAGATCAAACGGTCCATGAAAAATGTAGAGAAATTCGCGGTTGTTGAGGATCGAGTGCGGGGTCAAGATCGACGGCCCAGATCATGTGTTATGTGATCCAATGGACCAGATCTCATTTTGCCCAAAAAACACGTCACACATCGAAATTGTGGGATTTTTGCACCCCTTTATAAGCATCAACCTCTGAACAATGGTTCAAAAAAACACACAACACACACTTAGGGGTCCTCACAAATGGGCTCCTGCATAGGCCTCGGCCTACCTATGCCTTGTCACGGCCTCACGCTCGCAGTGACGCGCTCAAGAGCTCCTTCTCTCGTGCACCCCTCGGGTAACCTATGCCCTTGTTCAGGCTGGCCTAGGCTTGGGCTCAGGGCTAGGCTCAGCCACCTAGCATGAGGTCCCTCCCTTGGCCCAGCAATAAAGGGATGGCCATAGCGGGCCCAAATTTTTATAGATACTAACCTAAAAAATATATTAAGTTTTAAGGGAAAAAATAATACTATATAAAAATTATCCTTTTAAACATGACTTTTATATAATCTTAAAAAGGTTTAATGAATACCTAATTATACCTTATGTAATAATATTACTAAAATTATTTATAAACACTGAAGATTTAAAATTCAAGGGTATAAATTGAAATTTGGTATACCAACATAAAATCTTTTATACTAATATTATAGTAGTCAAAACTAAGTTAATCAAAAACAAAGATTAGTTAAAAGAAATTAGACATAGTTTAAAACACTTTTTTAGAGATGAAAATCATTACATTGTAATTAAAATATTTTCAAAGTGTTTTGAGTTCTTTAATACTATTCAAAATAATGTAATTCAAAATATTTCACCACAATTAGAAGTTATCTTGTAATTTCCAATTTGTAAATTTTGGAAAACCAAGTTATACTTAAATGTTTTTAGTTAATTCACTGCAAGTCCAAGGACTATAATTATAGACATTGGAATTAAATGGTCACTCGAGGCAATGGTCAAGTCATGGCCTTATATAAAACCATGCCTTATGGTGTCCTAAAACTCAAGACAAAGAAGAATATGGTTCACATCATACCATTGGTTATTAGTGTCGTTGTAGTGGCTTTGGCCATTCTTATGTTTGTTATGATAGATTTTAAGGACCCATGTTATTTTCTGGGGGTTCTCATTGTTTTATGTGGCCTCCCTATAATTTTGATATGGTTTTTAATAGGTATATTTGGGTAGAAATGTTTCTTTTGATATTGGTAGATTGTAAACACTACGGTGTTCTGGTTTAAATGAAAATCCTTGTGTCCATTTGTGTGTTTTACTCATTTCCATTCTAATATAAATTAAAACTATATTATTACTTTCTCATGAGAAACAAGTTTTGTTTAGTTTTTATGAAATTCACTCAAAATGTAAACATAAAATTATTAATACATGAGGTTCGAGTTTTGGGGTGTTACATTTACTATAAAATAGTTTTTTATAGGAACACGCTTGCATCGTTCAATGTCACTCACATAACTAAAACTCTAACTATATTAAAAATTTTAATAATAAATAATTCTTTTGAAATTTTTTTGAAAACAAGGGATGATAAAAATATATCTATTAGTAAAAATGGGCTAAGATACACTGAGGTGGTTGAATCAAGGTATGGATATTCTTTTCAAACTTCGTTTTACCCATTGTACTCTTTATTATGAGGGTAACTTATTTTTATCTTTAGTGTTTATATTGATCTTATCCTTTCTAACTTTATCTGATGATAATTTATAGAATGTAAAGAAATAAAGCAAGCACATGAGCACATAATTTTTTACTTGGTTCACCCTCACTGGGCTACGTCTAAAGAGAATACAAAGGAAACATGCCAATGTAACAAATCCATTAAAGCTCGGTATTGTTATAAGGTTTGGGAAAGATCACTTCTATGCCCAGGCTTTCCACCTTATAAGATTTAGGGTTAGATCACCGCTTCCCAAGGGGCACTCCCTTAATATTTATTTATATGTATCATTTTCAGTGGAAAAGATCACCTTTTTCCACTTCCTTTTCTCGATGCTCTAGAAAGGATTCATAAATAGTTTATGGACAAATAAGTCCCTTCATTAGAAATATTTAATGAATCCTCAATAATAGGTATATGCTCTATTGAATTTCTTTCTAGTTTACTCATTCACTTCGGTGAAAACACCTTGATGCTGCACTTACACTTTCCAAATACTTGGAACAAACATCAATTTGTTATAGACATTGAAATTAAAATTGATATATATATAATGATCCTAAATAGATTTCAATTATTCATTTCACTGACTTGGATGTAGTAGTGAATAAACTCCTTATGCAAATATATTCAGATGGTGCAGATCCTTAGTCTTCTTCAAAATATCTATTTGTCAATGATATTATTCATACTTTAACACTATAATGTATTTCCTTGAATAATACCTTGGTGTATTATCCATGTGCGAGACCCTTGTGTGTAACCCTTCACATGAGTCCTGGGCATGTAACCCCTTGCATGAGATCCTGGTGTTTAACTCTTGTGCAAGATCTTAGCGCATAACCCTTGCATGATATCCTACCACAGGACCCCTCCACAAGATCTTGGTGCGATACTCCTCCAAAAGATCCCTATGTGAGACACACTTTACATCATGCAGATTTTATAACTCCACTACTATAATACTTCACGATAGCTCTATGTGATACTCCTCTAAGAGAACTTGTTATTTTCATGTGGATCGTGAGATCTAGTTCAAATCATATAGATTGTGAGATCTTGTTCAGTTCATGCGAATCATGAGATCTTGTTCAGTTCATGCACATCGCAAGCTATCAATGGGTCTAATTTTGAATTCAACCACCCATCGCAAACTTCACTTCATGTGACTCATTCATGGAATCCTTTTTCAAGACCATCAATGGATTATGTGGATCGCAATATCCAACTACAAGACTTAATTTTGCTTATGAGAAACACTTACGTGATGTCAATCGTGTATACTTCATTGCTTCGCGCAAAACCCATTCTATGGAAATTGCTTCAGATCGATATTTTAATAAAAAATATTTCACCTATTATGGATGGTTCATTGGGTATTTCTTGAAAACTTTCCACCATATTAACTCCATAAATATTGGACAGTCATTTGTTCCACCACATCAGTAATAAGCACTGTGTGCTTCATGTGATCTTATCGCAAGATTAATTGAGAATAATTCAGTATTCAGTGACATTGTATTATAGTTATTAATATTATCCATCGTGATATGTAAAGAAAATAATTAGTACTTATCATGATCCCATTATGAGATCCAGTGAAAATAATGTGGTGGTCAGTGATACTGTCTTCCAGCACCTTGTATGGTCCATTCCAAGATCTTAAGACAATCATGTTACCAGCGCTATTATATTCCATCAATTTGCATGATCCATCATGAGATCCAATTAAAATCATGATTTTTATTCAAGAGAATCACTTGATCACTTCATGAGATCCTTTAAAAATTATGTGACGACTTTAGGTGCTTTGCATGATCCCAATGCAAGATCTTCTGACAATCATGTTGTACCTTACGAGATTAGTTCGGAAATCCATGGTTCATCAGATTAGTTTAGACATCCATTCTTCATGAAATCAGTTTAGATATTCTTGATCTATGAGATTAGTTTATACATTCAAACTCCATGAGATTTTTTCATAAATTTACGCATCATGAGATCATACATTCACACTCCATGAGATAATATATCTATCCCTCTATGAGATCACACATATTTCCCTTTTCGAGATTAGACATATCTCCCTCTACAATATCTAAAATATCATGATCTATGAGATCAAACATTTTTTGGTTATGCATGATCAGATATCTCATTATTCCATGAGATGAGACATATTTCACTTTTTTGAGATCATATATCTTTATCTTCCCCAAAATCAGGCATTTTGTTCTTCTCTCTTAATGCCTCCATAAGTAAAAAATATATTATTTGTAATAGAAAACCATTGAAAATATCTTTTTGTAATGTGATCCCATCGCAAATAACCCATCACAAAAAACATCATTGTAAATGATATTTTTTATGATGGTCTGTCGCAAAAAATATCATTTTCAATGGGGTGGTTTCCCGTCACATATAATTTTTTCAACAAATTATTATTTTTGATGTGTCAATTTACCTATCACAGATAATTTATTATGATAGGTTAAAGGCCTATCACAAATAAATTTAAAAAATAGAAAAATGAAAAATATAAAAAATTATAAAAAATATCAAAATATCCAAAAAATAAAAAAAATGTAATAAATAAAATTTAAAACATCTAAAATAATAAATATTACATAAAATATTTTCATTTAAGTTTTAGCATAATAAATATGTACATAATATATCAATCACTATGGATAGAGAGGGGAAGGGAAGGTTCATCTCAAAGAGGAGGCGGTGGTAACTCCATCCATAAACCCTAAACTAGTCATTACATATACTCATTCTTCTATTCCCTTTATTGTCTCATATCCTATTTTGTTGCTAGTTCTATCTATAGAGATCATCTTACTCCCTATGCATGGTCTCAAAACCTCACTCTATGCTCGTAGATTCTCCTCATACTATGAGACTGATGGTGATGACTCTCCATGAGCTCCTATCAAGATGGACGTCGACCATGCAATAATACCATAAAAACATCTATGAATCATTCGAGATCTGATACTAGCCACTTGGCCCTTCTTGAAAGCATATTGTGTCGCCTTCATCCATGTTTCATCGTAAAATCATACTTACCTAATGGAATGACTCTTAGTCTCAGCCTGATTCTCATCCTATGTCTGAGAAGTCTCAACCTCAGATGACTCTTTCAATTGTAATTTGAATTTAAATTAGTTAAAATAATAATTTTAGTTAATTTTAAAATTGAAAAAAATATACTAACCACAATATAACTCTTGAAACCACCTATAATATCTCTAGTGATAGGATCATTGTACATCCTCTTATATATTCCAAACTCTATAATATTGGTATGTTCAGCCGCTTATATGATTATAAAATAAATATTTTCCATTTATTGATATAAAAATTATTAAAAAATTACTTACCCTATTTCTTTATTTTTTGTTGAATGTATGACTACTAGCTTGATGTGTCACCTCCCACATCCCCCAGTTCAGCCGACCTAATGATGCTCTCCTTTGGAAAATAGCTCCCACATAGTATGAACATAATCCATATCAAACCTAAGACGATATATAATTAGGTCGATGGGCACAACAAGACTAATCAAAATCTATAACGCATGCCTTCTTCATGGAATCCCTCCTCAAATTTTACTAAAAATGACAACATCACTCATGCATACACACCCCCAAGCCTCCCTAATTTAACTTTGCATGTTATCATTGATGGGATTCCATAAAACCTTAATTTTTTGATAATATAAATTTACTAATTAAAAAAATTAAAATTAAATATTATTTATTTTCATATTATCCAATGATCAAACATGCAGTGCTGAACATCAATGGGAATAAGATCCCACATCACCCAGGCCTCAAAAAAATAGTTCTGTAAAATATCGCTCTTCTGTCCAATGACTATATGAAAAAGTTGTGAAAAAAAACAAATAATCATAAAATTAATACATATATAATGTAATGAAAATTAATAAGAACTAACTAAAATACACAATTGGACATACATCCGCATGCATTGATCGAAGTTAAGGTGTGTACGTTTCTTGAGAATAGGTTAGAGAATCATTAATATCATATGACCTTACCCCTCCAAGTCGATGATGAACTGCTAGGAACCTTAGGTTCATATGATAAAGAATCGTGATCATCACCAAGTTGTCAAGAATCTTCAAGGCTATGAAAGATATCATCCTATGTATCATCATCCATCTCAAACACGAGAATAATTTTTTCATCAAATAATTGAAAATGAGTAATATATTTTATTTATTTATTTTTACTATAACTCACAAGGTAATTGTTTCGTTCTTCATCTTCATCATAATCTTTGTATATGATAGTGTCAACATATTCATCTTCCTCCTCAGTATCATCAATTTCCATAGTATTTTCAACTTCATCATTACTAGTTAATTCAAATTCATTTTTTATATCATCAACATCACCAACACCATCGACTCATAACTATGGGTTGATATCATCGATATTCATGTATCTTCGTTAAAAAGACATATTTGTGGTTTTATCTTGAAAATTTTCAATTATTATTACTTAAATAGAAACAAATCCACTTTAGAAAAAATGATTTTTATGGGATTTAATTTTTATAATGCTCCAGCAATTAAGCAACTCTATTGAAGCAACATAATAACTGGCATAATATATTTGGTGTCCTTTATGAGACAATAAAAAAGGATCATTTTAATGCCTAAATAATTTTATATTTAATATCAAGGATCATATGTCACGGATGAATATACAAGCCTCTATCAGTATCAAACAAATGACATTTAAGCATCATTGCCTAATTTTATCCCAGATAACACAAGTCAATTATTTTATCCAGAATTACATAAAAGTAAAGTTCAATTTTTCTATAATGAGATCCTCTCAATAAAACAAAACTATTAATTATTTGTTTCACTATATGCATGTGTATGAAATCAAAAACCATTCACTGCATATTAATTATAATATTTAACCAATTTGGATAGTGGGTAACTCAATATACAGAATATATTATCAATTTTATTATCATGTACTGATACCTAGAATTTTTAAAAACAATTAAAAATATAACAAATAAAAAAAATTCATATGTAAAACCATAAATAATTTGTTGTACCTCTCTTTGAACCAATATAAAAAGTTATGTCTCTGACATTCTTTAAGAAAAGATGATGTAATTTTGTGGAATTTTTTTTAATATGATCGTCATATAAACTATAAGTAAAATAATATTAATTTATTTTTTAATAAATAAATAATATGTGTTAGTATCACTCATTATAAAAATTGTTTCATTTCTTTATAGTTGATCAAAACATATAAATGAGCTCTATGATGTTTATTATCTAAAATATATCATTCAGGAACTCTGCCAAAGCTAGGTTTAGGATGATTAAAAAATTATCATTGAATTTTTAGTACATCATCAACATTTCCCTTATTACTACCCATTTGATTCTATTTTAAAGGATATTAAGGTTGGAAATAATGGGAGTATAAAAAAAAATTCCTCTTATAAATAATATTATGTAATTGACCCTTAAACTAATTCTTTGTTATATACCTTTTACTTCAGTTTCTACATACATATCTCATATGGATACATCCATCAGAACTGCACTGGACCTCAATATTTTCCTTCATGTGAAAAATGTAATATCAAATGTTCCACTAAATCAAATAATGATGATCGATTTTTTTCGAGTTTACATAATATTAAAACATTATCTTATTATAGTTTACTATGTTCGTCATAGTCAGTTGTTACCTTATACATGTCATAAGAAAAATATTAAATTTCTGTAATCACATCCCAAATCGAATAATTCAAAAAACCTCTAAATCCAATCAGTAGATTTTTTTTCCAATATAACATAACTATCCTGAATTTTTAATCCGGTAATATGACTATTTCTAACACATATATCTAAATTGGAAACATAACAATCTAGTGGTCTCAAACAATAAATATACTAACAAAATAATAAATGGTTTTCTTTTTAATGTGTATAATCCACTTTTGGATTAATTAACTTATGTGATTTTTCATTTTCAAATAACTTGAGTTTAGGTCAGCTGGAAATTTGGGCAAGATCTAATCATGCCTTAACATTTTATTTGGTCTTACCAGGTGTGTAAAAAACTATATAAAATATATTATCGAAAAATTTGTTATTAATATTCATAAATCCAACATGTGATAGACTAAAAAATAAAAAAAAATATGAAATATCCCAAAAAAATACTTCATTTAATCTAATTGTGATCTTTCCCAAATCCATCTATTTTTTATTAGTTTATAGTCATTCCAAATGCAATGTGAGGTAATGAAGAGACAATATATTTTCAATCAATACCTGAGATCAATTTTGGAGGTCCATCTCTTTCAACTATACATTTTCTGAAATGATTTATGCTCCTTTGGAATGGGTGATCAATAAGAATAAATCTGTGATAAAAGTCTGAAAAAAAACTCTCTTTGATGAGAATAAATATTTTACAATCACTCATATAGTATGAACATGATTTTGGACCATGTGTACTCCATCCAGATAACATTTCATATGCTAATAAGTCACTAATTGTCCACATTAATGCACCTTTCATTAGGAATTGTTTTTTGAAAAAATCATCATATATACATATACCATTAAATCATAATAAATTTAACTCATCAATCAATGATTTCAAATAAACATCTATATTCTTTTTTTTATGTCCTGGAATTAATAAGGTCAAAAAGATATATATCCTTTTCAGAAAAAATCCAAGGAGGTAAATTTTATGGAGTCATAAAGATGTTCCAATAATAATATTAACTATTTTAAGAACCAAATAGATAGAAACCATCAGTAGAAAGACCCAATCGTGCGTTTTGGGATTCTGAAGCAAAAGACATATGTATCTGGTCCAAATGTTTCCATGAATCACCATCACAAGGATGATTTAATATTTTACTAATTGAAATATTATTTTTGTTCCATGAGATCAATGAACTTGTGTTTTGAGATATAAATAAACACTTCAGTCTATGTGAAAATGGGAAATACATTCACTATTTAATAGGAATCAGTCCAAAATTCCCTAGTTGAGCCTCTTTGTAACTCAATTATCCACGTTTATGAAAACAAACTAATGACTCGTTTTCACCATAATATAAGATTCAATAATTTGGATATGAATGAATATTATGATTACTAAGAAACAAATTATGAACCAATATCTTACTCTAGTAGAAATTTTAAGGAAACACATTTCCTTTAGCTAATAGTTATTTAACCAAAGATAATATCCAATCAAAACATCTATTTGAAATTCCATTATCTAATTTAGCATCAATAAATTTTACAACCACTTTAAATTTTCTTATATTATAACTAGGATATAATGCATCCTCAGTATAATTCAATAACTCATGAAATAGAGGTGTTTCTAACTCAATATTGAAATAAATATCACCCTGAGTGTTAGTTTGTTGAAAATATAGACCAAAAACATCATGTACTAATGATTGAAGTTATAAAGGATCTTGAACCAAATTTTTAATATTTCCTCCAACACTGTGTTCACCATTTTATAACAAAAAACATAGTCTTTTTGAAAACCAAAACACAATTGATGACCCCTAACATTTTCAAATGTGTCAAACCTCATTCTATAACATTTCTTCTATGGAAAAATTATTGGCCCTTCTAAAACAAATTTTGGTTTTGATAATGCAAATAATAAGAAAGTTTCAACACACTCAATATATACAATATTTATATTAGAACCATTTGGATTCCAACGATGATTTATCTAATCATGATATTGTAATAAAGAAGGTTGTTGACTTCCTTGTTCTATATTTCTTTAAAAAATATAAAATAAATAAATTATTTATGAATTATTTAATATAAGAAAATGGTGATCTAAAAAAGAGTAGATAATAAAAAATAAAGAATTTACTTGTAAATATTACCAATTTTATCAATTTACCACTGATTTTTACTCATTAGTGCTTTTTTACTAATTATAATTAATTACATCTAATTAAAAGTAACGTATAATAATTAAAAATAAATTTTTTAATAACCATTATTTTTTATTAGCCACTATTAATTACCATAAATTAGTAATATTTACTATAAATTATTATCAATTAACACTATTGTAAATTAGTATTAATTTTTTGTAATTTCTTATATTTTTTAGTAATTACCAAAAAAACTTATTATAATTTAATATAAATTAGAATATATATATTATAAATCACTAAAAAGGTGTAAATCATAGAATTTCTAATCTTCAGGTCATGATAAATGACCAATACGTGTCAACCATGTCCAAATTTTTCATTGTTAATGACTTGAAAATTGATGACCTTTTTAATTTCCACTTTTCTATTAATTTATAATGATTTATATTATTTCATTGTAATTTTTAGTAAATTCTATGAATCTAGAAATTTTTTTATTAATTTATTGAAAAAAATATATGATTATTTTTTTAAAATTTATAAAAAAAAATAATTCATAATAATTTGTAATTAATTTATACTATTTTATATCAATTTATTATAAATTATATCAATTTACTAATTTATAATATTTTATATTAATTTATTTTGAATTATATCAGTTTATTAATTTTTATTAATTTATAAAGATTTATTAATATTTTTTACAAATTATTACTAATTACCACTAATTATTAATAATTTTTATTAGTTGATAACAATTTATTACTAATTTCTACTAATTTTTATTAGTTTATAACAATTTATTACTAATTTTTACTATTTTTCACTAATTATTACAAATTACCACTAATTATTACTAATTTCCACTAATTATCAATAATTACCAATAATTATGACTAATGTTTACTAATAAAGGCTAATTAGTACTAATTATTACTAATTAATACTAATTATTACTAATTAATACTAATTATTACTAATTAATACTAATTACCACTAATTAATACTAATTACCACTACTTATGATTAATTATTACTAATTATTACTAATTATCACTAGTTATTTCTAATTAACACCAATTATTACTAATTACCAATAATTTTTACTAATTACCACTGGTTATTATTAATTACGAGTGATTATTACTCATTACCACTAAATATTACTTAATTTTTACTAATTTTTACTAATTATTACTATGTACTAATAATTATTACTAAGTACTACTAAATATTACTAAGTACTACTAATTAAAACTAATTACTACTAAATACTTCTGATTAAAAAATATTAATAATTTAAATGAAATACTTGTAATTAAAAATAATTATTATTATTTAAAACAAATTAATGTAAAATAAAAGTTACTAATTCAATTTATTTCTAATTACTTCTAATTAATAATAAAAATTAAAATACAATAATTTAAAATTAAAAACATTAAATAAATACATTCAAACTAAATCTTTTAGCGGATGCAAAGATGGAAAGTTGCTTCCCTATAAAATTTAAAACCTTGAAAACATTAAGCATATGAATATGAGAGCAAAGGAGGAGATGAGATTTCAGAGAAGAAGAGAATGAAATAACTTTGGGTGGGGGTATATATAGGTTAGATAATTTTCAACGAGACAATTTGGGATGGAAAACTCATCACAGATAGTATTAGTTACGAAGGGTCCCATCACAAATAGTACCCACCTAAGACGGTGATATAAAAGGGTATGTGTGATGGGTACCATCGTAAATAACCATATTCTAATAGTTTATTTACAATGGGAGATAATTCTCATTGCAAATAACACTAATGACAGAAGGTATTTGTGATAGGAATCATCGCAAATACTTTTCTGCTAACAGTTTATTTGCAATGGGAGTTAACTCTTATCGTAACTAACAATAATAACGGATGGTTTTTGCAATGGGGGTATATTCCCATCACAAATACTTTTCTTGGGGTTTTGTGTGCAATGGGCACTAAAGATATTTACGATGGGAAAACATTCCTTTCAAAAATAATGTTCTTTTAATGACTATTTGTGATGGGAAATGAATCATATCGCAAATAATCTTTGTTGAGGGACTATTTTTGATAAGCGATGGGCCCTTCACAAATAATTTTTTTTTAATGACTATTTATGATGGTAAATGAATCCTATCAGAAATAATATTTTCTGATTGACGATTTGTGATAGGTGATGGGCCCATCACATAACTCATCACAAAAGAATTTCTTTCCCATGGTCCTCCTTTGACAACCATCCTTTATCGCTAGCCTCAAACCTTGTCAATAAACACAATCAACCCAAAAAGAACCACTATGAAGAATTTTTTCCAACAATCTCCCCCTTTGGGTTTTTTGAAAAAATATATATTCTTTTGAAATTCAAGAACAAACATTTTTATGAGTCATGAGGATGCGAAACTATTTGCATTCTACAACCCTAGATAGTTATCATTGAATTCCTTAACACATACTCTAAGCCCACATGAGTCAATCATGCCATAAGAAACAATAGTAACATTAAAATTTCATCAATAAATCACTTGACTGTCAAACCAGCCACTAAAACCTTCTCGATACCAAAATATATAACACACTAAACCTTCAAGATCACTTATTAACTAGCACATGTATACTACTTGCATCATAAACCCAAAGGAAACTCCTTTTCTTGATTATTCTTCATTGATATCATTATTACATCTAAGACTACCCCTATTTCGTTGCTCCCACAATCAGAATTTCCCCTATCTTGATTAATATAGTTTATCCCCCTTTGTTAATGAACTCAAAGGTCACTCCTTTTTGTTCTACAACATGGTAAAGAACACATATCAGTATATAAGGGAAAACATACCATACCTTGGGGAGAGGGGGTCCCACATCCAGACCGTTCATGTGTGGGGAGTTTACTGAGATACAAGAGTCGGTTGATGCCATTCAATTACTTCTTTGGGTAAGGTCTTCATTATGATGTCTGCAACTCATAGTTTAGTAGGTACATACTCCAACTTTACATGGAAATGCTCTACTTCTTCTTGATGAAGTTACATTTGATTTAAATGTTCTTTTTTTCATAAAATATTAACTGTATTTTTTCTAAGATTTATAGTAATTGAATTATCATAATGGATACCAATCATATACATCACTTCAATCTCCCCCATTCTCACTGAATTCATAGAGGAATCCTTCTTTTGTGAATTTACTCTCTCTTAGTCAATAATATCCATGAATCAGATTATCAATAATCTTCAAGCATTATTCTTTTTCTCCTAAAATCTAGATGAAAAAAAATTACTTTCCCCCTTTGGTCAAGCATTTCTACTTAGTCCATGAGACACCACATGCTAATATTCGAAGACCACCTTTCTATGTCAACTATTTTCAATTTTACCTTTGACTCTATTTATCAAATTCAAATTTAAAATTTTATTCTTTAATCACTTCTCGTGATTAGAGTCATTTTCTTCTCCATAGCTTGAAACTACTGAAAGATTTTCATCAAGTGAAATTTCCACCTTCATTGAGTCATTGATTGATCCTCTATGCCACTGAGTCAAAAATCTTTATAGGAAACAAGATTTTATGAAAATAAACATCAATGTGGTCCATGTCACTCACTTATATCCACGGATTCAAGAAACATAAAGCTTTTCAACTCTTAAAAGGACTCTTTTGTCATATGATTTTATATCTCCGAGAGTGATTGTCACCAAATATCCTTAAAAAAAATTCATCTTTGGACTAATATATATCTTTAATTCTAATTATTGATCTGAATCCATATGTTTAATTACTATTTAGAAGAGGAAGACCACTTGTTGGATATGATATTGATTTTCTCTCGTGGCTTCTTGGTATCCTGAAAATAGTTAGCTAATACCACATTGTAAGAACAAAATACATAATCATAAAATACATGAATATTGATGCTTTTTCACTAATAATACTTCTCTTGATGGAAAAAATAACACTTGAATAGAGGCATGATACCAATGGTTGATATTCAATGTTATTTGGAACCAATTGATCATTTGTGTATATATTTGACATCTCTTTAGTTTCACATCAGGAACTTCATTTCATAATCTACCTTTTCCATAGCACAAAACTTCTAGATAAAGATTTAAAAAATAGATTTGTTGCATATCACCACCTGTTGAATATTGTACCTTATGTGATTTTCAAGAGTTTGGATTATTTTTGTTGCATGTATCTCCATTCAACTTATTCACTCATTCCCTTTCACCAAAAATGCCCCATGAATTGTAACTCCACTTAGTCCTATAAAAATTACAGCAGATATTGGAAAATTTTAATTAATATACATGAAATGGGCTTAGATATCCTAAGAGGATGGTAAATTAAGTTATGGATATTGTTTTCAAACTTCTTCATATCAAAATAGATCTTGACCACTTTATTATGAGGGTCAATTATTTTTCTATCTGATGTTTGTATTGATATTATCCTTTCCAACTTTATCTGATGATCTAAGTTTACTTTTTTATTTTCTAACACTTTTAAGGGGATAGTGAGAACCCTCTCTAAAAGTTCAAACAAAATAGGAAACTACTGACTTAATAAACAAAAGTGTAAGGCGATTAGAATCTCTTTCCCTCAATAGTTTCCAAGGGAGGGAACTTACCTGACAGTCTGGATCTTTATCTATGTTTTCTTCATAGTGCCTTGCAAGGTATTTCCAAGATTTAATATATTCTAATTTAGTGATCTTCTCCATATTGAATCCTCTAATCAATATACCATCTTTCTTGTCAATCCATTTCTTTTTCTCCCTGGAAACTTCCACTTAAATCAATCTTTCCATCATTTGGTCGACATCTTCCCTCTCCGCCTTGATCACCAGGACTTCCTCCTTCATTTATTCACCATAATGCATGAGTAGTATCATCTGAGTTTCTGGATCCTCATCCTTCTGGCACTGAAAGACATCTAAAGAACCTACCTCACATTGTTTTCCAGGGGAAATAGTATCCCCTTCACCAGCCTCGTATCCTCAAAATGAAGATCCACCTCCACTTCATCTGCCTTTGAGGCTCCTTTCACCTATAATTGAGGCTCTATGGAGATAACTTTATCTAATGACGATGCATAGAATAAAATAAAGAAAGAAATCATGTGGACCGACGTATTTTTACTTGGTTCACCCTCATTGGGCTATATTCAAGGATCAGATAAAGGTAATGTTCCAATTTATCAAATCCAATGAATCTCACTTCTATTACAAGGTTTGGCCTAGATCACTAATATACCCAGGCTCATTATCATACAATATTTATGGATAGTTCACTACTTCCCAAGGGTTAATCCCCCAAAATTTCCTTCGATGACTCAGTACTAGTGGAATGATTCACCTTCTTACTCTTCCTTTGGTCTCTACTCTTAAAATGATTCATACACAATTTATCGGCATGTAGGTCCTTTCATTAGCAATATTGAATGATTACACAATTGTAGGTAGATACTCTACTGATGTTATGTCTAGGATTCTCCTTAACTTATATGAAAACACCTTGACG
The DNA here is from genome assembly GCA_963277665.1 of Viscum album. Classification (NCBI taxonomy): domain Eukaryota; kingdom Viridiplantae; phylum Streptophyta; class Magnoliopsida; order Santalales; family Viscaceae; genus Viscum; species Viscum album. The sequence continues at coordinate 92,022,557 of OY728130.1, read as the reverse complement.
TAATACTTCCAATTTATAGATACTTTGAAAAAACTTCTTTTTGTTATAAACACAATAATTAAAAAATATTTGTCTCTTATAAGATCTTCAAGAGATTCCAAGTATTCCATTCACTGCCATAGATATAGCAGTGAATAATATACTAATGAAAATATATTTGGATGGTTTAGATCCTATATCTTCATCAAAATACTAATATATAAATTATAATATTCATAGGTTAACCCTAGAACATAACTCCATGTTCAAGACCCTAGTGTATTACCCTTGCGTGAGACCCTATTACTTAACCCTTTCAATGAGATCCTTATGTGTAAACCATTGTGTGAGATTCTGGTTTGTAACCCTTACAAGGTATCCTAGTGTGTAACCCTTTAACAAGATCCTAGTGCAAGACCCCTCCTCGAGATCATAGAATGAGAATCTTCTAAAATATTCCTCAGTGAGACACCCTTCAGATCATGTGGATCACATGACTCCATAGTGAGACTTCTTCGTGAGACCTCTCTGCGAGACTCCTCTATGAGAACTTGTTTCTTTCACGTGTATTGTGAGATATTGTTCAGATCTTGTAGATCATGATATCTAGTTATATTTATGCGGACCATGATATCTAGTTTAGTTAATACAGATCACAATATATCAATGGGTTTTCTTATGTGTTCTACTACCCATCACATACTTCACATCGCAAGACTCCTTCACGAGATCATTTCATAAGACCTCTAATAGACTATTTGGATTGCAATATCTAAGTTAAAGACTTATTTCTACTCATGTAGAACACTTACATGATGTCAATCGCCTATACTTATTTACTCCATGTGAAACCCATTCTCTGGATGTTTCTTTAGATATATATTTTAATATAAAATTTTCACCTCTTATGGATAGATCATTTAGTATTTATAGGAAAATGATCACCGCCTTAACTCCATAAATCATAGGCAACTATCATTTCTACCACCTCACCATTCAATATCACATGCTTCACGTGATCTTATCGCGAGATCAGTTGAAAATAATGTGGTATTTATAGACATTTTCTTCCAGTTATTTACATGATTTGTCCTGAGATCCAAATACAATCATGAGCACTTCTCACGATCCCATAGTGAGATCCATTGAAAATCATGTGGTGGTTAGTGACATTGTCTTCTAGAACCTTGCAAGATCTATCAAGAGATCCGAAAATATTCATGTGTTTAGTGCCATTATCTTCCAATGCTTCACATGATCTATCACGAGATCCTCTGACAATCATGATTTGTACTCAAGTACTTTGCATGATTTTATGAGATCCAATCATAATCTTGTGATTTATTCAGGTTCTTCACATGATCTCAATATAAGATATTATGAAAATCATGTGGTTCCACATGAGAAAAATTTAGAAATTCACGCTCTGCAATATCAGTTCAGACATTCATGTTCTGTGAGATCAGTGAAGACATCTGTGCTCTATGATATTAGTTCAAAAATTCATGCTTCACAAGATCAAACATTTGTGCTTTGTGAGATCATACATCTCACCCTCTATGAGATCAAAAATCTTTCCCTCCACGATATCATAGATCTCTCCCTCTATGAGATCAAAGATCTTAGCCTACATGAGATCAGAAATATTTCCCTCTGTGAGATCAAACATTTCATGCTTCTATGAGATCATAAATCTCATGCTTCCACAACATAATATATTTGTCAATTTCATGATAACAAACGTCTTGATCTTCTATAAAATAATACATCTTGCGCTTCACTCCCCATGCCTCCTTTTGAGAACCATCCTTCGTCTAAAACCTCAAACCTTTTCAAAAAACACAATAAACACAAAAGCACCAATACGATGGATTTTGTACAAAAATATCACTACAGTTTCATAAAATAAAATAAACACATTATTAAATATTTAAACATAAAAAACAATAAGAAAGTTTTATTTTTATATAATAAACAATTGTACTCAAATATCTGTTTAATTATCCATGAAAAGAACTTAAATTCTCAGCAGTATCCATAGAATACTTCATATGCAATAAGAAGCATCATGGTTTCTTATAAAACATGAATACTCTTAAATACCTTTTCTTTAAAAAATCATTTATTTATTAAAAAAATTCATAACATTTCCATAAAAATGTAAGCTCATTTTCTTGCCATTGAAATCAAAGGATTTACACTAAAACCCATTGTAAGAATGTCATGTAGGTACCTTGTAAAATTAACCATGAATTCACTCTTATAAGAACAATTAAAATGGAATCAACTAACCTAATAATTTTCATATCTCTTAGTTGTAACCTATAATCTGTAAACATCATCACTTCACCTAATGCATCGAAGAACTATATCAGGCTCACTTGTCATCGGAGCTATATCGGGCTCACCCATTATTCATTAAAATTTTCATGAACCATAATATGAATAAAACACATATATATTTCAATTTAATCACAAAACCCATTTGAATTTTTATTCAAGTCTATAATAAATAATACATTAAATTTTCACATAATGACGAGAAATTTTTTTCTTTTCCTAAGAAAAACTTTTCCAAACTAAAAATTCCCAAAATATTGAGAGAAATGTTTTCTTATAAAATAACCATGGAAAAATATAAAGTAATATTGATAAAAAATAATGGATATGATGGTGGGAAATGGTACCCAATCCATATATTTCTAAAATCATTCTTTTTTTATTTTTAAAAAATCCCACATGGAAAATATTGAAAAGATTCATTTTTTAATCATTTGTAAAGAAAGTCAAAAATAATTGAAGTTGGCATTTTTAAAAACTCTTAATCAGAATTAATAACATTATTGAAAACAATTTATAACTATACATGGTAGGTACATATGAAAAATAAAATATTTCATATCATGGAGGCAGTATTTCACACGTACAAATGAGTGGTGTTTTCCATTTTCTTCTAAATTGAAAATAAATATTGTATACGATATTTTAAATTTATAGAATCATAATTATGTTAAAAATGTCATATTTATTCATTATTTTCATCCTTATAACCAACCATGGGATGCGTTAATGAATAATGTATCATATTTCTTTATAGAGGTAGTATTCCACATGTAGGTACAAGCAATGTTATCCATTTCTGAAAAATGGAAAGAGTAAGAAGGTAAGTAATATATTTTGTTTTTAAAATGATAATATTTTCATAAAAATATTATATATTTATTAATTATATATTTATAACCATTTGTGTGAGTTGGTGATGGAAAATAGAACACGTCACTTTGTGGAGGTGTTATTCCACACGTACGCACAAGCGATGTTTTTATTCCCCATAGGATAGAAAATATATAAAAGAGAGTGGTTACATAAACATGATAAAATTTATGTATAAATAAGTTATTTATGTAATTATTTTATAGTGGTTAGAATATATTGAAAGGAGGTAGATGATGAAATAAACATGAAATAGGACCATTGTGACTTATACCTCTACCTCATATATCTCTCCTTCTCTTACACCTTAATCATCCTAAAATTAGTCTTTTGAGAATACCATTACCTATAGGAAACATAAATGGTACCTGGGGAGGTATTTGATAAGGTATCGGTTGAGATAAAAGGCTCAAGTTTTGTGAATAATATAGGATTTAGGTTTCCCTTTTATAACTGAGGGGAGTGACACTCTTTTAATTATTAAAAGTTTAAAAAATATATAAAGTCTTAATACAGGGAAAGTGGAAATAAAACAACTAAAATATGAAGCTATGGTGATAAATTTATAAATTTTATAATCCAATAAGAATTTATATAATATTTTCTGACCTTTCATTTATTTTTAACCTGAATTAACTTTTTTTACACTTTTTACCATGGTGAAAACGTTTTTACCAATATTACTATTCATCATGACCAAAAATTAAATTTCCCACCATACTAAATTATAACCCCATAATTAAAAATATGAAATGAATTTTTCAATATTAAATCTAAAGAAGTAGTAAATATTTTATTTAATATAAGAGCACCAAACGCAATGAAATATAATTTCATCCTAAAAACTATTTTTAAGCCTAAAAATGAAGTTAAACCAAAATAAAATAAAATAATGATTCCTATGGAATAATTTGGATTTTTTTTCAAATGGGACTAATTTTAATTTAAAACTAATTTAAATAGAATGGTAATATTTTTGAATATTTGAAAATAAAAGACAATTTTAACAAAAATTGATATTTTTTACTATTCACATAGAAAGTAATCTTTTCAGAAAAATATCAAAAAATACCCTAATATAATATTGATATGATGAATCCAAAAAATAAGTTAATTTTATCAATTTAAAACCCTAAAATCTATAATTTTAATTTTTAAATAAAACCATATATTTCATGAAAAACATTTCAGTTACAATATAATTTTTATTTTTTAATAAAATTCATATAAAATTATCATATTATAAATGAATCCATAAAATATAATTTTTAACATTAATAAGATGTGAAATTACATAGTTTTACATTATAACACCCAAAAATTATAATAAATTAATAACATATCGGATATCATGTATGAACCGTAACACCAAGCATAGAAGGGAATATAAAATACCAAAACATTATGATATTAATATATTATATATATTTTAATGCATGAAATACTAAGTTAACGTTTTTTATTGGAAACAATTAGTTTCTTTGAAATAATGTGTTACATACAAGACAAAGTTTTACTATAATTTATTAATATCATTATTTAACCTAAAAAATATATCCTAGCCATTTAATTTGAGGTCATGAATAGGATTAACTAACTTAGAAAAATATATATCTTAATTCATCGATTAATAATTGATTATAAATGAAAATTAAAACCAATTGACTATGAATGAGATGTTTTTATAAAAATCCTATTTTTATGCGCCTAATGGTGTTTTATCCTAATAAATTAAATTAATCACTATTAGTGAATGTCATAATCAAATTTATTTATTATATATTGAATAAAAAAATTACATTCATCTAATAGATTTTATGGGAATAAGATAAGAACAAATCTAATTTTTTGCATAAAAACTATATTTTTCTAAATATGGTTTTGTTGCCTTTTAGTGGAACATGTATTTTAAATATAAATTTTGACAATTTTATAAATTTTATATAAAAAAATAAAACTTATTTTTAAAATTATAACATCAAAATTATATTATGGGAATTTTTTATATTTTTTTGACAAATTTCATTTTTTGATGAATAGTGAAAAATACTGAATTTTAATTGAAAACTGACTTTTCGTCTAAATAATTTATAATGTAAAATTATATTTTAAATTTTATTAAATTAAAATTAGATCAATTATACATATATTAATCCAATTTAGGTCATTGGAATTATTTTTATATTGAATCTAGATACAAAAAATAAGTAAACTTTTGAACATCTTCACTTAAAAAACACGATTTCTCATCGCATATGGGAGATTGAATTTCAGTTCAATTCGGACACTTATGTGAATATAATTTGAAAAAATGGATTCTATATTTGGGAAAATAATAATTTATATTATATAATAATTTATACATGAATTTTTACAATAATTATTAGTGAAAAAGTAAAAATTATATAACTTGATTAAGGTTAAAACGGGGTTTTGTGCATTACATGTGTTTGTATAAAAATTAATTTTACACAAACATAGGATTTTTATTTAATGAATTGGACATAATATTTAGAATAATTGTATCTAAATTATCAAATATTATTTTTTAAATTATAATATTAATAGATAAATTACCTAGGTGAATAAAAAGATACAAGTTACCTTAGAAAAACTATAAAGATAAAAATGAGTAGAATTAAAGACAAAAAATAACTTGATGAAAAATGTATTTAATTTGTTTTTTGGAGGTATTTATTGACCAATTACTCCATCCCATACATTATTATTCATCTTTTTAGGCACATTAGTTAATGGATACCACCCTATAGTGAATACATTTTAAGTATTTATAAGAATGTCACTCCTCCATTATAAAAGGGAATCTACTATCCCTACTTATTCAAACCTACCAAGCCATTTGGATATACCAAACCCTACCAAAACAACATCCAAAATTCACTTCTCTAATCATATAATCCTTAATTTTGGAATAAAACCTACCAAGGAATGCCTTTTGGTGAAAACCAAAAAGAGATATATAAATAATATTTAACGTTCATCGAAAAACATTTTTGTTTCTGTTGGTCGGAGTGGATACTCAAGAGGGGGGTGAATTAAGTTCCAATTAAAATTTCTGTTTTAATACTTTGTCTTAAAAACCCCCAAATAAAATACTGAATTAAACTGCAGTGAATTTATATCAAAGTAAAGGTTCGGTTGGGTTCTCAAGGGATTGATTATTTCCCAGTTAAACAAAATAAAAAGGTTGATTAACTTTTGAAACCAACTTTCAGATTTACAACTAATATAAACACTTGGAAATTTAATTATCAAAGTGACTTTAAAAGAGTTTTGGTTTTAAAGTAATTAGTAGCGGAATAAAAGAATAACATTAAAAGATATATCACAGAAGATATAACCAAGAGGTTCAGTCTCAAGCCGAGACTTAGTCCTCTCAACAATTTCAATAAAATTGATCCACACCCTGGATCAGGGTTCACAACAGTTTACAACTGTCCAGGTCCAAGACCTCTACCACTGTTATTCGTGGGAAACAGAATAACAACAACCAGTTATCCAGGTCACACACGACCTCTACCACTCTCTCAGTGGGAAATAAAAGATGTAAGAGTTTGAGTGAGGATTTACAGATCCTCCAATAAAATTACAGGAGACATTGTGTGCGTTAAATGCAGTAGATAACACAAACTGCTCGAAATGTGAAATAATGAATCACAGAGCAGAGATGTAGAGTTTAGAAATGGCTCTAGTGATTGCAGTGAAGGTTTGGACTCCTTGAGTTTGATCAGAGATGATTCTGATTCCTCTTCTGGTTTTTGTCTGAAAAGAACAGAGTGTCGTCTGCTTGGCATCCAGATTCAGAGATAGTGAGAAATGTAGTCGATGAAGTTCTTCAACATCCTCATGAATGTACAGAACTCTTCATGAGTAAGCTTGAGTGTTTATGACGTTCTGTGTCTTCTTATTGTGAGGTCTTCTATTGTCTTCCATGGTTATCTCATCCACCACTCTTTTTGCTCATGTAAGTCTTGTTGTTGTTACACCAGTGTATTTGCACCAGCAGGGACTTCTTGTATTTATGGCACGAGCTCCGGTAAAAGAAATGATTTCTTTTTGCAGGTATGAGGTACGGTTCCCTGACATCCAACAACCTTCATTAAATAAATGACAGAGCGTTAAAATATACCTAATATGACCGTTGGTTAGATTAAATAAAGATAAATAAATTCAAACAGCTGTTTATGACTATCGGTGAGTCAAGTGATCGGTAGGTCATTAGCATCAGCATCAGTGAGACATCTTCGGTGACTCAGATGATTAGCATCGGTTTTTCATATTTGGTGACTCATTTGATCAGCATCTGTGTGTCATATTTGGTGACTCATTTGATCAGCATCGGTGTGTCATCTTCGGTGACTCATTTTCTCAACATAGGTGAGACATCTTCGGTGACTCAGATGATCAGCATCGGTGCGACCGTTGTCCTTTGATATGGATCGGTGCGACCGTTGTCTTGTGATATGGATCGTTGAGACCGTTGTCTTGTGATATGGATCGGTGAGACCGTTGTCCTTCGATATGGATCGGTGAGACCGTTGTCATTCGATATGGATCGGTGAGACCGTTTTCCTTCGATATGGATCGGTGTGACCGTTGTCCTTCGATATGGATCGGTGCGACCGTTGTCCTTCGATATGGATCGGTGTTACCATTGTCTGTTTGATTCAGAGGACTTACAAAATACTTTTAAATCCATAACAAAGAGATAAAAACATGATCCAACCAATATACACAGATTCACTAAGAAATTGTGATTATGTATATGAGAAATCTAACCGGATTAAGTAATCAATGATTTGTGATTATTAATATAGCAATCATAGGAAGAATTCAACAATCTTCCAGAGGGCTCAACAATCTCCCCCTTTTTGATAATCACAAATCTTAGCCATAAATAAAAATAATATATCATCAATAATAAGGCATAATAAGAATAAAACCATATAATAAGAATAAAAACATAATGAGATATAAATCTCCCCCTGAATTTATGCCTTTAAATACTTATGCAAGCATTGACGTAGAAAGGTTCTCCCCCATGGATAAATAAATAAAAAAAATATCCCCCTTTAGATCCATAGATATACAGATTTCTCCCCCTTTGGGATAATCAAAAAGGAGGGAAAATAGATAAAGAAGATATTAAAAGAAGGCATCAGTGAGAATAAAAAGAAAAGAGAATAAAGTTTATAATACATCACAGTACTATCACAACAGGTTTCACCCTATCAACAACAACGCACAACTATTTTTGGGGATGTAATGGGGCTTTGCCTTTGTCAGAAGGATTAATGGTTGGTAAGTTGGAAGGCTTGGAAGCAGGTTGAACTGGGCGAATTTGAAAAGGTGGTAAGATGACTCTGGAGGGTGGAGGAGAGGATGCCACTGGGATTTGTTGTGGAGCTGTAGGAGTTGGTTGAGAAGATTGTTGAGGAACTGGTCAGAGTTGAGATAGAGCTTCAGCAACGGAAATCTTATTTAGAGCAACATCAGAGGCACTGAGAGGGTCAGCAGTAGTAACCACAATGGCGGTGGCTTGTGCATTCAGATAAGGCTTCAAAAGATTTATGAAATTCTGAATAACTTCTGCACCATATTGCATAGCCTTCTCAAAATCATCCTTATTCTCCATGAACCGTTCCAAGGTAGGAGTAAAATCTTCCAACTGACGAACTTGAGTCTTGAAAGCTTGAGTGACTAGAGGTAGTCTCAGATTGTCAGCTAACACTTTGAAATTCGCGGTCGTCTCATGCTTGGTATAGATTTTTGAAAAGTAGTGATCAACCATTTCCTTGATCTCTCTCTGAGCTTTAGTGGCATCTGCTGAATATACTGTTACCATCTTATGAATGTGATCACTGTGCTCCTTCATATTCCTCAACGAGTCCAAATCAAGAACTTGTCTAATGGCGGCCAATTCATCATGCACAATCTGCCTTAGAGCCTCTAGCTCATGAGTAGTGATCTTGGTTACTTTGGTTGTACTTGATTGAGCAACTATCTGAGTTATCTCAGCTTTCAACTTCCTCAGATCAGACTTCTTAAGATGTTCAATCAGATTCCTCAACACTTCCATTATACCATAGATGGTGGATCTAAATTCGTTGGATAAAGAAACTAAGCCAGATTGTAGATCCTTCAGAATCTGATTTAGAGAGGCTATGTGCCTGCCAATAAACTCACCAGTATTGGCCAGGTCTGGTTTAATAGCATTTGAAATTTCTTCTCAGACTGTATCTCTCACAGCAGTAAGCAACTCTCTTTTGAACTTATCAAGATCATACTGAGAGATAGTAGAACTAGGTAGATGAGCATCTACAGCATCAACAGCATGAGCAGACCTTGCCTCAACTGGTTGGATTTCCATCATAACCGCAGTAGATTCTGATTCTTCTTCTTCTTCTTCTTCAGAATACTCTAAACCCAAAACAGCAAAACCAGGGTAATCATCCCAGACATCAGCACACAGAGTATATTTCGGTTTATCATAACTTGCCTTTCCACTGATTTTAAGAGAATCTCTCTTGCCATTGACATTTGTTTCTGGTACAGTTTGATGTGTTTCTATTGGAGGTACATTAAGACCATCCACTGGTCGGTTATCACCATCATCATCATTATCATCATCATCATCATCTCTATTCCCATTTCCATTCTTCACAGAAACATCACTGTCAGATACTTCAGTGTCACTAGCTTCTTCATCACCAAGAACTGGTTCTGATTCAGGTAAGGGTAAAGGTGGACAGGTAGATCCAAAATCTATTCTTCTCTTAGGGCTCACAGTATCAGGATCACTCCTATCATCAAGAGGTGACATACTTCCTTCTTCTGTTTCAGCTTCAACCATCCCATGTTTACCAGACTCTTTAGTGTCCTTATTCCTTTCAACATCTACTTCTTCCTCATTATCAGAATAAATTGGCTCCTCATCTGATTTCAAACCAGGGTCCCTCATACCCTTCGGCATCTTTTCATGATCAGTGGGATTGTAAGATTCATACAACTTGTCCTCATCAGCAACCCAGCATTTCTTCCATGGGTTCCAGTTTATTTTCATCTGTTTACAAATTTATTTATTAACACAAAAAGAACTATCCGATTCAGCTATCTCATCAGCTTCATCAACACATTCCAGATTCATTAACATAGTAGAGATCATTTTAGAATAGAACAGGGCAGTGGATTTCTTAGAAGGTTTCACCATTCCAGCTATGTGCACCATTAGATATCTACACAAATTGATCTTCTCATGTGTCTTTATTAAAAACAATATAAAACATCCTGGTATCTTATAGCAGCAAAATCTCATTTCCTGGGGCAAATTTGGTGCTGAATAAACTTAAAGAGAAGTCTACATTCACCATCGAGCTCTGAGGCTGTGATTCTCCTTGACTCTCTGTTTCCAGTCAACAGCTCTAAAGCTAACTCATAAGAGAAGTATTCAGTGGATGGAGGAATGTTTCCAGCATAATCCTCATACCGACCCTCATGGGGTATATTCAAACATTCAGACCATTGTTTAGACGAAAACGATATTTTCTTTCCTTTCACTACAGAAGACATTCTAGTAGCCTCAACACCATCTAAAGTAACTTGCACATTTATATAAAACTCATGCACTAGCTTTGAGTAGTATACACGAGTTTTATCTGAGAACCAGGATTTCCATCCTTGCGAATCTAAAACTTGTAACAACAGCGACTTACTTGGAAAAAGCCAGGCGGAGCTGACTTCCATTTCTACAGCAACAATCCGAGTTTCTAGGTTCGGATTTACTGATCTTTGAGTGATACTACTCGACTCGCCTCGAGCACGCTTTGAAGGTACATGACTTTCTGATCCTTTTCTCGGTCTCTTCTGCTTAGCCATTTGACGATTCTTGGGAAATTAGGAGTTTGAAGGTTCGAAGTAGAGGAGAAGAGAGGAAATAAGGTTTGGCGGGAAAGAACTGAAAGGTCGACGGTTTGGGGAATAGAAATAGTCGCGTATCATTTATTTCATAATTTAGGGTTCCCATAATAAAGATAAAAGTAATTAATTAATTACAACATAATAAAAATAATAATAGAAAGAAAGATCGGTTTGACAGATCAGTTTCACAGATCGGTTTCACAGATCGGTTTCACAGATCTGTTTCACAGATCAGTTTCACAGATCTATCATACAAAATTCTTGTTTAATAAAATTTATTCTGTCAAAACATAAAGGCTTTGTAAAAATATCAGCTAATTGATGTTTAGAACTAATAAATTCTAGAGAAATATCACCTTTTTGATAATGATCTCTTAGAAAGTGATGTCTGATATCAATGTGCTTAGTCCTAGAGTGAGACACAGGGTTCTTAGATATGTTGATCGCACTAGTATTGTCACAGTTAATTGAAACCTGTTTAAAATCAAATCCATAGTCCAATAAAATGTGTTTCATCCACAGAATCTGTGCACAGCAACTACTAGCAGCAATATATTCTGCTTCAGTAGTAGACAATGCAACTGAGTTCTGTTTCTTACTACACCATGATACTAGGGACTTTCCAAGTAAATGACATGTTCCAGATGTTCTTTTCCTATATAACTTACATCTAGCAAAGTCAGCATCTAAATAACTAGTTAGGTCAAATGATTGTCCTTTTGGATAAAACAAACTTAAATTCACAGTATACTTAAGATATTTAAAAATCTTTTTAACAGCCAGTAAGTGTGATTCTTTAGGATTAGCTTGAAATCTATCACACATACACACACTAAACATAATATCCGGTCGACTAGCATTAAGATAATGTAAACTCCCAATCATGCCTCTATAATAGGTTTGATCAACTGGTTTCCCAGTTTCATCAACATCCAATTTACAGGTAGTACTCATAGGTATATCACTTTCCTTAATACTATCTAAACCAAAACATTTTAATAAATCCTTAGTATATTTACATTGATTTAAAATAATACCATCTTTAGTTTGAAAGATTTGAAATCCAAGAAAATAATTAAGCTCTCCCATTAAGCTCATTTCAAACTCATTTTGCATAATCTTTGAAAAATCAGTACATAAAGAATTTTTAGAAGATCCAAAAATAATATCATCAACATAGATTTGTACTATTAACACATCTTTTGAAATCCTTTTTATAAAAAGAGGGGGATCATCTATTCCTTTAGTAAATCCTTTTGAAATAAGAAAGTTTGAAAGTCTTTCATACCAAGCTCTTGGAGCTTGTTTTAAACCATATAAATATTTAGAAAGTTTAAAAACATGATTTTGAAAATGAGGATTTGAGAAACCAGGTGGTTGTTCTACAAAAACATTTTCAACAATGAAACCATTTAAAAAAGAACTTTTCACATCCATTTGATATAACTTGAAATTAAGATGTGATACATAGGCAAGTAAGATCCTAATATCCTCTAATCTAGCTACAGGTGCAAAGGTTTCCTCATAGTCAATTCCTTCTTCTTGATTTTAACCTTGTGCAACTAGCCTTTCTTTGTTTCTAATGATGTTTCTGGATTCATCATCTTTGTTTCTAAACACCCATTTTGTGCCTATGGTTATAGTGTCCTTAGGTCTTTCTACTAATTTCCAGACTTTGTTTCTTTCAAATTGATTTAGTTCCTCTTGCATAGCCATTACCCAAAATTCATCATTGATAGCATCATTGCTATTTTTAGGTTCTAATTGTGAAAGGAAAGCTTGATGTTCAACCTGATTTCTTAGAGAAGCTCTAGTCTATGTTCCTCTATCTAGATTTCCTACAACAGCATCTAAAGGATGGTTCATTAAAATCCTAGTTGGTATTGAAAAGGTAGGTCTAGAGATTTCAGGTTCATCAACAGGTTGAGGTTCAACAGAAGCAGGTTCTGGAAAATTTTCAGAACTGGATGTTTTAACTACAGGTCCACTGTCTTTATCATTAAGGTTAAAACTAGAGAGATCATCTTCAAGATTTTCAAGAGAGGTCATAGGTTCATGTGGATCAGTTTCATCAAATTTGATGTGAATATATTCTTCCACACATTTAGTTCTTTTATTGAAGAATCTATAGGCTTTACTAGAAGTAGAGTAACCTAGGAAAATTCCGTCATCACTCTTGGATGCAAACTTGTCAAGATTTTATTTGGTGTTTAGAATAAAGACTTTACATCCAAAAACTCTGAAGTAGTTAACCTTAGGTTTCCTATGGTTCCACAACTCATAAGGGGTCCTCTTAAGAACAGGTCTGATCAAGACTCTATTGATAACATAACAAGCTGTATTTACAGCTTCAGCCCAAAAATAAACAGGTAGGTCATACCCATTAAGCATAGTCCTAGTAATTTCTTGCAGGGTTCTATTCCTCCTTTCTACTATACCATTCTGTTGAGGTGTCCTAGGGGAAGATAAATTGTGACTGTAGCCACTGTGTGAGCAGTACGATTCAAACTCCTGATTTTCAAACTCACGGCCATGATCACTTCTCAGGGTTTTAATCTTAAGTCCACTAAGGTTTTATACAGACTTGGAATATTTTACAAAGCAAGAACAAGCTTCACTTTTGTGAGCTATAAAATATACCAAAGTATATCTAGAAAATTCATCTACAAGAACATAGACATAATGCTTCCCATTTAAACTAGAAACTCTAGAAGGTCCAAATAAATCCATGTGAACCAACTCGAGAGGTTGAGAAGTTGAAACTTCTTTCTTTGATTTGAAAGAAACTTTATGTTTCTTTCCCTTTTGACAGGGATTACAAACTTTGTCTGCTGGAAATTCAAGTTTGGGTAGGTCTCTAACTATGTTCTTCCTAGCATGTTCTCTAAGTGAATTCACATTGTAGTGTCCTAATCTTCTGTGCCAAATCCAAGACTCTTTATGAAAAGCATTTAAACAAGTAATATTTTTCTTAGCTAAAGAATTTAAATCAACAGCATAAACATTTTCATTTCTCAAAGCAGCAAACACTAAAAAAAATTTAGAATTGAAAACATTGCAAGAATCATTTTCAAATTTAACGTAAAAACCATCATCACATTACTGAGAAATACTTAACAAATTGTATTTAAGTCCATCAACAAATAAAACCTTAGAAATTAATACTGATTCAATGTTACCAATCTGGCCTAAGCTGATGATTTTTCCTTTTGAGTTATCACCAAAGGTAACAATGCCTCCATCAACTCGGACTAAGCTTTAAAAGCATAAGAAGTCTCCTGACATATGTCTTGAACATCCACTGTCCAAATACCAAGGCTTTCTACAGGATCTCTTTAAGAAGGTTCCCTACAAAACATATTTAGATAGGAAATGATTTTGGTACCCAGATCTTCTTGGGTCCAGACAGGTTAGCAATCAAAGCTTTGGGTACCCAAATTTGTCTTATGGGTCTCATGAAAGTTTTAGAACCAACAGACTTTGAAAGATAAACCTTATTAGATCCATAACTATGAATATAACTAGTTGAAGCATATGAAGTTTCAGAACTAGCTACATTCTGTCTAGATTTAGGAATAAATTTAGTTTTGGTAATTTTCCTTTGTCCAGGTTGGTATCCTATACCAGTAGTGTATCTAGGTGCTATTTTCTTACCTAGAATCTGAGTAAGAGTATCTTTACCATTTTTAAATTTCTCTAAGTCTTTCTTGAGTTGCTCATTAGATAATTTCAGTTCAGTGTTTTCTTTAATCAACTGAGCATTCTTTTCCATTTCAATATCAAGATCAGATATATGTTTAACAGTTAAAGCATAATGTTTCTTTAAACCTTTGTATTTGTCTTTCATCTCATTACAGGTTTCTTCTAACATATCACAGTATTCAAATAGTTCAGATTTTGACATGTTTTCGGAGTCAGAATCATCTTCAGAATAATATGAATTTGAAGTAGGAGTTTCATATGTTACCTCAGAGGTGTTTGTCATAAAACACATGTTTTCCTTATTTCTGTGTTTAGTTTCAGAAACTTCAGATTCAGTGGAGCTATCCTCAGAAGCACTCCAAGTATCCTTCATGGACTTTTTGTACATACTTTCCTTGTAATCATACCTCTTCTTGTATTTCAACTTTGGACAGTCTGCTTTTATGTGTCCCTTTCTTTTGCACTCATAGTAGACAACTTCATCTGATTTGTCAGATTTCTTCCAATCCTTTTTCCAATGTCCCTTGCTATCATACTTACCTTTATAATTCGATTTTCTGAAAATCTCCTTCTTCCTATAAAACTTTTTAAACCTTCTGGCAATGTGAGCCATCTCATCATCACTATCAGAAGAACTTTCACTGTCTTCATAGCTTGAACTCTCATTTATAGTATGAAGTTTCTCCTTATCTTTGTTCTTCGAAGTTGAAGTCTTGAAAGAAACTGACTTCCCTCTAGGTTTATCTTCTTCTTCTTTGTTAACCTTGAGTTCCTCTTCATACATCATCAACTTTCCAATTAGTTCCTTGACTGGTAGTTCACCAATATCACTTGATTCTCTAATTTAGACAGAAGTTCCCCTCCATCTTTCAGGTAGACATCTCAGAATTCTCATAATTTGTTCCTTTGATGGAACATCCTTTCCCAGAGAAGTCATTGTGTTGAAAATTTCATTAAACCTGAGATACATGTCAGAAATGGGTTCATCGGGCTTCATCTTAAAATTATCATACTTAATAGTATAAGTGTTCAATCTCATTTCCTTGACATTAGTTGTTCCTTCATGAGAAACAGCTAAGGTATCCCAAATTTCATAAGCAGTTTTACAAGCAGATATTCTATTAAATTCCTCATCTCTTAAAGCATAGTACAAGGCATTCATAGCTTTGCATTTATTATTTTAGGCAGCCTTAGTAGCTTCATTCCAAGTAGTTCTAACAGTAGTAGGAATTTTACATTCTGATTCTATAGCAGTCCAAATATCAAAACCCATGCTTTCTAAATGAATTTTCATCTTTATTTTCCACTGAGCATAGTTAGTTCCATTGAAAAATGGTGGTCTATTGGTAGCAACACCTTCAATTCTATTATCCATGATATCTTACTTAAAGAAAAAAATTTAAAGAGATAAAAATTTAGAAATAACAGAAATTTTAAGAACTTTAAAATACAAATAAAATCATAGTTGAAAAATAGAGTAATTTTAGAAAATATTTAAACAACCTTTGATACCAATTGTTGGTCAGAGTGGATACCCAAGAGGGGGTGAATTGAGTTCCAATTAAAATTTCTGTTTTAATACATTGTCTTAAAAACCCACAAATAAAATACTGAATTAAACTGTAGTGAATTTATATCAAAGTAAAGGTTATGTTGGGTTCTCAAGTGATTGATTATTTCCCAGTTAATCAAAATAAAAAGGTTGATTAACATTTGAAACCAACTTACTAATTTACAACTAATATAAACACTTGCGAATTTAATTATCAAAGTGACTTTAAAACAGTTTTGGTTTTAAATTAATTAGCAGCGGAATAAAAGAATAACTTTGAAAGATATATCACAGTAGATATAACAAAGAGGTTCAGTCTCAAGCCGAGACTTATTCCTCTCAGAAATTTGTATAAAATTGATCCACACCCTGGATCAGGGTTACAACAGTTTACAACTGTCCACATCCAAGACCTCTACCATTGTTATTCATGGGAAACAGAACAACAACAACCAGCTTTCCAGGTCACACAGGACCTCTACCACTATCTCAGTGGGAAATAAAATATGTAAGAGTTTGAGTGAGGATTTATAAATCCTCCAGTAAAAGTACAGGAGACAGTGTGTGTGTTAAATGCAGGAGATAACACACACTGCTCGAAATGTGAAATAATAAATCACAGAGCAAAGATGTAGAGTTTAGAAATGGCTCTAGTGATTGCAGTGAAGCTTTGGACTCCTTGAGTTTGATCAGAGATGATTCTGAGTCCTGTTCTGGTTTTTTTTTGAAAAGAACAAAGTGTCGTCTGCTTGGCATCCAGATTCAGAGATAGTGAGAAATGTAGTCGATGATGTTCTTCAACATCCTCGTGAATTTACAGAACTCTTCTTGAGTTATCTTCAGTGTGTACGAGGTTCTGTGTCTTCTTATTGTGAGGTCTTCTCTTTTCTTCCACGGTTATCTCATCCACCACTCTTTTTTCTCATGTAAGTCTTGTCATTGTTACACCAGTGTATTTTCACCAGTAAGGACTTCTTGTATTTATGGCACGAGCTCCGGTAAAAGAAATGATTTCTTTTTGTAGGTACGAGGTACGGTTCCCTGACATCCAACAACCTTCATTAAATAAATTACAGAGCATTAAAATATTCATAATATGACTGTTGGTTAGATTAAATAAAGATAAATAAATTCAAACAGCTGTTTATGACTCTCGGTGAGTCAAGTGATCGGTAGGTCATCAGCATCAGCCTCGGTAAGACATCTTCGGTGACTCAGATGATCAGCATCGGTGTGTCATCTTTGGTGACTCATTTGATGAGCATCGGTGTGTCATCTTCGGTGACTCATTTGATCAGAATCGGTGTGTCATATTTTGTGACTCATTTTATCAGCATTGGGGAGACATCTTCGGTGACTCAGATGATCAGCATCGGTGCGACCGTTGTCCTTTGATATGGATCGGTGCGACCGTTGTCTTGTGATATGGATCGGTGAGACCGTTGTCTTGTGATGTGGATCGGGGAGACCGTTGTCCTTCGATATGGATCGGTAAGACCGTTGTCCTTCGATATGGATTGGTGAGACCGTTGTCCTTCGATATGGATCGGTGCGACCATTGTCCTTCGATATGGATCGGTGCGACCGTTGTCCTTCGATATGGATCGGTGCGACCGTTGTCTTTTTGATCCAGAGGACTTCCAGAATACTTGTAAATCAGTAACAAAGAGATAAAAACATGATCCAACCAATATACATAGATTCACTAAGAGATTGTGATTATGTATATGAGAAATCCAATTGGATTAAGTAATCGATGATTTGTGATTATTAAAACAGCAATCATAGGAAGAATTCAACAATCTTCTAGAGGGCTCAACAGTTTAATTTCTTCATCAATACCTTTAAATTAATTTTATATCATGATTATATAATAACATAATTATCTTAAATATACTGAGAAGTTTTTATGTTATGTTTATGACCTACAACTTCACATTCTTCCCCCAAATTGGTTACGAAATCAGCGTTTATGTGTACGGTGGACCACTGCCTCATGAACATATGTCATAGGTTTTTCCATTACGACCTTTAAAGGTTGGGAATAATGATAAAAAAAATATTTATATATGATATGTATTATTAATTTATGATTATTTAATTATTATATTACACATACCTTCATGATTTACATTTTTTGGGAATATAATAACTTCATTCGTGTGTACGTTGGACTACCTCCTCAAGAAGTGATGTGATTCATTCACACTTTACATGAAATGTATTAATGATGTTTTTAATAATAATATGTGGTATATATGACATAATAATGATACTAAAATGAAAAAATATATATATCATTTACTTTTTTCTTTCAATACAACAAAAATATGGAAATAATGTTCATACTTATATACGGTCTACTGTCTCCATCAACAGTGTATTTCATTTCATATCACAAAAATTTATACATTACTCTAAATAAATATATGAAAAAATATATATGATATTTACATATTGTTTTTAATTATGGGTATGATAAAATAATTATCTAAGTAATAGGATCAAAAAATAACAAGTCAAAACATACTTGAAAACAAGGAAATTAACACACGAAACAATAAAAATAATGAATAATTATTAATAAATTGGTAAAACGATGTTATAAAAGGATAATATATGATATTATAAATATTAATATGGATTTTTTATAAGTTAGAAACATGATTAAAACCATTATATAGTAAGTTAAATGGTGTTCAGTTGAAAGGGAGCGTATGTTAAGGGATTTCATCTCAATTTACATTCTATTAAAACTTATTTGATATTATGCACCGATTAACTTTTATATGGAATATATACTAACCCTTTAACATTTAATATCATTATTACTTTATTATTTATGGAATTTTAAGTTTCAATTCGAAATATTTCATCTAAGTGGATTTTACTTGAAAATTACTAAGTGGTAAAGGTTATTGTGTGATCTAATTTTCTTTTGTTATTGTTAAATTTTATTTGAAACAATCACTTACTTTTAATCATTTAACATTATACTTTTAATTTATCTTAAATATCCATATTATTATAATATGGTTTTTATTATTTCCTAAATTTTATACCATTTTTACACTTGGTGTATACTTTAAAATTTATTTATATATCTAGGGAAATGTTAATAAATCTATATTTTTACTCAATGTGGATATTTAAGGATAATGAACATTATTAAATAGATTATTTGGTATATGAGAAATTATTCAGACCTATATATATTGGTGTTGATTGATTAATGATATCCCCTTGATGCATAGTAGTCTCATGAGATGAATTACTTGGCCAAATCATATGGGTTTTTACCTAGTAGTTTTAAACTGTCTTGAGAATAGATCTTCATGGTAAAGGTATCGTGTGCCTAGGAAAAATTATTTCCAATAATTAAGAATTTCTTGTATTCATAATTCAATTACTATTACCCATAATATTTTCGCTATGAAAAAATATCTGGATGGATTTCATTCTTAGCATATTGATTAAATTACATGTTTTTTTAGTTATTTAAATTTCCATATTGATAATTCATTATTGATTCATGATAGATCCATTTTACTTAACCCTTACTAAGCATTTTAGCTCACCCTTATTTTTTTTCCTTTCCCTTATTTATGAAGAATATATCATTGAATAATTTTCAAGGATGTAGTTTAGTAGATTTTTTATGTATTATTTTGTATTTTCTTTTCCCAATGTATTATGGGTACCATGTGTGTAATTTGGTTTTCCAAAATAGCTAAATTATTTAGTCCTTTGGGATTTAAATCTTCTATTTATGCCAATTTAATAAAGCAAGGCATCGAATCTTGGTTATTGGGGTTGAGTTCGTTATAGTTAGTATTAGAGCAAGTTTAGTATAAATCTTGGGAACTAGATTTAGGAAAACATAAATTAGAGAACTTTACCCTATGATATAATTTGAAGATAAGTATGTAAGAACATACTAAAGTTTTGGTAAGGAATAGATTATGTGAGTATTCCTAACAATACATCATTGTTTGGATACTACAAGTGGATTTGGTTCTGGAATAGATGTACCCAGGGGTAATAAATAAATAAAAAGGGTATGTGAGTCTTCACTTTAGAATAACCTGGTACACGATAATAGTCTTTACTATACACCTAGTTAAACAATCTCAAGTGGTTTACTTAGGATTATTTACATTTTCTTTACAAACTATTATGAAGAATTTAAAAGTAAAAATATCCCCAAAGAAACCATGTTTATTATTATGAGATTATTTATGGATAAATTTTTCGATTTCTGAAAATTAGTTCTCTAGTTTTGGTATTTAACATTATCTTACATAATTTTATGATATAATATAATTTATATTATTGTTTAGAAATACCACCTGGAAGGAAGAAGGGTTTCAATAATTGTGTATAATGTAGAGGTTTTCTTGGTGAGAAAGCTAATATAGCCAGTATTAGAACTTAGAAAGTTATGGATATATTAGGGTAGCTTAAGAAAGTTATTATAAATAACCTTTACCAGATGGGGAAACATGTTCCACATTTAGATTCTTCAATTATGTATCACTTTATGTGATGGAGGTCCCCATCATTTAGTGAGAATAATAATATGATTATGGCTGATTGATGGGTTAGGTCTATAGAGAAGATATTTGTGTCCATGGTATGTAGTGAAAAGTAAACTTTTACACTTGTGGTGTATTGTATCAATGATGATGCTGATCAAAGGTGGTTTTTAATCTAGAATACTAGCGAAGAAGAGGAAGCAAAGCTCCTGAAACGGAAATATTTTAAAGATAAATTATTTGAAAAATATTTTCCTCATGAGAAACAAACTGATATGAAGATAAATTTCCTTAGTTTAAATGAAAATTAGGAGGAAATTTTGGAGAAGTACTAATATACCTTTAAAATTTTACCAAGTTATGTTATGGATTTCATATGTAACACAAAATTCAATATTGATTATTTCTTTGAAGGGATTAAGACAAGTATCTAAATGGAACTGGTCTATCAAACTTTTTATTCAAATGATGTAATAGTTTTATGTGATATCAAGATAGAGAAATAATTCGCCAAGTCTTATGGATTCAAAGGGAATTAAGAGAAAAAGAGGATGGTGGAGAAAATAATAGATAAAGGGAATGAGGGAAAGAAGGATTTCACCACATGTGACAACTGTGTAAAGAGTCTTCCTTGGAAATGCTTGAAGGGATTGGGAGTTTATTATAAGTGTGGATAAAAGGGTTACTTGGAAAAATAGTGAAAAGGGAAGAAATAAAACACTACTATTAAGTGTTTCAACTTTAAGAAGATATGACACTATAAAAATGAATTTCCCAGCAATACAAGAATATACCTGAGAAGAATCTAAGGGATCAAGGTCAAGCTTATGCTACTAATACAACTGAATCCTAATGATTTGTATGTTGGTGTATTTTTATCCATGAAAAATGTTGTAAAATTATTCTATTGATGATATTATCATTATAATAATTATTAAATATATAAGTATTTCACGAAAATACAATTTCTTAAATCATTTAAAATAATGAATTGAATGGAACCATGAAAAGTGATTCAGTAGGATGTTGAAATTTTCGGAAAAGACATGGTTTGGGGAAAAAAAGGCCTTAATATGTTCCTGATGTTGATATAATGATGTTTTAATAAATAGGTGTTAGATATGTATAATGTAAATTAGATACCACAAACTACCTTGCAAGTTATTCTGAAGTGTTGGATCATAATCTTTTGGAAAAGTTAACCATTTATGAAATGGTTTAAGTTGAACATTGGATGAGGTTATAGATATTAATGTATTATATATCCTTATGGATATTTATGCACTAACCATATTGTTTTTTTAAAATAGTTTGAGACAAATAGAAATAATTTTCACTCTTTTATGTATCTTACAATACATGAAAAGTGGATTTTGTTTACATTAGGCATAAAAATATTCATTTTTTTGATATTTATATCTTGGAGTAGGGGATGAATTAGAAATTAATTGATGCATAAACAAATGATAAAATTGTTCTTATGGATTATAAATGCATCAAGTACATTTTATTATATTATTTGATAGTAAAATAATTCCTCAACATTAGGATATGGATCTTGAAAAAAAATATGTTATCCTATAACCATCATTTATGATAATATCAATGACCATATTCACACCAATTTGGTTTATAGTTTTATGGAAATTAAATTTCTCTAGATCACCCACTTTATTATTATCAATTTTATCTATCACTCTCCATCAGTATTTGTTTATTAGTTTTATCTTCCATGTCCTTGTTTTCATTCCCCACATTCATTCGTCTATCTGAAAATATAGTTATGTGTTTATTCCAAATGATTTGTGTACTTACCTTTATCTATTATTAAGGGGATGTTTTATTAACTCTTTTAGAATATTTATTTTTTCCAATAATATTATTTATAATCATCAAACCCTTTATTATCTAGATCAATTTTAAATTATCAGTATTCAATTTATTTAATGTGGGTAGAATTTAACACCCTAAAATTCTAAAATATAAACAACATATTTGATAACGTGTATAAAACACAACACGAATCATAAAATGAAATATAAAATCACACAAATTAATGTTATTAATATGTTCTATAGATTTCAATTTAATCAATACTTAGTTAGCCTATGTTATGTTTTACAACATGTTTCTTCAAAAGAGTGAGTTACACGCAAGACCGAGTTTTACTGAATACTATTAATATTATTATTTAACATGAAAATTTTGTCTTAACTCTTAAATTTTTTATTATAAATAGGATTAAATAAATTTTTAAAATATATGGTTGAATTAATTTGTTTCAAATTGATTATAAATGAAAATAAAAACCAATTGAAAATAAAGGAAATGTTTTCATAAAAAACAATATTTATGTGTCCAAAAGAATTTTATACCAATAAATTAAATTAATCTCTATTAGAGAATGAAATTAATGAAAATTATATATTATTTATTCAATAATTTTTTTTACATTCATAAAATAGATTTTATATGTATAAGATGTTAAAAAAATCCCATTTTTACTTATAAAAAGCTATATTTTTCTAAAGGATGTTTTGTCTCCTATTAATGGCACACTTGTTTTAAAAATAAATTTTGAGAATTTTATAAATTTTATTTTAAAAAATAAACTCATTTTTTAAAATAGTAATGTCAAAGTTATCTTAGTGTGAATTGTTTATATTTATCTGAGAAGTTTTATTTTTTGATGAATAGGGAAAAATAATGATTTTTAATTAAAAACTGACTTTTCATCTAAATAATTTATAATGTTAAATTATATATTAAGTTTATTTTAAAGTGAATTTAGATTAATTATAAATATATTAATCCAATTTAGGTAATTATAATATTTTTTATGTTTAGTTAATATATAAAAACTTAGTAAACTTTTTAAGATCTTCACTTTAAAACTCGCGTTCTCATCACGTTTGTTGGGTTGATTTAAAATTAAATTATACAAATTATGTGAAATGAATTTGTAAAAATGGAATCAATATTTTGAATAATAATAATTTATATTATATAATAAGTTAAAATTAATTTTTTACCATAATTTTTTTTGAAAATAGTTAAAATTAATTAACATGATTAAGGTTAAAGGAGGGTTTTGCACATTACATGTGTTTGTATTAAAATTAATTTTACAAACACATAGGTTTTTCATTTAATGAACTATAATTAATATTTAGAATAATTTGGTATAAATTAAAAAATAAATTTATTTTCAATTATAATCTTAGTGGATAAATTACCTAGGTAAATAAAAAGATACAAGTTACCTTGGTAAAAACAATAAAGATAAAATTGAGTAAACATAAAGACCAAGGAATAACTTGATAAAAATGTAATTATTTTATTTGGTGGATGTATTTATCAAAATATTCATCTGAACTCTCCATTATTATTATATTTTGGAGGCACGTTAGCTAAGGTAGATCTCCCAATAGTGAATACTTTTGGGTATTTACAAGAATATCACTCCTCCTCCGTTATAAAAGGGAATCTATTCTCCCCACTTCTTCACACCTCCTAATCCAATTGGATCAAAAAACCCCTAAAAATTACTTCCCTAACCTCATACTATAATCCTTAATTTTTTTATAAAGCCAAACAAGGAATACCTTTGGTGCAAACCCAAATGAGATACTCGAAGAAGAGGTAGCATTCATCAATAAACGTTTTTGTTTTATTTCTTCCTAAAAACCATTAAATTATTTTTATATCATAATTATATAATAAAATTATTGTTTTTAATATACTTATATGTTGTTATGTTAATTTTATGACCTAAAAATTCACACACTTCCTTTAAAAGGGTTGCGAAATCATTTTTCTTGTGTACAGCGGACTACTGCCTTGCGAACTGATGTCGTTTGTTTTTCCATTACCACCTTTAAAGGTTGTAAATAATGATGAAAATTATATTTATATATGATATTTATTATATTTATTATATATTTATGATTATTTAATTATTATATAACACATAAATTTATGATTTCCATTTTTTGGTAATACGATAACATCGTTTCTGTATACAGCAGACTCCGGACTCATGATGTGATTTGGTTCATTCCTGATTTATATGAAATGTATTAAGGATGGTTTTAATAAACATATGTGATATATGTAACATAATAATTATAATTTAATGATAATAAATATATATATATATATAACATTTATTTATTTTTCTTTTAATATAACAATAAAATGGAAATAGTATACAAGCATACGTATAGCCTACCGTCTTCATAAACGATATATTTTATTTCCTATCACCAAATGTAATAGATTAATATAAATAAATATATAATAAATGTATATGATATTTAAATCATTTTTACATTATGTAGATGATCAAAATAATAATCTATGTAATAAGAACAAAAAATAAAAAAGTCAAAACATACTCAAAAAATGGGGCAACTAACACCTGTGGCAATGAAAATAATGAAATATTATTAAAAAATAGGTGATAGAATATTATAAAAGGATCACATGTGATATTATAAATATTAATATGGTTATTTTATATGTTAATAACATGATTAAAACCATTATAAATAATTTTAAATGGCATTCAACCAAAACGGAACACAAGGTAAGGGGTCTCATCTCAATTTACATTCCATTGAGACTTATTTTCTATTATGCACCAATTCACTTTTATATGGTGTATATAATTCCCATTTGACATGTAATATCATTATTAATTCATTATTCATGGGATTTTAATTTTCAATTTGAATTATTTCATCTAAGTGGATTTGAATTGAAATTTACCAAGTGGTAAAAGTTATTGTGTCGTCTCACATTATTTTCTGATTATTAAATTTCTTTTGAAACAATCACGTGTAATAATTTACCATTATAAATTTAATTTATATTAAATATACATATTATTTTATGATGGATATAATTATTTCTTAAGCTTTAAACCATTTTTACATATGGTGTTTACTTTGAAAGTTATTTATCTGTTTGAGGAAATGTTGATATATTTGTCTTATGTTCATAATAATGATATTTGAAGATAATTCAAATTATTAAATATATTATTCAATATATGATGATTTCTTTAGATATTAAGACACTGGTGGTTACCAATTAATGATATCCCCTAAATGTATAGGCATTATCAAGCGAAAAATCAATTGTCCAAATCAGATTGATTTTTACCCAGTAGTTTTACACAATATTGAGAATATATCTTGATGGTAAAGGTATCATGTGACCAGGAAACATGACTTTTAATAAATAAGAATTTCATACATTTAGAATTCATCTATTATTATCCATGATATTTTCATTGTGAATAAATCTATGGATGCATTTCATTCTCATATTATTGATTAAATGGAATATTTTTTCAGTTGTTTGCCTTTTTATATTGATTATTTGTTATTAATTCATGAAATCCTCCACTATACATAACCCTTATTGAGTATTTGAGCTCACCCTTATTTTATTTACTTTCCTTAGGTTATGAATAAGAGATCATTGAATTAGTTTCAATGATTCATTTTATTAACTTTTGTTGTGTATTTTGTTTTATTTTCTTATCCCATTGTAGTATGGGCACTATTTATGTAATCTGGTTTTCTAAATATACTAAAATTTTCAATTCTTTGAGATTTTAATCTAGTTTTTTTTCAAATGTAATAAATTAAGGCATCAGCACTGGGATACTAGGGTTAGGGTCATTACAGTTAGACCACACTTTTTAGTTATATGAATGATGATTAAGTTTCCTTAAAAAGGGATTGAATAAAGCTTTAAGAGCTATCCTAGAAGGGTCTTGGAGGATATAAAAAAATTGGTTGTATTTTCAGGAGTTATTACAAATTAAGTAAAAAATAAAAATAAAATATAACTTTTCAAAAGGATGTTATATATGAAATTAAAAAAATCATATAGTTCCATAGGTTATTACATATGATGTAATATAAGGTGAATGTGTTTTAAGTTTATAAATTATATGATGATGCGTAAAAACCACTATGTCTTCTTATAAAATGATATCATTATCAGATAGATGTTATGAGGTAAAAAAGGATTTTCAAGTGAATAATTGATAATGATAAATGATTCTAAGACAAATATATTGGGAGTTATATAATATTTATAAAATTTTTCATTATTATTATATGTTTATGAAATATTTGGTTCCTCAAGGAATTTCTTTGGTTCTTATCAAAAGGGAGTAAAATACATTGGGATGGTTTTACACCATTTTAATCATTGAAATACAAAGTACGAAGGCTAATTTCTCACAATCATTTTACTTCAATAATTTAACTAAACATTATAGAAAACATTTATTAAAGTAGGTCATTCTTAAGTACTAGGAGATTCATCCAACCATAAATACACTACGAGGAAGGATTTCATTGGTTACTTCTCGGTTATATCTATCGCACTTATGTGAAAGAATCTTGGATAGATTATATCATTAGATAAATGGTAAGAATTATCTATTTGTATTTATAAATTTAAAATTTAAGTGTGGGTCTTTAGAAAAAAAATATTTTATTATTTCCATTATATTTCTACAAGGTTTTACCCCTCTAAAATCCATCAATGAGTTCAATCATAAACTAAATTCTTATTTTATATTTTATACAATATAAAAAAAATATTTTATTATTTCCATTATATTTGTACAAGGTTTTCCCCTATAAAATCCATCAATGTGTTCAATCATAAAATAAACCCTTATTTAATATTTTATACAATATTTCATATCATGATTTTTATTTTATTTTTATTTCTATAAATGAATTTTTATTTAAATTTCCCATTATCATGAATAATAGCACATTCATGAAATTTAACTAGATTTTATTTTAAACCGAATAGTGAAACATGGTTCTATAAGGTTGAATTTTACCTTTTTTCTCCTCTAAATTATATAAAATAAATTAATCAAGATGAATTTTTCAGTTATTTTATAAAGTTTAGGTTTGGTGGGTAGATATTAAAATTTTAGTCTTAAAAATGGTTTAACTCTTTAAAAAATTATTTTCATGATTTATTAAAAACAATTATAATAGCCCAATCCTATGTACCATCCATTCAGACCAAGTATAAGTGTCTCATACTTCAATATTACCTCCCCATATAGTAGAGATTAATGAATATAAATATAGGAATAATAATATTAAGTGGGGATAAAATACCCTTTGTACCATGGAAAACAATAATAGATAAATAACTAGAAAGCATAATGAAGATAACAACATTGGTATATAATATGGAATTATAATGGAAGGAGTACTAGGATTGAAAACAACTAACATGAAATAACATAATGGACACACAATATCATATATTCATACATCTATAAATAGATCACATATAACATTCAATCATGAACAATATATATATATATATATTAAGTAAACAACAAGGATACTTAATTGTAAATGACCTCAGTATCACCACGGTATTCTCTACCGACTTTTTCCAAGTAATTCCTATTTGTTCACCTATACTAGGGATCATAATATGACTTGTATGTTAAATATATAATCTTCACTCATATTGAGGTTCAAATTAAAGGGTGTGGTAGGGCACCACCCATGGTATCTCTATTGAATATTCACTAATATAATTAATAGAATATTTAATATAGTTTCACTTATCTTCCACGTGGTTTCATTAATCCATTATTAATGGATTAAAGGGATTGAACAGTTATTGAATGAGATTAAATGAATTAATGATAATGGGAATAAATTTATATAGATACATTGAATATTTCTAATGCATTTCATTAAATGAAATACATCATGGATGGTTATATAAAGTGATGATATCCCTCTTATTGGTTATAAACAATTTTTAGACTTGCTTCTCAAAGATATATTCCTTCATATATCTTGCTCAACACCCTTGGTGAATATTCAATATCCTCTTAAATAATTTCATAGTCCCCCACTTTATATTAGTACCCATAGGCTAGTGTAATCCCTCAGAGGTAGGAAGCATTTGTCTTCTACTCCAGTTATCTAAATCAGGAAAAATCATTTGAAACTACTCCATTGGCTATCTAGGTATTCACATCCATGTTCTTATTTTATTACCTGTGGACTTCATCAAGATCATATATATTTGTGTTTTTCTTCTACTACCATATCCATATTATGGAAAATAAAAACCTAACATTGGTATTATATAGAGGATTCTTAGATGAATCAATATGTTCATTTTATTATTTAATGAAGAACATGTTTCTCAAATTGTTATATGGTATATTTCATGCCTAGAAATAAATATGAAATTTTATATTTATTTGTAATAATTAAATAAAATGTTTAATTTATTATTTTTGTTATTCATTTTTATAAAATATTTTATAAAATGGGAATAAAATTAATTCAATTGGCTTAAAAAATTATTTTATTATCCTTTTTCAAATATAAAAAGTTCATATTTATTAGTCTTGTTTATGAAAAAATTAATTATTTATTTTAATTAAGAGAATTCAATTATTAATTGAATTATATTATTTATAAATGTTTTACAAATAATGTAAAATATATTTTTAAAATATTTATAATAAAATTTATAAATTTGTTTTAAAATTTAATTAGCTATAATTTTTTACAGTTAATTGATAAATATTTTTCAAATATATAAAGTCTAAAAATGTTTATAATTCATATTAGATGGTATTTTAGGAATATTTAATTTATAAATGGTTTAAAATTAATAAATTATAAATTGTTTATATAAATGTTTATGGATCATTTATTAAAGAAATATTTCAAATGTTAAATGTTAATATTTAAAATAACTTTTACAAAAATATTTGGTATCCCTTATGATCTAAAAAATAAAATTTTTATTAAAGATTCAAAAAGGTTATTTAGAAACGATTATAAGTAATAATGTAAGGCCAAAATATAAAGAATTTAGTATTTTAAATTAATAATTTTTCATAAATAATTAATTTGAAGTTGTTCAAATTAAAATGGGCCCTATTTTAAGAAATTATAAAAAATGTTTTAGTAAATAAATAAAAAGTATACTTATAAATAAATTTCAATTAACAACTGAATTGTATTATTTGAGAAAATTTAAAAATAATAAAAAGGTTTTATATAATATTTCTGAAATTTATAAAAGGGGTTTTATAAATTAATTAATTATAAATATTTTATGGTTAGTTGATTTAATGTTTTAAAAAAATTTATTTCAGATATTCCTTTAATATTAAATATTTAATATTAAGAATTTTATTTTCATATTAATATCATTTATAAAATTTATAAATCATAATAAAGGATATTAAAACCTTTTTATTTTAAATTATATGGAAACTTGGTAATCTACAAATAAAGTGTTTATTAAAAAATATAAAAATGATTTATAAAAGAGTTTATAAATCTAAAAAATATTTTCAAAATATAAAATGTGTTTATATTAATAATTATGAATTATTTATAATTAATTAATATAAAGTTTTTCAAATTAAAAAGGGGCCTTTTTTAAAGATATTATTTAAACTACATCAAAAAGGTTTTGGTTGTTGTTTTGATCAAAAGTTCAAATAATAAAATAAAATTACATATAATATATAATATGAAAGAGTTCATATTGGATTCAGTATAAAATAGTTTATATATTCAAAATTATGGAATGTACTTAATTTTATAAAATGGTTTATAATTAGCTTTTATTTATGAATAGTTTATAAATGGATATCTCATGTTTAAATATTTGAATTGTTCATTTATTGAAAATTTATTCCCTACTTTATTCATAGTTATAAATTTTCTTTATTATGAATGTGTATGGTTTAGTTTAATTTGTAAGCTACTTTTATGAGATATAGCCTTGCATTGCATACTGGAAATGACTCCATAAAATTTAGTTTGTATCTACCATAACCTTGGTTTATAATTGATGTCATTATCTTGAATTTATTTTTTGGGAATAATTTATGCATATTACGATTTTGAAATATCATTAATTTAATTCTCACTTGAGTAAAGTCTCCCTGAGTAAAGGGAATTTGGGTCAAACCACCTACTGACCTGGTGGATTATGCCTTGTTCTTGAATGGTGAATGGGGTTGTATATCTATCGCTTTGGGATTGCTCATGTAGAGATTATCAATCTCATATTTCTCTATTTTTTACCATGAACAGTTTATGTTCCTTATGCATATAATGCATTCATATATGAATGAAAATGTTTAGATTCTATTTTTGGGTGAGTGGCACAAACTTATGGGTTGTGTAAAAGTTACACATTAATGTTGTTTGAACGCATTAATATGGTGTTTTGAGTAAGTGTTCCAAAAATAAATTTTATGAAGTATGTATTGAAAAAAATGGAATAAAACATGAGAAGATAAACATTACATAAGATATGATAATTATTAATTTAATATTTATATTATGTATATTAAATTGGTGAAACTTGAAGAGAAAAATTCTAAAATATGAATTGTGAGATTCCTTCTAAAGTAACACTTTTTAATACCTCTATCATTTAACTGGGTAGATTATACCATATTTGGGTTCCCATGGATTATATTTTTTACAGAAATAAAGCAATGGGTGATCATTAAACATCTTTGGGTGGGTTATGACATAGACGAGAGACCTTGTATTGACCTTTGTTAGCATATTATTGGCATTTTCATTAGGTTACACAAGCCAGGAGACCCTAATAGGATTATGTTACTAAATGAATAGATCTTGGGTCACTAAATGGATATGATGTATGGGGTCTCCAATTTTTGTGAGATCACTATCATTAAAAGTCCATAATTAATAGATATAAGACAAGATATTCATCTTGAAAAACTTATATCATAGATAAACACATCATCATAAAACTAAACATTGAAATTAATTCTTGAAATAATAATCTTAAAGTAAGTAACTCATATTACAAATATCTTAAGAAAAGTTCATATCCTAGATAAGTATTATATATGTTATAATATTTCCTTCGATAGTAACCAATTGTTGAAATTGTTCTACATGTGAATCTATATGATTATGGAAGCATGGAATTATTCATTTATGGTTCAAAAGGACCAAGATGATAATTGAACTAAAAAATTATAGTCTCAAAAACTCAATATGATTAGGTATGTCAATAATTTTCAATATGATCTAATATGCTTTAAGAGACTAAATATTTACTATAAGGCTTGTTCTAGTTAAGAAATTCATCCTATTATCATTTATGGAAATTTTTCAACAATATGAATGAGTTCAAGAAACATTTAGTTGATATTCTCAAAATGCTTAAATGAACTAGTCATATATTTTCAAAGTTCTAGTACTATATAGACAGTATAAGGAGGTAAAAGTTTAAAATCGAAAGAGGAAAAAGTTGAAAAGTTCAGTAATATTTATTTAAGAAGCTAGTAAATATTATCTAAAACCTAAGGGTATTATTAGAATTTAATAATGATTCCATATAGTGGTATTATCTAGTATAATTTAAAGAGTTTTGAGAAACTCCATGAAATTTTCATGTTAGGTGTTAATGATTAGAAATTGATTCTTCAATTTTGAAGGGGATATGATAACAAATGTATACTTTATAACTGTTTTTAATATACAAGAGTTCAAAATCAAAGTAAGAATTGATAAATCTTGCAGTTTCCATACAATAGATGAAGCAATAAGTTTCTACATAAAATATTTGAATGTAAATTAATGTGTTAAGATTGGATGAATCTAAGTAGATTAATTGTATCTTCATTTTATTACAATTATATGATAAGAGATGTTTTTTATTAAAAAATAGTTATTATGAATATAATGAGATGATTAATTATATGCAAATGGTTTACGATTCATTACATTCTATAACATGTTTTGATAAGAAGATACAGATTAAAGTATTTCATCCTGTATAAAGTGTGTATCTAGAAATTTGTGAAAATATAATGGAATTTGATTCCCTCCCAGTTGTGGTATATTTTAATGAATAAAAAATTATTTTTCAATTTAACACTCTAAAAATGTATAGTACCATATAATATATGGAAATAATAGTTTATTTGTTAGATATTCCTACTAAAACGGAATGAGTTCTTTTTTTTAAACCACAAAGTAGTTTTTGTTGAATATTATAAATTATTCCAAAAATAATATAATGTCTAAGAGGATAGTTAGTGTCTATTTATACTTAGATAATTCCAAATTTAATAAATAAAATATTGTTCTGATCTAAGTTTGAGTGATTTTCATTAATGTCCTAAATATTTAGAATACGTGATAGTAAAAAAATGAAAATTGTTATATTTACTTACTATGAGGAAGTGAAAATCATTGTTCATTAAAGTATTGTACCAATATAATATTATAGTGATTTTTCACTTAATATCCTAAATAATTTTACCATATATGATGGTAATGAAGAATATACATTGTTACATTTAGTTACTATGAGAAAGTGAATATCGTTATTTCATAAATGATTATGATAGTACATTTACGAAGTGAAATTCACTTGATATCCTATAAGAGTGTAGGTTATAATGTAAATGAAAATTTTATACGGTTAGATATGTTTACCATAATTAATTAAAAGTCACTCTATCCTAAATTAGTTTATGATATACTAGATAATAAAAATGTAAAATCTAAATTTATTTTGAAGGATAATTATGATGGAATATGTTTCAGTGGATTATGATGATGATAAACATATAAATAATTTTAGGTAGACAATAGAAGCTAACAACATAACATTTAATGTTGTGAAGTGAAGGAGTTTGAATATATGTTCAAGATTTGAACATCAGGAATGTGATTCCTAAGTCTCACAATTATTCAAACTAGTTTGGTAAATTTTACTCACTAAGGGGTTAGTATGAGTATTTTATCAGATGGTCACATTGGGGTGTTAAAGGAATTACATATGTATATAATGTTCAAAAACCATTACTATAGAAGAAAATATGAGTTTCATATAGAATATCCAGATATTAAAAAATTATGATATTGGTTGTAATGGTTGTAAACATATCATGTAATTTTAATAAAGTAAAACTCCATTTATCATTCATTCATGTGTTCTGCAATTTACTTTACATGAACGGTTGTATGATAAATATCACCTCAATGTATAAATTTTGAGACTTCTATAATTGATGATCATAATGGATTATTATAGGTTATGATTATATGTTAAGATTAGATTTAATTGATTCTTATACTCATTGAAAAAAAAATTATATGAGATACAAAAAATATATTCATAAGGTAATAAGTAAAGACTTATTACT
The DNA here is from genome assembly GCA_963277665.1 of Viscum album. Lineage (NCBI taxonomy): Eukaryota > Viridiplantae > Streptophyta > Magnoliopsida > Santalales > Viscaceae > Viscum > Viscum album. The sequence goes on along the minus strand of OY728130.1, from coordinate 91,988,389 downwards.
TTTATTAGATTGCTAAAGCATATCTCATGGAATTTCATACAGTCATAGATATACATAGGGGTGTATGCTTATTATCAAACCTTATTACCTAAGGTTAGAGATATACATAGCATGAGAACCTTTATACTGTAATACCCTACTTACACAAGTCCAAATATAAACTTTGCTAAACAATGGGTATTTGGGTATATTGCTGATCATTTATGTGGTTGGAGCACAACCAAGATAAGATTTTTCCACTTATATAAAAATAAAATACATATGTCCCTGGATTGAATAAGACTAAGGAAATTCATGGACATGCTTAATGTGCCACATATGATGATTTCAACTACTTTGATGAGGGTGATGTGATGTGATCATTTGTTGTATGAATTAAAAGAGACGTATTCATGAACTTGGTTAGTGCTTTCTAAAGAATCAATAAACTATGATATGACTATACTGGATTGAAATATTCTATGTCTAGTGGTCACTTGATGTCGTGGAATAAAAAATTATATAGGTACACATATGATGTATATGATACATCTAGTGGTGTAAATTTTCATATAGAGATATGATTATATTTGATGGAGATCATATCAAACTCCTTGGTATCTTGACTATCACTAATTATTTTCTAGAGGTGATTCTTTTTTACATCTATGAAATATAGATTTTATATTTTTTTTGACATTGTTAAGGCCCGTAGGGTCACACAGTTAGGGCTCTAGATGAGGATTAAGTTTTTGGAAAAGTCTGTATTCAAAAATGAAGAGAGTACGATGAAACCAAATATATAAAATGTTTTCTGTGAATTCAAAGAGTTGTGAAGTTTTTCACAAACCCCTTATTGATTTTATTGAAAGTAGGATATTTTTTAATATATAAAAAAAATATTTAATCTAATATTTAATTTAGGTTCTTTGATCTTCTACATGCTTTTATTAATCCATTATGAATGGATTAAATGGATTGAATATTCATTTAATATGTCTAAATGAATTAATTATAACATGAATAAATTTATATAGATACATTGGATATGGATAATGTGTTTTATTAAATGAAATACCTCATGGATATATTTATAATTTTTAAAGTGACGATATCCATCCTGTTTTTTATAACCATTTTATTGGGTAAGCTTCTCAAAGCTATCTTCCTTACTATAGTGTGTTCATCACCCTCAATAAAGATATTAGAACCAATTAATGTGTATGAGAGTCCTCTGATTGATATTGGTTTCTATAGGATAATGTAATCCCTCACTGGTAGGAAGCATTTGTCTATTTCTCCAGTGATATTCATTAGGAAAACTCATGCATTGTCTATCCAGGTACACACATCCATGTTCTAAAAGTTCTCAATAAGGATGATTATATCACTGATATGGGGAGGGGTGAATTAGTGATACTCTTTATCATTTATGTTTCCTTTCAATTGAAATAACCTTTTCCTCCTGTTAAAGATTAAATTCGCTACTAAAAACAAATTAACCACACATTCACAGAAACACAAATATTTACAAGTTTCACTATTCAATATGAATAGCTACGTCCATGGTATGGTTTGGAAATGATCTCATACCATATAATCCACTAGAAAAAATTCCCTAGATTTAAAATTATTAGGATATACCCTTTCACTCATGTAGCACTTTAAAAATAATTCACAAGTTCATGTACACCCTCTTAGCACAAATAGGGTAATATAATTGTTATGTAACAACTCATGTTACATGTGCTTATTTTCAATTCAAAAAATGTATTCAATTGAAATAAAATTTTTTAATTCCTTACCTAGAAGGAAGGTAAGAACCTCTTAGATTTTTTTAATGAAAACTCTGTCCAATTTTCTTGGATCTAATTCTCTCAATCTGATTCCTCTGAGTACGATTCTTCCAAAACAATTCTTCAATTCTTATTTTCATATAGAATTAAATAGAAACAAATAATCTCCACTTCAATTATTAACTATGATAAAACTTAGTACGATTCATCCTCAGTCTGAGTAACCCAATATGTAAATCCCAAAGATGATTAATCCATCCTAATACGAAGATCATCCAAATACAATTGACAAACCGAATATGATGATCCATTGAATACCATAACCACTTAGTACAATTATCAGTTGAATACAATGTTATGATCTTGACACTTCTTTCACTTCTCTATCATATATTTTTTAATAACAATCAAAACGGATCCTTCTTTATCTTACTAGAAACTCAAAGATTCTTTTTCTACTGTAGAGAATAGTAATACGTCACCAGAAAAGTACCATATACTTTCTTCCTTTTATTGGTGACCCAAAATAGGTTTGGGTAGGATTCCCAAAAACTTTTCCTCTCAACTAAATTAACCCAAATCTGAATATCCCCTAAAATTTAAGAACAATTATGAGTTATTCAATGCTTCTCGAAGCTTCTCAATTCTTCTTCAAACTTCATCTCCTTATTGATAATTTCATTTGAATCATTAGTATGATTTCAATACATGAGTCTAATTTTTCTCAATATTATTTCTTCAATACAAATATCTGTATCAATTGAAAACAAAAATGTAGGAAGAAATTGATACCATTCTAATAATCTGAATATGATTCCCATAAACAATTTCAATCAAAATATTTCATTTAAATGCACATCCCCCCCTTGACAATTCATTCAGCAATCTCATTCTCCTCTCTTTTTTTCATGACCCACTTGATATTAAAAACTTAATCTTATCCTCTTCTCTTAACCTAGTTGGAAACCTATAAATAAATTCAACCCTTTGGAAATGGTTGTCAACATTGTTGATCTCATTTTCTCTTTCTTCTCTTGACCCACTAAAACAAAACTTTTTCTTCTCTTCTTCTCTTAAACCACTTGGAAAACACATCATCACCTTAATTTATTTATTTTGATTCACATGAAAATTCACTTCATTCATAGACCTATGCTTGTATCCTGACTTTGAATTCATTTGAGAATACATTTAGCATTTTCAAACTCTGATTGGAAAGTATCATAACTTTTTATTCATTCTAGCTACATTATTTTCTTCTCAACCCGATTATGATCTTTTATGAATAAATTTTTTCTAGATATGATCATTCTAGGTACAATCATTCTGGATACGATCATTTCTTATTCCACCAAGATACGTTCATTTTGTACAACAATCAGCACCATCACTTACTCTTCTCTGTGACCTAGATACGAAAAACTTGGGTGTGATCATATCTGGATATGATCAATTCTGGGTACGAAAATTTTATGGCTTATCTGATGGATTATTCGATGCTACAGTAAATCGGTACCACCTCTTTCACCTATATATGATTGTTTTGAAAAACAATCGACATCACTTATTCCTTTCTACCGCCCAGATATGAAAAATATGGGTATGATCTCTTTCCTATTATCATTATATCTTTCACTTGGCACAACCTTTTCAATTGAAATCTTCCCTTCAATCGGAACCACCTTTTAATTGATGGCTTCTCTTCAATTAGGACCACCTTTTAATTGAAACCTTCTCTTCAATCGGAACCACCTATTAATCAACACCACCTTTTCAATTAACCACATCTCATCAATCGTCACCACCATTCCATTCACTTTCCCTATCTTCCCTAAATCTTGAATCACAAGTTCTTAATTCAACTTATGATTTATATGAAATAAGAATCAGAAAAGAATCACCATAATTAATTCATCGTAATCATAAAGACTCTGATTCTAAATATCCTCTTTATTCACATCAATTCCAGAGTGAATCGGATGAAACTTTCTTCTTGAAATATCTATTCACTTTCATTCAAGACCCAAGTCGAGTCTGATCAAAACCTTTTCTTCTAAAATACCTTCTTCTCATTATGATGGAATTTCACAGTGAGTATGATTCTTTTGAAATCATGAGTATGATTCCTTTCAAAACATGGATGTGATTCTTTTGAAAACATGGATCTTATTCTATTAAAAACAATACTCAATAAGATTTTTTCCATAAAAAAGTGATGTGATTTACAAAAACTTTCCTTGAATACAAAAGACAACACTTGAATAAAAAACACCTTCATCATCATCTTGGTCCTAACAATATCCTCCTTTAGATTTTGTTTTTACACAAGTTTTATAAATCACTGAACTATTTATCCTCAATAAATGGATTACATATCAACAATTCTAAGCCTACATAAGCTAACTCATTGTAAGAAACAAGAAACATTGACAAAAAATCCATACTTTTTAAATGTAATGATTATGAAATCCTTTTTTACTTTCCTCAACTCTTCTTCATCCTTTCAGGAATACAAAAATGATTTCTTTATTACAACGACTCCAACAAACAGTTATAATATTTCACTCACAAAATAATACTAAATTCACAACTTACCCACAACTCTCTCTTTTATGCAATAGATTTATGAAAAAAAATATTATTCTCCCCCTTGAAAATACATTACAAAGGTAATATAAGAGAAGGGATAGCTACACATACCTCAACCTTCATGAGATAGAGATTGTACACCCATGGTCAACCTAAATCCGGAGAGTGATTCGTTTAGTAATGATTTTTTTCAATATTTAATAAACTTGTTCCAATGTCGAAACATATTCCAACTTCAATTCATTTTTCTCCACATGATCATTGATGAAATTATATTTTTTATCAATATATTTTGAATGTGAATTTTTGACTAGATTCCTAGTGAGTTTGATTATGCTTTGATTATCACACACCAAGAGTTAGGGTACCTTTACTTCAACAAGTAGATATTTTAATTGAGTTTTTATCCACAAGAGTTGAGTACTGGCTTTAGTGGAAGAAACATACACATCTTTAGCCATACCGAGGGTTACAAAATTATATTTCTATGAATTCCAACTAACATAATTCTTTCCCATAAAGAATACTTCACCATATATGGATCTTATATAATCAATATTTCATGTCCAATCTTCATCTGAATACCAAAAAAATCAATACTATATGAGCTGAAATACCTAATCCCGCATTCTATTGTGCCATTGATGTATCTAATAATTTTTTTTCTAGTAATAATATGTGATTATTTCGATGAACTCTGAAATTTTCACATAAGGTAACAATATAAACAATGTCGGGTATTGAGGCATCCAAATACAATAGGCTTCCAATCATCATATGACACTCTTTATGATAAACTTCTTTTCCAAATCCATATTTACTCATCTTTGATCCTATTGACATCAGTGCTGAAATAGTTTTATGATTTTTCCATTCCAAACCTCTTAAGAAGTTATTTAGCATACATTTATTGAGAGAGAAAAATGTATTCTTTCTTTTGAAAGATTTGTAATCCAAGAAAGTATTTCATTTCCCCCAACATGGAAATTTCAAATACCTTATTCATTTATTCAGAAAATATTTCACAACTTCTTTCATCATTCTCAGTAAAGATAATATAATCAATATATATTATCACAATGAGGGAATACTATTGACACCCTCTAATATATAGATTATTATCCACTCTTACTTTCTTGAAATTCATCTTCCTTAAGCTAGTATCCAATTTGAAATACCATTCCCTTGGAGCTTGTTTTATCCCATACAGGGCCTTCTTCAATCTGTACACATAACTTTCATCTTTCCCAATAACAAATCTACAATGTTGTTCAATATAAACCTCCTCTTTAAAATCCCCATTTAGGAATGTGGATTTAACATCCATTTAAGAGATCTTGTAGCCTCATTATGCAGCAATATCAAGAAATATTCTAATTGTTTCATGTCCTGAAACTAGAGAAAAGGTTTCTTCAAAATCAATACCTTAAATTTGTGAATACACATTGTAAAAAAAATCTTTATTTGTCTCTTATAACTTCTCCTTCTTCATTCACCTTGTTTTGGAAAACCCATTTTGTGTCAGTGATGTTTTTGTTTTGAGGCTTGGGTACGAGTTCCCATATATTTTTCATTTCAATCTAATACAATTCTTCATTCATGGATCCAACCCATTCCAGATGATCAAAATCTTCTTTCACATCATTTGGTTCTATATTGAATATAAAGAAGTCTGTGTAATAGCATTTGTTGTTCTTCTAGTATGAACCTTTTGAGTTTTATCACCAATTATATTCTGAGCTTCCACTTGTTTTCTTAGCTTTGGATTAGATTTTCAATTATCTTCCTCATCACTAGAAATAGATGACTTTATTTCTTCTTCTTGGGAAGGAATAAAATTATATGTATTTTTATCAGAATTTTTTCCTTTGACTTTCCTAACTTCCTTGTCTTCCTGAGGATGTTTCTCTTTCTCAGATCTTTTAATCAATTTGACATCAATTGAATGAAAAATTATTTAAGATTCTTTATTGAATCATATATATCCTCTTTCTTTTGAATCATAGCCAAGAAAATTTTTTACCTTCACCTTTCTGGTCAAATATACCATAGTTTCCACCTTTTATTTTTATAAAACATGGACTCATAAAAAACCCTTAAGTGTTTAAAACTTGGAGTTTTTACATAAAAAATCATATGGAGTAATACTTAATTTAGGCCTATAGAAACAATTGTTCTGAATATAAATAAGTACTCATGGATTTCCTCTAGAAGTAATGAGAAACGCTATATTCAAGTAACATGGTTCTTACCATTTCAACCAAGATTCAGTTCTTTCTTTCAGAAATCCCATTTTGTTGTGGAGTATATGGGGAACTATACTCATGAAAAATTCCATGATTCTTAATATAGTTTTAAAAATATTCACTTTTTTATTCACCATCATTATCTGTTCTCATCTTCTTCACATAATACTCGCATTCCTTTTCTAATTTTCTTTTGAAACTTTTAAACATTTTGAAAGCATCTAATTTATGTTTCATATACATGACACAAGAAATAAGAGTGAAATCATCAATGAATGTAATAAAATACTTATCTCCATTTGTTTATTTTTTTCTATTTGTCCCAGAAATATCAGAATGAATTATCTCCAGGGGTTGCTTTGAACAAATATCAACTTTATTATGCACAACATTTGTAATCTTTATTTTCTGGAATATAGTGCAACACCAATCTCTTATTTTTGTAAAATTAGGAATGTCTCAAAGAATGTCACTTTTAGATAACCTTCTCATGTTTCTCTAACACATGTTTCCCAGCCTTTTGTGCCACAATTCATTCTCTTCCACTATACTCGTGTTACAATAGTTTTGTATTTCACCAATCTGAAAAAATCCCTTTATTTACATTGGCCACTTGTAACAATCTTCCCATATTATTAAATTTTCACAACAAACCCATATTTATTGAAGATAACTTTGTTACCCACATCACTCAATTGTGAAACAGTCCATAAATTGTGTTTCATCCCATCAGCATACAATGTTTTCTTGGATTCCATCTTTTTTTTCCAATGATGACTGGTCTAACACCTTTGATTTTTAGGGATTCAACCTTTCCATATTTAACGGTTCCTTCCATAAATTATTTTACATTCTTCAATAGCTTCATGTATCCTATCATGGGAAAAGAACACCCAATATCATGTATCCATGGTTGTTCTCCTTTTGTGGCTTTCAATGCAGTTTAAAAAACAAGATATTTTTATCCTTTATTATTTTTCTTTACTTTCAGTTTATGAGAATTAATAATATTTTATTGATATGGTAACAAAATAGGATATCCTTTTTCAATATTTCCAGGTTGTTCGCACCTTTCAAAAATAGTTTCTAGGGGTTGGAACCTATTTTCAATCTCCACTTCATTCTTTTCAGATTTCTTCAAAACAAACTTCTAAAACTTCTTTCTTTGAAGAGATTGACTCCCCATCAATCTATGCCTTCCATATCATATGGGATAATAGAAATTTTGATGGTTAAACCAAAACATACTTTCCAGGTCTCAAAATCCCTCACAATACCAGCAATACCCATAGAAAGATTATTTGCCTATGAAACCTCCATACTGATCAGAATTGTGAATACATTTCTCAGCCACCTTCTTTTCATTTTCAATTAGATTCTTCTTCATCTTTTCATCCAAAATAGAGTCAGAAGTATTTGAAAATTTTCCAAATCCATATAAAACATTTTTGGACTCAGGATTTTTTGTAACTTCTAAATTCATTACTTTGGCCACATACATAACTTTTCCATTATTCTTCTTTTCAGAAACAATTCCATTCTTCTTATCACCCTTTGAAGGTAACTTTTTTTAACCTTATTAGGTTTCTCATTATGAGAACATCCACCAACTTCAGTGATAGAGCTTTGAAAAATAGTACTTTTCTCTTCATCTTTACAAGGTTTTTTTGGACAAGTTCTAACTCTTCTCATTTTTCTTTTAATTTCAATTCCAAATGCTCATTATGTTTCTTTTCTTCTTCAAGAGATTTCTCCAAATCATCAATATCTTTCACCATATTTTCGTTCTCATCCCCAAAAAAATTTTGATTTCTTATCGAATAAAATTAATCTTTTAGCCTTTTGTTTTTCTTTTCAAGCCTTCTGATCTTCCTCATTAATTCTTTCAATTATTCTTTCAAATGTATTTCATTTTGAGTTTATTCTTATTCATAACTACTGCTTCTGAATTCTTCATAATTAACTGTTGTAATAAAATTATTTTCAACAAAATAATAAATTTATTTATCAGATTCATCATCATTGTATTCTTCTTCTTCATCATTGAATAAGAAACTTCTTCTTTTGGATTTGAAAATTTTCTTTCCTTTACCTATGGATTTCAATTTTTCTTTGACTCCATGTTTCTTCCGTGATTTTCTTGGATTTATTTCTTCTTCATCACTATCCTCTTCATTATTTCTTCGAGGACAATTAGCTTCAAAGTGACCAATACCTCCACATTTGAAAATTTTCTAGGGAATTTTCCCTTGGTATTTCCCTATACAACTTTTCAAATTTTTTGAAAACAAGGATAAAATATCATTGAGATTTTTACATACCTCATTTTTAGAATCAAAATCACTATCTTCTTTTTCAATAAGAATCTTCTTTGACTTTTCATTATTTATAGCCTTGAAGGATACTTCTCAATCAAATTTTGTTTTTCTCTTCATATATTTCTCTCTTCTCATTTTATAAAAGATAAGAGTGTAATGGAAATCATCAAGATATAATGTTTCAGGATCTCTATCTTCTAATGAAGAAACTTTTGGATCAGATTATTCAAGTAGGAGTCTCAAGATCCTTTCAAAAATTGTAGAGTCATCCATATTTTCACCAAGATATCTAATAGTACTCACAATGTCATTCACCCTAGTAAAGAAATCCCCAACAGATTCATGCACTCCCATCTTCAAGTCTTCATACTTGAATCTCCATATTTGAAGTTTTTTCTTCTAGAATTTTTTATTGCCTTCTTATATGTTTTTTAATATGGCCCATAAACCTTTGGTTGTGGAAATACCTTTGACTCTTAATAATTAACTTTCAGAAATTGGTGATAATATAGAATTCATGGACCTTCCATAATTCTCCATATTCTTCTTATCAATATACGTAAGAGGAGCTTTATCATCAATGGGTGGAAACACAACTTTTTCAGATTCAAGAACATCATAACCGATTGAAATAAGATAAGGAATAATTTTATCCTTATATATATAATAATTCCTTCCATCAAAGATCATAATACCTTTATTATTCACATAGTTAAAATTCTCCATCAATAAATAACAGTGAAGGGAACTATCTCTCTAATACCACTTAAAAGTGCCCAATCAGGACCATTGTATCACTGAGAGAGGAAGGGGTTGAATTAGGGATACTCTTTTTCTTTTATGTTTCCTTAGAATTGAAACAACCATCACCTCTTGTTAAATATTTAATTCTCTACAAAAAACAAATGAACCAAACATCCGTAGGAACATAAATATTTACAAGGTTAACTATTCAATAAGAATAGATATGTCCTTGGTATGGTTTGGAAATGATCTAATAATGCACAATCCACTAAAAAATACCTAGATTACAGTGAGTAGGATATACCCTTTCACTCATGTGGCACTTTGAAATAAATCCACAAGTGTGTGTACACCCTATTAGAACAAATAGTGTGATACAATTGTTATATAACAACTCATGTTAGATGTGCTTCTATTCAATTCAACAAAATGTATTCGAATGAAATGAAATTATTGAATTCTTTACCGAGATGAAAGGTAAGAACCTCCTGGAAGTTTTTACAAAAACTCAGTTCAATTTTCTTGGGTCTGATTCTCTCAGTCTGATTCCTACGAGTATGATTCTTCCAAAACAATTCTTCAAGTCTAATTTTCAGATAGAATTCAATTGAAACCAATCGGGACCACTTCAATTCCTAGGTATGATAAAACTCAATATGATTATTCCTTAGTTCGAGAAACCCAATATGGAAATATTGAGGTCGATTAATCCATCCTGATACAATGATCAGGGGAATATAATTTACAAGAGGAATTTGATGATATACTAATTAAGATAACCATTGAGTATGATTATCAGATAAATACAACGTTATGATCTTGTCTCTTCTTTTACTTCTCCATCAAAAAATTTCAATAATAATCAAAACAATCCCTTCTTTCTCTTTATAAAACTCAAAGATTCTCTCTCTACTGTAATGAACAGTACTCCATCATTAGAAATATACCATGTACTTTATTCCTTTTATAGTTGACCCAAAAAATGTTTGGGTGGGATTCCAAAAACAATTCCTCCACACCTAAATTCACCCAAATCCGAATTTCCCCAAAAATCATGAAGCAATTATGACTTCTCCAATGCTTTTTAAAGCTTCTTAATTCTTCATCAGACTTCATATCCTTCTTCAGAATTTCATTTGAATCATCTATACGATTTCAATACATGAGTCTGATTTTTTCTCAATCTCATTTTTTCAATACAAATCTCGGTATCAATTGAGGAAAAATGTATAAAGAAATGGATACCATTCTGATTTTCTAAAAATGATTCTCAGAACCGATTTGAATCAAAATCTTTCATTTTAATGTATAGATCCCCCTTAAAAATTCATTCATCAATATCTTTCTCCTGTCTCTTTTTTCATAACCCACTTGAGAATCAAAACATTATATTCTCCTCTTCTCTTAACCCAATTAGAAACCTACAAAGTAATTCAACCCTTTTGAAATGTTTGACTACATTTTGTATCTCATTTTCTTCTTCTTCTATTGACCCACTAAAAAAACTTCTTCTTCACTTCTTCTCTTGACCCACGTGGAAAACACATAATCACCTCCATTTATTTCTTTTGAATCACTTGAAAATTCACTTCAATCATAGTCATGTGCTTGTATCAGGACTTTTAATTCATTTGAGAATAGATTTATGATCGTTAGACTCTGATTGGAAAGTATAATAACTTTTCATTCATTCTAGCTCCATTTTTTTCTTCTCAACCCAAGTACAATATTTTATGAATTAAATTTTTCTGGATATGATCATCTTAGGTAAAATTATTCTAGATACGATCATTTCTCCTTCCACTAAGATACGCTCATTTTAAAAAAAATCAAAAACATCTATTAATCTTCACTACCACCCAAATATAATAAAATCTAGGTATGATCATTTCTAGATATAATCAATTCTGGGTACTTAATGTTTATGGCCTATTCGATGGATTATTCAGAGGCTATAATAAATCAGTATCACCTCTTTCACCTGGATATGATTGTTTTGAAAAACAATCAGTGTCACTTCTTTCTTTCTTCCAGTCAAATATGATAAATCTGGGTATGATCTCTTTCCTATCATTAGCATATCTTTCAATTGGCACCATATTTTCAATTGAAAGGTTTTCTTCAATCAGCACCACCATTTAATCAACACGTTATGTTCAATTGGCACCACCTTTTAATTGATAGCTTCTCTTCAATTGGCACCACATATTAATCGGCACCACCTTTTCAATTAATAGCATCTAATTAATCAGAACCACCATTCCTTTAAATTCTCCTTTCTTCTTTAAATCTTACATCACAAGTTATCAATTCAAATTATGATTTATATGAAATAAGAATCAGAAAAACATCATCACAATTAAATAATTATAGACACAGAGAATATGATTCAAAACATCCACTTCATTCACATCGGTGCCAAAGTGAATCTGATTTCATTTACCTCCAGAAATATGTACTCACTTTCATTCCAGACCCAAGTCGAGTTTGATCAAAACCTTTTCTTCCAAAACATCTTCTTCTCATTACGATAAAATTTCATAGTGAGTATGATTCTTTTAAAATCATGAGTCTGATTCCTTTCAAAACATGGATTCAATTCTTCTGAAAATGTGGATATGATTATTTTAAAAACAATCCTCAATGTGATTTTTTCTATAAACAAAGTGAAGTTATTTCCAAAAACTTTCATCAAAAAAAATTAAACACTTGAATACAAAACACCTTCATCATTAGCTTATTCCTAACAATATTTTAATTTGGATTTTGTTTTCAAAAAAGTTTCATAAATCACTGAACTCTGTATCCTCAAGAAATGGATTACATATCAATAATTATAATCCTATGTGAGCTAACTCATTATAGGAAACAAGAATCATTGACAGAAAATACATACTATCCAAAATTAGTGATTTTGACATCCTCTTTCTTTTTCTATCCTCACCTCTTCTTCATCCTTCCTGGAATAAAAACTAATTTTATTATTACAACCACAACAGCAAACAGTTAGAATAGTTCACTCACAAAACAAGGCTCAATTCACAACTTACCCACAACTATCTCTTTTATGCAACATATTTATGAAAAAATATTATTATCCTTCTTGAAAATACATTCCAAAGGTAATATGAGAGAGAGGAAAACTACACATACCTCAAACTTGATGAGATACAGATTTTACACTCATGGTCTACGTCAATTCTGAGATTGATTCCTTTAGTAAAGATTTTTTGAATATGTAATCAACTTTTTCCAATGTCAAAACATATTCCAGCTTCAATTAATTCTTCTCCAAATGCTATTTGATGAAATTATATTTGATATCAATATGTTTTGAATGAGAATGTTGTATTAGATTCTTTGTGAGATTGATTTTTCTTTGATTATCACACCCCAAGAGCAAGGGTAACTTTACTTCAACAAGTAGATCTTATAATTAAGTTTTTATCCACAAGAGGTGAGTAGTGGCTAGAGTGGAATCAACATAATCTGCTTCATCCACACTAAGAGTTACTAAAAATTTTCTCTTTCAAATCCAAATAACACAGTTCTTTCTCATAAAGAATACTCCACCAGATGTGGATAGTCTATCATTAATATTTTATACCCAATCTGCATCAGAATACCAAACAAATCAATACTATCTTTGCTTAAATACCTGATCTTGAATTATATTGTGTTGTTGATGTATCTAATAATTCTTTTCTATTAATAATATGTGATTCTTTTTTAGCACTCTGAAATCTTTCACATAAGGTAACAACATAAAAAATTCCAGGTATTGAGGCAGCCAAATATAATAGGCTTCCAATCATCTTCTGATACACTTTTTGATCAACTTTTTTTTCTGCTTTATATGTACTCATATTTTCTCCTACTAACATCAGTGTGGAAATAGGTTTTTATTTTTCCATACCAAACCTCTTATGAAGTTCTTTAGAATACTTTTATTGGGAGAGAAAAATGTATTCTTTCTTTTGCATTATTTGTAATCCAAGAAAGTATTTCATTTCCCCCAACATGGAAATTCCAAATACCTTATTCATTTATTTAGAAAATATTTCACAACATTTTTAATCATTATCAGTAAAGATAATATCATTAACATAAATGACTACAATGATGGAATACTCTTGACTTTCTCTAGTGTATATATTATTATCCACTCTTCTTTTCTTGAAATTCATCTTCCTTAAGCGAGTATCCAATTTGGAATACCATGCCCTCAGAGCTTGTTTTATCCCATAAAAATCCTTCTTCAATCTGAACACATAACTTTCATCTTTCCCAACAACAAATCCACAAGGTTATTCAATATAAACCACATCTTCAAGATCACCATTTAGGAATGCAGATTTAACATCCATTTGAAGGATCTTGTAGCCTCATTGTGCAGCAATAGAAAGAAAGATTCTAATTATTTCATGTCTTGGTACCATAACAAATGTTTCATTAAAATAAATAACTTTAGTCTGTAGATACACTTTGTAAACCAATCTTGAATTGTTTCTTATAAATTCACCTTATTCATTCATCTTGTTTTGGAAAACCCATTTTGTGTCAATGGTGTTTTTGTTTTCAGGTTTGGGTATGAGTTCCCATGTATGGTTATTTTCAATATAATATAGTTATTCATTTATGGCTTGAACCCATTATGGATTCTCAAAAGCTTCTTTCGAATCATTTGGTTCCACTTTTGAATACAAAAAAGTTGTGTAATAGCATTTGTTGTTCTTCTAGTATTAACCTTTTGATTTTGATCACTAATAATATTTTTAACTTCTTACCTCATCCTTGGATGAGATTTTCGATTTTCTCCATCATCACTGGAATTAGAAAATTTTGTTTCTTCTTCTTGGGAAGGAATACAATTATCTGTATTCTTATCATAATTGTTTCCTTCAACTTTCTCAACTTCCTTGTCTTCCTGAGGATGTTTCCCTTTCTCAGATCTTTCAATCACTTTCACATTAATTGAATCAACAATTCATTTTGTTTCTTTTTTAAATCATTTTTATCCTCTTAATTTCATAGAATAGCCATGAAATATTTCATCTTCACCTTTTTTTTCAAACATACCATAGTTCCAACCTTTTCTTTTTATAACACATGGACTCCAAAAAACCCTTAAGTGTTTCAAACATGGAGTTCTACCAAAAAAATAATATGGATTCATACCTAATTGAGGCCTATAGAAACAACGATTCTGAATATAAATGTAGGTACTTATGGTTTTCTTCTAGAAGTAATGAGAAATGCTATGTTCAAGTAACATGGTTCTTCCCATTTAAACCAATATTCTGTTCTTTCTTTCAGCAGCCCCATTTTTTTGGGGAGTATATGGGGAAATATACTCATGTATAATTCCATGCTTCTCAATATAGTCTTCAAAATATTCAATTCATATTCACCAACATTATATGTTCATAACTTCTTCACATAATACTCACTTTCCTTTTATACTTCTCTTTTGGAACTTTTAATATTTTCAAAGCATCTGATTTATGTTTCATATACATGACACAAGTAAGAGTAAAATCATTAATGAAAGTAATGAAGTAATTATCTCCATTTATTTATTGTTTTATTATTAGCCCACATATATTATAATGAATTAGTTCTAGGTGTTTTTTTGAACAAATATAAACTTTATTACCCATATCACACAATTGTGAAAAACTCTAGAAATTGTGTTTCATCCCATCAACATACAATGTTTTCTTGGATTCCATCTTTTCTTTTACAATGATGGATGATATAACACCTTTTATTTTCAAGGATTCATCATTACCAAATTTCACTATTCCTTCCTAAAATTCTTTTACATTCTTCAATAGATTCAAGTCTACTATCATGTGAGAAGAACACCCACTATCAGGTATCCAAGGTCATTCTTCTTTTGTGTCTTTGAATACAGTTTAAAAACAATAGTTTTTTATCCTTTATTTTATTTCATTACTTTTAGATTCATATAATTAAGAATCTTTTTTTGATCCAGTAACAAAACAATAAATCCTTTTGCAAGATGTCCTGGTCTTTCACACCTTTTACAAATAGTTTCTAGGGGTTTGAACCTATTTTCAATCTCCACTTCCTTATTTTCATATTTATTCACAAAAAACTTCTTAGACTTATTTCTTTGAGGATATAGAATCCCCCTCAATATCTTCATTCTGTTTCCTATGGGATAATATAAATGTTGTTAGTTAAAACAAAATATACTTTTAGTGTGTCCAAATCCCCCAGAATACCAGAAATACTCGTAGAAAGAGTATTTTCCTCTGAAACATACATACTGATCAAAATTATGAATACATTTCTCAGCTAGGTTCCTTTCATTTTCAATTAGATTCTTCTTATTTATTTCAACATTAAAAGAATTACAAGTTCTTGAAAATTTTCCGAATCCATGTAAAACTTTTTCGGAGTCAGGATATCTTGTAACATCTGAATTCTTTACTTTGGCCACATACATAACATTTATGTCATTCTTATTTTCAAAAACAATTCTATTCTTTTTATCACCCTTTGAAGGTAACTTTTGTTTAACCTTCCCAGGTTTCTCATTATGATAATTTTCACCAACTTCAGTGATAGAGTTTTAAAAACTTGTACTTTTCTCTTCATCTTTAAAAGGTTTTTGTTGTAAAAGTTATAACTCTTCATCTATTGCTTTTAATTTCAATTCCAGATGCTCATTATGATCATTTTCTTCTTCAACATATTTCTTCAGATCATCAATATCTTTCACCAGATTTTCTTGCTCATCCAAAAAACAATTTATTACTCATAGAATAACATTCATCTTCTAACTTTTTGTTTTTCTTTTCAATCCTTCTGATATTTTTTATAAATTCTTTCAATTATTCTTTCAAATTTATTATAGGTTTAGTTTATTCTTATTCAAAGCTACAAATTATGAATTATTCTTCATTCATTTTTAAAATAAAAGTATTTTCAATACCATACTCAATTGATTTTTCAGATTCAGTATCACTGCATTCTTCTTCTTCATCTTTCAATAAGAATCTTCTTCTTTTTGATTTGAAGAACTTATTTCCTTTCCCTGTGAATTTTAAATTTTCTTTGCCTCCCTATTTCTTACATGATCCTCTTGGATTTCTTTATTCTTCATCATTATCCTCTTTATTCTTTATTTGAGGAAAATTAGCTACAATGTGACTTATGCCTCCATATTTAAAATATTTCAAGGGAAGTTTCCCATTATATTTCCCTGTACCTATTTTCACATTTTTTTAAAACAAGGATAAAATATCATTGAGATTTTTGCATACCTCGTTTTTATAATCAGAGTCACCATATTCCTCTTCAATAAGAATAATATTTTACTTTTCATTATGTATAGCCTTGAAGGACATTTCTCTATCAAATTTTGGTTTTCTCTTTATAGATTTATATCTTCTCATTTTATAAGTGATAATAGTGTTATGAAAATCTTCAAGAGATAATGTTTCAGGGTCTCTATCCTTTAATAAATAGACTTTTTCATCGAATTTGTTAGGTAGGAGTCTCAATATCTTTTCAACAACTATAGAGTCATCCATATTTTTACTAATACATATTATAGTACTCCCAATGTCATTCACCCTAGTAATGAAATCCCCAATAGATTCATGCACATCCATATTCAATTCATCATACTTCAATATCCAAATTTAATGTTTTTCCTTTTTAAATTTTGGATTGAATTTGTATGTGTTATTTTATATGGCCTATATACCTTTTGTTGTTGAAATACCTTTGACTCATAATAATTCACCTTCAAAAAGTGATGATAATATAGAATTTTGGGCCCTTCCATCATTCTCCATATTCTTCTTATCAACAGATATAAGAGGATCTTTATCATAAATGGTTGGAAACCCAACTTTTTCAGCTTCAAGAACATCATAACTAATGGAAATATGGTAAAGAAGAATTTTATCCTTTTAGATATGATAATTCTTTCCATAAAAGATCGGAATACCTTTACTATTCACATAGTTAAAATTCTTCATCAATAAAGAATATAAAAGGGAACCAGCCCTCTGATACCACTTGAATGTTCTAAATTAGGATGATTGTATCACTGAGAGGGGAAGGGGTTGAATTAGTGATACTCTTTTTCTTTTATGTTTCCTTTCAATTGAAAAAATCTTCACCTCCATTTTAAGATTCAATTCCATACTAAAGAAAAATAAACTACACATCCATTGGAATAAAAATATTTAAAAGGTTCATTATTAAATAATAATAGATACCTCCTTGGTACAGTTGGGAAATGATCCAATACCATAAAATACACTAGAAAACAATACCTGTATTACAATGAGTAAGATATACCTTTTCACTCGTGTGGCACTTTGAAATCAATCCACAAGTGTGTGTGCACCCTCTTAGCATAAATAGGTAATACAATTGTTATGTAATGACTCATGTTACTTGTGCTTATTTTAAATTAAACAAATATATTCAATTGTAATACAATTCTTAAATTCCTTACCTAGATGAAAGGTAAGAACCTCCTACACTTTGTTATGAACACTCATTCCAATTTTATTGGGTCTGATTTTCTCAGTCTGATTCTTCTGAGTATGATTCTTCCAAAACAATTCTTCAAGCCTGATTTTTAGATATAATTCAATATAAAGGAATTGGAACCACTTCAATACTTCGGTATGATAAAACTCAATATTATTATTCCTTAGTTCGAGAAACCCAATACATAAATCCTAAAACTAATTATTCTATCCGGATACAATGATCAACTGAATACAATTGACAAGACGAATATGATGATCCACTAAATATGATAACCACTGAATATGATTATCAACTAAATACAACGTTATGATCTTTTCTATTCTTTCACTTCTCTATCAAAACGTTTTCAATAGCAATCAAAATAAACCCTTCTTTATCTTACTAAAAACTCAGAGCTTCTCTCTCAACTACAATAAACAGTACTCTGTCATCAAGAATATACCATGTAATTTTTTCCTTTTATAGGTGACCCAAAACAAGTTTGGGTGGGATTCCCAAAAAAATACCCACTCACCTAAATTCACCCAAATCTGAATTTCCCCTAAAATCATGAAGAAATCATGACTTCGTCAATGCTTCTCAAAGCTTATAGATTCTTCTTCAAAATTCATCTCCTTATTCATACTTTCATTTGAATCATCAGTACGATTTCAATACATGTGTTTGATTTTTCTCAATTTGATTTCTTCAATACAAAGCTCTGTATAAATTGAAAACAAATGTATGATTAAATAGAAACCATTATAATTAGATGAATACAATTCTCATAACAGATTTGAATCAAAATCTTCTATTTGAATATATAAATCCCCCTTTATAATTAATTCAGCAATCTACTTCTCCTCTCTCTTTTTTCTTAACCCACTTAAGATTCAAAACTTCATCTTCTCCTCTTATCTTTACCCAGTTGGAAACCTACAAAGTAATTCAATCCTTTTGAAATGGTTGACTAAATTGTTGATCTCATTTTATCCATGTTCTCTTGTACCACTAAAACAAAAAAAATCTTCTTCTCTTGACCCATTGGGAAGAAACGTCATCTCTTTCATTTCTTTATTTTGACTCACTTGAAAATTCACTTCATTCATAGACATGTGCTTGTATTATTACTTCCTTAAGGACTTTTAATTAATTTAAGAACAACTTTTGCAACATCATACTATGATTGGAATGTATCATAAATTTTCATTCATTATAGATAAATTATTTTCTTCTCAAGCTGAGTACTGTCTTTTCTGAATACGATTGGTCTAGATACGATCATCCCAGGTATGATCATTCTGGATACTATCATTTCTTCTTCCACCTAGATACACTAATTTTGAAAAACAATCAGCTCCATCTCTTACCCTTCTCTGCCACCTAGATATGATAAATCTGGGTATGATCATTTCTATATACGATCATTTCTGGGTATGAAATTTTATGGCCTCTATGATGGATTAGTCTGATGGTACAGTATATCAATACCACCTCTTTCACCTGGATATGATTGTTTAGAAAAAAAATCGATATCCCTTATTTCTTTTTTCCACCTGGATATGGTAAATCTGGGTATAATCTCTTTCTAATCAGCAACATCTCTTTCACATGGAACCACCTTTTCAATCAACATATTATCTTCAATTGGCACCACCTTTTAATTAACATCTTCTATTTAATCGCAACCACCTTTTAATCGGCACCACCTATTCAATTGGAAGCTTCTCATTAATCGGCACCACCATTCCTTTCACTCACCCTTTCTTTCATCAACCATACATCACAAGTTCTCAATTAACTTATGATTTATATGAAATAAAAATGAGAAAATCATCATCATAATTAATTCATCATAGTCATAGAGACTAATTCAAAACATCCACTTCATTCACATAGGTTCCAGAGTGAAGCTGATGACATTTACTTATAGCAAGATGTATTCACTTTCATTACTAACCTAATTTGAGTCTGATCAATTCCTTTTATTCGAAAATAACTTCTTTTCATTACAATGTACTTTCATAGTGAGTACGATTCTTTTGAAAACAAGGATATTATTCTTTTAAAAACATGGATCCGATTATTTTGAAAACAATCCTCAATAATATTTTTTACCTAAACAAAGTGAGGTGATTTTTATAAATGTTCCTTGAAAACAAAATAAAATACTTGAATACAAAACACATTCATCATCATCTTAGTCCTAACATGTTCTTATTTTATTAAATTTTGATTATGCCAAAGATAGATCATATATATTTTATTCTTTCTTACATTTCTATTCCCATATGATGGATAATTAAAACCCAAAAATATCTAACATAATCTATTATACATATGATTACATGCATGATATTAAATGTGGTAGAAATAAAAAATATGAAAAAAAGAATTATTGAAAAATAGTAATGAAATTATACATTTCTACCAAATAAAATAATAAAATGTAATTATTTTGTATTTTTCCCATGTACTTATCTAGTCATTATAGAAACTAATCATACCTTCTTTGATTAGGCCTTAGAATCCATGGAAGTAACCCCTAAGAATAAATATCCACTTCTATTCACACTCATAATCATTCTTTTGGAAAACTAATTTTGTCTTTTAGTGGAAACCAAGAAAACTAATCTTGTTCCAGATAAAAACAGATATAAGAAAAGAAAAAAAACATAAAATGTTTAGTATACACACTCAAATGGGAAACATAGAAACATATCATGTTCAGTATGTAGACCTATGTAGGTAAGGGGATAAACTAATCAAGTGACCAATGCACCATCATATAGGTCTTTACAGGTGGCTTTTTCAAAAACCTGTTTGTCAAAGATCAATTCATTAAGGTCTTACATAAAACATTATAACATATAAATAATAAAAATAACAATATAATCCTAATTTAATCACCATCAATGTAAAGTGGTACCTACAAGATAAATTTATAAGGATATCTACATGCTACCAAATTGTAATAGACTAGGGAAATACATATATAACATGAATAGTGATAATCAATATTATCAATGTAAAATAAATTTCACCCACTAATTTTCCCGTCATAAAATATCATTACAAAATATACACATTGTAGTAAGTACATTAACTACACAATCAACTCAAAGAAATAATATCATAGCATTATACAAGTCAATTCATGGGAGAAAAAAATTATTTAATTTATTTCAAATTAACGCATTTTAAGCAGATATAACTATGATATAAATCCATTTACATATATATATATATTGTACTAGATGATGTTTTCATTGGTATAACCCTTGTCGTGAATTCAAAAGATAATGGGTTAACCTCCCTTAATAAGTTATCTCTCATATACACTAATGACCATCCCTAATTTAGGAAAATGATGAAATTTTTTATCCCAAGGAATATTATCATACTTGATGAGGATATTAATATAAACTTCTTATTGAATAAGGTTCCCTAAAACTAGCTACCCTTATACATTCAATTACTAAAATATTTAGAAAACTAAATATTAATAAATATCTTATCACATGATGAGTGTTCTTCTATATAACATTAATGTGATAGTTTCCTTAGATTATTTGTTGTATTGAAAGGTTAAAACAATTCCACACTATAATAAGATCCTTTAAGTGATATGATAGTATTATTAAAACATATACCACATGATATTAATGAAATCTATCTAATGAAACACAATTATGTTTTACTATCAGGTGTTGGAGACTCATAAGACATTAATACTTCTTCTGATGAAGTTTGTACTGGATAATCTCGAAAAATATAGATTATGAGGATATAACTTATAATTGGAATTACACTTGTTGTGTTTCATTTTATATTCTTATATGTGGATGTGTGTCATGGTCCTTAGAATTTAAATTATTATCAGTTTATATCATGAATCACATACTTTGATGTATTAGTGAAAACTAATATGAAATATACTCATGATGAGGTAGGATACATTGGGTGTGTCATATGTGATATGATATTAATAAATAAGTAAAGGAGTTTTCTCTTGAAAGTTATGAAATATGATATATCTCACACTTAGATTGAAATGGGACTATCCAATTAATTCCATGGACATGGAAGTTCATTTAAAAGTTCTTTTCAGGTAGTCAAAGAAATTTAATCAAGCATATAGGTTTATGATACAAGTATGAAACTTTATGGATGAGATATCAAGAAAAAGGGATAATATTACATAGTAATCATTCATATGAGGGTATTATTGTTGCAATATTAACTTCTTTCTCTACGGGTGCCTTGACTTATTATTATATTATAATCTTCTACTTTAGGAAATATTACTTAATGCCACTATGAAAGAGGCCTCGAGGATCACAAACTAGGTGTATCTAGAATCTCAACTAAATTCTATTTGAATTTAATATTAAAAAATTATTTTCAAGACCAAGGAATGATAGTTATTCAAGTTATGTTGATCGTATGAATTCAATCATCATTTATTCGATCTGAGAATATATATGAGTTAAATAATAAATAAATATTACTTGTGAGTTAGAAAATATAAAATATTCAATTATCTCTTGTATATTATTTTCAAGAAAATTAATATTTATTTATTTATGAAATAAATATTTATTTAGTTATGTGGATATTAAAATAAATATTTATTAATGAGTTAATGAATATAATATTTATTTATCTATTGAATGAATAATATAAAGATGTTTATTTATTCAAATAAATATTTATTATTAAAGGTTTGATAAATATTGAGGAGCATTAATGGGTTGAGTTAAGTTCTCGGTGAAATAATATATATTATTTAATTTCATTTAAATAAATATTGATTTATTTATTTATTGAATGATATTTAAATATCTTTGAGTTAGTACACATCATAAAATATAATATTATTATTATTATTATTATTTGACATGGGGCTTACTTAGAATAAATAAATTATTTAAGGGCTTGTGTATAATTACTGATTGTCTAACCCTGAGAATATAACCCAAGTTATATAATTTTAGAGTAAGGTGAGTTGTGCATAATATATCCTCTTGAGATAATTCTCTCAAACTTGAGAGAACCTCTCAAGAACACTCTCAATGACAATATTTCATCCTACTTCTCCCTCCCAAGATCTGGAGAATAAGATAAAAAAAATCTTAAATCCCAAATGAATTGTTGTTATGATCAATGGTGAATAACATAAGGTATTTGGTTCCTTCGCACTATAACATATATCTTTTCATATTCATAGAAACCATGTGTATATTCTTACGGGAATATTACATTGGATTCTTTTCCATAGGGATGATATAATAGTTTCTATTTAATTGATCATCAATGATGAAAGAATTATCAATATGAGGTAGTTCTTATTATAAATTATACCTTAAAATATCATATTTTTTAAGAATATATGGTTGATTAATCTTGTTTTGGGGATTAAATATAAAGATGATAATAAAAATATTATCGGGCATGGATCCAACTACTTCTGTTATTCCCTAGAAACTTTAAGTGGAATCAAAGTGGTCACATATTAATTTATAATTATTTATTATTTTTTCATCAATTTTCCATTTGATTTTTAGTTTTAAACTTTCATATTTATATTTTTTAATAAAAAAATTGTGATAATTTGATTATTCAATTTCATATGACCAAAAACATACCAAGAAAGGATGAATAATGCTCGAAGATCCCATCTAGAGGTGTCGAGAATGCTGGTTACTAGACACATTTAAACAGAATGTAATTGTAAATTACTCATTGTGTGCCTATGGTATACCACATAAGTGAGGGGTAAGATAATCAGGACACATCGTGTGGGGGTTGGTGTAGAGAGTATTTAATTATAAACTATCTATTGACAATAATCTAACCTACAGATTTAGAGGGTTACATGATGTGTAGCCAGTGTGCAGTCATGTAATCCCACATTGTTTTCCCCATGTAAATCTTGGAGTCTGTGAGGTCAAAGTACACTAAATTTAATTAATACATTATGTGTATTGAGTTCCAGCCACGAAACACAGAATTACATAAATTACATGAAATGTAATGGGTTTTACACATCATGTAACACATAAAAACACATCATAGTTACACACCAGGTTCCTATGTTTGTAATGAATTTGACTAGAAATGATTCACATACATTGTATCTAACATTACACACCTTGTAATTCAGTCTTACCCATGCAAGGAATACGTTGAGATAGGAATATTTTGTTATTCAACACATGGGAAGAATAAATTTTATGAATAAACTACACTTCATTCCACTGATTTATCATGCCATGTGATAGGTTTTTCTATATGAAGTATACATTGAGTGATTTTAGTGGGTCTTGTGGTGTATTAGATGATTTATTAATAAATAGATTTAATTAGATGTAGAAGGGTACATGATGTTCTTCCTCCAATACACACCATGAACTTAATTAATTATAAATTAAAATTTATTAATTTAAAATTATAGTGTATGGGATCTCAAAGATTGTTCAGATTTTTAATTAAGATAAATTAAATAATTAATAAGATAATTAATTTATTAATTTGAGAGATTTATCTTAATAAATAAAATATTAAATGAATGCTAGCTGGTTTAAATGAATATTAGGTGCATGCATGGATAATCATGAGCTTGACTGACCTATGTATGTGTGGGGTTTTTATTTAATTTAATTATTTATAACATATTTTTTTGTGATAGAATTATTATGATGTTAAATGAGATGATTTTTTATTCATCCATTTCTCCTTATTATGTATGGGAATCTGTGACCATGGTTTATTTATATAACCTTAAACCCCAATTCCCCCACTTGTGAGTGAGTAATCATATATAAATTAACGATATCTAGATTAGAGGAGGAGATGAAAGGCCAAGCTAAGTTGAAACCAACCAAAAGAGATACCCAAGTTAAAAGGTGGAATGCTACAACTCAATCCAAGTTCGGCTCAAAGATTTATTCCCCTAGGTTCAAGGGTTTGTTTATCGTTTTCTCGATAAACCAACTAGTAGAAAAAATCTCATGATCATACCACAGGTTTATTTTATTTCATTTAGTGAATAGTTAATTACTTATTTATGTGATACATGTATATTTGATGATTAAATGTGACCACATAAACTAAATGAATTAACATGAATGTAAAATTAAATAAAATAAATTGGTTATGAGTAAATCATTTTATTATACATGGTTAATTAATTATATAAAATTCGTGTAATAATAATAAAAATGTAAAAGATAAAATAAAGAATATATATGTACAAAGATAAATTAAAAATAATTAAATAAATATTCAGTTAGAAAATACTTCCATCACATGAGTTAGAATGAAACCATAGTTTTAGGTACTTATCTGGCCCAAGTCATGATTATTTTAATTATTGAGGAGTTTTAATAAAATTATTGGATAAACATAACCTATTTATAATCTAGGGTTGATTTCTTAAGAAAGACTTGGTGAAATATGGATTCAAGTGTTTATTAAAACTAATCTAAGGATTTTAGGATTGGGGAGTCCACTCAATAGATCATGAAACATTGAGTTAATACAGTTGGAAAGACTACCCACCTAAATACCTTCAAGTAATTTATCATGAACAAGTCTATATTATTTGAAGGGGAGTATAGATCATTTACACTAGAATATCCAAAAAAATAGATTATTATAAATCCAGTGGTGTGGGATATTATTATTTGATAAAATAGTGGGAGACTAATAAAATAATATTTAGTATTTCATGCCTATTAATCAAAATAAAGTTCTAAAATATTATTTTATTGTATAAATTGAAAGGAAAAACTATGATAACATTGTGATCATTCCTAGACAAAATCCATGTCCTCACCACCATAAATTTCCCATAGTGGTATAACCATGTATGCAATACACTGTTATAGGAAAATTTATTATATGTTCCAGAATCCTATATTCTTAATCAGCCACCACACCAAACGAATGATAGTGAAAAGGATGCCTATAAGTTGTACATGGAGTATGAATCTAATGTTTGTTTTATTATGATTTAAACTATGTTTGGACATATGAATATGAAATATAAATACATGTTTTCGTGAATTATAATAAGTTAACTCATATTACTTGAATAAAGAAAAATAGATGCTTAAGATAAATGAGATTTCCACTACACTATACTTGTCTAAACAAGAGGACGGTTACTATAAGGACTCAACATTAATCATTACATATTATAGTGTTTTTGAACTATAACTATCTTACTTAAATTTATTAGGATATTTTTTGTTTATATTTTTAGAGAATTCAGAAAAACTCTTTCAAATTAAAACCATACATTACAAGTGAAACTTCTACATAGTATGCATTTTTTCCATAAAACAAAAGTCTTTAAAATAAAATATGATTCTTTTCAAGATATTATTCAAAATTATATTATTAACCACATATTTGTTCTTACTCTCACTTAAACCTTATGAAAAAATTATTAAAACTTAAAATGAGCACAATAATATCAGAAAGGGGCATAAAAAAAGAAAACCATTAGTCAAGTGATAAACATGAAAACCCGTAATATAATTACCTTTTTTAATTTATTATTTAATTTTATGCAATTAGTAATTTCTATATAAAAAACACACATACTATACTCAAAAAAATTAAAACCCATAACAAAGATGGATAAAAATATAGGAAACATGGAGCATCATTGGAGTAACCAAAAAAGATACTCATGGAAGACCTTCACAATTAACTTATTATTATTACCTTAGAGTTACCATAAAATATACTCATGACTAACCATAATAGTTAATCATGGAATAAACATCACATTATATTCCCATTGTCTATTAGGATAGACCTAATCATTTAACTATGTCTCATATATGGAATAACCATATGGTCAACTTTCATCTCTGGAGTACCCAATTCATTGGAGGTTATAATGAAACACCCTATCCTTGGTTTATCATAGAACCAAACACCATCAGAAAAAATTCCCATGACCATATCATAATAATAAAACATGGATGCTTTCATCATTAAAATATTCTTTAAAGAAAATAACCAATTCATTTTTAAATCGCATATTTTTAGAAAAATTGCGCTTATAAAAAGGAATACATTTTATTTGAAAATAAACATAAATACTTGTAAATGAAACATTAAAACATTAAGTAATCATGATGGTGTAAAAATTAACTCATGTTGTATAAGTTAGAAAACATTTATTCTGTATTTTTATTAGAAAAATAACAAACTAACTCATTTGGAAAACAAAAAAAACATCCATTTAATACTAATTATTAATTACTAAAATATGGGTAAAAATGAATTTAAAAAATAATATAATAATAATAATAAATATTAATTGAAACATTTTTAGAAAAAAAAATAAATTTAATATAGAATAAAAGGCAAGATCTTAGAGGAATCATTAAAAGAAGATTTTTAAGAGAATGTCTCTTACCTTGAGTCTGACTCATCACATACATTCTTTATCTTTCTAAATAATAAACTAAGGTTAATTTATAATTGACTAAGAAAATTTTTAAATTTTATTATTATTTTTCTATAACTTTTTATCATGTTATATCCAATTACTTAATCATTTAATTTCACATCAAACATTTTGACGATATTTGGTTCATAAGTCCAGAATTACTTTAGTAGGTTGATTGTGGTCAAAGAGATCAAAATTACATCATATCCAGAATAATATTAATTAAATTATTAACACTTTTATACATTAATTATAGTTTTAAATACAACCATTAAATATGGTTATGAAAAATGAACTATGTTAAAATCTTGGAGATGGTAGGTTGTATGTACGTATAAGTAACGTTTTAATTTTCCAACGATCATTAGGGAAAGAATATAAATATTATTTTATATTTATAAAATTATCATAATATAATAATATATATATATATATATATATCATATTATTTCTTTAAATATACTTATATATATCATTCATGTGATGTAGTGATAAAAAATGAATAAGATTTCTTCATAGAGGTCGTAATCTACATATACGCAGGAACAGCGTTATCACTTTTTTGTGTATAGAATGGTAAGAATTTAAATGATATATTATCTTTTAATAATGTTAGATGTTATATTAATATCATATATAAACATTAATTTAATCATTATTAATATTCTTGAGAGATTGTGATGGAAAAAATAATTATATCAGTTTGTGAGGCGGTAGTCTGTCGTACACACAGATGATGAATTATTTTCGCATTTGATGGAATAGAAGATTGATATGGGTCATTACATAAACACAATAATGTTTAATCATATTTAGGATACTATAGTTATTGTTTTATAATGGTTTAATAATATTTTAAAGAAGTGGAATAAGAAAAAAACTAAAATGTGCAATTGAAACTATACCTCTTATTTGGTAAACTACCTTTTCATAACACCTTAAGCCCTGTAAGTTTGATATTATGCCAAAAAATACCTTTATAATGTGTTTAGGTAATCTAGGAAGTTATTTGGGAAGGAATTTACTGAACCAAAATGGTTTTTATGTGTGTATAAATGAGAAGAAGAGGTACCTTTTTATAAGAGAGGGGAGAAGAACTCTTGTAATTTCTTAAAATATAAAACTAATAAAAATTAATATTCAATTAAAAATAGAAAAAAATTGATTTATTTTGAATATAATATGATTATGGTTTGAATTACCCTAATCCAATAAATATTATACTGGTTTTTACTATATTTCTACCCTTATCTTTTGGTTTTAACCCTTATTTAACCACTTTAACTCTTACCATGACAACATGGATTTTTACACATTGAGTGTTAATATAGTTACTATAAAATGAAATATATCCATAAATGGACCATTTTTTATATTTTAATCCTTTTACTAGTCACTTGTTTGAATTTAATATTTTTAGGAATTTTATATCATTAAATAAAACAATATTTATTATAAAATATCAATAATATCAATTTTTAGAACTACTCATTAATTTGACTTTAATAATATCAAGATAACAATTATAATTTAAAAAAACTATTTTATTATATCTCTAACATGTTTATAATTTTTTTATCAAATTAATTATCTCAAATTATATTTATTTTATCTTTTATTTTATTTTATTCATTGATTAAATAATGACTATATCAGTGTTGTACAAGCATTTATGGTAATTATTTATTCATGAAAAATTAAAAATAAAATATCATGATGAATATAAATCTATCATATTTCAAAATACTGTTAATATTAAAACATATCCTCTTGATAGAACTATATTAAAAACATTACACTTATTAAAGACAAGAGTGTGACATGTTTGACATTTCATTAAATAAAATACTATAAAGGACATAATCCTATACATGTGGCCCCAAAAAGTTATAAAATCAACCTTTAGATTCTTAGTGTAGAGATACACTCATAAAATGATATTTAGGTAATTTTTTTGTGTCATTTTATGTTTATTATCATTTTATTTTCAACCCAAATTACATGAGTTACCCCTTACTGTGGTAATCAAAATCACTAAAGTTACTATGCATATTGACCAAAAATAAAAGGGACATATTTAATAAATTTGGACACATTGATCTCAAATATGGAATCAATTTTTGGAAATTAAAAATGCATAAGTTTCTAAATTTAATTTAAAATTCAACTGCTAAAAGGTAAAAAGAGTTTTTCATAAAAAATCCCTTTTTAATATAAAATGTTTTTATACTAAATTCAAGTATAAAATCCATTTAAAACCAATAATTGGATTATAATAAACTAATTAAAATTTAAAATTAATCCAATACATGGTTTTACCTTGTAAATACTTTAAAATAAAATACAATTTTCAATAAAAAATTGTATTTTTTCACTATTCGTTGCAAAAATTAATATTTTCTGAAAATTCTCAAAAATTCATCCAAAGATAATATCGAAATTCTGAATTTAAAAATGAAATTAATTTTTTCAAAAACAAATTCTAGAACTTCTATAAATTATAATATTCACTCATAAATATAAGAAAACTCATTTTTTAAGAAAACATATTTTTTGAAGAATAAAATGACTTTACTAAAAAATTATAGGATTATTTTTGAAGCACATACAAATACTCTAACATATCTAGATCCAAAAATCTCTCACATTTCTAGAAAGGGTTGGTTATGAGACCTAAATCATGCCTCCTTGTACATTAGAGGCAATTGACTAGCAGCGGGGGTGTTATATATATAGTGGGGAGAATATACCCCTAGTTACAGATTTATAACATAATAGAATAAACCAATGACAATAAATAAATATCATATTTTGGAAATAATACAAACAATATAATATAGAAGAAACCAACCAATAATCCAGTTGAATAATCTAATAAATAATACAGAAAAATTATAATGATGTGCTGGCTAGATTTTATGCTTTTAATAATACAAATAAAATACTAACAGAATCAAATGAG
This sequence comes from Viscum album, assembly GCA_963277665.1. Classification (NCBI taxonomy): domain Eukaryota; kingdom Viridiplantae; phylum Streptophyta; class Magnoliopsida; order Santalales; family Viscaceae; genus Viscum; species Viscum album. The sequence continues at coordinate 91,957,760 of OY728130.1, read as the reverse complement.
GACTCAAAATTCCCCAGTCCCAAACCGCATGTCAGTCCCATCTTCAAACTCCATCCCATCAAGAAAGAAAAAATCAACAATAAGGTCCTTTTCTCATGTCTAGTCCTGTATCCAAGTAATTTTTTCTAGTACCAAACATTGGCTTGAATAGGGTGTGAGTATAAATCAGTAGTTCGATGCCACCACATCTAAATATAACCAGTCTGATAATAAGTGTATTCAATAAGGAAATAAACATGATTATTAATTAATTATAAAAAATTAACCTAATACCACATTAACCTGTTTCAACACCATGCCATAATATCTCTGAGCATGTCTCACAACCACGCCAATCATATCCTCATAACCAAGGAATATCATAACCTACCTTGACACCATGATAGAATGTCTCTAAGAAAGTCTTACAACAGTGACATCAATAGCCTTATAACCATAGAATATCATAACCTACCTTTTCACCGCGCTGGAATGTCTTTAAGTATATCATAAAACCACACAAACCATAACCTTAAAACTATGGTATAAATCACACCAAACTGGTTCAAAACCACTATATAAGCATTTCATCATTTAATTAGGGAAGAGGTTGCTATATCAGCATTTCAACATGTGACTTTGGGCCTATCTTTCTATATAATCATTTTATTATGTCAAATAGGAAAAGTTCACTATATAAGCATTTCAATATGTCAATTGGGAATAGCCTGCTATATAATAATTTTAATACGTATCACTAATCCAACACCCTATATAAGTATCACATAATTTAATCACAACACAAGTCATAACAACAAAGATATCATAATATCACATCATATAGATCAATGGTTAATTATACAAATTACCATTTCACTTTCAATCACAGATTTCATATATCAATTGTCTATAACCAGTAAAATGCTAGTTGTCTTGATAAATAAGTAAATCCAAGGTGAATCTATATCGAGAAATCACCCACAACCCATATCATTCGAAATAAAATTTAATCCATTAAATAATTAATTTATATTCAAGGGTACGCTCAACTGAACAGTATCCATAAGCTAGGTCAAAAACCAATTATATCTAATGGGACTCCAAGTAATAATTCAATTTTTTCTTTTAATTTATTTGGTACATTATATATTGGATCAATTTCAATATTGCACATAGATGACAATTATCAAACTATAAGGTTAAGGTTTAGATCCCCTATCTTTAACAACAGATCAAACAATGGTTCCAATGAAAAACAAAAATGATAAAGAAGGTATGGATGAATTCAAGAAGGATCCTAGATCGAAACTATTTATGATCAAAACCAAAAAAACATGGTCAAGTGATTACACTGCAACTTCTATAAAAAAAGGGAGAGAAGGGAAAACTGGACCGAAACTACATACCAGCGATCATGTGCATTATCGCAAAGTCCAGAAGTGGGGTTGGTGCTCCAAAATCACATAGAAGGTGAATCTGGGTCCAGAGGAATAAGTTACATGTGATATGAAATAAAAATCAACCACACAACATAATTTAAAATTATAGGTTGTATAATTACATGGAGTGTAATATAGTTACACGTCATGTAACTCTTTTCAGTGATATACACCAAAAACCCTATTACCATGGATTATTATTTATAATCTCCCAAACATTACATAATATGTAATACATTTACATGATGTTTGAATGTTATAAAGATGGTTTTTAATCATATTTTTCTTATTAAAAAACCTAAACCCCCATTAAAGATTCTCAACTTACCAAGAACCTATGGTAACTCTTGACCCATTTATTACCATACTCCATTAATTAAAAAAAGCATACGTATATGTACTTTAAGTCATTTTCCCCAAAAAAGAGGATCACCACATGGATACTCTCTGGTTTTCTCAAGTTTCCTCACAACCTAAGACTAATTTTATTCAATAAAATAGTCATACATGATGAAAACACAACAACAAAGGTTTAAATATGAAGTAAAACTTAATTAAGATAATAATAACTAAAAAATAGAGAGAGATACATACCTGGAAAAAGATGGGATATTAAAAATACATTCATATTTAGTTATACCTTTATATTTATTTTATAAAGTAGTTAATCCTATTCATACCCATCAATTTAACTTCTAGGTTATAAAGGTTATAAAATAATATTTAGTTTGTTTAAGGTCAATGTGGCTTATCTTGTACGTTATTGAACATAGTGTTTCTTTTATAAAAAACTCATGTTGCTACATAATCCCCCCCACCTTTGAAATTTTCATCCTCGTAATTTTGAACTTGGGTTTGGTAGCCAAGGTTTGAATTTTCAAAATACCTTTGTTGAAATCCCACATTATAAAAAGGATTAATAAAACTTTTGATTGATAAGAGAGAAAAGGGAAGTATGACGGTCACCTAGAGTAACACATAATAGGTTTCCAATTAAAAGAACGTAAGTGGTATGTGAAAAAATGGATATAGAATAAAAAACTAACTCCAAAGTACTGATAGAGAGTGATATAAAACATGACATGATAAAGTTAACCATCACAAAATTGTAAATCTGTGGTGGGTTTAAAATTTATTTATTTCTTAGTAAGAAAATAAAATGGATAATGTTTTTTATTTAAATATCCTTGACCTAGAGTTGAGTAATTCCCTTTTAATCTAAATTAAAATCATAAGGAAAAATACTTACTTGAAAATTATAGTTTCATCCATTAATATTTTTCCACACAAAAACTCAGATTTTTTCACAAATTATGAGTATGAATTTTTATGTATGAAGCACTAAAATCTACTTTTATGGATCAAAAAAAACCTAAAAAATCTATCCATAATATCTTTAGGCATTAACCAAAACAAAAATTATTAGCATGAGGTAACATAATTCCCAAAAATAATAAAACTTTATATAAGGAAAACTACTTTAATCTACAAAATTCAACAATAATACACAAAGTTCAATAAAAATCATTCAAAAAATAACTAACCTTAAAATTACACAAAAATATTCGAGACTAATATTGAAACCAAAAAAATAGAATGATTTAATTTCTTGGTCTTCCAAGATAATTTTAATATTTATATCCAAATCAAATCAATGACTCTTAAATTCTCATATAAAAATTTAATTACCCTAATTGGATATTCTCTAAGATATTCTAGCCATTTATATAAATATCATGAATCACCATAAATCCATAATAAAATCATATATTCTTCCAAAATATAATTCAACATTTATTCCTTAAATAAAATTTCATGATATTTTTTTACCTTAATCTTATAGGGTTCCTAAAATATTCAACATCTTTTGAAATAAAATTAATCACATAATCACTAAAACATTTTACAATCTCATGGTTATCTATTATATAAAACATGTGTTCCAAAAATGAACTTAACCTTTATCCATCTTATAGTTTAAATAAGTAAAAACAATTTCATACTAACCTATCCATTACATAGGCCAATGGTATTTGATGCATTCTTATCACCCTCCGATTGTGGGTTCAATCCCTGTGACCTTGTTAGACGCAACGGGTTGTCACCCATCCTAATGTTTCTTCTTTTTCAGAAACCTGATTAATATAATATTTATAAAATTATAGAAAAGTGAGAAACATCCTAAGAATAACCATAATATATTCAACATCAAATAAAATTTTTATCCCCAAAGGTTATCTCATAAGTTTCACTTTTCATCCCAAAATTTAATAACCCATAATTAACATAGAAATAAATGTCTTCAAAAAATATATGTATTCACCTTAAAATTTCATAACTTAAAGCCAAAAAAGGGTGTTTCTAATACATAAAACTTTTGATCAACCTTAATATTATAAACCTTTGATGGTATCCATCATTATTAAGATAACCTCTCATGAAAACATCCTAATATATCAAATTTTATAAACCTATATCTGATACTGACTAAAAGGAACCAACCTTAAGAGTTACATATTCTATTGTTTTTGAAATAGAATTCACTTCCTTAAAATTATGAAGACCCTTTTGGTTTATCGTCTTTGATAATTAGAATAAAATCTTACAAATTAAACCTTTACATTACATGTAGGAACTTCTAAAAAGTATCCATTTTTTCAAAAAACAAAAGTGTTTAAAATAAAATGTGGTTTCTTTTCATTATAATATTCACAATTTTTTTCTATACCTCATCATTTCCCTTTATCTCCCTTAAACTCTATAAAAAACATTTTAATATGTGGTATGAGAACAAAAATCTTAGTAAGGGACATAAAAATAAATAAAACCATTAGTCTAGTGAAAAAACCTGAAAATCCATAAAATACTTACTTTTATAACATTATTATTGGAAATTATATAATTAATCATTTCTATATTAAAAACACACACATTATACTCAACCAACATTAGAACCCATAGAAAACATAGATAAAACATGTTGGAAAATTGGGGTTTCATTGCAGTAAACACCATAACTTATCATGGAATACCTTCACAGTTAACTTATAATCATTACCATAGAGTAACCATTATAGCTACTAATGATTAATCATCACAGTAAATCTTGGAATAATCATTGTAGTATATTTCGATTATATCTTAGGAGAAACCTAATAGGTTAACTCCGTATCATATATGGAATAACCATATAGTCGAATTACATCTCTGGAGTACAAAATTCATTGGAGGTTATAACATAACTACCCATCCTCAGTTGATCATGGAACTGCTAATCATTATAAACAATTTCTAAGAACCATATCATATTAATAAAAAATTAATGAATTCATCATAAAATATTCTGTATGAAAAAAAACCTTTTCATTTTTAAATCACATATTTTTAGAGAAACTATGCACATAAAACGGAAAAAATTTTCTTAGAAAATAAACATGTAAACTTTTAAATGATAATTTAAAACATTAAGGTGTCATGACGGTAGGAAAATCTTCTCAGACCATATATATTAAAAAAACATTCCTTTCGTATTTTTTTCAAAAAAGTCACAAAGTACCTCATTTAGAAAATGACAAAAACATTCCTTTCAAAACATTTTTTAAAAATTAAAACATGGGTAAAAATTAATTTAAACAATCTTGTAATAATAATAAAAATGTTCTTTAAAATATTTTTTTAAAATAATCGATTTAATATGGAAGAAAAAGAGACTTTTTAAGGGAAACTTTAAAAGTTTATTTTTTAAAGAAAGTCTTTTACTATGAGTCCAAAACATCATAGATGATCTTTATCTTCCTAAATAATAAAATTAGATTAATTTATACTTTATTAACAACATTTATGTTTATTATTCATTTTATATCACTTATTATCACGTTATATACAATTAATTAATTATTTAAGTTCACATCAGACGTTTTGATGATATTTGATTCATAAGTCCAGATTGATATAGATAGGTTTATTATGTTCAAAGATATCAGCATTACATAATCTCCAAAATAATATTCAATAAATAATTATCACTTTTATACATTATTCATACTTTTAAATCCAACCATTAAATATGATTATGAAAAAATGAACTACGTTAAAGTAATGGAGATGTAAGTCATATGTATGCATGAGTAACATTTCCATTTTCCAACGATCATTTTGGAAAGAAGGTATATATTTTTTTAACTTTAAAGAATGATCATAACATCATATACTTATAATATTATTTATTTAAATATACATATTTATATCATTCAAGTTATGTTGTGATGAAAAATTAATTGCATCTACTTCTACAAATAAGGTCTTTAACAACACTAGAATAATCCTTTATCAGCACTAAAAATCATAGCATAGTTAAAAGACCAAAGATTTTATCAGTTCTAAAAAAGAAATGTTAATGGTCCCCTTTAACAGATCTCAAAAAAGCATTGTTAAAGGGGGTAAAATTATATTTTTCTCAGCCACCTATGAGACCAACCCCTTTCTCTACGCTTCCACAACCCGTTCAATATTGCTCCACCCCACTTTACCAGCGCTTTTCACCACACCACCCATTTTATCAACGGTTTTATATTGTCCAACCTCATGTGTGCCTACCGGGATTCAAACCTTTCACCTCTCCTTTGAAGATGGAACACATTTACCACTACACTATATTGTATTGTTGTATGTTTAATGATATTTTTGTTTATATATATATACACACACACATATATATATAATTATTTTTAAATAAATTTATAAAATATATGTGTGTGTGTGATATATATAATTATATTTATTTAAATATATTATATATTATATTCATTTACATATACTAGATTATAATATAAATATATATCTATTTATTGATACGCACATATATATATATATAAACACTATAAACATATTTTTATAATGTAATAAATGGTTATATATTATTTTAAATACATTTTTAGAATATATACTTATTTAGATGTATTATAATATACATTTTTTCATAAATATGTTGATATATGTATTTATATCATTTATTTATTATACATAAATATAATAAAAATTGCATATATTTAATTATAAATAAAATTAAGTTGTGAAAAATGATAAAATTTAAAAACCATAATATCAATATGAATGTAAGAGTAGAGAATAAATTCATTCCCCAATGAAAAAGTGAAAATAACCTATTAAAGGAGGAAGAAAATCCATCAAATGTTAAACCATTGGGGTACCCTCACTAAAAACTTAGTTTTGGAGGACTTCTTGGCCTTTTTGGGCCTCAAAAAATGTTACAAAGATTTACTTGTGTCATATAGGGTTTATATCTCATCACAGGATTTGATTTAATATATGTTAGATCTCAAACAGACACCTAGATCAAAAGTTAAGGTTGTTTGAAGTTCGAGTTACATTTTCAACTTATTTTAGATCTTTTCTTAATTTTTTTGTCTTAAAATTGATATTAAATTTCTATTACTTGGTAATAATAATAAAATTATTAATTAATTGTTTTTTTAATTATTTCATAAGTTTTTTTCACTAAATATCATATATTAAGTGTAAATGCTTATTCACATTATCTAAAACATATTTTAAAAAATATATATTATATTTATATCAATATAAATATATTTATATATTAATATATTATTTTTAATGAAATGTAATTTTTTGGAAGTATGCCTTTATCAAAGCTATTAAAAAACACTGATAAAGGGGGTCTTTATCATCACTTCTAAAAAGGCACTAATAATCCCCTCCATTATCAGCGCTTTCTCACAAATGCTGATAAACGACCCCATTTATCAGCACTTTTTTACAAGCATTGAGAAAGGTCCCCCTTTAACATCACTTTTTTACCACTGTTAAAGACACCCTTTAATAAATATTTTTTTAGAATTGACAAAGGGTTTCTTTAACAGAATTTTTAGCCATCGCTGGATAAACCCAGTTTTGTAGTAGTGATCACTTCATGGAGGTGGTAGTCCATTTGTATGCACGAATGATGTTATTATTTTTATTTTTATGGGATGGTAAAGAATAAAATGAAATATTATCTTTTAAGAATGATAAATATTTCATTAATATCATATATAACTATTAATTCTATCATTATAAATAGTCTTGAGATATGATGATAGAAAACGAATTACATCGGTTCGTGGGGTGGTAGTCCTCCGTACATACTGATGATGAATTATTTTCTTATATGACAAAACAGGAGCTAGATATTGGTAATTCCATAAACATAATAAAATATCAATTTATATAGGATACTAGATTTATTATTTTATCATGGTTTAACAATATTTTAAGTGTAAGAACAAAAAAACTAAAACATACAGTTGAAAACCATACTTCTTATTTGGAAAACCTCCTTTTTCTTAATAGATTATTCCCTATAATTTTGGTATTATTCCTAAAAAATACCAAAATAATGTGGGTATGGATCTTATGATGTTATTTTGTATGGTAATTTCCAAAAAAATGGTTTTTAAGTATGTAGTAATGATAATAAGAGGTTTCCTTTTATAAGAGAGAGATGGGGAACTCTTGGAATTTCATAAAATATTAAATTAATATAAATTAATATTCAATTAAAAATGGATAAAAAGTGAGTTATTTAGAAACTAAGATGATTATGGGTATAAATCCCCTCATAAAATACTAATTATACCATTTTTTACTCAATTTATAACCTTATCTTTTCGTTTTAAACCATATTTAATGTCATTAACTCTTACCATAACAACTTGGATTTTTACTCTTTGAGTGTTAATATGGTTATTATAAAAAAAAGATACATAAATGGAATATGGTTGGTATTTTCAAAATTAACCTAGTTACTTGTCTGAATTTAATATTTTTAGGAATTTTATATCATTAAATAAAACTATATTTATTATAAAATGTCAATAATCTCAATTTTTATAACAATTCATTACTTTGACTTTAATAATATGAATATAACACTTATAATTTGAACAAGATATTTTATTTTATCCCTTAAATGTCAAATTCGACTATAAAATTATTTTATTACATTAATTATCTCAAATTATATTTATTTTTTCATTTATTTTATTTTTTCATTAATTAAATAATTACTACATCAGCATTATGCAAGTATTTAAGGTAATTATTTATTCACTAAAAATTAAAATAAATCATGATTAATATATATTTATTATATTTAAAAATAATATTTATTGTTGAACATATCCTCTGGATAACACCATATTAAAAATATTACATTTATTAAAAACAAGAGTGTAACATGTTAGACTTTTCATTAAATAAAATACTATAAAGGTCATAATCTTGTCCAAGTGGCCCCAAAAGGTCATAAATTAAACACTTGGATGATTATAGTCGATATAAACTCATACAATAATATTTAGGTAAGTTTTTGGGTTATTTTATAGTTATTATCAATTTATTCTCAACCTAAATTACTCGATGTACCCCTTACCGTAGTAACCAAAATTAATATAGATACTATTCATATTGACAAAACATAAATGTCTTCTATTTATTAAATTTGGTCCCATTGACTAAAAATATGAAATTAATTTTTCAAAATTATAAACACAAAATTTGAAAATTTTAATTTAAAATTAAACTAACAAAACGCAATGAAAATTAGTTTTCAGAAAATGCCATATTTAAATATAAAAAAATTTATACTAAATTAAAATATAAAATCCATTTAAAACCCCAAAATAATATTATTATAAAATAATTAAAATTTAAAATTCATATAAAACATAATTTATTCTTGTAAATACTTTAAAATAAAATACAGTTTTCAATAAAAATCAGTATTTTCACTATTCATTGCAAAAAAACATATTTTCATAAACCTCTCAGAATTCATACAAGTATAATTTTTAAATTATGAATTTAAAATTTTAATTTAATTTTTTCAAATAAATTTTATATAGATTTTTTAAATTATATTATTCACTCATTAATTTAAGAAAACCCCATTTTTGAAAAAAATGTTTTTTTAGAATAATAAAATGACTTTACAAAACTATTGTGTGGTTATTTTTGAAGAACACAAAAATAAATTAATATTTAGTCCGACCTTTGTATTAATTTAATAATTTTTTTATTTCAATTCATACTCGCCAATTTAACTTCTAGTTTATAACGGTCGTAAAATAAAATTTAGATGTTTGTTTAAGCTCAATGTGGCTTATATTGTACATTATTGAACATGGTTTTTCCTTTCAAAAAACTCTAGACATTATAGTTATCTAGATAGTGGTATTTATTTCAAAACACCTATTTTTATTGATTAGTTAGAGAAGTTTGGATTCCATTTGGATAATAAAATATCTACTAATCTCATATTATTACCTTACCACCAGAGTTTTCCATATTCATTAAGAATTAAAAGATAAACAATATAGATAAGCCACTCAAAAATATTTTAACTATGATTCAATGGGAAACTAAGGATTAGTTGGAATATAATCTATGACAAATCAAATTTTATACACATATTATTACATCATTTTTAACATAAAAATACATAAAAGATAAGCTATATTTCTAGAGGCCTAGTGTCTTTATGTGATTGAACATATTAAACATCATTTTAAAAATAAATTACTATATATTTACTCCAATATAAACAATGTGATTATAAATACCTTTAAAATTCTATTATTTAATAGGATACCCTAGGGATATACATACAAAAATGGGTGAGCTATAAATCCTAGTAAGGAAACAAAAATGAAAACAAAGTATAATATATGAGTAAAGAAGCATAACATGGTATCATAATTGATGAGGGTAATATATTCACATGGAATCATGGAATAAGTAAAATGATATCATAAAATCATTAAATTATAAGAATTTGTAAACAACATAAAACCTAGAATCATAAGCCTAGGTCATGGCTCACTGCTAAAACAATATAACATAGTGTGCCATACTTATTGCTTGTGCACCATACATGGTATCGCATGAGAAGAATACATTTCTCAATGAATTTAGGAATTTATAATTCTGATCCCACCCATAACATCATAAATTTATATTCATATGTGTTCCACATAAGAAATATATATCATACATAAAGCATAAGCATGCGAAAATTGATGAGAATGAAATCAGTTACATAATCTTATCTCAAATCATAACGAAATAGAATAACATAATGGTTCCCAAGAAAAGAATATGTTAACACATTTTGGAAATTCATAACTAAGTAAAGAAGCATAGATAATGAATAATGATTTCATGTAGAGAAAACATATAAGAAAAAAGTGAGAGTTAGGTATAGAAACGAACCTCTTAAATAATGTTTTAAGAAATGAGTGAAGAGCCTTTGTTAGAAATAAGTGCCTAGGGTTTTACATAAAAAATTAAACTAATTAAATTTATTTAGAAGAATGTTTCTTTTTATAAATCATTTAATATTAAAACTTTTACAAGAGTAGTACATGAAAATAGATAAAAATTGAAAAGTTTACTTTAATCTAGTTCTTTTTAAAGATTGGATTGAAAAGGGAACTTGAAAAAAAAAATATCCCCAACAAATAAAAGGAATATAAACTAGGTATATATGTAAGTAATATATATACATAAAATAGAATAAGTAAATTTGAATAATAGAGAGAAAAACTAATGTAATGAGATAGGAAGAATAAACCCCAATGAAAAAGGGGGTAGTTTTAGGAGTTCATGTACCTCGGTTCCTAACTTGCATAGCACACACATCTAACCTCCAAAATAATAAAATTAAGTGTATTAAATAATTTATTCATAACATTATTCATGTGTATTTCATTTATTATTATTATTTTCTTTTTTAAAATTCATTTTTTAATACATCATGTTCATTCTCACCATGTCGAGGGAGTTTATATTACGATTCAAAGACCCCATTAGTTTGTCATCAATGATGGAAGTTCTCATAAAATGAGCATATAAATCTAGAAGTGTAACGGTATGTAATTAATGTATTTAAATAGATTTTAAGGGTTTTAAATATCAAATATTATTCAAAAATAATCATGTTTAATAGAGTATAAATGTTTATGTTTAATTATTAGTTTATTTAAGTTGTCTTTCTGAACTTGATGAGATTAATTTGTTTTATTTAATATTTATTATTATTTTCCCATTAAAAAATATAAAAAAATTAATATACTGATTATTATCATATTTAACCACAAATTTACCAGATATGAATGATCTGATGTAAAATAAAATACATCATCCATAAAGTTGGTGAACTGACAATAATTTGGGCGATGTTTTTATTTTAGAATGAAACAGTGGAAGGTAGATAATGTTTATTCCATAAATATAATAACATTTAAGTATATTTATTATATTTAAATAATTATAATAGATTGGTTATAATATATTTTGTGTAGGTTAAATAAGAAAATAACTTAAGAGAGCTTGACTGAGAGAATGATATATTCCTTTGAATGTCCTCCTTTGATACACACTAATAAGGATTTAAGGAGTGGTATTTTGGGAATATCACAGCCTTAAAGACCTAGATAAGAGTTTTTGGGGTGTTTTCATATATTTTTTATGATCTAATAAACTTAGGTGTGAGAATAAGTGGGGTGGTGAGGGGTGGTTTTTATAAGGGGAGGAAAGGGTTGTTTCTGAATAAAATATCCATTAGTGTATTATTTTTGTTCAAGCCTATAAATAGTGATGATTCTTATGATGATAAAAAAATTAATTGGTGAATATGATCCTGATATGATGGTTTCTTAAATCATTTCTTCTGTAATTAGTCATTTATTTGACTTATAATGTCAAATATTGTATCTTTCCGTATTTCATTATTCACCAAAAATAAAAAACAATTCAAAAGAATACTAAAAAATATCCATAAGATAATTTCAAAGTTTTTATTCCAAAAATTAAATCCATTTTATCTAAATAAGTTTCTAAATAATTGAAATTTAATTTTTAAATAAAATCCTTATTTAATGAAAAAAACTAATTATTATGACCTGATCAAATTTATGACCCTTAAAAAAATTACTTACGATTGCATAAAATTATTTAATTACTTATATATAAATAATTATTATTTTTTAAAAACATTATATAAAAATATATTTTTATCTAAATATTAAAAATTATCATAAAATTAATTTTAAATAAAATAAAACAAAGATGTTTTTCAAAAAATACAATTCTAGTTTCTTTGTATCAAAATTTATTTTATCATTTTTAAAAAATTTATTTAATTATATTGTGACATAAATTTCATATATTTTATTTAATAAGATACCTAATCTGTTATTTTAATATTTCATTACTTAGATTATTATTCTAATGGTCAGTTTACTATTCTTAACAGTCAAGTTACTCTTCCAATGGTCAGGATACTATTCCAATAGTCATATTTCCAACAATCATATTGGTTTTATACTCCCTATAAATACCTCATAATTTTGTCATTAATCATTTACTTCAATTCCTCTTAAGTTTCTATATTCTTCATTTTCAAGATATTGATTACATTACTGATGTTTTTTCCTTTTTTTTCTTTTTTTCATGAGTTTGATTATTCTAGGAGACTAAAATGATCCAAATTTCCCTATTCTAGTTATTTTATTTTTCTATATTTATTATCCCACAGTACTATTATAAATTTTATTGGTAATATTTATACTCTAAATATAATTCTATAATTTAACAATAAATTATTATTGGTTTTTATTATTTAGTGCATGATTTTTATACAATATTCTTAAATATGAAATTTATATGGAAGGAAAATTCAATATATAAAATTCTGGGTCATTAAATTCTTCCCTCCTTTATAAATTTCATCCTTAAAATTTCGTTTTACACACTAAGATTTGGGTTGTTCTATCTCATTGCAACCATATATTCCCATGTTTCCTTTTCATACATATGGTTTCTTTAAAGTATTTTGACAAGTTAAGTTGTCATGTTACATAGAAATTTGTATCTATAATTCAATACCTTAACTTGATTCTCCTCATAAGATAGACCATTCTTCAACTATACTACCTCTTTATTTAGTACAAGTGAGTTATCTAGTATGTGGTTTTCTAAGAGTGGTATGTGGAACACATCAATCACTTGAGATGAGTCTGGTGTTACTGCTAGTCAAAAATCCACTTCTCTAATGTAATGAAGAATCTAAAAGGGGACACTGTATCAGAGAATTGTTTTTCTCTTCTATCCAAACCTCATGACTCACTTCTATTGAGATATTAAAAGGAAAAATTTATCTCCAAAATCAATCTCTAGGTCCCATTGATAATTATTATCATGCCTCTTTTATTAAATTTGTGAGGTTTTGATGTGTTGTTGAATTTTTATGACCTTCTCTTCAATTTCTTCAACTATTTCAGGTCCCAATGCCTTAGATTCTCTAACTTCATACCAACATGTTTTATTTTTATATTTCTTCTCATAGAGGGATTCATAATGATCCATCTGAATCCCTGTGTTGAATCTATTATTCTATGAGAACTCAGACAGAGGAATATGTTAATACTAGAATCATTTTAACTATATAGAGTAGGCTCTCAGCATATCCTCAAGTGTTTGGATATTTCATTCAAATTGGAAATCAGTATGGGGGTGACATTCTACAATTAAGTTCAGTTTTTTGTTCAAGACATATTGAAGAATTTTCTTGAACTTTAAGGTGAACCTTAGATCTCAATCAGATACAATTTCTAGTGGTGTTCCATGAAACCTCACAGTTTCTCTAATGTATAGCCTTACAAGTTGATGGTGTAAAAATTCATCTCAAAATGTGATTAAGTGGGAATTATTTTTAAGTTTATCCACTAGGACCCTATGGAATTATTTTCCTTTTATGGCTTCATAATACCCATGGAAAAAATCTATAGTGACATTCTACGATTTCTATACAGGTATAGGAAATCAGTACATCATCCATTGGGATTTTTTTCATTATTCCTTCACATGTTTACATACCAATAACTTTAATGTATATTTAGTAATCGTATTTTTTATATTTTCCCACCATAAGTTCTCTCATATATCACTATACATCTTTGTTCTCCAGGGATGGATATAGAATGTTGATCTGTGAGCATCATTCAATATCTCATCATTTATCTCAGGAGTTTATTGTATACATAGTCATGTCCCAAATATCACAAAACATTGTTTATCAATATTGAACTCTAAGGAATTCTCTATCCTTATTATATACACCTTATTTCGTATCTCTATATCATCTCATTGATATTTTATAATATTCTACAGAATAGAAGGTGGAATAATCATTTGAGAAAGGTATGATGTTTTTCCTTCCTTTATAATTCTTATTTCCATACTTTTCATGTATAAAAATATTATATCCTTCCCATTACTCATTATCAATATGGTTACAAGATTAATTCTAATTATATAATTTTATACTTTATTCACCTTCTTAGGATGGTAATGGATTGAGAAATCATAATTCTTGGTCAGATCTAACCATCTTCATTGGTGCATGCTAAGCACCTTTTATATGAATATATACTCAATTATCTTGTGATCCATATATATATCACAATTATATCCATAAGGATAATTCCTCAAAATATTTAATACAAACATTATTTCATCCAACTCCAAATCATGTGTTGGGTAATTTTTCTCATGGGCCTTCAATTTTACTGAGGTATATGCTATGACTTTATCATTATTCATGATTAAAAAACTTAAGACATTCTTTAAAGAATTACTATAAATCACAAATCCTTCTGGACTTATGAGTAGTGTGAGTACAGGTGAATTTATTAGTCTCTTATTCAACTTTTGAATCTCTCTTCACATTCTTTAGTATAGAAAAACTTTACTCCCTTCTAAGTCATCTTGGTTAGTGTGTTTTATAGTCATGAAAAGATCCTCAAAATTTTTTGATAGTGCTCATAAAATCTATAGAAACTATAAATATTTATTATATATATTGGTATGGTCTATTCATAAATATCCATTATATTTTAAAGATATTTAGATATTATATTACATGTGATAACTTGCCCCAATAATCTTACTTACTCCACCAAAAACTCACATTTACTATACTTCACATATAACTTCTCCTTCCCCAACGTCTTTAGCACAGTACACAAATACTCCTCATGTTCCTCCTTGATTTTATAGTATATGAGAAAGTAATTTATAAATAATAAATTTTTTAAGGTAATATCTTAACTCATTTTTCATCGATTCAATGAAAATTACTATGGCATTTGTGATTATGAATGGAATCTCTATAAACACATAGATTCGATATATTGTATAGAATACAGTCATGAGAATACTCAATTTCACCTGAAATTTATAATATCCTGACCAAACATCCACCTTAGAAAAGGGTAGTGTTTCATGCAGTTTATAAAACAAGTTTTCAATCTATGGAAAGAGATACTTTTTATTTATCATGATCATGTTGAGTCCATTATAATAAATTTAGAGATGTATTAACCCATCCTTATTATTGAAAAAGAGGATCAACACACCCCATAGTGAAGCATTATGGTTTATAAAACCCTTTTCCATGTTCTCTTATAATTACTACTAAAGATATTCTAGTTTAATGGGGGTCATTCTATAGGATATCTTGGATATAGGAAAATCTTTGGGTAAATGTTCAATTGAGAACTCAACCTCTTGATCAGAAGGAAGACCAAGAAACTATTTAGGAAATAAATCATTATATTTATTTATAATGATCATGTATTACATGATGATCCTCTCCTTTATCTCAATCATGTGAGTTAGATATGCATACT
The DNA here is from genome assembly GCA_963277665.1 of Viscum album. Lineage (NCBI taxonomy): Eukaryota > Viridiplantae > Streptophyta > Magnoliopsida > Santalales > Viscaceae > Viscum > Viscum album. Next base: position 91,941,574 of record OY728130.1, on the reverse strand, counting down.
CATAAGGAAAAAATATCCATTATTGATAAGGAATTTCTAAATGATATCCATTATCCTCCTTACACTTATATAAAACAAGAGGATGAATTGATGTATATAAATTTATTTCCTTATCCCAATAGTTAATGTTGGCTATATATAATGTTAATCAATCCATTATTTATATAGTATTAAATTCCACTAAAGGGACTATAATAATTTTTTCTAGGATATATATACCATAAATATTAATTGAGGAATAGTAATATACTTGAGATGCCAAAATTTCACCACTTTGTGTTTTTACCAACAACTCAATCTCAATATATTATGCTAATATTAGAATGTTTCTACTAAAATTTCATGATATAAAAGAATTCACATATTTCAAATTAATAAAGAAAATTTTTATTATTGAATAAATAAAGTGTATTGGTCACTACTTTATTTTCATGATCCACCTCAGCAGTAGTGAGAGAATAAGACAATCCTTTCTCTCTTTGACTTAGAGTTTATTGTATTCAATTATACTCGATAACCCTTGGATCATTTTACTATCTTGTATAGTGTTTGTGTTCCTTGTATTTGAAACATTGGATCATATGAGGAGTATTGATAAGAAAATTCTTGACTTACATAATTTTAGTTTTATTATTTGTCTCCATTATACATTAATTAGTATGATACCCCTCATTTCCACACTTGAAGCATATCCTTCTTCCTTTGAGGTGGTTTTCTAAATTATTTCTCCCACACTTATGGTTAATTGTATTTTCTTTTCTCTAGGATACTTATCTGACGGTATTCCAAAGTTAAACTCTATTATCATATTTTTATCACTGTCCCCATGAGACCATTGAGAATAACCAATGTCTATCTCAACTTTAATGGTAAATCAAACTATTTCCTTATAGTTTTCAAAGTCCTTATTTGTTAAAGTTTTTGAATAATAATATTTAATCCACTAAATAATTAGTCAACATTACTTTTGAGGTCAATGAAAAAGATAGAGGAATATATTTTAATCCTTGAGATGTTTTCTTTGTACAACTCGATTGATTCATCCTCCATTTTATTGAGTCAAAGTAACTACCTATAAATTTTAAGACAGATAGTGCAAGGAAAATATTCATAAAAAAATATTTTCTTGAATTCATCCCACTCCATTGATTCAATTACTTCCTTGGGTTTCATGTTATTGATCAGTTTCCATAATTGATAAAATTGTACTTATAAAGAGATAAACGACCAATATAGCCTTCTCTTGATCAGACCACTAGATGAAAGATAACATCTTCTCAATGGAATAAATATATTGTTCTATGGTTAGGGCATTATAGGACTCACTAAAAGGGGGGATTTGTCACATAAATAAATCAAATACAACTTTTTCTCTCAAAAGAGTAGTAAACAGTTTCACATGATTAAATTTAATATTCAAAATATGTGTCAGTTGTGAAAATATATTCATGAGGTTCTCAACTCCCACCCTTATTATATTCGGCATCTCATTTGGTAAACTATTAAATTGACCATCACATTGTTCATTGAGATAGTTTCAATTATTTCAAACCATTTACTAAAATAAAGAAAAATTAGGGATTGGAATACTCAAATTCTTAATCATATAAAAGTTAAAACTATGATATTATAATAAATAACTCATAAATTACATGTATATCCTAACTTGAGAATTTATAGGTTTAAATATGGGTCATTCATAGTCTATTTCATATTACGTTCTCTAGCCTAATCCCTAAAAATAACTAGACCTTTCTTTGATACCAACTATAGAAAACTAAGCCTTATACACAAATTATTAAATTATTGTTATCAAAAACATCCATAAAATACAACCCATAAATCTAGGGTCCTAGTGTATTTGGGTGATAAGATACATAATACATCAATATAAAAATAAACTAAAACATATTTATTCCAATATTCACAATGCATTTTTAAATCCCTTTGAACTTATTTTATTGCATAAGATTATGAATGGATATACAAAAAGAAAATGGGTAATATATAAGGCTCATTAAGAGAGTAAAATGACATTAAAGTATAAAATTTGATTCAAGAGGCATAAAATGGTATCATAAAAGTGGAGGTTCATACATAATCACATGGAATCAAGGAATAAAGAATATGATTTCATACTATCATGGCGTCATAAGAATGTTTCAACAACGTAAAACATGATATCATAAGCATAAATCAAGGCACACTACCAAGACAACATGCTATAGTGTGATGAGATTATTTCATGTACACCATACATGGTATCACATGGGATAAAAAAATTACATAATTAATTAGGGGGAATCATAATTCTAGGCTCATCCATCACATCATAATTGATTTTAACCTGAATTTAAAAAAAATTATTCATTGAAAATAACTTATACTTTTATCCAATTTTTAGGTAAATAATTTTTTTATTCTAAGAATTTGAAATTTAATTTCTATATTGATTAAATGAGTTTTTTACATGTCAATTGTTTTTTGGAATTAATTGAGAATCTATACATTAATTGTGATTGAAATTTATTTTTTTTATTTTAAAATTAAAATAATTTGAAGTTCAATTTAGAATTAAATTTTTAAATGGATTAATTTTGAGTTTTAAAACTTTAAAACTTTGTTTTGAATAAAATAAAAGTCAAAATTTCATTTAAAAGAACTATTATTTTTAAGGTTGATTTTTTCATCTGAAAATGAATGTGATTGTTAATTAACAAAATCCATATTCTTTTTAATTTTTTATTGATTTATTTTAATTTTATTTCGAAATTAATTTGATTGAAAAATAATATTGCATAAATAAATATGAATTTATTTATTTTACAAGAATCAAAATAATTTAATGTGTCAAAGTGAAAGTGGCTTGAAAAAAATTCAATTGATCATACTCCTTATGGTCAGTATACTTACCATGTTTTGAAACCTACCACAAACCCCCTTTCTATGATCAGTATACTGACCATGGAAAACCTACAATGAGAGCCCCTATGTACTAACCACATCTATCATTCATGACCACTTCTACCTCAACCTACCATGCCCCCTTCATGGTTAGTTCCCAACCTACTGAAATTTAAAACATAACATATTCCTCCTCTACTTAGTTCTCTGAAGTTACTTTGCTGCCATTTCATAACCTACCATTAATGGGAATAGAGTGATCACACACCGTGTTGAAATCAAACAACCACTATGAATATTTCTAGGAAAAACACCCTCATTTGTTCCACCCTTTTGAAATAAAACCCCATAAAATATTCCATTTGAAGTTGTCCCATGAGTAAGAAAACCAAGATCCATCATCTATTAGAAATTCCCAACTGATCAACACCCATAAAAAAAGAGAACATATTTGAAGGAGGAAGGAAAATTCTAGAACAAAAGAGATGTTTTACGCACCACCAACTAGGATAATTTTCTAGAGAGGTTTTCATTTATTTTTATACACACACAAAATCAAGGTATATTTACAAAATAATTAAAACCATGTGAGGGACTTTATGAGGTCAAACCACATTGATCCACAAAATAATAAGATAAATGTGGGAGAAATAATGAGTGGGGAGAGAAAATAATGGTTGAATTAATACCCATTATTAAAATTAGTCAAAAAAACACCCCTCTTAATTTCTATCACATTCACCAGATCTCAACGATTCCAATATTTGTATAGAACTCTAAAAACATAACACATACAAGTGACTTTGTGATAATTCTGGAAAAATTTCCCTCCCTCAAATCCTTCTTTCCACTTGATATTGGCTTCTCTAAAATGAACATGGAATGTAGGTAGGTGGTTTTGGTAGCCAATTCATTGATAGGTTTGGCCATGGTATATGAAGACATAACTTTGGTCCTCTGATGGAATTCATTTTTCGCATATGCCTAGGGATGTGGGTGGGCTTTCTTTGTTGAACATTGCACTCAAAATCTTCTTCTTCTTCTCCCTAACTTCCTTAGATGATAATTTCATCAGTTTCTCCTAAAGTATTGTCTTTCACAAACAAATATGTTCTTCTATATCACTAGAGGAGGTTGGCTCGTCAGTCATGGGGAAGTGTAACTCACAAGAGAGGATCTTGTGCAGTGAAAACCCAGGTGGCATTGTCAGCCTAATAATATTGTTGATCTTTGTCGTCCCCGGTATACATTTTATTGTGTGTTTGATGATAAATTACTCCTCACTCAACACACCTTGTTCATCATGAGAACTCCAATACCACTACTCCACCTTGTCAAATATGATATTGCATTTTACATGCATGCGCTTGCTGATAGGGTCATACATGTGGTATGATTTGGACCCGGAATCATACCCAACAATGATCATTGGTCTACTATGATAATACAACTTACTTAGGTGAGGATTCACATTATTGAAATGCATAATTTAGCCAAAGGTGTGTAAAATTTTCACCACCAGTTTTTTTCTATATGACGCTCAGTTAAGGATGAAGATGGAGGTGGAGACAACCTCACCCCAGAACTTCCTGTGAAGGCCCTCAGTCTTCATCATGCATTAATCTAGGGAAAACAATGTCTAGTTGTGTTGTTTGATGACCTCAATCTACTATTTTGAATGGGGAGGTGTGAATTGTCATTGTACATCGTGGTTAGTAGAGTATTCCATGAATTCAACTAAAGTAAACTCATTACCATGGTCGATGAAGAGGACCTTAAACTTTCACCCAAGAAATACCTCCATTGTGGATTAAAATCATCTGATTACAGCTAGATCTTGGTATTTTATCATGAGTAGATTGAGCTAAATTCAGTAACTCATATCATCCATGAGCAGCATAAAGTATTATTTTCCTACTTGGTTTCGTCGGCATGATCGGTCTACAGAGGTCACTGTAGACAAGGTTGTTGACTTTCATCATACAATGCTTCATTTTCTTGGGGAAAGGCACTCATTTATTCTTCCCAATGAGGTAGTTGTTTCATATATGATCCACCTGATCAATCTACAGAATCACTCGCACTATATCACATTGAGTGAGCTTACACAGAGCCTAGGGATTTAGGTGGTCATACCTAGAATTCCAAGTCTATGCCTCCTCCTATCCCCTTGTAGATAAGCATATCAATAGTGAAGTGTTAAGCCTTATCTTGTACATATGATCAGGTAAGAATATTTTTTCATAACCAGCAGCCGATATTTCATGTTATAGATATTCATGATGCCTCTATCGATTAGTACCTAAAAACCATCCTAATCAAGTTTTCTAATGCTTATTAACTTGGTGGTGAGTCTTAGGATAAAGTAAACCCCCTTGATCATGTGTTTCACACTAATCTTGCAGGAAAATGGGATCAAACCTCACCCCTCAATATTGACACAAGATATTTCACACAAATTAACAGTGTCGTGGATCCCAGATTCAATCTTAGAGAAGACATCATGGGAATAATCCATGTGGTTTGTGGCATTGGTGTCAATGTACCACAGGTCATCATCATGCACCTCATTCTGATCTTGTTGGGAAAAGTCCTTTACCTCAACTATCTAGAGAGAACTGCATTTTGGTGGTGCTGAATTAGGAGTGATAGATCACAGTGGTGGGTAATTAGGTGCCATTTTGCATTCCCTTTCTATAAGAATCATGGGATCATTGTATTTACTCAGTATTAGATGAGATATATCTTGTTTCATCCTGATTCTAAAATCTTTGGCACAGTAACCCTTTTTTCGCAATAGTGACATTGGACTCTTCAGTAATCATGGTCTCCATTGGATCCCATGTCATCCATTTTTGGTTTTCAATGGCAATAGTTTTTGAAATTAGAGTCATTAAAGTTTCCCTCCCCCATCTATCTCTCCTTTATACCTGAAACCCACTCCTCCTCAGTGAGTAGTAGCTTCTATCTAACATCGTAGTGGGAAGAAACTCAAAAAAAACCTCTTTCACTTTGAAAATCCATGTTATCTCCTCCACAGAGAGCATAGATATGTAGAGAAGTGATTCAATTTAAAGAGATATTTGGGGGAACCTAGATGTTAATATGTTTATATACTTACTAATAACCTTGACTTGATTTTTTGGATCACCAAGGATTTTTAGTTGATTGACCAACACGGTGAGTCACATCATGAACTCATCCACTGATTTGCTGTTATGGAAATAAACTCCTTTGTAATCCTTTTGGAGCTTCTAATAATTTTCTTTAATCACTCAATCAATGCCAAGGTGCATTATCTTGACAGTTTCCCACACTTATTTTTCACTTCCCTTGTTGTTGAGTATGGAGATCATCTCCGACATGACAATGTGAAGGATGGCCTCCAACACGATCCGATGTTCTTGGAGCTCAACACTATTAGTGTAGATAGTGTCTTATATTCCACATGCTTGGAGCATAACCTTCATCATCAAGGACTAGTCGTTGCATTTTTTATTCCTAAGGATCGGATACATTGCTGATCCCCTAAACTTTTTTATCATCTGATGTACAACTATAGGGACGTTACCATCATAAACGAGGGACCTGAGATGTGATGATGATGTATGGGAGAGTTAGGGTGATAATGGATTAGATTACAGAATCATGTATCAATTCAAACTCAATTTAATACTAAATGTTGGAAATTACCAATCGATCAACACCCACAAAACACAAGAAAACGTCTTGGAATAAGGAAGGAAAATTATAGAACACAACAGATTTTTTGTGCACCACCAATTGGGAATCTTTTTTGGACAGTTTTTATTGATTAATATACACACACAAAAGAAAGGAATATTTAAAAATTAATTAAAATCACATAGAAGGCTTTATGAGTTCAAACCACATTGATCCATAAAATTAAAACATAAATGTGGGATAAATAATGAGGGGGGAGGGAAATGATAGTGGAATTAATCCCCATTATTGAAATTAGTCAACATCATCATCTGAGTCTAGTTCTATGGACACACTGTGGAAGCCACGACTTCTTCAATGAAGCCAGGTTCAACTAAACTCTGATGTCATGGAAGAAGAAAAATCATGTACCCATGAATTATTCTCACCTATGGAAGTAAATTGTGCCTATACCGCAATTTTCCAGAATCTAAACCATATTCTTTGCAGCCTTACTTGTTATCACTGATGAAGAAAGATATATGAGCATCATCTCATAGTCAATCCCAATTCTTCATGTCATCGATTGCCTATATATGGGTGTGTGATGACAAAATAACCACTTCCACACCACCACATTATCAAAAAACAAAGGAACCACTATAAATGAGATGCATGAGCATTATCGCTTTCCTATAGAAGCTTACTGAAGCTACACCAAAATTGGAAGAACCTTGAACCGACAAGCCCGATGTCACACCTTCCATAAAGAATAACCACCACAATTGAGTGATAATAAAAATGATAAAAGAATAAATATAAAAATATAAGATAAAATGATAATTAAATAAAAGGGAAAAAAAGAAAAAATGATAACAAATAAGAGAGGTAAGAAAAAAGTAAAATTGTTTTTATAATTTTTGTATTTATTTTTAGGTTTAAATATACACCCTAATTCAAAATGGCCAATTATATTGATATACACGCCCACTTACTAATTCCCAATAACTAAATACAAGTCTAGTATATCTATATTCCTCCACAAAGCAGATTATGAAGTCCACTACATTGTGAAGTATTGAAAAATTTTCCTCTAACTCATATAGAGCTTGATCATGGGAGAAGCGTGAATTAGTTATGGAAGTTTCTTGATGCCAAGAAAATACAATCTAGAACCTTGATTCTAGAAACATTTAAATAATCTAACCAAGAAGAAGTCACCTTAGACACTGAAATAAGGAACATTCCCAAATAAGTTGGAGATAATCATTCTGATCATATGGATAAATTCGAAGAACGCTAAGTAAATAAAAGTGTTATTATATAAACTAAAACACTATGCATTGTGTTGAGGCTGATTCACTCACTCTTGATCCCATTGGCCCTCACTCATTCTAAGATGAACACTCACTTATGTTGTTTCTTGATTCCTTTAATTACTTTTTGTAATAAATCTGGTGATGGAACACTAATCCATTAGTGGTTGCACCAAGGAGATTCCCCATCTCCCGTATATTAATGAATTTCCTATTTTAACTTTTTAAATGTCTTATATTAATCTGGGAACTTATTTGAATTATATGAGCAATATGATATTTCTTATTTATGTATTTTGAATTAGTCTTCTATTCTTCAATAGATCTCAAATAAAGGCCATTTAGTTCTTCTCAATTGATTTTGATCATGTAAAGTTAGTATATTTATGAGTAATCAGAGAGATATGATTAATGGTATAGGTGATTTTGGAGGTTTTAGTGATTATTTCATCTCTCTAGTTAAACCAAAAATTCCAAGAGGGATTAATCGGGTGAGATTTTACTTTGTTATAGAGAAAACAGGAGAGTAAAAATGGAATAATGATTTAATAGAGTAGGTAAGGGGATATCCAAGGTAAATACATGTTTTATAAATTGATTTTGCAATATATATTCCATTATTGTTTTCAATAATTGAACCCACAAAACAAAAGTGAAACATACTCATAGATCTGTCCTCTCTGGAGACAACCCAATGTCTCATTTTTACTACATTTTTTCAGGTTCAAAATGTTTTTTGTTGAGCACCCAATGATAGGAACCCCATACATAATATATAAATGAATACACATTCCTCATACCATCCAATTAAATATTTATATTTTCAAGAAATACTTTTTATGTGTTTAGTGAGAACCATTACAACATCATGTAACATGAAATCACTATACCCAAATTCAAAATGTAGTCCCAAACAATCCACATAAGAAATATAGTAATCCCTAATAGAATAGAATAAAATCTCATTAGGATTCACCATGATGAACAGTTGACTCCTCAAGGTGATTTTGACTCCTCTGGGTGCTTTATCCATCAACATCCTTGAATCAGATCAAATATAGTAGCAACAGGAAGTACACTTCAAACCTTTGAAAATAAAATACTCTAAAGATAGATACAGGAATGGATGGAGAGAATGGTAGGGTATAAGACTCAAGGATAGAGAGGAATGGGTGACGCCACTACCTGAGGAATTCCATCACCACCTGAGGAAGGTCACCACCGCCTGAGGAAGGTTGTTGCCTCCTGAGGAAGGCCACCACCACCTAAGGAAGGTCACTAAAACCCTAGTGACCAGAAAACCTAGGGAATGAGGAGACATCATTACTGGTAAGTAATAGATATTATACATAAATCATAATCATGATAAAACTCATGATAATAAAATAGTTTTCATAATCTTATTGCAAATCATAACCAAATGAAATATCATAATGATTCTCAAAGAAATAATGGTTTAACAAATTTTGTAAATTTATAATTGGGAAATTAAGAAAATTTCATGAGTAATTATTTCAAGTGAATAAAATTCATAATAAAGGATTGTAGAAGTTGGTTTAGAAATGAACCTCTTAAATAATATTTTTAGAAATGAGTAAAGAGAATTTGTTATAAATAAGTGCATTGGGTTTTCCTAAAAACCAAAAATGGAATTGAGTATGTTTTTTTAAAATAATATTTTTTTAGAAATGATTTAATATTAAAACTTTGAAAATAGTGGTACTTGAAAATATATAATAAATTAAAAAGTTCCTTTTAATCGAGTTCTCTTTAAAAAAGATATTGATAAGGGAACTTGAAAAAATTATATATTCCCAGCAAAGAAAGGAAAAATAAACTAAGTATGTATATAAGAAACATATATAAAAAATATATAAAAAATAAATTTGTATAATATAGATAAAAATTCAAGTAAATATATAGGATGTATAAACCCCAATAAAAAATAGAGTAGTTTTGGGAGTTCCCATACCTTATGTTCTGACTCGCTTGGTGCATGAAAATAACATCATTAATAATCATATTTAGTTTATTAAATACTCAATTTTGATCGTTTTTCATATGTATTTAGTTTATAATTATTTTTTAATGATTTTTAATAATTATTTATTTAAGATATCATGTTTATTCTTACTATCCCAAGGGTGTCCATTTCACAGTTATAAGGACGCATTGGTTTATCATCAATGATGGTATTTCTTGTCAAATGATTTGATAATTCCAAAAGTGAAATGTTATGGATTTAATGTATTTAAATAAGTTTTAAGGGTTCAAAATATCAAATAATATTCAAAAATATGAATAGTTGATAGAATATAAATGCTAATATTTAATTATTAGTTCATTTAAGCTGTTTTTCTGACCATGATGAGCTTAATTGGTTTCTTTAATATTTATTATTATTTACCAATTCTATAATATGAAAAAAAAAATTATTATTTAGATTATATTTAACCATAAAATTAATGTTATAACTAGCCATGATTATGTGATGAAAAATGAAATATGCCATCTATATAGGCGGTGAAACGACCATAATATAGGCAACATTTTCATTTTAGAATGAATGATAGATTGGTATATAATAGTTATTCCATAAATATAATAACTTTTATATGTATTTATGATATTGATTCCATTATATTAGGACGGTTATAATAGATTTTTAGGAGGTATAATAATAAAATATCTTAATTGAGCTTGATTGAGAGAATTACTTCTTCCTTTGGATGTCTTCCTTCAACACGCACTACAATGGATTTAAGGAGTGGTATTTTGTAGACCCCAAAACCTCTAGGATATTAATAAGAGTCTTGTGGAGGAATTTTGTTATAGGTTGGATGCACTAATAATATTAAGGTGTGGGGAGAAGTGGGGTGTTATTTATAAGGGGGGAAAAGGGGTGTTTTTTAACATAATATTTATTAGTTTATTATTTTTGTTCAAGATTACCAATAGTGATAATTATTATGACTATAAACATTAACCATTAAATTTTATTCTTAGATATTGGTTTATTACATTATCACATATATAATTAATCATGTATTTAACTTATAATGTAAAATTTCGTATTTTTTTGTATTCCATTATTCACCAAAAAAATAAACTTTTTCAAAAGAATTACAAAACCCGCATATGATAATTTCAATGTTTTGATTATAAAAATGAAATCAATTTTACCAAAATTTATTTTATATATATGAAATATTACATTTTTAAATAAAATCCTTATTTCTTGAAAAATACTAATTTTTTTGACTTGATCAAATTTCTGACCCTTAAAAAAATTACTTATGATTGGATAAAATTAATTTATTATTTATATATAAATAGTTATTGTTGTTTAAAACCATTATATTAAAATAAAATTTTATTTCAAAAATATTTAAATTTTTTATAAAATTTATTTTAATGTAAATAAAACTTATATGTTTTCCAAAAATACAATTATGATTTCTTTGAATCAAATATTTATTTTATCATATTTCAAACTTTTATTTAATTTTCTTATGATATAAATTTCTTATATTTTATTTCATAAGATACCCAATATATTATTTTACTATTACATTCTTCATGATACTAATCCTAACAATAAGTTTTCTATTCCTAACAGTCAGGTTATTATTATAATAGTCAGGTTATTATTCTAATAGTCATATTTATGATGGTCATATTGGTTTTTTAATCCTTATAAATATGAACTAAATGATTCATTCATTATTCATTTCAATTTATCTCAAGTTTCTATATTCTTAATTTTTAAATTATTAATTTCATGACTAATGTTTTGTTTCTTTTTTACAGTTTTCTTCTCAACTATGATTATTCTAGGAGACCAAGATTATCCAAATTTCATTATTCAAGTTATTCTATTTTTCTATGTTTATTATCTCATTGTATTATTATCAATTTTTTTGGGTATATTTCTCTACTATATGTGATGTTCTAAATTAATAATAATGTTTTAAAAGTTTTTATTAGTTTTTATTATTAAGTACATAGGGTTTATACTATAATTCTCAAAATGACATTTATTCATAAATAAAAAACTATATATAAAAGTCTAGGTCATTGCATAGTTCCTCACCCATTATGGTGAATGAAGTGAATGACTAGGTTGAAAAGTTGATGACCAATTCAAATTCAAAGGTTCCATTACAATGACCTTCAGAGAGACAAAAATCAGAGGCAGAACCATAAATAAGAGGTTATTTGCTTCTCATATGGTAAGAAAGGTCACTATAAGAGGAATATAAATTAATTTAAGATTAATAAATAAGAAATTTATACTTATAACATATTCATTATTTCATGTAATACATCTCTTACACTTCTTGTGGATTAAGTACAATATGTATCTCACACATTTGTATCCAAATATAAAAACCAATGAAGTTCAGAAAAATTACATGAATTAAGGTAAACTCTATTATTTGTTAAGAAATGATGATTACTAAGTCATACAATATGGGGATGAAACTTATGATTTTCAAATGTATTGATTCTCTTTATACTATTATTTGTATTGATTATTACCAAAAAATTATCTTAGTGTATAATTTGACATAAAGAGACATTATTTCAAATTTGTAATGAATTCGGTTATTATATTTAATACTTAAATAAAAGTTTATTTATACTTGAATCAAAGATATCCAAAATCAACAATGAATTATGAATATACAATATGAGGCTCATAACCATTTGTGGTAAGATAATTCTTTGTCGGGTAAAACTAAAATTATTTTTTAAGTATATACTAGTAATATTTTTATACTTTTGGGAACTAAAACTCTTAGTTATTTGACATACTTATTAAGTTTTAGACAAATAAGCCTTTATAAATAATGGTATGCCAAAAATATTATATAATTAGTTTAGTAAGTCTACACGAACAATTCTAAGGAGAATAGAGAGTTAAGTTCACATACTTTATGAAATTCCTTTAAATGGTTTTAAGGATACTGAGTGAATAAAATGAATATGCTTGGTAAATAGTATAATATCCTCTAGATAGTCTTATCAGATGATATATTAACTAAGTATTCATTGATAATTCAAATATATAGTGGATCCATAGATAAACTCACATTTCATTATACACATAAAATACATGATGTCAGTACAAGAAGGATTGATGATCAGTCTTATATGTATTTCAATTCTTCTGAATTTCTTTTCAAGACATTATTCACAAATATTAGTGTAGAATATAACCATATTCCAACCATATTGACTAAAGGGTGTCATATGAATCCATTATATGATATATTCATGTGTTTGATAAGGCTGTTTTTTTAATGTGGATTAATATATAGTTATACATCATTGAAAACACTAAGTACATCTTATTTAATTATCCTAGAGACACTATAGATATTAACATCCCTAATATAGAAAGTTATTATCTAATATTTACTATAGTTATTTAAAGGTGAATCTCTTATATTTTTATAAATTTAGATTAGGATTTACCTTAATTATGTTACAGATTTGGATATGCATGAGTTGGAATAGAAGCATCAAAATCCATGTGCCTCCGTGAGAGGTGTTGTTCTAGAGGTGAATACTGTATTGGAAGGTTAAAACCAAATAGGTAGTGTTATATTCACCAAGACCGGTGATATATTATTCAATAAGAATAATGAATCCTATAAGAAACAATAAATGGACATAGTCCAAGATTAGAAATTTCATATAAATTCGTAGATGGATTCCATGTACCAAAATCTAGTTTTTATTTTTGTATTTTCACATGTAAATGTAAATTAATTTGTGGGTATTTAAGAGTAAACCAAATATGTATGGAATATTCTAGTACCAATAAATTTCATTTGGTTACTGTAAGTTTCAATAAATGTTTAGACATGTTATATGAAAAAACATTTACACCTATTTTTAGGTTAAAATCCATCATAAATCTACATGTAATAACAATATATAATGATCATTATATTGGGGGATCAGATATCAAGACTAAATTCCTTTATTAAAACCTTACATAAGATATCTATATGATGTAACCAAAATAGTTAGTGATATCAAATAAATCCATTACCATATACGGGTTACAAAATTAAATTTTTGGATAGAAGTAATCATAAGGATCAAAGAATATTTGTTTAATAAAGCCATAAAAAGTTTGGTTTTATTAAGAATGAAAGTTTACCATATTTATATATGAGGTTAAAGGGAGGTCTATAGTTTTATAAGTTAGATATATTGATAACATATAGAAAATCAAAGATTTGTCTTACAGTTTGTTAAGAGTAAGAAAATATTTCTTGAAGAATGAACTAAAGTAGTGGACCAAGTTCTAGGGAATAAGATCAACAAACATAGATCTGTGGGGCTGATTATATCTAGTCATAGTACATGTTTTTAAAAGCTATTAAAAATATAGGATTGAACAATCCAATACTGAATTGTTACCCATGTAAAATGGAATGTAATCTACATCATCCCAGGTATTTATAGAATAATACATTTTCATATCTACTAATATTTATGAATAAGATGTTAATTTTATGTTAAAGGGGGTTCTTTTTCGGATAGCATACTCAACACTCAACAATGGGTTTCTTTGATATCTTAGGTTGTAAACAACACTAAGTTATATATAAGTATAATACAATAATATTATTATTATTTTAAATGGTAGTTAACGCCTAGTCATTGTATTGATGATAATGAATAAAACTAACTAAAATATGATTAAAAATGTTTGTTAAATTTTTTTACTTTTATCCAATAAATTTTAGAGTATTAAAATGAGAATGAATCCAATTTTAAGCATAAAATATTCGAATATCTTTTTAAAGGGTCCTTTTAGCACCTTTTGATGGGGAACCCTTTTTACATATAGTTTTTGTTTCATTTATATGTTATATTTGACAGAAAACTTATTCTACAGAATTTGGTCATAAAAATTTACTTTGGTTTAATTTTGGTATTTTTATGATAAAATTTATTTTTTAATGAATAGTGAAAAATGCTACATTTTAATTCAGAACTACCTCTTTGTCTAATTTATTAATATAGTTAGGTTATCTTTTTAAATGGTTTTAATGTTTAATTTTAATATGTTTTTATAATTTAATCCAATTTTTTCATTGGAAGTAATTTCACATTTAAATCGGACATAAACACATGTCAATCCTTTGATAGTTTTTACTTCTTAAAAACACACTTTCTGGTTTTGACAATGGGAATTAACTTTCAATTAATTGCTATAATTTATGTGTTTTGAATTTCAAAAAATAGATTCCATATTTTTAATCATAAGGTCCAAATTTTTTAAATAATTTCCTTGTATTTTTGGAAATTATGAATAATAACTTCAGTAATTATTTTTATTTACCATGGCTAAAGGCTAAATCAGGTAAATAAGGGTAAAAAATAATATTATAATAATATAAAAATACCCTAAAACGTGTCATAATCCTATTTTATGAGATATTTCTGACCATGATAATCCTTGGGTCAAATTTAGGACCTCATGGAGCCACTTGGGAGTGATAATGACCTTTTATAATATTTATTTTAAAGAAAAGGGAAATATAACATAAACATGTATCTCCTAACTAAAATAATTTTAATTTGATTTAAAAAAATTATGCATTTGATTATAAATATTCATAATAAATCAAAAAATATTTACTACATCATGGTATTTTATTTATAATTTTTAGACATTAAATAAATTTATATAGCTATGACACAATGATGATGGAGTGATTACCTTATTAGTGAAATATTCAAATAAATGATATTATAAATATTGAAATAAATGTAATCTCAAAACATTTATGTAATAAACAAATTTTATGGACTAATATGACATTTTATCTTTGAGTTAATTCTTTTTTTTTGAAGTAATAAAGTTTTTATTACATTAAGAAAAATCAATTTACAAATAGTGTCAAAATTGACATAAATGAGTTTTTATAAAAATACTATTTTACGAAATGATATAATAGTCATAAAAATGAGTTTAAAAAAATTACCTATATAATTTTAAAAATTCCATTAATTATCCACTGGAGGTTTTCTTGGAATTTTATAGTAAGTATATTAACCATATAGTGTAAAAATACAAGAAGACATTGTAAGAGTTAATTTATTTAACTAATGGTTAAAGCTAAATTATAAGGTTAATTTTGTGAAATAAACTTGTCTAAAACCTATTGGTTTAGAGGATTTAGACCCATACTCATATTATACTCTAAAATGTTTACGTTTGAATTATTATAATTCTAAAATCAATTTATAATTGAACAATATTTCAAGACTTTCCTAAAGTTCCCCTCCTCCCTCTTATAAAAGGCCACCAACTCTACCCACTTACTCACACCTCTCAAGCCCCTTGGATAATATAAATTCTCCTAAAATAAGCTCCCAACATCTCTCCCTTATTCCTAGAATACTTACCTTGTGAATAAGGCAATTCAAGAAAGCCTTTTGGCTAAAATTAAAAGGGGTTACCCGATTTAGAGATAACATCTTCTCTAAAGCCCATTTCCCTTGTTTTCCTTATCCAACCCCATAAAATATCTTTATTATTTTATTTTATAACAAAAAAATTATTATCAATATAATATGATGTTTTTATACTAATATTTTGGCCTACACTTAAACACACCTCCATCTAAGGGATTTAGAACATATTGTTTATGTGTACGGCGAACTACTGCCTCACAAAATGATGATTGTTCAATTTTCTCCTAACACCTATCATGGTGTTAATTATGATGGAAATGTATTTATTTATTATATATATTATAATTATATTATCTCTTGTATTATTTAATTTTTATTTACAACATACCTTTATGCCTTCCATAATGTGTAAATATGGTAATTTCATTTGAGGAAGTGTAGACAACTTCCCCCTCAAGGTGATATGACTCATTCATGACATACATGGAATGTATAAAGGATGGTTTTAATGAAATTATTTAACATATATAACATACATATTATACTGTAATTATAATATACCTATTTATAATTTATTTTTCATTGCTTTAATATGAAAAAGAAATGAAAGTAGTGTTCATGCGTACATATGGACTACCGTCTCCTTGAACGGTACATTTCATTTATTATCTCCAAATATTATGGAATATTATAAATAAATATATATTGGATATAAAGTAGATTTAAATAATGAATTATATTCTATCGATGGTGTACTTTTGACCACATGGACAATTTACATCAAAACAAGATCATTTTTTACTCAAGTACCGAATATCAACAAAACGTCTGATATGAACTTAAATTATTAATTAATTATTATAAAATTATAATAATTGATATAAAAAGAGTATAAAAACATGGATAATTTTCTCAAACAAGTTTAAATTAACTTAAGTTTATTATTTAGGAAGATAAAGAATGAACAAGACAAGTCAGACTCAAGGTAAGGGACTTCGTCTCAATCTCCTTTCTTTGGGGCCTATCTTGATGTTATGCACCTTTATTTTTATATAAGTTCTATATACAACCCTTTGACTCATTATATAATTAATTAGTATATTATAATGATATTTAAAGTTTTTTGTAATTTAATTAATTTATGATATGTATTCAAGTGTTTCTTATGTGGAAAGAGAATTCTGAAACTTATCTTTTCCTTCAAAGTTCTCTTTTATGTTGTATGTCTTTAAAAATTTCATAAAATGTTATTATTTACATATTATTATATCTCTATATTATATTTTTATTCATTTATTTATGTTATACCCTTTTCCCCTCCCTTTTTAATGTTTTCTAAAACCTTATTTCATATCCGTTATGTTGCAGAAGTTTCATCTCAAAATATCTCTCTTTTTCTCAAGAACTTATTTTATTTTGATTATGTGATTACCCAAACCTATTCATTTATAGGGGTATTAATCAAGACATAATAATTATATATTTTATTCTATAATTGATATACATAACACTCCCATTCCCTTTTTGTGGGTTATAAATGACATAATGATCATGTTTTTAAGAACTTATTAAAACGTCAAGATTCTGATATGAAACCCATTTATTTTATTCTCTTTGGGTTATTTATGAAATTTTTGATTATGATATATCTGTATCACATGAAAATAAATAGATAATAAGGTTTCTCCCTGATAGTGCTCTAATGAATTGGGTAAAGAAATTAATCTCTAGAGATGATAAGTTTTATGATACCTTGGTGAATAACATTGGTAATTTTTTATAACGCCTTGGGGATGGACCTTGGTGATATGAAACCTTAGGGATAGACCTTGGTGATATACTTATGAATGTATAAATTAAATTTTTTAGCCACATTTTCAAGTTATGATCCAAGTTCTTATTGTTATTATATTCCTCTTTCTCATTCCTTTATGAAATTTCTTGTGTTCTTATTTATATCTCTCAAGATCGCATGTAAACAGTGTCCCTTGTTTTCCCTTAAGGTGATTTTTGTACTCATCCCATGTTTTAAAATGTTTTTCATGGGTCTTATAACTTTAATGAAAAATAATATGCTTTGATGAAAGTATTTAAAGATTTGTCTTGAAAAAAAACATGATTCATTTTAATAGTTTTTGTTTCAGGAAAAAAAAGGTGGTGTGTAGACTTATCTACGTTGTAATATTAAAATTTTATGTAATATTTTTTCTTAAATCTATAAAACTATAGAAATAAAAGTTCTTTGGTAATGAATGAAAATAAATTCAGGTCAAAAGTAACTACAATAAGTTATGTTTAAGGTCAGGTCCTTATATAATCTCTCCAAGAAAGGTGGAAATTAATATGTCTAATAGAATTCCATATGCTTAAAAGAAGTATGGAATCTATCTCACATTATATAATATGTAGTAAATTTTATATTTATTATATGTATATCATAGTAAAAAAATATAAAATAGAACCAGGATAACTACATAGGAATGCAGTTAGAACAATTTGATGGTACTTCAAAAAGTGTAAATGGATTAGTTCTTAGTAGTTGGAGAAGTGGGAATACTAGTTTCCACGGGGGGTATAAAACTAGTCTTCTTTTAGATCAATTTTATCTAGTATCACAGTTAGTCTAAGTTAATAAATAAGATAAAATTATTATAGCCAATGGTTTCCATATATGTATAGAATGAGTATGTTTCATATTCTAATATATCTTAAGAAGTGGTTTATAAACCTTTTTCTCTAGGATATAGTTTATCTAATATGTTAAGATTAGAAAAGGGAAAAATTGTTAATGCTTATTGAATCACCTCTTAAGGAATTTTATCAAATGGGTATAGTCACAGTAAGTATAAAAAATAGAATAATATGGTGGGACTAGAATATATAGTGATATCTTAGTATAATCATGTTGATCATGTGAGAGAAAACTAGTTAGTTAGTAGTTGGATCTAGATTAAGTGGGAGTTTTCTAGAGTTTGTGCCCTAAAACAAGATGACTTTATACTTTTGATTACTATAATATAAAAATACCATAGTATTAATAAATATATTATCACATGATGAGTGTTTATATATGTAAAATTAATGTGATAATGTTCTTAGAGTATATGTTTTATAGAAATGTCATAATGGTTCCCTACTATAATGATAACCTTGAAGTGTTCTAACAATATTCTTAAAAATATATGTTATATGGTTTGGATGAAATCCATATGATGGGACACATATAATGTTTTACTATCAGTTGCTAGAGGATCATAAGACATTGAGACTTATTCTTAGGAAGTTTACACTTGGTAATCTCTATGAAGGAAGGTTATAAGGATAGACCTGCCAATAAGAATTCCACATGTTAGGTGCAATTGGATATTACTATCTATAGATGTGTGTATTGATCCTTAGACTTGATAATATTATTATTGTATAAAATAAATTTCATACTTTGATGTATTTATGAAATCTATTATGAAATATGCTTGTGATGAGTTAGGATATGTTCGATTCATTATAAGTGATGTGACATTAATAGATAAGTCAAGAAATTATTTGTCTATTCCAAGTTTTGGAAGATGATATCTATGGACCTTTGACTAAAAATAAAATATTTAATTAAATCCATAGCTATATTAGTTCATCGAAGAGTTCATTTCAAGTAATCAAATAAATATAATAAATTATATAGGTTGATGAAACAATTATGTAACCTTCTTATTGTGATATCAAGACAAGGAGACTAAATTACAAGGCAATAATTTGTATGAGTTTTTTATAATTATTCCTATATGGGTGCATTGACATTTTATTAGATACTAATCTTGGACTTTAGAAAGTCCACCAAATGTCACTGAGAAAGAGGCTTAGATGGTCACACACTAAGTGTATCTAGATTCTCAGTTAAATTCTATTTGAATTTAATATTTGAGTAATTATTATTCTCAAGATTGAAGAATAATAGTTATTTAGGTTATGAAGGTTTCTTAAATTCAATCATCTATTATTCAAGTTTACATTACATGTGATTTTAATATTAATTAAATATTATTTATGAGTCTAACAATATATTTTATTTATTTATCTATTATATATTATTTGTAAGGTAATAAATAATGATTATTTTTTAAATGATTTTTTGTTTAGTTATGTCGATATAAAAATAAATATTTATTATCCGATTAGTGAATAGAATATTTATTTATTTATTGAATGAATAATATAAAGATATTAATTTATTCAAATAAATATTTATTATTCAAGGTTTTATAAATGTTTAGGATGTATGATGGGCCAAGTTAAGGGCCTGATGAAATGATATAGATTATTTAATACCATTTAAATAAATATTTATTTATTTATTTAATAAATGATATCTAAATATCTACGAGTTATCATATTTCATGGAATATATTATTATTATTATTTTTATTTTTTTATTTTTTGACATGGGGTTTACTTATTATAAATAAATTAGTTAAGGGACTATTTGTAATTACTATTTTTCTTACCCTAAGTAAATAGCCCAAGTTATATCGATTTAGAGTAAGGTGAGTTGTAAACAAGATATCCTCTCAAGATAATTATCTAAAGATTGAGACAAACTCTAAATAATTCACTCAATAATGAGATTTAATCCAAATCCTCCCTCTCATTACTAAAAGAACAAGAGAAAGAATTATTCAATCCTAAAGTAATCCTTGTTGTGATCAACAGTGAATGATGCAAGGCATTTTGTTCCTTCACAATAGCACCCAAAATTCCAATAGCAATGTTTCAATATTTTTGGAGCATGTGGGGATACTATTAGAAGAATTTTACTTTTAATTATTCACTAGAACAATGATACGATATAATCTTCTAAATTGATCATTAATGATTAAAGGATTATCAATATAAAGTAATTATCGTTATAAATTAATTAAAATTTAAATTTGAAAATATCATCTCTATAAATAATTTATGGTTTCTTCATCCACTTCTATGGATTTAATCAAAATAAATAGATAAAAAACATTGTGTGGCATATTCCTAAAAACTTCCAATGTGCCCCAGAACCTTCACTTATACCATTTTAATTCCTAAACCTCTTAGGAAAACCACTCATTGGGAAACTGTCATCCTATTTTACCCATTATAGGGTCAAACTCATGGGAAAATAATGCCTTATAAAACCTATCTCTAGAAATATAACAAGTTATCTCACTAATTAACTCACTTTAATTAAAGAAATTAAACTTAACATAACCCATTTCCCTAGGGAAGACTCATCACCATTGATGGAAGGTTAAACGTAACTCCATAAGATCACAAAATACTATAACATACCTGACTCAAAGCAGGATACCCTTTGTGGGTTCCACTTATAACTCAATTCAATAATCAAATGTTGAAATAATTGATGAAAAATACCAAAAATCTAGATTTACCACATGAATTTTATACATTAAAGTTCTAGGTGTCCATACTCAACCTTATATGAACACCCTAAGACCTATGGACCCAAATCTCAATCACACACACACTTTTAACCATGCTCAACATGATACCAAACAAGAAAATTTATATATATCAAGTGAAGATACAAGGGAACATCTATATTGTATTATTATGAAAAAAAATTCCCATTATCGCAAACTGAATCATCCTTTCTTTCCTAAAATTAAAGAAGTATATAAAAATCCTAACATTTAGAGATTTAGGGTAAAGTTTCAATGAATAGTGAAAGAAATAGAAAAATAATGGGTATGAAATATTATCTTTACTACTATGAGGCTATTTCGGTAGAAAAATCATAGATTGGAAAAGATCTAGAGAATTTATAAGAGGAAGAGTGGAGGAAGAGAAAATGTTTTGACTCCCTGAAATTTTTTTAGACCAAATAGAAGGGGTGAGGCTGAGTGATATTTTATAACAAACTCTAATTTCAATTAAAAATGAAAAAAAATAACTCTTTAGGCATTAGGTACTTAATGGAAACCATTGAGTATTTAGTAGACCATGGGATCCCACAGTAGTGTCATAAAAATTCCAACAAGGGAAGAAAATACCCCTACAATCACTTTATAGAAGGAATCAAGTACTCTTACAAGTCTATCAAGGTGAATACACTCAAATTGAGTTGAAAATTACAGAAGAAACTTGAAAAGATTTAATTTTTCAAATCATTTAAAGTGGCCCACGTACCATCACCAGGAAGGGTCTACGGACCACCTGGACCACGAACCACCGGGTACGTGGAATGATCCGCGAGGTGCTGGCCCGCGGAGCGATGGACAGTGAATGAGGCGGACCGCAAACCAAGTCGCCCAAGGAATCGTGTGCATAAAATCCATTTGTGTACCATCCCAAGAACTCCTTCTTTTGTGGATGAATTAAACCGGCATGGTTTGGTGAACCATTATTGCGAACTGAAGCCTCTGCAAACCCCAGTTGACCGAGTCTTCTGTGGGTCAGGATATCTCTTCATGGGCCTACGCAAATGGTGTCGCATACCCAATAGATACAATTTCCCTGATGCTCTATAAAAGGAGCATAAAATAAATTAATAAATGACGGATGACTAAATATTTAAGGGGAATTAGAGGTTAGAATAAAGAGCTTGGAGAAAACTCTGGCTTCAGTCTTGATTCAATGATGAAGCCCGAATCACAAACCACACTCTCTGTAGGTACAGTTAGCTGTAAACCATAAAATGGGGAAATTTAATAATTATAATAGAATCGCGAACCTAATTGGTGAACCACGAACCACATACTTCTCGTGGATGAATTACCCACGATTGATAATCCTTGAGACTCTCCTTCAAAAAGGTGTTCTGCGTAGTGTACCACTATTCAGACTAAACCTGACACCGCATATTGAATTAGTACGTGGATGGAAACCAAAGAGGCATGATGGTCCACGTACCACTATGGTACGCAGTGGTTTATACCCATGCCCGTGTACCACATTGGTATGTGGATGTCCCCTATGCCCGCATACCACTACGGTTTTAGGAGCCTCCCTCATCCTGCATAAGAAACTAGTATGCAGAATGGGGTGTTTTCAGGTATTATTTCCTCTGGTTCCAACCTCTCCCCCCAGTATCATCCTATCCTCCATAATCGTTCTGCGAACCAGTCCTCTAAAATCAGGCCAAAGCCTCCTCCAAAGACACCAAACCAGTATAATCAGACCATCGGGTGCATCAGTGTACCCTTTTGAGTCTACATGCACATGGTAATTGGAGTCATGAAGGCTCTCCCCACAATGGTTTAGGCTTCAAGAATTCCTGTGGGTCTACATTACCATGGTAACTTAGAGTCCAACCTTGGGATGCCGATGTGAACCCCCCCCCCCCCCATTCTAGAGATTAAGGGTGATCACTTGATTTTCCATTCAATGATGAATAGTGATCAGTCGAAGGGGTTATGTTCACTCCCCCCTATGATGAGGACGACACTCCTCACCTTCCTAGAATGTACTCTAGGGACCTCTCACTGAGGTAATTCCCCAATCTTATAAGGTCGGTCCACGTGAACTTTAATGACATTTCACATTGAAAGGTTCATTGATTCGCTCCCTCGCCCACGGTGGCCCCTGCCTCGTCCACCGTAGGCTCTCCCTCTCCCACCAATAGGAGAGAAAGTGGGTTCTTTGTTGAATCTTTCATGTCCTCTTGTTTCTTACATCTTTCATGACTCACATGGTCTTAGAGGTTCATGATGATTACAAAATCCAACATATCTGAACTATAAGAACTCTAATTCCTGATCACACCAGGATATTTAGGATGCCTCATTGAAGGATCGAGCTCAAAAGGGTTCCATCCCATAAAGGGTCCACCAATCATGTCTTCTTAAATGGGTAGCTTCCATGCGTAATCCCCAGCATATCTAAATTATGAGAACTCTGATTCCTGTTAAAACCAGTATATGTAGGATGCCTACACGAAGGCCCGAGCTCAAAAGGATTCCCTCCCATAAAGGTTCCACCAAATCATTTCTCGTTAAATGGGTAGATTCCATGCATAAGACCTAGAATATCTAAAATAAGAGAACTTTGATTATTGATTAAACCAGGAAACATAAAATGCCAACTTGAAGGCCCGATCTCAAAAGGGTGCCCTCCCATAAAGGGTCCACCCAATCACGTCTCCTTAAATGGGAAACTTCAATGCATAAGCCCCATAATATCCAAAATACGAGAACTCTGATTCCAAATCAAACTAGGATACGTAGGATTCCTACCTGAAGTCCTGAGCTCAAAAGTGTGCCCATCCAAAAGGGTCCACCCAACCATGCCCCCTCAAATGGGTAGCTTCCATGCATAATCCCCAGTCATTCTGAACTATGTGGGTTATTATTCCTCTCTTGAGGATACATAGGAAACCCATCTTATGGGTCTAATCCCAACATCAAATCAACTTCTGTCCAACCTGGATGACGATAAACTCTAGAGTGCCTTATTGTATGGCTCAAGTCAACATCACCTCTGTAGCATCAAATCTGTATGCATGCCTATGACGATCTTGCAAACTAAGTGTAGCTCGTGGACACACTCTTTAGGAATTAACCAAGGATTCACAAAAATATGAACATGACTTAAATCTATAATACAGTCCAAGAATAGATGATAATCCTCTCCCTGGTGGGTGTGGTGAGCCTGACTTCCCATCCTCTCGACCAATGGAGTCATCAAGTGTCGTTGGTTGAATAATCAATCAACGAGCGCCTGCCTTTGGAAATCAAGTCCATGAATCATGGATACCAAGGTTGTTGGGTGTTTATGGATCCAAAAATAAACATTTTGGATACCATCCAAGTAGTTTATATCCAAGTAGGACCGATTTCTTAAGTACTCAACCCCATGCAATCGCCCGCTGGGACCGACTGACTGTGGCATTTCCTTCATAATGCGAAAGGGGTGAATTTCCAGGTCCCCGTGGGGTTAATCCAACCTTCTTCTAAAGGATAATGACACAAAATGGGTTAAAAAAAGAAATGGTTAATTTGAAAGGAAACCGTCTCTTGAAAAGGGATGGGTGATGATCCTTGTTGAACTATTTCCACACCACCTGAAGCACGCCACCTCAGAGGCAGAACAAAAATAGTAAACCCGATGTAAATCCTTATCCAAGGTGTAAATTATACCCCAATGATAAAAGGAAAAAGGACATTGCATGCCAGCCCATTTTTTTACCCTGATACATGTGAAATGTGTCACCTCAAAGGAGGAATAAAAATGGTGAACCTGACGTGAATCCTTAACCAAGGTGGTGGTTCTACCCTAATGATAAAAGAGAAAATGACATTACACATCGACCCATTTTGTTCTCCCTGGTATGCATGAAACACTTCACCTCAGAGGAAGAACAAAAATGGTGAACCTGATGTGAATCCTTAACCAAGGTGATGGTTCTACCCCAATGATAAAAGGCAAAAGGACATTGCATGTTGGTCCATTTTATTCTCCTCAGTATGCACGAAATGCACCACCTCGAAGTCAGAAAAAAAAATGGTGAACCTGACGTGAATCCTTAACCAAGGTGGTGGTCTTACCCCACTCAATCCCATTCGCCTCATAGTAAAAGAAAAAGGGAAGGGGGCTAAGATGAATCACCAAATATGCACATGTTTAAAATAATGCTACTTTTAATAGGTTTTGTGGTGTGTATGTTATATATTTATATCATTGGTTTCCATAGAGAAACCTTTGATCCAAATGAAATCCCAACAACCAATGCAGACCCATGCATCGATGATCCCATAGGTGGTCAGGGCCCCAATAAAGAGAAGGACCCCCTCTCCTACCCAGCATCTTCAATGCTAGGTACCCATCACGTTGATCTGGGATTACCACTAAAATGGTACTCTCCCCATGCTAGAGGCCACGAGACAATCCCTTCAGTATACAAAGGTCTTCCAGCTACCTCCTCAGTCACAACCAGCACCCCATTATAAGGTGGCCTTGATGGTCGTCTCAAACCATTTCGGGAGCCTATCCCCAGAACGTGACAATGATTACCTCCCTTATCTTATGGAGGAAGATGAAGTCGATGCTGACATCTTCATCTCAACTGCATAAGGGTCTTACTCACGATCCCTCTCCATAGAGCATCGCTGCCAACATCGGATGACCATACCTCCTCCCTCTGAAGAGGACCTTATGTCGAGGGCAGCTGATAAAGTCTAGGAGAGACCCTTAGGCTTCCCACCAAGGGCAACGAATATATAAATAGAAACATTCTATCACCTTGGATCTTGAGAGGAAACATTGTCGTGATAATGTGGTGGCACTCAATGGGCAGACATACGAATCTACCCGTCCACTCAAGCCCACTACAGAAATAGGTTTGTGCAATACAATCACATGGACGTTCTAGCTAGTGCTTGTCGGTCCCGTCGTGCAGACAGATCAGCAAACTACGGGCAGATGCAGATATCTACCCAGGCACAACAAGACCACCATCCAAATAGGCTGGTAACCAGCTATACGGAGGCACAAATACCTACTAATGAACTATAATCTCACCATCCAAATAGGGCAGAAACTAGGTATACATAGGCACAAATACCTACAGATGCACTACAAGCGCGGCGTCCAAATAGGGTGGAACGAAAATATGAGAAGAGTCGAATTCATGTGGATGCATACAAACCCCATGTGACAAATATAGTGGAAAGAGAGCAGATTAAAATCCCCACTCATGAATATGAAGACCACCAGTTAAATATGGTGGAAACTAGATAAAATGAAGAGCATATACATGAAGGTCGTTACCATCAGAAGGCGTCCCTAGTTTCCCGCAAGAGAGTGCTCAAAAACAAAATGCACCAAAGACTACCAAAAAAATGAAGAGCACATGTATGATCATACTCTGCTGGAAGCTGGGGTCTTGAAGCCCTCAAACATATATCAATAAAAAATCAAGACCCTATCAGTCTATTACCAAATTATGGAAGTGGCATTAGCAGTTGGGAAGGCCCTCCACGCAATGCTGCTACTAGCATCTCTGAAGGTCCTCCACAAAGAACGCACGGGGGCTCACTCCGTGGGCCGGGAATGATCGATCACCAGATAATATCTCCTGATGCGCATTGGGGTATCCCTCCCCTAGACCTGAAGATTAGACAGAAATAAGGTCCTACCCTTAATTGTTTCTGCCCTAAGGGTCCTCCCCAGGGTATACGCTGCATATATGCTTATCCCTATATTCGGACATCAAGTCCTGATGGTAGTCCTCGCCATGATGACAGTTATTGAGAAGGCCCTACCCACAATGGAAGTTGATGTGAATTTTCTCCCCTCAGTGACATAAAGTAGCAAGAATGTCCTCCCCTTACTATAGCCCACCCTGAAGGTACTCCCCAGGGTATACGCCATAAATACACTTACCACAGTGGGGGATAAAATTGTAATAGTATCCCTATCTATTACATCACCAATTGTAATGGTCCTCCCCACAATCAGGATTCATACTGACAAGAATGTCCTCCCATTTCCATAAAAAATGTGAGAAATCCCTCCTTTACTGATGCACTCGGAAATGATTCTGACAAATCAAGCACTCCATCTATAATGATTAATATTCTTTCTCGATAAGAGGATGGCCCAGGGCCACGCTCATCTTCGGATCCACCCATGTGGCATCCGAAAATCAATAAGGATCCCACCAACTCGGTTTCATGGAATGAAATTATTAAGAAGCAATCAAGCTAGTCATATCAAGTAGCGGAGCCCCCAGAAGAACAATAGGAGGATATGTTACTTGTGAGAAGAAAACTACCTAGGGATAATACACCAGTGATGTATTGTCCTATGACCACTTCACATTTCGACATACCAGGAGAGTTGTCTGGGGAAAGAATTCATGAAATTTTCCTCAATATATGGATGAATCTTCATTAGCTGAAAGAAAAATCCCTACCCTATGAAGGGTACGCGGACCATGTCAACAAGTTAAGGGAGCTTCTCCATCTAATCGACCAGGAAGCCCTCCTATCCACACAGCAGCCATGATTAGAAACGAGAAAGAAGAACCATGAACTGGCTTTCCTCCATGCACTGCATAAGTTGTGTCGCTTCATTGGCAACGCTATGATTGGAGTTTACATTCAGGGATGGGGAGAACATGGAGCCCTACACTTCACCCCACATCACTTCCAGCAAACACTATTGGAAGTGACATCTTGCAACTCCATCACCCAGAGGAAGAAATAAAATGAAACCCTTACTTAGGAAATATGGGACACTCAATAAAAAATGGCCTAGAGTAAGTCTCAAAAGTGTCAGGACCAAAGAGATCAATCCATAGAAAATCTTCTGAGTCATGCAACCAAGAACATTCAGCAGGCTTCCTGCCTAAGGGAATCCAACCAGTAAGCAGTTCTCATATATTCAAAATACCATAGACTCTGTGCAGTCCCAATTCCATACTCATCCCACACCCGTGTAGGAGTACGTGAAATTGAAAAGGTGGAAATAGTGGCTGTTACTGCCGCAATATGGGAATAACCCCGGTCCACAGGGCTGGGGGCATTTTTAAATCGAAATTCCACCATAAGACCAAAAAATCCAGGCCATGAAGAATCAACATGAGAATGGGAACAACCCCATCCCACAGGGATCTGGACATTTTTACCTCAAATCACCGTACATCAGATGTCTATATTCCACCATCTAGGAAGAACGATGGACAGAGGAGTTACCCCTTCCACCCCTTCTTCACACCCTCCGAGACAAATTCACGTTACGAGGTCAAACCAGGGCTCCCTTCAGGTTGATATTCACCAAGAAACCTGAAGAATACCGCAAAAATAGAAGGATAAAGTCTTAAAAAGGATGCAAAAATCCTTCCTACTATTTGACACCAGGTACACTGCTCCCAATGTGGTATGCCTTAGTGAACGTGGTAAATGTAAACCCCACGGATATCATAGGAAATGACGTTGAGTGAGAAGATATGAAAGAATATGGTTCCCTCCTAGAGTAATCACACACCGAGCCTGATGGTGTGCATACCCAGAACTAGAGAGCGGTCCTAAATTTGGGCACCCTCTCAATTAATCTGACATTACCTCCCACACGAAACCCCAACAAGGAGAAGAATAAATATAAGGTTATCTATGACCCACCTTCTCCTCCCCTTGGAAATGAATCCATCACTCTTAAGGAATTTTTCACTAATAATGAGGAAGAAATGAAATATCTTAGATGAATAAATGTTGAGCTATGTCGAGGGAGATACCTTTCTAGATGTGTTACCCTCACAAAACGTCAGTAGGTGCTCCCAGAAGAGGTTCCCATGCCAAAGGCACTTATCACGGTAAATGAATCCAAGATTGGAGGATATTTGAACCCAACCCTGGAAGGACATCAAGACTTTCCCCCATTGGGAAGGAATCCAGAATATATTCAGGTAAACACATAAATGATACCTCTGGCTGAGTATCAACCCAAAATTCCAGCAGCGTCAGCATGCCCAGTCTTGGTCACCACCGCACCATCTCAAGATCAATCCTGACAGGATATATGCATCAAGGGATCTTAAATACCATTGAGCAATTAACAGCTCGACTAGAATCCATGGAGGGGTAAAAGGCTCTAATACAGCCATAGTGCAAACCCTACCCTGATTGGGTGAGCAATATTCCACCACCGCCAAACTTCGAGAACCCTGTATTCCCAGTATTCAATGGATCGAGGGTAAATAACAACATTTAATGCACTATTACTCTTATTGTGATCCCATCATGGGCACTCCAGAGCAGAAAGAAGTAGTAAAACTCAGGTGCTTCATGCGAACCCTGTAGGGATCGGCCTTCGTGTGGTATACTAGCCTACCAGCCAATTCAATCACAGGCTGGGAGGACCTTAGATGATAGTTTCTCTTCCAGTTCAGTTTGACGCTGCCTAAGATGATGGTTAGTGATATCATGAGCTGAAAACAGTGAGATAATGAAAGAGTCCCATACATCATTTTCATAGATAATGGCCTGACTATTCCCTAAACCAGTCGCGCCCCCAAGATGAGATGCTCACCATGTGCATCGATAACCTTTGGGATGAATTGCGAACACCGCTCATCCCAGTGAATTACACAAGTGGGCTTAGATACTTCTCTTCCATTTCCCAAAGAATAGAAAACTCTTTTAAACAGACAAATATTAAGTCACAAGTGGCACTATCAGCCCCTGGAAAAAGAACGGGAAAAGTTGAAGCGGCTTTTGTCATGCTTAAGACACCCCTAGCACCATCTCTAGTTGCGAGGCCCCAACCGAACCGTGTGGGACCCCCTGGATGCCAAAAACCACCCCCACCTTAGTAAGATGAGAAACAGGGTTCTAAAATAAATTATTTTTAAGAAAAAGGAAATAAATTTTACTTGTTCTGAGATGACCAGGTCTGTGGCTATTTTGTAGCAGCCATGAATTGTAATTTACTATGTCTTCCAAAGTCAAAGCGAGCCGATGAAGTGGGTCTCGATGACCATAAAAATTATTGCACCTATCACTAGATATTGGGACACAACATCCATGAATTCTTCGTTTTCAAGGATATCCTATAAAAGATAATGGATTCCGAGCAAGTCAAGTTGGGCCCACCGCCAGCATAAGTGGCGTATGTTTCCACCATAGACTCAAGAGAGAAAAAGGAATGGAAAACAGTGGCTAGAAAAAAATGAGTAAAAGTTTAAAAATTGGATGACTAAGAAGAATTTCAACCAAGTCCATGGAATCCTCCAGGCATATTTGAAACAACCAACTGTTTTCCCAAAAATCT
This sequence comes from Viscum album, assembly GCA_963277665.1. Taxonomy (NCBI): domain Eukaryota; kingdom Viridiplantae; phylum Streptophyta; class Magnoliopsida; order Santalales; family Viscaceae; genus Viscum; species Viscum album. The sequence continues at coordinate 91,910,492 of OY728130.1, read as the reverse complement.
CTCGATACAACACAGTCTTCCACCTCAACCCCGTAGCCCTCTAAATGCCAAAGGGGAAAAAGTAGGAGGAAGAAGATGGGTTGACACCAAATCTGAAGTCAATTTTGAAACTTTTTGACTTCATACCAGTAGTATTGGCACAATAGGCACCACCCTGCCAAATGGTACCATCAGAAGGAGACATTCAGACATAAACAATGTCATATCAAGAACTAATCATCAGCTCCATCAATGTCATTCACTTGATGGACCCATTCTCGGATGGAGATTGTGGAGATGAACCCGAATTCCCTATGACCAACTGGAGATCCAGAGGAAGAGGTTGTAGAGACCAGAGGTTTCCTAGAAGGCATGATTGTGGCATGAGTCAAATTTCTAACCATTCCATAAATCAAACTGTTAACATCACAGAAACTTGCAGAAGGACCCTCTGGTAGACGCAACAAGAACCAGAATGCTTCTTTTCCCCCATCGTAAGATATCCAAGCCCAATTATCTTGGAATATCTATTAGGGGAAGTAAAAATATCAAATTTCCCAAGGCACACAAGCGGACCAGTTCATCCAAACCTAAAAAGGACCACAGCACCACTGGCCCCGGCTACAGAGGTTGAACCATCTGCACCAAAAGCCGAAATCCCTAAAGTGTCTATGAATGTGAAACCCCGAGTTGGGAAGTGCCGACCTTTAGATTAGAAGTATGATATTATAAAACATATAGATTCAGTACCAGAAAAACTTTCAATCCTAGATGCATTAAGTTTTTTCCTAGATCTTAGGGAGGTACTCATCGAAGCCTTACTAAGTCCCCAAGAGTTCAAGGATGAAGTAACCGCATTCTAAGTCTATTGGATAGAGACCAGTCCCGAATAATGTTATGTCGTCATCTCCTTCATATATAGGGATGAAAACACCATCATTAAAGGTCACACTAAACCCATATATATGTTCAGAAAGACAAATGGAATTGATTTGCAAAGGATCATCATCGACAACGGATCTGGATTTAACCTCCTCCCACTATGAATGCTTCATTGGCTGAGCTATTATGAAGATATCTTGACACCTTGCACTACAACTCTACTGGGATATGAAAAAGGAAAGTAAAAATTTTTGGGACAAATCAAGCTTAAAACTTGGCTTGGAGACCTGATGTCATATTCCAAGTTCCTGGTAGTGCGGAAAAGTACAGCCTTCAACATCCTTTTAGGGAGGCCTTAGCTGCATCAGCACACTACAATTCCATCATCGTCCCATCAATGTGTCAAATATTGCAATAATGGAAAAAAAGACATTACACATCAATAAATCCCAATTTGAGTCCTATGAGTTGCATTATATCGATGCAGGGTTTTATGAATCAGAAGAAAAACATCTTTCGATCAAAGAAATTTATTGTATTACTACCCTGAATGGGTTGTAAATGGATCCTTCTGACCCCCTCCAGTAGCTTGGGGAAGAGTATGTATTACCCATCAACCAAGTTGAATGCACAAGTGCAAGTCTATATGAAAAATCAATTGTTTGAAAGATCTCTACTGTGGACACCAAGTCCAAAGACATGGAAGAGTGGTATGACTCCCATGATGTCAGGAAATTACCTATCAGAGATGATCTCAGCCCATCCATGATACCTCAAACTACCCTTTCCTCACTCACTAAGGAAAAATATAATTTATCTCCCAACATTGGAGATTTTGCCTAAAAAATCCCCTCACCATCAGAAGAGGAAGGAGATGAAGATGATAAAGAATAAGAATAAGAGGAGGAAGACCTCAAAGATGCCCCTCCAACATTCGAAGAAGTTTTCTCCACCATAATCAATGAACTTAGAAGATAAACATGTGCACCAAAAATGACATGCGGCCCACTCTGATTAGTTTGTCCATGCCTGTCGCGTAGTAGGAGGCATACACCTCCTTCCTAAAAAAGAATCGAGATGTGTTCACCTGGAATTACAATGAAATTCCAGGAATTGATCTTGAGGTCTCCACTTATCATCTGGGCTTACCAAAATATCACAGGGTCTATAAGAAAGCATCCAGAAGAACCCATCTAACACATGCTTCCAAAATAGAGGCTGAGGTTGATAAGATGGTCAAAGAAAACTTCATACGAGAGGTCCAATATTTGATCTAGCTAGAAAACATAGTCCCTATCAAAAAGAAGAACGAAAAAATTAGAATCTACATTGACTTCAAGGACCTTAACTGGCATTTCCCAAAAGACAATTTCCTGGTCCTAATAACAAAATTGCTGATCGATGCAACAGTCGGATATGAGGCTCTCTCTTTCATGGATGACTATTCTAGATACAACTAGATCTAGATGGCTCGAGGATATGAAGAAGCTACCGCTATTAGGGACCCTTAGGGAGTGTTTAGTTATAAATTGATGTCTTTTGTTCTAAAGAATGTTGGTGCCACATATCAATGCGCCATGCATCTCATCTTTACGAAATTCTTTGGAAAATATGTTGAGTGTTATGTCAACTATCTGGTGGTTAAATCACGATAGTTCTCAAACCAACTAGATGATCTTGAAACTGTCTTCAACAAATTGCGATAGTACAGTTTAAAGATTAATCCCCAAAAGTGCTCCTTTGGCAATACTTCAGGAAAATTCCCCAACTTCGTCGTACTCCATCACAGCATTGAAGTCAACCCCGAGAAGACAAAATCCATCTTTGGCATGTCCCCACCTCACAACCTCACTGAGTTGAGAGGTATCTAGGGGAACCTCACCTACATCCGGCCCATCATATCCAATTTAGTGGGTAAATGTTTACCTTTCACTGGGCTCATAAAGAAAGGAGTTACGTATGAGTGGGATAATGATTGCCAATAAGAGTTCGAAAATATCAAAAGATATATCCTAATTCTGTCGGTGTTGATGTTTCCAGTTGAGGGGAGACCACTCATTTTGTATATAACTGCCCTGGAACGATCATTAGGCACCTTCCATGCACAGAAAAATGATTCTGGTAGCGATAACATCCTTTATTAGGTCATCCAAATAATGATTGATGCTGAAACTCAGTATTCAAAAATTGAAAAGGACTACCTAGCCCTAATCTTCGTAGTTCAAAAACTCAGGCATTACCTGAAGTACCATGAGGTTCAGTTGGTTTCCCGCTGAAACCCACTCAAATATATCATCAATAGTCCCATGATGAATGGGAACCTATCACAATGGGTGGTCATCCTACAACAGTTTTACATATAGTATGTACCCCATAAATCCATCAAAGTCTAGGTATTACCCGACTTCCCAGTCAAGAACCCCTAGGAACATCGTTGGAAGTCTAACTTCCAGATGAAGAAGTGTTCTCCATCTAGGAGGACCCCCAGACATGGGAAATGTACTTCTATGGTGCTTCTCGAAGACTGACAGGGAAAAGGATGGACGATTCCAAGCTTAACAAAGTGGTGTTGGGAATTATACTCGTATCCCCCAAAAATTTTGTCTTGCCTTACTCATTCTAAATTTTAGAAGGGTGTAAAGATAATGAAGCAGAATATTAGGCCCTCATTGCAGGCCGAGAACTGGCACTTCATGTGTATGCCAAACACCTAAAAAAGGTTGATTCACAGCTAGTCATCAAACAGCTCAATGATGACTATGCCATTAAGAAAGAAGTATTGGTCCCCTTGATAAACTGTGTTCGAGAACTGATGGCATAATTCCTATCAGAACCAACATTTACTTATGTCCCTCTGTCATGAAATTCCAAAGCCGACACTTTAGAAAATTTAGCCACAGCCTTGTTTGATCCAGACCGGGATGAAACAGTCATTAGCATTTCTTACCACCGGATCGTCTTTCCATTCATCCAGAGTAATATGGAGGAAATTGATGAAATTAGATTCATTTATGAGTCTCATGGTCACACCATTGGATGGATTAAACCCATTGGAAATTGCCTTCAGAATGGGGAACTCCCACCAGATAGGACTGGAAGGGAACAGGTCCGAAGATAGGCAGTTAACTTTGTCATGTACAATGGGGTAAACCAAGAAAAGGTTCTCTATAGAAGAGGCTTTGATGGGGTCCTTATCAGGTGCATTGATAGAGAAGAGGCTACCACCTTAATGAAATAAGTGCACGCTAAAGCTTCTGGAGCACACTAATCATCAACCAATCTCTCTCACAAAATTTGAAGTCTTAGGTATTACAGGCCCACTATGATACAAGATTATTCCATATTTAACAAGAAATGTCATTCCTTCCAAGTTCAGGAAAATTTCATACACTGACCCCCAGAGTTACTTCATATAGCTAAGTACTCCTGGTCATTCACCACCTGGGTGATGGATGTTGTGGGACCATATCCTCTCGTCATAGCCAGACAATTCAAGTTCATACTCACAATGACTGATTTCTTTTCCAAATGAGCCGAAGCCATTCCACTTAAAGATGTTGGGGTGAAAAACTTTCTTAGCTTTGTAAAGGCCAACATAATTACAAGATTTGGTGTCCCATATAAAATATTGACGAAAAAAGGAACCAACCTTTGTTCTATGGAGTTGGACAAGTTATACAAGGAGTATAAAATTAAAGTGAATTGTTTGTCCCATTACCACATAGTAGTCAATGGGAAAATAGAGTCTTTAAACAAGACTATGTCCAACATAATCCAAAATATGGTTGATAAGGATAGGAAATCATGGCCAGATAAGCTCCTTCATGATTTGTGGTCTTACTGGACCATAACCTGTATCGCCACTCAAGAAACCCCGTACTCACTAGTATACAAGGAAGAGGCAGTTTTTTCTATCGAAGTCCAAGTGTCGTCACTTCATATGTCCATTTTCAATCAAATTTCCATGGAAGAGAAATCATAGAGATGGTTTAATGATTTGGAGAATCTAGAAGAAAAAATGTTGCACACTTTACTCCATTTGGAAATCTACCAAAACCGGATTGCACGAACCTTCAATAAAAAGGTTCGCCTTCGATCTTTCCTCGAAAGAGAAATGGTGTTAGTCCTCAGAACCCAGATGATACTTGGAAAGAAGCCCCCAAATCATGAACCAAATTGGAAAGGACCATAAGTCATACATAGGGTCTATTCCAATGTAGCATACTCCTTGATATCAATAGAAAAACAGCTCATCACAGCTCCCACAAATGTGAAGTTATTGAAGAATTACTTCATGTAGTAGCAGCCCCCCATGCCAAGGTCCTAACTATATGACCCTAAACTATGAGTTATAATACCCCCAAGCCATGGTCAAAACTCTATGACCCTAAACTATGAGTTATAATAATCAGAATCCATTGTCCAAACTCTATGAACCTAAACTATGAGTTGTTGTCCTGACCACATGACGTTAAACTATACGGTATTGGTCAATGAAACATGACATTAAACCATAATGAAGTCGTAGTCCATACTCTAATACTATAAAATATGATTCTCTGTCCTTTCCACATGATGTTAAACTATAAGGAACTCATCCCTGAAACATGACATTAAAATGTGACTCATGTCCTCATTGTAAGATGTTAAACTACATGGCACAAAGCATCCTACTCACATGACAATAAACTGCATGATCTCTCATATAACTACATACAGCTTGATTTTGGCCCTTACAGGATACGTAGTGATTCCTCGATACTAGATCTTGTCCCAACCCCCACAAAAAATACCCCCATCATATTCTCTACCTCTCCACACTTACAAAGAAAACCCTATGTTCACTCCTTGTTTCTCACATCAAGTATAAATCATGTGGTCTTAGGATTAGTGGTAAGGATTATCTTACGAAAACAAATTATAAGGATATATGGTAGACCCAAACCCCATAGAAAATAAAAAAAATGTCCCTACATATGGACCGAGCCAGATCGATATAGGGAACATTCGGAACTATGTATGGCTTGATTACTTTCCATGAAGGATATGTAGTGACACCCATATTTGGCATCTCAGCCCATCCATTGTCATCAAAAAAAATTCCATCACGTGTTCTTACAAATTGAGAGAACATTCATAGGGAAAATTAAGAACTACATGAGGCTTGATTTCTTCCCTTGAAGGATATGTAGTGATGCTTGGATTTGGCATCCTAGCCCAGCCACCATAAAAAATGCTCCTTTCCCCGTGCGTAGGTTAGAATTGTACGGAGAGTCCATGAAAAGGTCCTAATCACATGAAGATAAACTAAGAAATTATTCAAGAGTTATGTGTGGACCATTCCTCTGTGTTACGAGATCCAACACATTCCCCCCACTCATGAGAAGTCGAAATATCATGCTTCCCCCTATACATATGAGTCAAACCTATGTGTAATCTCTAGTGGTTTAAAGTTAATCATGGTATGAGTATTCTTTATGTTCCTAGGAACATATTTCTCATTTTTCAAACTCCATACCCTAGGAGAACTTGGATCCCCATAATAATTCAAGGTCATCTGAGACGGAAGGCCAGTGTCCTATGGACCCCTTGTTTTGGCTATTCACACCATGCCCCGGTGGCTCTACATATGTTGCCCACAAAATAACAGCCATCAATCAAGGGAAAATTCATCCCCACGAGATTCCTCTCCTATCTCAGTATTCCCAATGGCTTCCATGCCCCATTTCATTCCTCATAATTCAAGTTTCCCCCCGGGACTGTGGTTTGCACCTTCTATCATCACTCACATCTAAGGAACACCAAAACATCATGATTGCAATTAACTTAAAACTATTAAATATCTTTATGATAGCATGATCGTCCTCACATCATGACTTTAAACTACACAACATCATGTCCTCACTGTATGACATTAAACTGTAAGGCCAAAATCGTCCTTCCTATACAAAATTAAACTACATAGAAATGGTTTAAGCCTAAAGTTCCCTCTGGTGTTGATTTTTTTATTCTTCAGAAATGACCCAAAATCCTCGTAATCCCTTGTTTCTCACACCGATCATAGCTCACGTGAGCTTAGGGATCTTAGTGAGAGGTCCATCACGACATTATAGAAAAATAGCCCAGAAATTTTGTCTTAGCAGCACAACACTAAAAGGCATGTCATGGTTCCCTTCCCCAAGAAGAACCCCACATCATGTTCATACGATGTTGAATGACTAGGTACCCCAAGAATGGAAAAAATTCCTCACCCTACATATGAGTTAGATCTACATAAGGGATACCTAATTCCCTGAGTAAATCACAGTCCAAATGTCCTCAATATGTCCGTACATACTCCTTCCATATCTCAAACTTCGTGCTTTGATAAATCTTGAATCCTCATAATCATTCAAGGCCATCTGATACTGAAGGCCAGTGTCTTAAGGAAACCTTTGTTTTTTTCCATCCACATCATGCCCTGGTGGATCTACATATGTTACCCACAAAAACCGCCATTAATCAAGGGAAAATTCATCCCCAGGAGAGTCCTCTCCTATTTTAGTATGCCCAATGGATTCCAAGCCTCATTACATCCCTCCGGATTCAAGGGCCTCCAAATTCATGGTTATATTTTCCTCCCTACACACATCCTGGATATATCAAAACTTGTGGGCCAGATTTATATCCGGTCCCTTTTGAGGTTTCTAAAGATACTCCATCCATATACGTTAAGTTGATATGAATACAAAAGAAGAGTGATCCCACTCATTTCCAGGAAAAGATCAATTAAAATTCCCCCGTTTTGTGTTCTGGTGCATCCCTTTTTGAAGGTCACATACCATATTCAGAAATTTTCCAATCTCCATAATTTCCTAATAACCTTTAGAGATGGAAGTCCAGTGTCTCGCGGACACCTTTGTTTGACTATGCACATCATGCCCCAGTGGCTTTGCATATATTTCCTACAAAACGGTTGTCAATCAATGGAAAATTCATTCTCAGGAGAGTCTTTTCCAGCTTCTATGTGCTCAAATGACAATCATGTTTTTTCACACCCCTGTATTTGGAAAACATTTAGATAACGGCTTACATAGATTTCTCTTTTTAAATTCCCCTAACATAAAAATACTTCTAAATCAACTGATCATTCCCCAGTTCTCCCTTACGTGAGTAAGAACCATGCTGGAATAGTTTCCCATTCAAAGTTGATGTGAATTTACCTAATGTTTTCAGACACCACTACTTATGCCAGCCACCCACTTTGGCTCCTGAAATCAAAATAAATTCAAAGTGTTTCAAATCCCACAAGGCCATCGAGGATGGAAGGCTAGTTTCCTACAGACACATTTGATTGACTATGCACATCATTCCCTAGTTGCTCTGCATATGTTTCCCACAAAAATGGCCATCAATCAAAGGCAAATTCATCCCCAGGAGAGTCATCTCCTTTCTTCGTACACCTAAAATGGATTTTAATCCTCATGCATGTCCAAAATCACAAATTAAGGGTAAAGAAAAATCCCTAACCCATTTATGAAGTATATTAAAACATTCTAGGATGACAGTCCCAAATTGGGGCCCCTGTCCCATTAAGTTTGGTCAAATTTGTTTGACCTATAATATTAGTGATAAGTTTGATTAGTAGGAATGTGAACTACCAACGAAAAATAAATCATACTTGCTAGAGGGAAAATCTACAGAATGCACCTCTGGGTAAAATTTGAGTATTGGTTTGTTAGAAAACATTAAACCATCAAAAATGGTGTAAAGATTGTTAGGTCGAAACCCCGCAAAGGGAGGCCTAAGAAAAATCAAGTCATGACTTCTAATACCATTCCAAGTATGATTAGGAAAAAATTAGGGTAATAATGAAAAATACATAATGGCTTTTGTGGTGTTCCATAAAACCTCAGCAATAGTCTAACTACACTTGTTGAGTCCCTTGGCTCGGGCAAAAATTATAGCCCAATTCAATTATTTTAGTTTATTAGTTTTAAATCATGTTTTAAAATTAATAAATGATTGAAATTATGTTTAAATGATTTATTATGATCAATTAGAATTATAGTAAAAGGAAAAGAAAGAGGATTTAAATTCAAATTAGTTTCATTGAATTAAATAAAAATAGATGAGCATCCCTAGTTCAGAGTCTCTCCAAACTATCAAGAAAAATGGGGAAGAGTACATATCATGATTTGGGATAGAACTACAATAAGACTCGATTCTACCTATCCAGAAGGACGGAAAGTGATTACCATGATCCATTAATATTTTTCTCCAAAGAAGATCTCTTCTTCATTTCGGCCTTAGTCGTCGGTCGCACCCACTCTAGAATGACATTAATGTCCAACCCTGTCTTTCAGACAGCATCATAGTTGGCATGTGAAGAGGCCAGTTGATCCATCAACCTTGCTGTGTGGGCTTCGCACTCTCAAAACTCTTCCTCTTGGGTGTCCACTAAATCATGAGCCTTCGTCTCCTCAGTCATGAGATGATCAAATTATTCTGAAACATCTCAGAAGGTCACCACCTGGTGATGGGAAAAATTGAACTTGTCTGGCTTGTCCTCGTAGGAGGCAAGGTCTTACCAGGAAATGACGATTTGGTATATAAGGAGGTGTAAGTGATGATATTTAAATCCACCAGAACCTAGCTCAAGGAATAATTGCTGAAAATTATCACCCTCATTAGAAAAATTGTCCATAGGTGTCTCTGCGGCAAGAGCACATAGCTGGAACCATGCCTGCTTTCGCACTTCCTGGTGCCTTTTCGCAACACCAGTAACTTGATCCTTCCCTAACACAACGTGTTTATAAGCAGGAAGTGTCATCACAGGAGTGGAAAGGGACCTAAGATAGGAAACCCAAGATGGGGACTCTCTTTGCCCACATATGTCTCAACCGCTAGAGTCATATGCAAAGGACTAGCTGCAGCTTCCAAGGTGATCAGTGATACCATGCGGGTGCTAGCCTCATTAAGGTCTTGGAAGTATTCGTAGGAGGGGAGTAGTCTAAATCACTCCCCACTAAGATAGGTTTTACCGAGGAAGCCCCTCCCAGATGCTTCTGACGACGAACTGAGCATCTTCTTACCACAAGGGTAGGAACAAGTGGTGTATCCATCGTGGCCGCTGCAAGGATAGGAGTATAAGGCATAGCTGCCACACTCTTCACAATAGGAGGAATTTTTGGAATTTTTATTATGTCAAGGAAGTGGTAGGAAATGGTTAATGGTTTTTGCACCCACCAAACTGGTTCCTTCAGTATCCCGTTGGGGTAACAATCTACCCATAGTCGGCACACTCCAGCGATAGAAAAGTGGATTCTATCATGTTAGGAATGATAACTTCCATAGAATCACCTTAATACATCATAATGAGCCATAATTGGTGAATAACTACGGGATGAGACTCTCCCATTAACTGAGCAGAAGGAAGCGGTGTAGTCTATTGAAGGCATCTGAATTTTCTGGAAAACTAGTAGGGGAGGTATGGATCACAAATGACTACTCGATCTATACGATCAGTGAGAATCCCATCCCAAAGCACGATGATGTATGATAATTCCTCCAAAGAACCACTCTTGTCACATATTAATGACCCATGAGGGGTAGGATGCGGTGAAAATGAGAAACGAGATGCATCGTTCAACAGCCCAACTTTATAAATAACTCTTAGATTCTTAGGAAGAACAGTGGAAATATGGATAACGGTGGGCTGAAATTAAGAATGAGAAACCTCTACAGTATGCCGATATTCATAACAGGGGAAGTGTTCTACTATCCACCCATAAAGAAATTGAAATGGTCTATTGAGACGGTGTGGGGGACTACCTTCTTGTATTTGTCCCAATAATTCATAAATCCGAGTGAAGATAGGAAGTGTCAAATTAATGGGACGACCCTCTACCAGTGTGGCCACCATCATCAAAGTATAGGCACAAACCCTAGTATATAGGTCGTAGGATGGGAAAGGCCATTATCTCAAAAACATGGGAAAGAAACATGTTAATCTAAGCGCATGTGATACGTCTAGTTGAAGCCCATATCCCCATGTGGTATATCGTCCTGTTTAAAGGGTAGCACAATATGACCCCGAAGTCTGGCGGGACTAGAGGGATGGATGAGTTCTGCTGTGGAGATCCCTCGACTTAGGTATGTTTGCCTACAAGAATAACCCTATCAATGCCTCAAATGGAATAATTGAGCGATCCTGGAGGGGATGATAAAGTAATCTCTCTGCCATGACCAATAAACTCTTTGTCAAATAGGACACATCGTCAGTGTCATTCCAAGTAGTTGCTGCTGAGAGAAAATCATCATACATCTCTCCAAGGATAGGGAGTCCTCCAAGCTGATGGATACCTCATAAGCTGATTCCCACCTCCCCATACAATAAGTGGAAGGTGTAAGTGCTTGAACACCAACGGCTCAATAACTCAGGATGGATTTTTCCAGGAGAGAAGACTGCAAACAGAGAAACCTAGGCCACCTGATACAATCTCACCACCTCTAACTAGTTGGGGAACTCCAAACATGAATGATTTACCCAGAACTCCCAAGCTCACTCATCATAGAAAAATCCTCTAGCCCGCAGATCCCACTTGGATCTCCACCTTCCATTAATATTTTCTTGGGAGATGTTGATAATGGATGGGTACTCTCCGACGCCTAGTATCAGGACACCATTAAGGCACTCATGGTTTCCCCGATTCCTTGTCGAGCCTCCTAGTATGAATACATTCTCCCGAATTGTAGTGGTGATGACTTATCCTACTGTGGAAATGTTGGTGTGATCATGTCCTTGCGGTGCCTCTAAGAGGATGAAAGGGGTATCAGGGTCAGCCAATGGTAGAGCAACTTCGTTAGAGAGAAAAAATCTGTAAAGGGGTAATTGTACAGATAGTGGATAGGCAAGAAGATATGGCATCAAAAAATCCTTTAAGAATCTATCCTGAGGAATGATGTATGCTCGAAGATGATCCTCACTATTCCTCACCAAGGTTTTCCTTGTCTTCGTCGATTATATCAGAGCTGGTAAAGTAGTCATTTTAATCTGAACAGGAAGATCCAGAAGCCGATAAAACTTTAGTCAAATAAAAATTATTGGATAAAGGATATAAAAGAATTTCTAAAGGACTTAAAATATTTCTGCATACGACACCAATTACAATTCCCAAAAATGGTACATGGAAGGCACATTCCACGTACTACATGGTACGTGAAAGTAGCCCCACCTATGGCTATGGTACACAGATTCATTTCACCACATACATCCATAGTACATGAACCATCCATGAGGTGTTTTCCCTCAGATCGTTGGTTGGTGAATAGAAAGGTTTGCAGAAGATGGATACCATGATCCTAGGCCTCAATTAAGTTATTGTTCAGAAATCATGGGTTAAAATCATATGTTTGTATTATCAATTCTTAAAGTTCGTTTTGATGACCCAAGTTCGGTATACGGACACGCTAACTGTATAGCATCCTCTTACAGGGAATCTAGATTTTAATTTTAAAATTCCACAATGTCATTCAAAAAATCCAAAAATATGGCATGCGAACAGAGTAATGTCAGAAATTTCAGTTCACGGTATGTACGAAGCTGTTCGTGAATGGGATTTTTGCAAGGAACATGGTACATGAGAGCATATGAAGCTGAGGAAGTCGAGAGAACTTTTTTCCACAAAAACTACAATTGACATGGGCCCCTATATATAGGTGTGGTCCCCTACTACCAGTCCCATCTATTCTACTGCGATCCATTTCAGTTCAGGACTGCTTCTACGTCAGAATAGTCCCCTTTTTGTTCTGAATAGACCTCATTCTGATGGGGGGAATTTTTTGGGTCCTGAAAATTCCACTAAGGGAAGAAAATACCCCCAAAATCACTTTGTAGAAGGAAGAAAGTACTCCTAAAAATATAGAAAGGTGAATAAACTCAAATTGAGTTTCAAATTTCATAAGAAACCTGAAGAGATGCAAGTTTTCAAACAATTTAAAGTGGCCTGCATACCATCACTGGGAAGGGTCCATGGACCGCCTGGATTTCGAACCACTAGGTACAAAGAATGATCCACGAGGTGTTGGCCCACGAAGTGACAGCCAGGGAACAAGGTAGACCATGAACCTCATCGCTGAAGGAATCGTGCATGTGAAAGACATCTGCGTACCTTCCCATGAACTCATCAGTTCACATACAAAGAGAACCAACAGGGTTCCGTGAACCATTATTGCAAACTGAAGCCTTTACAAACCTCAGTTAACAGAGTCTTCTTTGGGTTAGGATATCTCTACCTAGCCCTCTAAAAATGGTGCCGCATTCCCAATAGATACAATTTCCATGATGCTCTATAAAAGGAGCACAGAAGGAATTTATAAATGACAGACGATGAAAGCTTGAAGGGGAATCAGAGGTTAGAAGAAATATTTCTAAGAAGACTCCAACTTTAGTCTTGATTAATCGATGAAGCCCGAATCATGAACCATGTAACGCCTCGACCCTAGTTTCCCAGAGTCGGTGCATTAGTACATATCATTGGCATGATCACAAGAAAGATCAAGACTCGAAAGACTGATTAGTTTAGTAGCCTTGGAATAACTAGATACATTCATAAAGTTTACATTACATCATAAAATGAAAAACTACAACAATATAGTCTCTATAGTCCACACTCTTATCTAGTCAAACTATCCCTATAGGTCATTCATAAAATACATCTTCACATCCTGGGAAAAATAAAACATAGAAAGGGGTGAGCTCAAATGCCCAGTAAGGATAAAAATATAGTAGAAACTTTCATAAATAAGCATAAACATTTAAGGAAATGTATAACTAAAACAAAATCCTTTTAAAACTTGATCTTCATCATAATATGGCAGAAATAAAATGAAATAATTCCATATACTTATTCACATGGATATTCTACTAGTCTAATAATCACATGCAATATCAATAACCACTTTCATAATGATGGAATGGAAAATTCCAGACTATCATAACCACATAGCCAAGGCATAGTTCCAAGAATACAAATAAGATTTTTTCAAGGCCTTTTTCCAAGACACTAGTTTGTCTCATGAGACCTACCGATGCATCGAGTAGCTATAGCGGGCTCCACCCGTCACTTATTAAGTCCAATGCATTCCTCATATGAACAGCTTTCAACATAACATAAACATTCGTATTAAAACTAGCATATGAAATGTCAATACTTTCACCATAAACCATGAATGGTATAAAAATAACACATCCACAGTCAAACATATCACAAAACCTTCAATACAATATGGAAGTTTACTATCCTAATAAATCAACTTCAAATAAGCTTAAAATCTAGCAAAGGATGTTGACATAGATGAAATCAAAATTATTTGAGAGAAATATCTATTTTTTTGAAATCATTTAAAAGTCACATAATTATAAAATAAAACATTTACTTTGAAAATATCCTTATAATATTTTAAGGGAAGCTTCTAAGATTTTATAATTCCAGAAAATAGCTGCACCCACCGTATAAGTTAAAAAAATATATTCTTACCTTAATTCTGTCGAAAAGGTTAAAAAGGACCTTGTTTAGAAAATGACAAAAAGATTCCTTTATAAACCTTTTATAAAAAGACAAAAAAGGGTATAAATGACTTTAAACCATATTCTGTAATATAGCAATAATGGTTTGAAATACATTTTTATGAAACATGGATGTGGATGATAAAGTGGTCTCAGAAGATAATTACGTATAAACGACCTAGGATAATGAAGAGATTGTGAAATAACCCTTACCTTGTACTTTTCCTTGGTTGGGGGTAGGTTAACCTCCTGTATAATGGTGAAATAATTGTTATTAAATTATACAAGAATCATTTACATTAATATGATATCATATATGATCTTTTAACATTTCTTTGTTAATAATATCTTAGTATTATCGTCGTTTTGGGTGTTAACTTACTCGTTTTATTTTATATGTTTTGTTTCATAAGTCATGTTTTTCATGGATAGGTTGTATCTTATTCATATACAGAATTATATCAAGTCCTTAAACATTATTTTTAAATCATCAAATGATAATTATACTTGAATGGATATGATGGAGAATGAATCTCATCGCGTTTGTGGAGACGGTAGTCTGTACGTATGCACGAGCGACAATATCATTCTTTTGATATTAAATTAATATATAATTGGATGGTATATCATATATACATAATCATTATCATGTTATATTTATTATTTACATGAATTACAGATCATTATTATACCCATCCAAATAATAATTTATTGAATAACAATTACACCACGACGTGGAGACGGTAAGCCGTACGTACGCACGTATGGTGACATGTCATTCAAAGGATGGATAGAATACTGAATATGGTTGTACCATATTTATAAAAACATCACAGTATATATAATATACTGGAGTTATTATTTTATAATGTGAATAACAAAGAAAGAATAAGTTGAAGAAGAAAGGAACTCGAAAGAGGGTGGTGAAAACATTACCTCGTCTTTGGGTTCTTCCTTTTGATTTGGTCAAAAGGGCTCCTTAGGTTGGCTTCCTGGTCAAACTAAGGCCTCTAGGTTGAAGTGAGGGAAGTTGAGAGAGTATTTGGGTAGGGTTGGCCGACCCAAAAGGCTTTTAATGTGTGAATTAGTGAGAAGGGGGAGTGCCCTTTTATAAGAGGGGTGAGGGGCACATTTGGAAAAGCTAGAAATATTATTTTATAATAAATTTATATTCGGTTTCTAATGTCTTAAAAGTGGATTATATAAAGTTTAAGGTCTGGATGGGTCAAAAACCACTCAACCAATAGAATTTAGATAGGTTTTGGTCACTATATTAACCATATATTTTAGTTTTAACTCTTAGTTAATTAGTTTGGCACTTACCATGTCACTTTGTAATTTTATATTATATAGTTAATAAACTTACTATATACCTCTGAGCGACCCCCAACTGGTCCATTAATGATACACCTATCATGATATAATTCTATTGGCCGAAACTTAAATTTTTAGGAATTGAATATAAATTAATAATATAATATTTTTTTAAAACTCTTTTATGTCAATTTTGAAACTATTGGGTATTTTGTTTTTGATAAATTCATAACAGCATTATTAATTAGAAAAAAATTTATATAATCAATCCTAATATGTCATATTAACCTATAAAATTATTGGAATGTATAAAAAGTCTCAAATTACATTTATTTTGATATTTATAATATCAATTACTTTAATATTTCATTAATTAGGTAATTACTGCATCACCATTGTGTCATAAATAAATTAACTTATTTAATGTCTAAAAATTATAAATAAAATAAAATTATCTAGTAAATCGTTTGATATTTCTATTGAATATTTAAAATCGAATTTATCTTATGTATAACCCTATATTAAAAATGTTTTAGTAAATAAACATTGATTTTAACTCTTTTAACTCTTCTTTGAATTAAATAATAATAAATGTCCTAATCTAATCCAAGTGGACCTAAATGATAATATTTTATTCCTAAGGTTGTTTTTTGTCGAGATAAACTTGTCCAATAGAATTAGGACATGTGTTAGGGTAATATTAATATCATTTTTACCCTTAATTACCTTATTTACTTTTAACCGTGGTAAATAAAAGTAAAAAGTTACTATTCACCAAAAATTATTTTCATCTCATTGAACCACATTTTACTCCTTGATATTAACTGTGTCTCTCAGATTTTTAAAATTACACTCACAGAAGCGGTAAAATTAAGTTTTATGTGAATTTCCAAATTCTCCTAGGAGGTGGGTAAAAGACGGTGAAAAGTTCAATAAAATTTTTATATATCTAAAATTATTCTAAACTAACTCCAATGAATTACATTGAACTTATACAAGTATTATGTTTCTATTTTGACCTTAATTAAATTTAAATAAAATAAATAATTATTTAAATAAAAATTCGGTTTTAAATTATAACTCAGTGTTTTTTCACTATTCATCAAAAATTGAAAGTTTTCAGAAAAATACCAATATTTCACCCTAGGCTAATTTCAATATTCCGAATCCAAAAACTAAGTTCATTTTGAAAGATAAAATTTGTAAAATTTTAAAAATTGTGTATTACTATTCATAACGGCTAGTTCGATTGGTTGTGGTGTGTGTGTTAGAACTCAAAGTTACGTACAACACACACTACTATATTATTCAAAGGAAAGCATACCATGGAAGCTTGGGGTGTTACATTCTCCCCTCCTTCAAATAATTTCATCCTTAAAATTTCTAGAATACTACCACATGAAAAGAATCAGGTGGTTCTTCATCATAAGTTCCTCGGGTTCCCACGTTGCCTCTTCCATCTTATGGTTTCTCCACAAAACTTTTACCAGACGAGTCGTCCGGTTTCTCAGTACTTATTATCTCATATCAAGAATCCTAACGGGCTCTTCAAAATAAGACTGATCGGGTTCCAGTTCTAATTCCTCATAGGTGAGTACATGCGTTGGGTCAGGCATGTATTTCCTCAACAGTGATACGTGGAACACATAATGAACTTTGGAGAGACTTGGCGGCATTGCCAAATGGTAAGCTACAGCCCCAATTTGTTCTAGAATTTTGAATGTTCCGATGTACCTAGGACTCAATTTACCCTTCTTACCAAAACGTATAACTCCCTTCCATGGAGATACCTTCAAGAAAACATGGTCTCCTACCTGATATTCCAAATCCTTCCTTCCGTTATTGGCATAGCTCTTCTGCCTACTTTGAGCTGCTTTGATGTGGTTTTGGATTACCTTTACCTTTTCCATCGTTTCCTCCACCAGTTCTGGGCCTACAAGTTTTCTTTCACCAACGTCATTCCAACAGGTTGGTGTACGACATATTTTTCGTATAACGCTTCATATGGTGCCATCTGAATACTTGAATGGAAGCTATTATTATCGTAAAATTCTACCAGAGGTAAATATTGATTCTACATACCCTGAAAGTCAAGTGAGAAGGATCTCAACATTTCTTCTAAGGTTTGAATAGTCTGTTCTGATTGTCCATCTATTTGAGGGTGGTAGGCAGTGCTCAAACGAAGTTCAGTATCCAAGGCCTTTTGAATACTCTTCCAGAATCTTGAAGTAAAACAGGGATCACAATTAGAAAAAATCGATAGGGGTACTCCATGAAGTCTCACAACTTCATTAATATATAGTCTTTCTAGACGTTCCAGTGGTAGATCTTCTCTTATTGCAAGAAAATGTGCTGACTTGGTAAGACGATCAACAATAACACATATTGCATCGTTCCTTCTAGGAGTATTTGGTATCCCCATAACAATGTTCATCGTAATATTGTCCCATTTCCACTCCGGTATGGGAAGAGGTTGCATGACTCCTCCAGGTTTTTGCCTTCCAGCTTTCACTTGTTGAAAAACCACACATCTTGACACAAAATCAGCAATCTCCCTCTTCATGTTGTCCCACCAAAAATGTTCCTTCAAATCTCTATACATTTTGGTGCTCCCAGGGTGTATAGAGAAATTGAACTATGAGCATCGTCTAGAAATTCCCTTTTTAGATCAGGTATATCGGGAACACAAAGTCTCTTCCCAAATTTCAAAAATTCCATCTTCATACACAAAGTCTCTCAATCTCCCATCATTCACAGCTTTAATCTTCTTTTGAAATTTTTCATCATCAGTCTGAGAACTTTTAATCCTTTCTAGTAAAGATGGTTTGTCAACCATTTGAAAAAGCATTGATGTTTCACCTTCCATGGTTATTCCCATGTCCATCTTCACTAGATCCATGAAAATTGGATCCCTTTCAATTCTCATATTGGTCAAAACTCCATGATCTTTTCTTCTCAAAGCATCTACCAACTTATTTTCCTTCCCCGGGTGGTAGTGTATCGTACAATCATAATCTGTGAGTAATTCAAGCCATCTCCTTTTCCTCATGTTGAGTTCTTTTTGTGAGAAAATATACTTCAAACTCTTGTGATTAGTATAAATCTCACATTTTTCACCATAGAGGTAGTGTCTCCATATCATCAAAGAAAAGATCACAGCTGATAACTCGATATCATGAGTAGGATAGTTTTGCTCATTAATTTTCAACTATCGTGATGCATAGGCAATAACCCTATCATTCTGCATAAGGACACAACCAAGTCCTTTCTTCGATGCATCACTATAAATAACGAACCCATTGTTCCCCGATGGTAGAGTCAATATAGGAGCATTGACTAATATTCTCTTCAGTTCTTCAAAACATTCTTCACACTATTTTGTCCAAACAAATTTAAACCCTTTACATGTGAGCTTTGTTAATGGGTTATCCAATCGGGAAAAATTCTGGACGAAACGTCGATAATAACCTGCTAAACCAATAAAACCATGTACCTCAGTTATACTCGTAGGTGACGGCCATTCAAGGATTTCCTTGGTCTTAGAAGGATCAATAGAGATTTCATTTTTAGAGAAAATATGGCCAAGAAAAGAAATCTCCTGAAGCCAGAATTCAAACTTGCAAAACTTCCCATATAATTCATGTCTTCTCAGAGTTTGTAGGATAATGCAAAAGTGATTTTCATGATATTTGTAGCTTTTTGAGTATACCAAGATATCATCAATAAATACCACCACAAAATCATCTAGATATTCCTTGAAAACACTATTCATTAGATCCATGAATATAGAGGGTGCATTAGTCAGCCCAAAGGGCATTACCGTAAACTCGTAATGCATGTACCTTGTTCGAAATGTTGTCTTCGGAATGTCTTCCTTCTTCACACACAACTGATGGTATCCGAATCTAAGGTCAATCTTTGAAAAGTATTGAGCTCCATGCAGTTGGTCAAATAAATCATCAATGCGAGGTAGGGGATACTTGTTCTTTATTGTTATAGCATTGATCTCCCTGTAGTCGATACATAACCTCATAGATCCATCTTTCTTTTTAACAAAAAGAACAGGGGCTCCCCATGGAGAAACACTAGGGCGAATAAATCCCTTATTACTCAATTACTCTATTTGTTTATTTAGTTTAACTAATTCCATAGTGGCCATTCTATAAGGGGTCTTCGATATAGGCCTTGATCTAGGAATTAAATCAATGGAAAACTCAACTTCTCGTTCTGGAGGATGTCCAGGTAAATCTTCCAGAAACACATCTACATATTCTTTCACAATAGGTACATCCTCTATTTGAACATTCCTTTCCTCACCCACAGTCATTTCATTCTCTTCCTCCCCAATAATTGAATTTATTTGAGCTACTGGGGGTGGATCTAGATGAGAATTAGGTGGTGATGATTCTGATATAAAGATAAGGTGTTCCTTATCATCATCATCAAAAGTCGTAACATCCTTCTTCTTACAATAAATCTCCGCATCATGGTCTGAAATCCAATCCATACTGAGGATTATATCAAACTCAATCATAGGTATTATGATGAGATCAATGGATAAAGAACATTTATGTGCTCTAATGGGGACTGATTCACAAAACTTTGTTGCAATGATACTTCCCTTATGAGTTTTAACTGACAACTCCCTTGTTAAATAAAATTGGAAATATCTAATTTTCTTAGAAAACTAGGAACATATGAAACAATGTGATGATCCAGAATCAAATAATTCTTTTGCTAAACTTGAGTAAATCATTAAATTACCTTCCACCACATCTTTTAGAGCTTCTACCTCATCAGTAGTGATAGCATAATCTTGGCCTTGATCCCCTGGCCTTTTCTGAGGTATGTTCCCCTAACGCTTAGGACATTCATTTGAATAATGTCCCATATCCATTTAATTGTAGCATTGGACATAGGTACCTTCCTTCTTCCCCTTGAAATCATGATCTTAGTGGCATTTTTCACCACACTTGTAATAGACTCCCATTCCTTTTAAGCAAGTACTGGGGTGTTTCTTCCCACATTTACTGTAGGATGGATATTCAACTTTTCCCTTCTTCCCCTTACTTCCATTCCCAGATTGATCAGCAGATCTCTTCTTCTCTTGCTTTTCTTTAAAGTTATAAGACTTAGATAATTCCTTTTCGGTCTTGATAGCACATGAGACAATGTCTTCGTACGACGAGAAGGATTGTGAGACTAATGCTCGATGGAGAAATGGTTTTAACCCAAAAAAGAAATGATAAATCATACTTATTGGGTTATGTATATAATCTCCATCATACATTGCTAACCTCGTAAAGTAAGCCTCATACTTTGCGACCTTCTCATCCTCCTTTTGTCTCAGACTCAGAAATTGTCTTTCCATATCTGCTTGATGGTCACGAGGAATGTATTTTTATAAAAACAGATCTTTGAACTTCCTTCATTCTATATTTGATACTTCATCATCTTCTTTCACGTTTTGAATCAATGACCACCATTGATCAGCATCTCCAGTGAGGTGGTAAACTTCCATGATAACTTTTTCTCTTTCACTACTCCCCAAAGCCTGAAATATTTTCTCTAGGGAATTTATCCATTGCTTAGCTACTAAGGGATTTGTACTCCCATTGAACATTGGTTTTTGTTGCCTCATGAAGAGATCTAACATTGATCCTCCACGTTTTGGATTAGGGTGCTCCATACTGGTAAGGTTATTATTCATAACCTGAGTGAGTTGTCCCAGTATGGTGATTAGTTGATCAACACCAGTTGCATCACCAGCTCCACTATAATTATCTTGATCAGGAGGGAAATCCCTGCATGGAGTGCGTGCATTGATACAGTTTCCATTTCTTCTACTAGGTTCCAATTCTAAACAATGGCATAAACTAGATCAGTTTATGAATCAAAATACATAATTCCATACTTATAAAACACTTAACATAAATTGAACTATTTATGGATATAATCCATAATCATAAAAATGTTTTCTTTGAAAACGTATATACTCATAAACCCTTCATAATGATTTGTAAAGAAAATGATAGTTATCCTAAGAATATCCCCCAGGAGTGTCATAACCAAGAGTGCAGCAAGGCTCGTTGTCATGCACTAGTTCCCGTTCGAGTCTAGCTCAAAGCGGTGTTTTCGGGTTTTACCCCTAGGTACATCTATGCCAGAGCCGCCTCTACCTGATCATATCCAGACAGGGATGTATTGCTCGGAAAACTAATAAAATCTCTACAATACCAAAATTATAGAAATTTCTTCTATACTAATCCTCAAATTCCATCTTAAATCTATGTTCTCTAATCATAGTTTATCAAAATCTAGCTTCCAAGGTTTATTCTCTGATACCAACTGTAACACCCCAACCCTAGTTTCCCAGATTTGGTGCATTAGTACATATCATTGGCATGATCACAAGAAAGATCAAGTCTCGAAAGACCGATTATTTTAGTATCCTTGGAATAACTAGATACATTCATAAAGTTTACATTACATCATAAAATGAAAAACTACAACAATATAGTCTCTATAGTCCACACTCTTATCCCCTCATACTATCCCTACAGGTCATTCATAAAATACTTCTTCGCATCCTCAGAGAAATAAAACATAGAAAGTGGTGAGCTCAAATGCCCAGTAAGGATAACAATATAGCGGAAACTTTCATAAATAAGAATAAACATTTAAGGAAATGTATAACTAAAACAAAATCCTTTTAAAACTTGAATTTCAAAAGAATATGGCAGAAATAAAATGAAATAATTCCATATACTTATTCACATGGATATTCTACTAGTCGAATAATCACATGCAATATCAATAACCACTTTCATAATGATAAAATGCATAATGCCAGACTATCATAACCACATAGCCAAGGACTTGTCCCAAGACTACAAACAAGATTTTATCAAGTCCTTGTGCCAAGACACTAGTTTGTATCATGAGACCTACCGATGCATCGAGGAGCTATAGCGGGCTCAACCGGTCACTTATTAAGTCCAATGCATTCCTCATATGAACAGGTTTCAACATAAAATAAACATTCGTATTAAAACTAGTATACAAAATGTCAATAATTTCACCATAAACCATGAATGGTATAACAATAACAAATCCGCAGTCAAACATATCAGAAAAAATTCAATACAGTATGGAAGTTTTGTATCATAATAAATCAACTTCAAATAAGCTTAAAATCAATCAAAGGAAGTTGACATAGATGAAATAAAAACTGTTTGAGAGAAATATCTATTTATTTGAAATCATTTAAAAGTAAAATAATTATAAAATAAAACATTTACTTTGAAAATATCCTTATAAGCTTGTAAGGGAAGCTTCTAAGATTTTATAATGGTGTAAAATAGCTGCACCCACCGTATAAGTTAAAAAAAGACATTCTTACCTTAATTCTTTCGAAAAGGTTAAAAAGGACCTTGTTTGGAAAATGACGGAAAAATTCCTTTATAAACCTCTTATAAAAAGTCAAACAAGGGTATAAATTAATTTAACCCATATTCTGTAAAATAGCAACAATGTTTTGAAATACATTTTTAAGAAACATGGATGTGGATGATAAAGAGGTCCCAATAGATAATTACTTATAAACAACCTCGGATAATGAAGAGATTGTGAAATAACCCTTACCTTGTACTTTTACTTGGTTGGGGGTAGGTTAACCTCCTGTATAATGGTGAAATAATTGTTATTAAATTATACAATAATCATATACATTAATATGATATCATATATGATCTTTTAACATTTCCTTTTTAATAATAAATTAGTATTATCGTCGTTTCGGGTGTTAACTTACTCATTTTCTTTTATATGTTTTGTTACGTAAGCCATGTTTTTCATGGATAGTTTGTATCTTATTCATATCCATAATGATATCAAGTCCTTAAACATTATTTTTAAATCATAAAATGATAATTATACTTGAATGGATACGATGGAGAATGAATCTCATCGCGTTCATGGAGACGCTAGTCCGTACGTACGCACGAGCGACAATATAATTCTTTTGATATTAAAATAATATATAATTGGATGGTATATCATATATAAAAAATAATTATAATGTTAGATTTATTATTTACATGATTTACACATCATTATTATACCCATCCAAATAATAATTTATTGAATAACAACTACACCACGATGTGGAGACGGTAAGTCGTACGTACGCACGTATGGTGACATGTCATTCAAATGATGGATAGAATACTGAATATAGTTGTACCATATTTATAATAACATCACAGTATATATAAGATACTGTAGTTATTATTTTATAATCGGAATAACAAAGAAAGAAGAAGTTGAAGAACAAAGGAACTCGAAAGAGGGTGGTGAAAATATTACCTCTTCTTCGGGTTCTTCCTTTTGATTTGATCAAATGGGCTCCTTAGGGTGGTTTTATGATCAAACTAAGGCCTCTAGTTTGAAGTGAGGGAATTTTAGAGAGTATTTAGGCAGGGTTTGGTTGAGCCAAAAGGCTTTGAATGTGTGAATTAGTGAGAATGGGGAGTGCCCTTTTATAAGAGGGGTGAGGGGCACCTTTCGAAAAGCTAGAAATATTATTTTATAATAAATTCATATTCGGTTTCTAATGGCTTAAAAGTAATTTATTTAAAGGTTAAGGCGGCGATGGGTCGAAAACCACTCAACCAATAGAATTTAGATAGGTTTGGGTCATTATATTAACCTTATCTTTTATTTTTAACTCTTAGTTAATTAGTTTGACACTTATCATGTCACTTGGTATTTTTATATTATATTGTTAATAAACAAACTATATACCTCCAAGAGACCCCCAAGTGGTCCATTAATGATAAAACTATCACTATATAAGTCTCTTGGCCGAACCGTAGATTTTTAGGAATTGAATATAAATTAATAATATAATATTTTTTTTGAAAACACTTTTATGTCAATTTTGACACTATTGGGTATGTTGTTTTTGATAAATTCATAACAGCATTATTACATTGAAAACAATTTAGATAATCAATCCTAATACGTCATATTAACCTAGAAAATTAGTGTAATTCATAAAAAGTCTCAAATTACATTTATTTGGATATTTATAATATCAATTATTTTAATATTTCATTAATTAGGTAATTACTGCATCACCATTGTGTCATAAGGAAATTAAATTATTTAATGTATAAAAATTATAAATAAAATACCACTATGTAGGAAATAGTTTTTTCTTTCTAATTAATATTTAAAATCTAATTTATTATATGTATAACCCTATATTAAAAATATTTTAGTAAATAAACTTTGATTTTAACTCTTTTAACTCTTCTTTGAATTAAATAATAATAAATGTCCTAATCTAATCCAAGTGGACCTAAATGATAATATTTTATTCCTACGTTTGTTTTTGGTCGAGATACACTTGTCAAATATAATTAGGACATGTGTTAGGGTAATATTAATATCATATTTACCCTTAATTACCCTATTTACTTTTAACCATGGTAAATAAAAGTAAAAAGTTACTATTCACCAAAAATTATTTAATCTCATTAAACCACATTTTACTCATTGATATTAACTGTGTCTCTCAGATTTTCGAAATTACACTCACAGAAGAGGTAAAATTAAGTTTTATGTGAATTTCCAAATTCTCCTAGGAGGTGGGTAAAAGACGGTGAAAAGTTCAACAAAAATTTTATATATCTAAAATTATTCTAAACTAACTCCAATGAATTACATTGAACTTATATAGGTATTATGTATCTATTTTGACCTTAATGAAATTTAAATAATATAAATAATTATTTAAATAAAAATTTGGTTTTAAACTATAACTGAGTGTTTTCTCACTATTCATCAAAAATTGAATGTTTTCAGAAAAATACCAAAATTTCACCCTAGGCTGATTTCGATATTCTGAATCCAAAAATGAAGTCCATTTTGAAAGATAAAATTTATAAAATTTCAAAAAGTGGGTATTACTATTCATAACGGCTAGTTTGATTGGTTGTGGTGTGTGTGTTAGAACTCGAAGTTGTGTACAGCACATGCAACTGTATTATTCAAAGGAAAGCGTACCGTGGAAGCTTGGGGTGTTACAAACCACACTCTCTATAGGTACAGTCATTCGAGAACCATAAAACGGTGCAATTTAATAATAATAATAATAATAGAACCACAAACCTAATTAGTGAACTACGAACCACATACTTCTCACTGATGAATTCTCTGTGAACGATAATCCCTTGGACCCTCTTTAAATATGGTGCTCCGCGTAGTTCACTGCTACCTGGATTCAACCCGGTGTCGTGTATTGCATCAGTACGTGGATGGAACCCAAAGTGGCATGATGGGCTGCGTAACACTATGGTACGCGGTGGTCTATACCCATTCTCGTGTACCGTATCGGTATACAGACAACCCCACTGCACACATACCACTACAGTATGTAGAGCCTCCCCCATCCTGCATAAGAAACCAGTATAATGAATGGAGTGTTTTTACGTATTATTTCATCCAATTCCAACCTCCCCTCTCTATTACCATCCAGTCTTCATAATCTCTCTACGAGCCAGTCCTATGGCATCAGGAAAAAGCCTCCTCCAAAGCCATCGTACTCGTATGATTAGACCATCAGGTTTATCAGCGCACCCCTTTGAGTCTACATATCCATGGTTTGCGGAGTCACGAAATCTTTCCCCACAACGGTTTAGGCTTCGGGAATTCTTATGGGTCTACATTCCCATGGTAACCCAGAGTCCAACTTTGGGACGTCGATGTGAACCTTCGCATTCTAGGGATTAAGGGTGATTACATGTTTTTCCATTCAATGTGGAATAGTGATTAGTTAAAGGTGTTATGTTAACTCCCCCATTTGACAAGAATGGAACCCCTCCTATTCATAGAATGTATTTTGGGGCCCTCTCACTGAGGTAAGTCCCCAATCTTTTGATGCCAAGCTGCATGACCTTTAATGTCATTTCACATTGAATGGTTCATCGCTTCATTCCCTCACCCACTGTCGCCCCATCCTCATCCGTCGTAGGCTCTCCCTCTCCTACCAACAAAAGAGGAAGCAGGTGATTTGTTGAATCTTTTACATCCTCTTGTTTCTCACACCGAGCATAACTCACATGGGTTTAGAGTTTCGTGAAGATTACAGCATCCAGTATATCTTAACTATAAGAACTCTAATTCCTGATCAAACCTGGATACGTAGGATGCCTACTCGATGGCCCAAGCTCAAAAGGGTTCTCTCCCATAAAGGGCCCACCAAATTATGTCTCCTTAAATGGGAATCTTCCATGTGTAATCCCCATCATATCTGAACTATGAGAACTCTAATTTCTAATAAAACCAAGATACATAGGACACCAACTCTAAGACCCAAGCTCAAAAGGTTTCCCTCCCATAAAGGGTCCACCCAATCATGTCTCCTTAAATGGGAAACGTCTATGAATAAGCCCCAGCATATCTGAACTATGAGAACTCTAATTCTTGATAAAACCAGGATACGTAGGATGCCTACTCAAAGGCCTGATCTAAAAAGGGTGCCCTCCCATAAAGGGTCTACCCAATCATGTCTCTTTAAATGGGTAGCTTCAATGCGTAAGCCCTAACATATTCAAACTATGAGAACTCTAATTCTTGATCAAACTAGGATACGTAGGACACCTATCTGAATTCCTGAGCTCAAAAGGGTGCCCATCTAAAAGGGTCCTCCCAACCATGCCCCCTCAAATGGGCAGCTTCCATGCATAAGCCCCAACCATTCCAAACTACGTGGGTTTTGATTCCTCTCTCAAGGATATGTAGGAAACCCATCTTATGGGTTTTATCCCAACATCAAATCACCTTTTGTCCCCCATGGATGACAATAAACTCTAGAGTGCCTTATTGTATGGCTCAAGTCAGCATCACCTCAATAGCATCAAATTTGTATGTATGCCCACGATGATCCTACAATCTAATAATAGCTCATGGACACACTCGTCAGGAATAAACCAAGGATTAAAGAATGTATGAACATGACTTAAATCTATAAGGGAGTCTCAGAACAGATGATAATACTCTCTCGGAAGGGTTCATTGAACCTGAATTCACATCCTCTCAACCAATAGAGTCCTCAAGTTTTGTTGGCTGAATCATCAATCATTGAGCACCTGAATTTGGAAATTAGGTCCATGAATCATGGATACCAGTGTCGTTGGGTGTTTCTTGCTCTACGAATAAACTTGTTGGAGACCATATGGGGAAGTTATATCCGAGGAGGACTGATTTGAAAAGTACTCCACCCCACACAATCTCTTATTGGGACCAACTGACTGTGGAATATCCTTCTCAATGTGAAAGGGCTTAATTTCCCAGTTCCCATGGGGTTAATCCAACCTTATTCTAAAGGATAATGATGCAGAATAGGT
Source organism: Viscum album (assembly GCA_963277665.1). Classification (NCBI taxonomy): domain Eukaryota; kingdom Viridiplantae; phylum Streptophyta; class Magnoliopsida; order Santalales; family Viscaceae; genus Viscum; species Viscum album. Next base: position 91,882,355 of record OY728130.1, on the reverse strand, counting down.
GGAAACAAAATAAATGGTGAATTTGACAGGAAACTGTATCTGGAAAAAGGGAAAGGTGATGATCCTCGTCAGATTATTTCTGTACCACCTGAAGCATGCCACTTCATAGGCGAAACAAAAATGGTGAACCCGATGTGAATCCTTAACCAAGGTGAAAGTTCTACCCCAATGATAAAAGGAAAAAAAGGAAATTGTACTTCATCCCATTTTGTTCACCCGGGTTCACGTGAAATGTGCCACCTTAGAGGAAAAACACACACATATATTTCCATCAGGATTTTAGTGGACTCCTATGGGATTACTACATCCCTGCCTATCTCATCAAGTGCTCAGTAATCCCCCATCAGGCAACTAGTGTAATTTTCATCACTTTTCTACATGATTCACCCTCTCCATCCTTTACCCAAATCCCCAATTAGAAACTAAAATATTTAAACTTATATAATACTATCATCAATTAAATTATCTGGTTTCAAAAATTGAATTCAAACCTCAAATATCAAAACACCCCTAGATCCATCTCCACTCATGCCTAATTATCTCTAATTTTACTTACATGCATGGACACAAACAATTAAAAACTCACCACCATACAACTTATTATCCTTGAGAATTATAAATGGGTATCACTCAAATTTGATCCACCCACTTGAATCGAATATAACATCTTACCCATTAACTCAAAATGTTACAGGCATGTTATATGCCTAATCTTGACCATTCTCTAAAGCTTCCAACTCTAATCTTTAATACCAATATGATATGTATTGTATGAAATGATTGATACTAGACTCATTTAATCATAGTTAAACCAATAAAAAATAACAAATATATACTCCACCTTTTCAATTTCCATAAATTCACTAATGGATCATGTGTTTATTTGTGAATGTATCTCATAATTTAACAAAAAAATATTCTTTAACTCGGTGATAAACACAAAACATCCAGTCACCAATGTCAACATATACTAACTAACTTCATTATTTGAAGCTAGGTCACAATTCAAATGGATCTACCCTTGAGAATACCCTAACTATCCACACATAATTCTCAACTATAATATTAATATATAAATCATTGGTGAGATCATCCCTAAATTTCTTTAACATGCACTAACATTCTTTATCCTAATATTCACAGTAGCTTGATTGTCGAATTCCAATTAATTGTCTACCATACACACTCAATTTTCTTAATAATTACATAACAATACCCAAATATGGGTATAATTCATGAATCAAACATTTCTCCAATCATCTGGTATCATTTTAGTCCATCTATTAAGTTTTATTTCACTAATTACTATTCAATATGGCTTCAAAGGAATGATACAGATCGAAATAAAAAAATCCAGCATTCTCTCACTTTCCAAGAACAACATACCAGAACACACATAAAATAAAACATGAATCCTTAAATTTTATTAGTATATATTTAACCATACTCCACCTAAGGTAAGGTTCATATTCTCAAACAATCAATGTGTACTCCCTATTATAGGATTGTTCTTATCAATCACTCACTATGAAAAAAATTCCTTCAATTTCCATCATTACTTAGGAACCATCGGTTATGATCCATGATCATAATGTCCTAAATTACCCATTTTATGATCCTTACTCAAGTTTAAGGGGTTTCATAGTGTTTTAAACTACCACTATGAAAAATAGAGAGAGATTTTATCTATGATTCTAGGTTCCCAAAAATCCTTAAAACGCTACTTGAACTCATTTAGAGGGAAACTATAAACCACTACACACTTATCTAGAAACCCTTATATAGGTTAAACATATTTCTTGTAACCTTAATTATCCTTCAATTCATCATGAAATGAAATTTATAAATGTCGCATCCTTCTACACTGGAATCATTTTAAAGGAAACTTACTTAGGATTGAAGAGGTTCACAACCACCTTATTTATTAGTATAACTTTCAATATCACAAAGTTCATCACTATATTTATACTTATATCCATCCACCACTTATATATATATGGAATAAAGATATTAAAAAACTTATACCTCCAATTGAAATGCCTTCATGATCAACTTGAACTAAGTATCAAATAAAAATGGAATCTATACATACCCCTAAAAATAATTACGACCCTTTTAAAAATAATAGTATTTCATGAATTATCTTCCATTATAAGTTTTCATGAATTAGTCAAATATTATAATTTTAGAAATGTACTATAATACTAATTGACCAAGATATTGGAGATACATTAATTCAAAAAAACATACTTGGGCTCATTATCATTAAATAGAAAAACTCATGTAATAGAGAGTATAAATGCATCCACGGTGATCTTCCATTACCACCTTAGAGTTCCATGGTCATCCACTATTACACACATCACCTCTTGGTTCAAGGACTCCCAAATACATATATAACTTAAAAGGTGAACTAGTTCATTTAAAATGAAATTAGATACTATAAACACAAATTTCATAATCATAATATCTTAATCCGCTTACAAAATTTAGGTAGGATAGATCCTTGAAATTAGAGACAACCCTAGCTACTGTCACTTCTATATTAATTAAACCCTTTATAAAAGGCTTGATAAATTCATAACATACTTGTTTTAATAGGTACATCCACTATATTACCCTTTCTTTATTACCCAAGGATCGATTACCACTGAAGAATAATTAATCTAGGTCCCTTTATCTCCCACTAAACCTATCAATGTAAAATGATCATCTGAAAGGTTTATCGAATTATATCCATGAGAAAAATAAATCCTCATGATAGATAACTTTATACCCTCTTAAAATATCCCACTATGAACTTGATAGTATTTATCTTATACGTATACATATAATTACTCAAGCTAGGCATCCCACATTCCCACCTTCCCCCACACCAACTATCTATCTAAACCACTACCCTTACTTCTGACCTATACGTACTCAAGGAAATCCACATCTCTAGACTAACCCCACCTATTGATTTCTTGAACTCAAAATTTCTACATTAATAACACCAAACCAAGGATCAAGTATATCTCATATAACCTAAACCAATATAATAAATATCTTAAAGAAAATGGTTTTTTTAAACTAGGGGATCTAATCTATATGTATATTTCAATATATTATTTTCAAGTAGAAATATCATATAAATCATTATAATAAAGGTCAATTAATTAATATGAAACCAGTGGATTATTCAATATAATGATAATTATTTTATTATTGATGCATTAATTAACCAAAACACTTATTATTTTATTTTAAAAAATCCTTTTTTGAAACATTTACCAAATATTTTACTTTAAATTGGGTTTTAGTTAAGTATGTATCAACTAATAAATTATTCAGGAAAATAATGATTAATTTTTTGTATATAATTTAAATAACTAAAATCATATTATAATATTATTTTAAAAAAAACAACCTTACCATTTTATCAAAAAAAATTTCAAAAATATTGTTTCAAAACACACACAATCATGCACATGTCATATAAACCTATGTGCCAAATATGAAACGTGTGTGAACACCTATTTCCACCCTATTGAAATAGTAAAAATATAAACCATAACTCAAAATATCATATTTATTAATATTATGAAACTATAATACTCAAACACTAAGAATCACAATCCCATTTTTTGGTAACATAGAATTTCATTGTACATGTGTTAGAAATGCATAAGGTTGATGCTTTTTCTAAGTCTCAACCAACATATCTCCTTATAAATTATCTCAAAAAATTAAAAAAGAAGTGTTATGATATCACTTTGTAATTACCCCATCCTAGTCACCATTAATATAACCCATGATAAATTGTTACATACCTCATGCATGCCTCCCCATACACACAAGGTCATTAACTAGAAGTGAAATACTAATGACATAAACTAGAGAGACTATAACCTTTGTATTAAATCATAAAATAATAGATAAATAATAATAAAATCACAATAAAAATAAAAATGTCAAATTACAACATGGAATTAAAGGGAAATTTATATCATGATACACAAATAACTACTATGTAATAACATAAAAGATTGGAAATGTCATATAGTCATATATTTATAAAAAAGTCACCTAAATAGCTCAATAATGAACAATACATAAATAAAATAAATAAACAATAAGTAGACACAACTGTATATGGCCTTAGAATCACCTATGTCAAGAAAATTAAGCTCTCCTACATGTACTAAGGATTATACCCTACCATGCATTCTAAATATAAATTCTACATGCCCATTGAGTTGTACGCATGGGTGTGTGTGAATATATCATTAGGACACAACCAATGGTTTCCCTAACATAATCCTTTACATATAATAGTGTATAATTGATATAAAATGTGGTAGTTGTATAAAATAGGTAGAAAATTTGAGAATATAAATAATCTAACTATATCTTAGTTTCAAAAAACCAATATAACATAAATATTTGGTATTGGTTTTTCATGTGTATACCCAATAACTATGGAAACCAATTATATATACTTAGAACAGTGTATGGAATCTATGAAATTTTTACCTATTAATAAATAATTTCTTTGAGTCGTGCTCAGAATAATGTTGGTGGAAAATAACTCATTCATCAGTGGAAATCAAGAAAAATAATCATGTGTTAGAGGGAAATCCATATATATAAATATAAAACCTTATTATGTTATAGTATACACACCTATATGGTAAGGGGGAAACATATTATGTTCTAATATAGTATGGGTAAGGTGGTCAACTAATTGAATTCTCTAGGTACCCTCGTATAGTTTTTTATAGGAACCTTTATTAAAACTAGTCCAGAAAATACTTCTTCGTCAAGTAATTACTAAAAACATTATAACAACATATAAATAATAGGAATAAAAATATAATCTTGGTAGAACCACCATCAATGGCCTATGGTACTTTCATAAGCAATTTACAATGATATTTTCAAAATACCTCTTTTAACACACGAAGATAGCACATATATAGTATAAATAATGATAAAAAACATATTCAATTTAAAACAAATTACACCAACTATGTTCCCCTTCCATTAATATTACTGTAGAATATATAAATGGTAGGAATTACATATACTGAAGACTCAATTTAAAAAAACAATATCATGGAAGTTTAAAATTCATATCATGAAAGATAAAAATTTTATTTAACACATTTCAAATAAAATATTTTAAATTATATATATTTAAAAGATAAAACTATTATAAAATAGATGCCCTGATATATTATATTATTATCCATATTAACATTAGAAATCATGAAATTGGGATAGGGTCAGCTTCCCTTGATAGGACATCTCTCACTAACACTAAAGACCATCCTCAGTTTAAGAAAATGGTGAACCATTTTATCCCAAGATACTTTATCAAAGGTGATGATTCCATTACTATACACTTATACCCTTTAAAATCCTAAGGAAAATTACTCACCAAGAAACCCCCATTATAATCTACCATTTCTAAGGATATTCTCATTGGAAGACAAGGCCACATGACATCCATCTCTAACAAATTCACTCAAGGACACAAGTTACCACAAAAAAGGGCTCATTAAATAAAAAAACCTCTAACTTAACCTAACCCATTTCCTAGGGGATGAATCATCAAACTCATTATAATATCGAATTTCCCTTAATCAGATCTCACAAAAAACATGATTCAAAGTATGATACCCTTCATGGTATCTACTTCTAACTCTAGTCAACAATAACAAGTTGAAATAAATTTTGTAAATTATTAAAATCAAGATGCATCACATGTGATACATTAATTATGGTTATAGGGATCCTTACTCAACCACATAATAACACTTTATTCCCTATATTCCCAAATTTGGGTATCATGAACCCTATTATCCAAGCTCTCCATCATGACATACATAAAAATACATAAAAATCAAGGGAAGATATATGAGAACACCTATATTATATTATCAATAAAAAACATATCCATTGTCATGGGTTAAATTTACTGAGATCACTTAAAATCATAGAAAAAAATAAAACACCAAAATTTATGGATTTGGGGTTGTTGGCACCAAATTTCAGTTAAGTCCCTGAATGGGAGTTTTTTAGAAACCCAAAGGCATATTTTGAATCAAAGAACAATCCTGAGACACCGAAGGGAGGTGCATGCAAGATTTGAGGTCAACATGAAAGATTAAAAACCAAGTGCAAGATATTCCGCACCCAATTTGATGTCAAATGGATTCTTCTATGTCAACATTCTGAAAAATAGCCAAGTCAAAAGTGATAAAGAAAATTGGCTGGTGTGTGAGAAGAGGTACTACACGCAAGATCTTCTGGGCCCAATGCGACGTCAAATTCCACTTGCGCATAGGCCAAATTGCATATTTCCACTGAAGTTTTCAACTATAAATAGAAACATACCCCCTAATTATGAGGTACCATTACGGAAGAAGAAACGTCACTCCCACACGTGAAAGAATACCCTTTCCACAACTGTGTGAAAGACAAGGACTCATGGTAATGGATCTTTCATGACAGGTCTCTGAGGGGTCCTCCATCGGTTGGGCCCACTAGGGATTGATCATGTCCCATTTCCTTTCTACTCAAATGAAACTGTGTGCAAACAATTCTTCTTTCTTGCAAGATTTTCCTTTGAGCAGTGCCTCTTTCACCCAACCCCTATTTTTTGTGCGCATACTTCCATCTTGCATGCAACCCCTTATCTTGTGAGAAATATCTCAATCATGAGTGCACACCTTCCTATGTTCTCTATAGGTCTTCCTTACTCCAAGTCACCATTTCTGATCCCCTCTCATGTACAAAACCCATATCTTGAGTGTACATCCATTGTGCGGCCCTCCAGGCTTGTCCGTAGTGATTTCTTAGTCCCTCAAGGGGTGCTACATGTTTTGTTTCCTTACCCAATATTTTTTCACATAGGTACACTCATGGATATTGCTTCTTATCATATCCATGATAATGTGGACCCTCCAATGGATCACTCCACAACCCCATTAACTCACATAATTTTTGGTTCCTTCCCTTCACCAAGGGTTAAAGTGCGCCAGGTATGTATGTCCTAGGGGTGAGGAGTGAATCCTCATCATCCGATCTACAGTACATTAAACTACTAATAATCCACATCCTCAACACACGATGTTAAACTATGATCACCACATAAGTTACAAGTATTGAGAGGATCATAAAGGGGATAGGCCCCAGTACCCTCTCACTCACTCCCTCTCTCCCTCTGTGCTTTGTCACTATGCGCACCTCGAGTAGCCCTTGCGTAAGCCCTGGAACTCCTTGATTGGGTTCTCTATGTACGGTGGCCATATCCTCCTCGTACATATGGACCCATACTCAGGTTTTCCATATAGATTAAGTCCCTATCTTCCTTTATTTGGGTTACTAGTCATTTGTAAGTCCTCCACAATTCCTTGTGGCTGCACCTCTCGTGACAAGATCGTCGGATCCCTTGTTGTCTCTTGTTTCTCTCACTGAGCATGGCTCACGTGGGCTTAGAGTAATCCTCAACCAGGAAATCCTATTTGGTCTGCCTTAGCGTGTAAGTCCCACTCCCCTCATTACCGAACTAGGTGGACTTTTATCTTTTCCCTTTTTAGGTGAGGTATGTAGGAAGCCTCCCTGAGGTTCAGGCCCATCACTCATCATCCCGACCACTTCATATCGGTTTACCCTCATCCTACATGAAGTTAAATTGTATACCCCTTTTGTCTTGTATGACATTACACTATATGCTGCTTTCGTCCTGCATGACGTTAAACTGTATGCTCTCAAACTACATGGCTTTTAATCTCTATATCCTAGACAGGGTACATAGGAAACCTCAATGAGGTTCAACCCCTAAACACTGGTAAACTTTGTCATCCCCTTTTTGGGGACCCACATCCTTGGTCCTCCCCCTAAGAGGTGTCAGACCAGTTTCTGGGAAGTTAACCATCTGTAATCCCCCCACTCAATCCATACTCCTCCAACCAAGAGTTCCCCTCTTGCAATGGGATACTAGCCATGCATAATCCCTAGCATGTCTCCAGGTTTTTTTCCGTTTTATACACCCTGATTCTATGATGCAGTCCTAAACTACGTGGACTTTGATTCCCTTTTAGGGGGATATGTATAAAGCCTCACTAATGTTAAATCCCATCATTCATGTCCCATCCAGGTATCTCCCTCGAGCATTTGTGTTTTGGGAAGATCATGCCTTAACATGGTGGGTTTCTACTTCCTTTGGGTCTGATCCATGCATAAATTCTCCTAATCTTCTTCCTTAGGTGACTCATAGCCCCATCTTAGAAGTATTTTGACTTTGATTACCCACCACATGGATATGTAGGAAACCTCTCTGAGGTTCAATCCCAATACTTTCACCTTCACGCAGGTTCTCAGTTCCATCCTCGTTCACTCCACCCTTCGACACTCTATCCATATCCATCTTTATTTTTACCCAGGCCTACACATCCTAGTGAAATCATTCCATACATATGATCCATTTATCATTCATAATCCCCAACATATCTTTGGGTTGATTTCCTTTGTGTACACCCCAATTCCAAGCCCCACCCATTCGAACTATGTGGGTTTTTACCTCTGTCTTCTATATAGGGTATGTATGAATCCACTTCAAGGTTCAATCCCAACCAATGGTAATCCTTGGTGTACCCTTTGCATAGACTCATCCTCATTTATGATCTACCCTTTATGGCATCTAAATCAGTCTTCATGGTTCGAAAATTCCATTCCACATTGGGCATTATGATCCATCCATCTGGTAAAAATTTTTGGTGCTCTCTCCTAAGGATGTACCCATATTATTTTCTCTCATTAGTGTTTTGATCAATTAGATTCATATCCTCTAGAAGTTAAACTCAAGGAATACCCCATTTTAAACATGGAAGGCTAAGGAAAACCTTGTAGACATGACACTGGCATAATATTACCTGCATTCTATATGTGATGCCTCAGGATTCCATGCCCTCGAGAAGCCCTATCATAAGGGAAAATCCAAATGTACCAGTGTTTTAGTGTCCAGACTTACTATTGATGCCCAACTTGAATACTCCCGTAACCAAAGGTTGCTAACCTAACTTGACCCCATGGAATGTCCTAAAAAAGTAGCGTAATCAACCAGTGTCCACAAATATATGGCACTATGAAGAGTTTCATGAACATCATCTTAATATTTAAGGGAAACCTAGACTAGGTGATGAATTTCGAGGAGGAATCCACGGAAGGATAGACCAACATCCCATAATCCAATATCAATAAATGAGAAAACATCTCTGAAGAAGTGATGAATGTTTCCCACCTTTGGAGAGCGGGAATGCAGGGAAATAATCAGTGCATCCTCCCAGAAGCTATGTGCCCTGTCAGAAAGCATCAGAAACAGAAATGGTGAACCCAACATGAATCATTTCTCCTTAAACCATTGAGTTTAGCCATGTAGGTCAACAAATCAAATATTTTACTCAGACCCACGCTAGGTCACTAATAGGAATGGTGAACTCGATGTGAAGTTATTCTCCTTAATATGGGGATTAGTAGCATCTGAGGCATCAACAGATAAGCATGTCACCAAATCCAGCTATCCGGCACCAGGTCATGCAATGAAAATAGTGGGAATGACTTGAGACTCACTAGGATTTAGGGAAGTTAATAATTAGGCATCCCAGTCTTCGACGTTGTCAGCATGGATCTTTCTATCCATCCATGGAAGATTGAATGACACTAGCGCATTGGGAATCGCTTTTATACTACCTATAATGATGACTGAATCTTATTGCTTTACAAGACTCAAGCTACAGATGTAGGAAACCAATAACATCCCATCCATAGATGCAGGGGAAGGGGAAACATGAATCTGTCCATCCCACAAGGTTTCACCTCTTCTACGATGACTCCCACAACCACAGTCACAAGGCATACACACCCTATCTCACCATTTCAATTTATTCAAAGGAGGGTGATCTATACTCTTGTTTGACAGTATGAATATGAGAGATTCATCATGACAAGGGATATAGACTTTCAAGATTTGGAGGCTTCTACGCCTCATCATCATCGCCTCTCCCAAGGGCTGGGTAGGGAGACACTCCTCCCAACTCCGACATTCAACCATTTAGGGATCCTCTCCCTGGAACGCTCTTATGACTCACTCCCTTACATTGAAGAAGTAAGGGGTTTCTGAGTCCACCTGGATACGACTGTGGCTATGGGAACAAAAACAAGGGCTCCCACTATGCCACATTAGTGATGTCAGCCAATACTGTAGGATGAGGAGCAGGTGTTCTATACCCCTGCACAGTCGGCCCTAGCTTGGCTGACCAGAAGTCAAGGTCAGGTGCAAGCTCAGGAGGATTCCTGCTAGGATGAATCATCTTCTATGGTTCTAGTGGCTCGAGCCAGCACTGAAATGTGTTACCAGATCCCTCTTACTATAAAACAGTGGCACCATAATTCCCAAGCAGTATTGATATCCCAACCACCCACTAGGAAAGATGGGTTGAATATTCTGATCACCGATATAGGCGGCAGCTATCATGGGCCGACCCATGGCAATCATATTCAGTACATAGGTCCTCCTTGTACCACTTTCAACCAGAGTAGAGGTCCTCCCCACTCCCATGTTAAGTATGGATGTCCTCCCCATGCTACCATTATCATTATAGATGGAATTCTTCCCCACCTTGTTGACACCTGACATAAAGGTCCTCATGCCCATGGTCTCACGTATGAAGGTTCTCTCCAGGTTTTAGGCTATTGATGCGAAGGTCCTCTTCACATCATCATAAACCATAGTGAAGTTCCTCCCTACTCCAATATTCCCAACTATGAGGGTCCTCCTCATGTTTCATTCGACATCTTCCTAGGTGATCCTCGCACCCCATATCATCCAAGTAAAGGTTTTCTACACACCAACATCAACCCGCATGGAGGTTCTCCCCATGCTAAAGATCTACCCTACTCTAAATAACTATCTTAATAAAGGAAGGAGGGTCATCGGCACCAGAGAAAGAAGTCTGAGAAGCCTCATATTGCAATCAAACCTATCCTCTTTTCAAACTCTGAAGAGGAGTGAGATTCTATGATGGAACCTTCACCCAGATCCTTTGTACCAGGGATTGGGGCAGGAACCTGGCAAATCAGTTTCATCCTATTGGAAATTGAGATGCACCAGATCCTTGAACCCCTCTAAAAATATATGAAGTATGAGAAATATTTGTCTCCTTTCCAGGGTCTTTTTGTACAATCCTCTATATCAGCATCAGGATCTTTCTCTACTTCTACAATAGACCACGGAAAACTATTCCAGGGACCAGTCGATGACGAGCACCAGCATGATCCACCACTGACTACTACCACTTCTATATAGGAATAGGTTCTCAGTATCCCTTCTTATAGAGATGTGGTGGTGTAGTTAGGATAGTCCCTGGGAAGTAGCCTAAGATGAAGTGGTTTGTCAACTCGCGCATTGTACTCTCCACCAGGCAGTCCACCATTGCAACAATCTGCGTCTGTATCATTACCAGTCCCTCAACTGCCTCCAGTCGATGAGTGGGGAAACTAAGGGTTGGATCTTGAGTCTGAGTGGAGAAGTTTTTGGGACATTCTCACAGCAGATCATTTCCCCAAGATGTTCTGGCCAATGGAAACTACAAGCTTAAAAATTCTAAAATCCATGACCCAGGATGAGGTTATGTGATTCTACTGAACCTTATGTATGATTCATTTCTATCTCCATTGTAAATTATTATCTTACCCCAAGACCCGGGAACACTTTAATGACATTGGTCAGCAGTGTCTCCTAGTTGAGTTGGTCGCACTTCCTATTGCACAGCACCCTGCATTGTCCGGTCATCATCGAACCCTCCAACAATGATGTGTCCAGAGTTTTACAGTGCTCCTCAGGATTATTAAGAAGTCTTCCCCATATTTCTATAGCTGCGAATGGGGGTAGTAAGACACCCTGCATTTCAATTCTATCTTTCACCAACCTGGTTCACTCAGGGATATCGAGGATATGCCTTCGGGCATTGTCATAGTGAACAAGGTCATCCCTAAGGTATACCCAGAAGGGAGCACCAGCATAGGATAAAGAGAAGATGAATATCTTTTTGGGGAATCAATACACTCGGAAGACCCTACAGGTGTCCACACTCACCAAAAAAGGTAGATTCTTGGCCTTCCTACACCTTCCAAGTCATTGAATTCCGGTCAAGATCCCAAAAGGGTAAAGAGAATGTTGGGTACTCCAAATCCCCTAACCCATCTGGTTCATCACATAATACGGAGGAAAATCATGAAAATGATGTGTTGGGATAGCAGCTCTCCAAATAGAGAAATATGGTTGATGAGATCCTCACCAAGCGTACTGCAGAACAGCAACCAGATTATGGTAATCCTAGACCAGGGTAGCAGGGATAGGGGAAGGTACAACTTCCCCTAGTGAGTTTCCTCCTGGTGATCTCAACAAACCTACCTAGATAAACAGGGTACAATCTGGTATTTATGGAAAAATACCATGGTATGCATCGCCGAACCCACCCAAGATACACAAAAACCTTCCTTAGGACTCAACTCAGGTTCTATTGGAGACTCCTCCAACTCTACCGGTCACTCTGCAGGTTCCTCTAGCGGCCCCTTGGATTAACCCACCAGCCACTCCATGAGCCACTCATCCATCTTACCATGTCAAAGTACCTTCCAATGCATTGGTGGTCAGGAACCCTTTCCAAGATAGTAATATTCATCAAGATGATCCAATGGTTGTTCTTATTGCTCTCCTCGAGGCTCTTAAAACTCAATAGGTGGAAATCCAGCCTGATGGTAATCTGTATCCAGCATGGGTGGATGATATTCCAACACCCTTGGGTTTCATAAATCCTAACTTCTCCCCTTTCAATGGGATAGGAGACCCACTTCAGCACCTGACCCACTTTATTTCAAGTTTTGGACTCATGCTGGGAACAACAACATAATGGGAAGCTTCTAAGCTCTAGTGTTTCGTACAAAAAATGGAATGGCCCACATTTTTCTAGTACAACTAATTACCAATCAGGTCCATAGTTGGTTGGGAGGATCCTCACAGGTAGTTTTTCTACTAGTTCAATTCCACCACTTCAAAGATAAGTATAAATGACCTCTTCAAATGCAAGAAAAGGCCAGAAGAGCATGTTGTAGTCTTTGTCTCCATGTGGAAGGGCCTCACATATTCACTTGATATGCCGCTAACTTAGGAGTAGCTACTACTGATGTGTGTGGGGGATGTGAAGATTGAATTGGTTCCCTATCTCATCACTCATAACCTCCCAGGTGGATTATGAGATTTCTATGATAAGGCTCAACATTTAGAGGAACCCTTGCAGCAAACCAAGAAGGCACATCTGTTGCCTCCCACAACTCCTACAAGAAGAGTCTCCAAGGATAATACCACTTATGTTCCATAGATAGAGGCCCCCAGATAGTTGCAAATGTTTTTTGTAGATCTACTTCCACAACATCGCAGAGGGCCACCACCTCAGGCTCATCCTCTGGTTCAGAATCGCACACCTCAGAATTGGAAGGTGTCACTGCGTAACGCACCACCACCTTCTAGACCAGACAACCAGGTTCCACCTACTCTCCAAGCTCTGCTAGTCCCTCATCAAATCCAAGCTCCCAGATCCCCTTTCTCAAATCTAAGAAACAAGACATACTCATTCAATGACGCTCAGATCCCCGGCTATTTCCGAAGCACCTTAGATCAGGGATCCTTCAATTTTTAGAATATCGGAGGCTCGAAGAGGTAGATCTCACTGATAACCCCAAATTACTTTCCATTTCATTGGTTCCTCGAACACACTCTCAATCAGTGTTATGTGATAAATGATTAGATCTATGAAAAAGTCAATAACAACATAGTTAGATTAGGTCTGACCCCAGCACAGGTTGAATGTGTGTCTTAAAATCTTGATAGTGACAGCGAGGGTGAATGGTAGCAGGTTTCTAACCACGGGTCTCAAAATTATGACTATTGGATATCTTGTATGGTAGTCCCCCATGCCCATGGTATTATCCGTGCATGTTTAAATCAGACTGGTCTTTTTAAAGTTGTTATGCTACCTTGGTCTACTCCCTCTACATCAACATATCATCCTTCACCCTCTCAAGAGAGCAAGCATCGATGGAATAAGGAAAAACAAAGTCTTTCACTGGTACCAAATTCATCTCATACTCTTGGTGACTTCATTCCCTCAAATATGGGGATTACCCAAAAAAATCACCCAAAAAAGGTGGACTCTTCAAGTGAAGATCATTAGTATTCCTTAGTGAATACCGTCGAATAAGTTGACCCATATATGGTCCCCGAAGATGAGGAGTGTCAGGAATACCCTCCTAACATTCCCATTCAATGAAACCATGGATATGAGAATCATCAGAATGAATTTTCCAGTGCATCCAACTGAGGCATGCATTCCATCGAGACCATACAGCAGCCCAGAACCGGGCTCAACATGTGAGGCCTTCTCATTCTGTTTTGTCAAATTCACCCCCACCGCTATTCATATTTAGTGATTAGGAAAAACATGCCATGACCACACCATGACCAACCATGTTCATTTGAGGATAGACCTTAGTCATTTGGTTGTCAGTCGGTGGTCACTCTATGTGGTTCGGTTAGTGAGCAGCGGGACATTTCCAGTACCGGCCAAAATCTTCTAGTTTAATCAGCAGAGCTTGTCATGCCTCTTACTACGGAGAAACCACCTATCAAAAGAAGTGTCCACCTCCCTCAAAAGTATGATGTGCTCAAGCACCTTGCCATCATTTCTGTGCAGCTCTCAATCCTTGAGTCTCTCCTCCTGTCAGAAGATATGTGTGATGCCCTTACAAAGGATTTAAAAACACTCCTCTAGTTTGAGATAGAGGTAACAGCTACATAAGCCTTCCATGCTGAGGAATTTGAGGATGTGGAATGTTAGGTCATTATTTCTTTCTCAGGAGAAGATGAAGGTTCTTCTATACATGGGAACATATGCCAGTTGTACATCGTTGTCCAGTTCAATGGCATGGAAGTCTAATGTTATCTTGTTGACACAGGTTCTAGAATCAAAATTATCTCAACCAAGATACTCCAAAAGTTGGGACTATTAGAAATAGATTTGAGTCCCTTTGACCTGAATATTCAAGGTTATGATAGGACTGAGCTGACACAGGTTGGAAAAATTCTCCTGAATACCCAGTTCGGTGGCTTAGTTTCCAGCATTGAGTTCATGGTTATCTCACAGGACACTATTTGCAATGCATTGATGGGTGGACCATGGCTCCACCTTCCTGTGGAATTCCCTTCCTCATATCACCAATGCCTTAATCACTCCCTTAGTGGTCAAGTAGGTGTACTCCAAGGTGATGTGTCTTCCTTTTCTTATTTTGAAGCCTACTACTTAGATGACAACTATTATAAGAGTACAGACAAGCAGATTCAAGCCAATGGAGTTGAGCACACCACTACTGTGGCCGACCCATGGACAGACTTGGATGATTCCTTAATTCTCCCAATCCACCGATTGGAGGTCACAACCCCAGACCAATGGAACTTCTTCTTTGTTTCTGGAAGTTGTGAAAATAACATTTCCAATTATAAGAACCATTGGAATATTACTTCATTATCTTATAAGAATCAATCCGAGGTGATTCTAGAGCCCCTTACCCCTATAAGGTATTGGGATGTGCACCCCATGGAAACAGAAATACATCATACTTTCATATTCCACCGGGCTGGATTAAAATGATTCAAGCCGACGTGCCACTACTGATTTGATATCATTACACATGGCCCCTTGGGTCAAATACCTGATGGGATCAGATCAACAGATTTTGTCACCATGGTTTCAGCAGTGTAGGAGCCCTTCAATGAATATTCCATTGCCTCTTAGGCCAGCACTAGCATTCTGTCAGGGTTATCCAACTCAAAAGAATTTCCCCTTGCTTATGATCCTCCCATCATGGATAGTGAAGAGGGTTTAGAGGAATCCCCTCCCAAATTTGAATAAGGTTCCTCCACTAACATTGTTGAGTTAGTTTAGGTGAACCTCGGTTCTGAGATAGATCTAAGGTCGACACTAATCAGTGCGGCTATGCCTATGGAAGAGAAAAATAAGTATGTGTATTTCCTGAAGTAGCATCGAGATGTATTTAATTAGAGCTATAGAAAGATGTTGGGACTAGATCCTCAGGTCTTCTTCCACTACCTTGGCCTCCCAACAAACCATCATGGGTTTAAATAGCCCCTCATAAAGATGCACCCCTATCATGGTGCAATGGTCGAGGCCGAGGTTGATAAGCTCATTAAAGCCAGTTTTTTCAAGTAAGTCCAGTACCCGAGATGGTTATCCAACATTATTCCCATCACAAAGAAGAACAGATATATCATATTCTGCATTAACTTACAAGATCTCAACCGTCACTATCCAAAGAATGATTTTCCCCTTCTTGTAATAGAACTATTGATTGAATCCACTATTGGGTTCCAGGATCTCTCCTTTATGGATGGGTATTCCAGATATAATCAAATACGAATGGCCCCTGAGGATGAAGAGTCTACTACCTTTAGGGACCCACAAGGTACTTTCTACTACCAAGTAATGCCTTTCGGTCTAAAGAATATAGGATCCATCTATCAGCATGTCATGCACCACATATTCAAATCGATCCTTTGAACATTGGTGGAATTCTACATGGATGATCTGATGGTTAAATCCTATCAGTGTTAGGACCATCTTAGGGATCTTGAGAGAAGTGTTTAGCTTACTCTGTTCCCGCCATCTAAAGATGAACCCCTTGAAGTGTGCATTCGGGGTTACCTTTGGAAATTTCCTCATCTTCTTTGTCAGGTATAGAGGAATCAAGTTCAATCTAGAGAAGATCAAGGCTATCATCCAGATGCCTCCTCCGAGAAACCTCTGAGAGATCTGAGGATTTCAAGGCCATTTAGCCTATATACACTGATTCGTCACGAATCTACCAGACAAGTTTAAGACCTTTTCTTGACTCATGAAGAAAGGTTTTAACTACCAGTGGGATGAAGAGTTTCAAACCACCTTTTAGGAGATCAAGCAGTACCTTCTACTGCTTCTGGTTCTAATGTCGCCCATTTATGGAAAGTCTTTGGTCCTCTATGTGACTTCCCTGGAATGATCTATCGGTGCCCTTCTTGGCCATAAGAACAATGAGGGGATAGAGAATAGCTTATACTATATCATCCACTTACTCTTTGATACAGAGACTAGATATTACTCTATCGAGAAGAGTTTCCTTGCACTAGTATTAGTAGTGAAAAAGTTTCGACATTAATAGAAGCGCCATGAGATACAGCTAGTGTCCCATGTGGATCTGCTGAAGTGAATTCTAAACTGCCCTATGTTCACAGGATTTCTATCTCGATGGGCAGTGATTATTTAGTAGTTTGAAATCAGGTTCATTGCATAAAAAGTTGTCAAAGGTTAGGCATTGGCTGAATTTCTTGCTACCCATCCAACACCCGCAGAGAAGTCTCTAGATTATGATTTCCCAGATGAGGCAATCCTCTTGGTGGATCAAGTTCTTCCCTGTTGGAAGATGCACTTCAATGGTTCTTCTCGAATCCCTTCCAAAAGGAGACTCAATGATCCTAGACTTAATAGAGTGGACCTAGGTATCGTATTCACCAGACCTACACAGGATATCTTTCCCTATTCATTCCTGTTGTCAGAAGGCTGCACCAACAATGAGTCCGAGTATCAAGCCCTCATTACTGATATCAAACTGACCCTTGAGATTTATGTTCACCACCTGAATGTGAAAGGGGACTCTAAATTGGTCATCAAATATGTCAACGGTGACTATATTGTCAGGAATCCAGATCTCATACCCTTTCTAGAGCGCACTCTCCAGCTGATGGACCAGTTCGCTTCTCGTACAGAAGTTACTCATGTTTCTTAGTCACAGAACGGTTGATCTGATGCCTTGGATATCCTTGCCTCATATCTTGCAGATACTCCCCAGGATAACTTGATTATACATGTGACACAACGAAGATTCATCTCTTCTGTCACTCACGATGATAATGATAACAAGCAGGTAAGACACCTTACCACCAATTCCTCCACATTGGGACCTCTATGGCCCCTTTCCAAAGTACTATAAGGGACCCCTGGTTAGATAACCCCCTTTATTGAGTATATCCATCACAGTAATCTCCCAAAAGATAGAACCAAATGTGAACTAATTCGTTGATGCAAAGTGCAGTTCACCCTCCAGAGTGGTCCCAACCTCGAGAAGATCCTTTACAAATGTGGGTTTGATGGGTTTCTTCTTCACTGAATTCAAGGATATGAGATTCCGTAGATTATACAAGAAGTTCATGCCAATTCTTGTGGAGCTCATTGGAAAGGGTCGAAGCTCTCTCATTAGATTTGAATATTTGGCTACTTTTGGCCCACCATGGTCCATGACTGCATCTTTTTTTCTAAGAGGTTCCATACATGCCAGATCCATGCTAATTTTTTCATCGACCACCAGTGACTCTTCATACTAACAAGTACTCTTGTAACTTTTTTGTCTGGGGTCTTGATTTCATGGGACCATATCTACTAGAAATAGCTCGCTAGTGTAGATTCATCCTGACCACTATGGATTTATTTTCCAAGTGGATAGAGGCCACTCCACTGAAGTAATTAAATGCCCACGCAATCATTGACTTCGTGAGCTCTAATATCATCCACCAATTTGGAGTCCCTCACGCCATTCTCACCAATAACGGCACAATATTCTGGGCATCTGAGATGAATAAATTTTACACTAAGTAAAATAATCGTTCTAATCATTCCTCTCTCTATCATGCACAAGAAAATGGGTAGATCGAGGTGTTCAAAAAAACCCTCTCTAACATTTTACATAAGATGGTTGTTCAGAACAAGAAGAGTTGGCCAGAAAAGCTCTTCAATACTCTATGGGATTACCAAACAACGAATCATAATTCCACCCTGGGGCCTCCATATTCCCTAGTGTACGGAACAAAGGTAGTACTACCCATTGAGATTCAGTTACCATCACTATGAATAGCCATTTATGATCATCAGATGTTAGACAGAGTAGCAGAAGTTTTTTTGGCTGAACTAGAAGCTCTCGATGAAAATAGGTTTTATGCCTTGCATAATCTGGAGAGGCATTAGAATAAGATAGCTAGAGATTTCAATAATAAATTTCATCTTTGTTCTTTCCTTCAAGGTGACATAGTATTGTCCTTGAGAACACCAATGATACCTGACAGTAAGCCACCAAAGCTAGAGACCAAATGGGAGGGACCTCATACCATTCACAAGGTTTACCCCAATGGTTCATACTCCCTGGTCACTATGGATGGCAAGTGCATTACTCCTCCCACCAATTCCAAGATCCTCAAGAAGTACTTCACATGAGTAGTCTCAATCATCTTACAAGATGTTAAACTATATATGGTCTGAGAACTATGACCTTAAACTATGATCTCTTTCATCCTTACCACAAGATGTTAAACAGCATGGATGCTATTAAGCTTCACATGTCCCTTCATTTGGGTCTTCATCATATTTCACATCCAAAAGGACCCCATAGTGGCTGGGTTTTATGCCACCTTGGCTCACCAACCGTTCTGGTCCAAGTACAGGAAGATCTTGAATGACATTTGAGATAGGTCTCGTGTTGCAAATATGGGCAGCAATTGGCCCTCACTCATTTGTTCTCATCCTAGATAATGATACAGATATTGTGTTACAAACATGGTCAGTGGTTATCCTCTACTATTATCTCTATCCCCATATTCTCCCAAATATCAAGAGCAATAATTCACCTTTTCCTGCCCTTCTGTCCCACGCACACGACATTAAAATGGGAATCTATGGTTCGATCTCTATGACCTAAAACTAAGATCTTTTACATCCTTATCGCATGACGTTAAACTGAACGACATTTCAAGAATTTTTTATGGCTTGATTCCCATCCTTATGAGATATGTAGTGACACCTAAACCTTTTTTCTATGGCCCAGCCTCAGGTCTATCAACCTTTACAACCTCTTATCCAAAGTTCTCTCTTGGGATTGTGTAGTGTGGTGTGAACTTCTTTGGTCCACATTCATATTGGGTTTACTTTTCCACATTGCACACGTCCCTTTGAGACACCCTTTCCACACGTCCTTACCACATGACGTTAAGCTTCACGGCATTTAAAGAACTACATATAGCTGGATTCCTACCCTTGTAGGATACGTTGGAATGCCCAAAAATTTTCTCTTCAGTTCCAAATCAACAAATCTTTCAATCCCCTTAGTTTACCCATCTGTTTTTAGTTCTCTTAGAGGGACACATACGGTTTGGTGTGTACTTATTTCTTCCTCATTCACATTGGGTATAAAACAACCACACCATGTGCCCCACCCTCTAGAACATCTTCCATTCCTCCATATTCTTACCATATGATGTTAAACTACAAGGAATTATAGAACTACGTGTGGATTGATTCTCATCCTTGTAGGATACGTAGGAATTCCCAAACATTTTGTCTTTGGGTCCAGCCCCAAGTTCCCCATTCTCGGTCTCATGGACTGAAATTTCTTTTGGAAGAATGTGGTGAAGTGTAGACTTCTAGGGTCCCTATTCACATTAGGTTTACAATAGCTTCACCATGTGCCTTACCTCCTCTTCACCTTCATCCTTAGTGCATAATGTTAAACTGCATGGCTCTCCAGAAATATGTGAGGATTGATTCTCATCATTATGGGAAACGTAGGAATGCCCAAAAATTTTGTTCCCAGGTCCATCCCAGGCTCCACAGATTATCTATTTCATTAAGCCCCTCGTCTATGATTCTTATGGTATTATTTTTGGAAAAAATCCCTCAAGGTATCATTGAAGCATTTTTGAGGTGATTGTGTTTGTTGAAAATGTGGGCATCCGTGTTGTGTTTGTTGATAATGCAAAACATGACGAACAAATTTGTTGAAAAAGGGGACTTAATGGTGGAATGTCGAGTTCAAGGGATGTGGTTAACGATCCATGATTGATTAAAGAATGTTGACAAAGTAATGTTTGATCTAGAGGCAGTTCAAAAAGAGCAGATACAAGGTGGCACCATTTTCCAGTGTTTGCCAAATTTCTGGGCCTCAAAATTGACAAATGGAGAAAAGTGTTTTTGGAAAAGGGACATGCGCGCCGGTGTCTTGGAGTCTTAGAAACTTGAGCACAATTTTTTTCAAGATCAGAGCATCAAAATATCGCAAAAGAAAAAAGGTGCGTTCAATTTTTGGGTTTGGTCGCGCAAGTGACTTGCGCGGCAGAGACTAGGGCGGCTAGACCTGCATGCCGAGAGGAAACTTGCACGCCATCGCGTAGGGTGTCCAAATTTTTATAAATAGATGTTGACCCCTCCTCATTTAGATTGAGTTCAACACTTAGAGAAATTCAGAGCTCTCGTCACGCAGCTGTAGTGGTCGCGCAAGTGGTTGTGTGGTCGTGCAAGTATAAAGATATTCAGAAGTTGCGCGCCAGTTGATAGTTATGTGTCCAAAGTGGTTTGGGTGAGAAAGGTTGTGAGTTTCACAAGTTTAGAGTTAAAGAAGGGGGCGTTGTGCAAGTGTTTTAGTGACACTTGCGCACCATGTTTTGAAGAAGCGCGACAGTTGGTGGTTGCGAGCCAAAATTGGTTTGGGCGTAAAAGGGTGTGAGTCACACAAGTTTGGAGTTGAAGAAGGGAGTGTCGCGTAAGTGGTTGAGGTGAACTTGCATGCCGGTTTGAACTTGCATGTCGGGACTTGCGCACCAGATTAGAGAAGGCTGCTAGGTATGGTTGAAGCACGATAGTCATTTTAGGGTTGCGTGAAAGCTGTAAGATTGCCTGATACCTTCAGTGCAAAGTGAGATTCATCTACAGGTGAAAGTTGGACTTCAATAGAGCATCTACATACAACAGAGGATGCATTCATTAGTGATAATGAAGAGACCTACAGGTCTATAAACTATGATTGGATCCTTTCTAGATCAGTGAGAAAAGGAAGAGGAAGAAGGTGATCATTTCCGCTGGTAGTGAGCCAGAGAGAAAGAAACAGGGAGTGACCCTTGGGAAAGCAGTGAGATGACCCTAAACATTGTAAAGGCAGTGATCCTGGGATTAGAAGTGACATATCCTAAACTTTGTAAACAGAAGTGCGGTTTTAGTGGATTTGGTACATCAGAACATCATCGGTGTATGCTCCTCGGACGTAGCCCAGTGAGGGTGAACCAAGTAAAAATCATTGTGTCTTGTTCATGCTTTAATTTTTGTTTATACTTTGCTGCAGGAAAGAGAAAGAAGAGATTCTTTCTTAACAGCAATACAAGATCAATAGGGGAAGTTTTTTTAATTTGTCATACCCTGATTCACCCCCCTCTCAGGGTATCTAACCTAGTGGACCTAACAAATTACGTGGTGAGGCATGTGGACTTCTTTGGTCCTCATTCATGTTGGGTTTACAATAGTTGCACCATGTAATCACCCCTATGATATTTCCCCTTTCACATTCATACTTACTGTATGAATTTAAACTTCATGGATTTCCAAATCTCTGTGTGTCTTGATTCCCATATTTATGGGATACGTAGGAATTCTCAGACATTTTGTTCTTGGGTCTAGCCCTAGGTTCATCAACCCATTTTCCCTTTTCCTCCATTCATCTCCTCAAGTCGTCCATTCTTGTATGGACTTCTCAACCTCTATTATGCCTCATCAACGTGATCAGATGCATTGTGGTTTAGGACTTAGAGTGATGGTTTCTGCATGGACATGCTTTCATCAATTTCCATGCTTTACATGCCCCTTTATTTGGGTTCCTATCACCTTTCACATCTGAAGGACCCCTGAACGGTATGGATTCTTGTCCTTAAGGCTCGCCTACTATTTTGGTACAACATCTTGGAGGATTTTGAATGACATTTTGAGATAGGTTCCATGTTTCAAATACAGTCAGCGACCGACCCTCAAGTGTTAGTTCCTATTTCAGGCTACACGATATGGATGTTTTGATTCGAATATGGTCAACAGATATCCTATATCATTATTCTAACCACATTATTCCCTAAATATATGTCTTTTTATTCACATACCATTCCATCTCATCATTCTCAGATAGAACTTTGACACCCTCGGTGTTATCCCTCCATGCACCTTTATGTGCTAGGAGGACAAACAAGTGTTATGGGGTCACCCTTGACTCCACACCTTTGTCTCCTACCGTGTTCTTCCATGCATTGTAAATATCTTATCTACCCTTTTTCCTACACCTATCATGGATCATATAGTCCTAGGGATTTGGGTAAGGTTGGTGCCTTCATAGAAGATCCACAATTCCTTTTGGTCTGAACTCTTTGACCTTAAACTAGGATCTTTGGTCCCCTAGTCTAGGCATCATGACTTTAAACTATGTGTGTTCATTTGGAAATTTGTAATCAATTGCAGACTACCTTGTCCCCATTCACGTTGGGTTTCTTTATGGCACTGTGTCACATATTTTCACTTTTATAATCTTCCCCTTTTGGTCTGAGCTCTATGACCATAAACTAAGATCTTTTATGTCCTTGTCATATGAAGTTAAACTACACCTTCTACATCCAATCTATGTGATGATAACATCCCAACCATATAATTTCTTCATTCAAGAAGATGTTTCCCCTTTGGTATTGGCCATATTCTATACCGTACTCAAGAATTATGTGTGGCTTGATTCTCATTCTTATGGGATTTATAGTGATGCCTAGACTCTTCATCTATGGTCCAGTCGCAACCCCTTTCTTCTTTATATCCTCTTGGACCTATCCCCTTTTAGGGACGTGTGATGTGGTATGTGGATACTTTTTTTCCCATTCGCATTGGGTTATATACCACTCCACATGAGTTCCCCTCATCCTTAGTTTCATGACGTAAAACTGCAAAGTATTCTAGGTCCTCGTCGAAGAACTCCCATCTGAACATAGGTTTGATCTTGTTTCAGACTGATATTCCATTCAATGTGTTTTCCTCATGGTGGAATAGTTTCAAGAGTGCTGGAAACCCTTCGAGCAACCCATCACTCCATATTGCCCATTATTTGGATCCTCATTCTCTTTCACGTCTAAGGGAACCCCCTAAGTGTTTGGTCTCATTCCATTTTGGCTCACCTACCATCCTGATCCAACATCCCATAAGGAATTAGACAACATTTCGAGTTAGGACTCATGTTTTCGAATACGTTCAGCGGTTGTCCCTCATTTTTATATCCCCATTCCAGGATAATGTGATATAGATGTTGTGTTTCAAATATGGTCAACATTTACCCTCTATCGTCATGCCACCCTTATTTTGTTCCAAAATTTCGGCATTGTGATTCACAATCCTCATTTCCACTTGTTAGGATTGACTCTAACACCCTTGGAATTACCCCGTTCGTGCATTAGATCATGGTGGGAAAGGCAATTTGGTTGTTCCGGGAACCCTAACCTCTGTTTGTGGTCTCTCCATCAACCTGAATATTTTGGTCACTCAGTCGACAATGGAAGACCCTCAAATATTTGATGAATAGCTGGCACTCTCATACAAAAAGTGGAGGATTATGTGGTCATACCCTATTTCTCACGCCGGGTATGACCCATGTGAGCTTAGGTATTGATCGCTAGATACATCATAATTATGATAGAGATGCAGAAAATGAATATATAGTAATTAGTGATAATAAGAAATTAGTAAGTCCGTGCACGTATTTCAGGATAAGTAAATAAGGGAGAAAATATGTTTCAGACGTTTGGCCAAAACACAGCCCTTACGGATCATCCCATTCAATGGACTGCTCCTATATTTCCACTTTATGTCATGTGGCCTCTAGGATTGTCTCCTCCTCCCTGAGCTCCCTTTCTTCATCAACAGTTGTGGATTAGAGCTTATTGGATCTGACCTGTATTCACTCTCGTTCATCTTAAAGTTCAATCATTTGATGGCTTTCCTGCATTACTTTCTCCTAGGAATCCACCATATGGGCCTTCAATTGTTCAATGAGCTCATATTGTCTTGCGATAAATGTTTCTCTTTTGTTTTCCTGCACTTTAAGGTTTCAGAGTTCCTACTCAGCCCCAATAAGCTTCTGAACATTATCTGATTCCTTTCAACACTAGGAAATATCGGAGTGTGGGATACTCTCTCTTATCTTCTCATCCATATAATCACGGATTATTATATGAAGACAGTGATCACCCACCCCTCTGGTGCAGAGAAAGCATAGCCATGTGCGAAGTGAACCCATATGACTCAACCATTATTCTTATGATTGACTGAGGAAGCATTTTATGCCCTTCCATGCCTTGAATCATGTCATATGACTCTCCTTGATTGTGTAAGGATCATATTCGTACATATCCTCAAGATCAGAAGGCTTGTACTTAGGAAAAATAGCTAGGATTCCAGTGGTAGGGTCCTCTTATGGTACTTTTTATTCTTCAGAAACCTCACCCCCACCAACCTGGAGATCTACACTAGTAGTAGCATCACCTATGATTATAGATTCATGATCACTAGGTGCTAGGGGGCTAATTTGAATTATTGATTCTGCATGAACTAGTGCAATCACTGGTAGAGATCCAGCAGATGTTTCGAACTTGATAGTTTTTTTAGCCTCCAGGCTTACGATCACTGCATTGGGTACTGATATCTTGTTCATCCAAGATCCATAATAAAATATGTTAGCCTAAAAAGGTTGAAACCTACAAGATCCAAGCACAGTGGTGTCCAGTGCCTCAGTCACGTTAGGAGTTGCCACCACAGGAGATACCTCGGTGTTTGTTAATTCAATTATTGGTGTTGGATCCTTATGAACAAAGAGAATAGATTGAGGCTCTAAGGTTTCCATTTCATCCCCTCATGCTGGCTTGTTTCTGACCACTTCAATCATGGTTGGTCCTTCGACCACTTCAACCATGGTTGGTCCTCCACCCTGCTCAATTCCAGATGCAGATTCATGAGGATGTCCTTCCACATCCATGGGTACATTTTTATCCCCTACAGGGGGAGCTTCCTAGCTATCATCATCGACGTGTTCCTGAATATTGGAAATTTTTGGTCAGTGGATTAAAATTATGAAAAGAGAAATACCATTAGAGATAAGAGTTGAGACTCACCTTGAGTTGTTGGGAAAATTCCACGTCAGAGCCTACGATTTTGGTACTCTCACATGGGCTTCCCTCCCAGACAAATGTTTCCTAAAGTATCTCACCTCTATGACATTCACCCCCAACCTCTTATTCTCCCTATTCCTCTTATTCCTCTTCCTATTCTTCCTCCCCTTCTTCTTCTTCCTCCTCATCATTGTCATCCTCAAACGTTAGCATTTATGGGTTGTACTCCTGGCCAAGCATCACTTTCACTAGGAGATGCAGTTCTTCATACTTCCCCTATTGGCATGAATAAATATCCATGGTTGTCAAGTACGCATGTCGGTGATGAAAGTTTTCCCTCTTTGCTATCTGAATGCACCCTATGTATGGTAGGTCAAGCCCAGTGTGCACTAGTCTTCGCCACATCTATTCAATGGATATAGATTATCGTAGCATCCTCCAGGAAGACCATAAATATGGAAAAATGGTGTCTATGGTCAGATTTATAAGATTTATTAGTTTATTACTAGGGAGTTCCCTATAAAGCCAATGAGGCCTCCCATGGGACCACCTCTCTTCAGAAGGCAGAGGCACATTCTCACCTTGCAACGCTCCTACCGACGAAGTTCCAGCCCGCGTCATTTAAACTACCTAGATTATTCCTAGTCTCACCTCTATAGAATTACCTCATCTACTTCCTCATTTTCTAGACTCTATGTTGTCCTCCTTGATTTTCTAAATGCATTTCCATAGAATTTCTTCCGGATGCGCTGTTATCCAATGGTCGGTATACTCCGTTGGTAGGATGACATTAACATCAGTAGGGGGAAAGGTGATGACTTCACCAAAACTTGTAGTCATGAACATGAGCCACAGTTGGAAAAGGATGCAAGGATTCTACTCTTCCCAAACACTTGTATACTCTTTCTTTAGCATTCGCTACATGCACCCAAATTTCCTGGAAAACCTTGTCGGTGCATAGGATTCACAAAAGATTTTTCCATTGATCCAGGATACCCGAACACCTCCCTTGATGCTTTGAAAGTATTCCATATAGTCTAATGGCCCTTGCTCGTTATCTACCATCTGGATATCATGGGTCTAAAATGGATTAAAGTCAAAGTTTTCATGGTTTCCAATCTTGATTTTGATCCCTTCCTCTTTAATCATCAACAAGAAAATTCCAGAAATATTTAGTAGGGATGGTTGCAGATTGTCACCTCGAGGAAGGATGGAATTCGAGAATTCATACCCACCACAATGAGCTAAAACCCAGCCATCAATAATCTCAAATGGTCCGAATATTATCCTAGGTGTACTTCCTCTTAAAATGCACCCTAGAATGCTATATAGCCTGGCCAATACAGGCACTCCCAGATTGACCTTGTTCTTGGCTTCCATGATTCCATACAATACCAACATCCCTAGACAGACTCCCATCCTCATGTACCTTAATGTAAGAATCCACCAACTTAGAAGTGTGGCAAGGAACCCAACATATCGCACATTCAAGTCCCAGATTTCATTTAGTTGGATGCCCTAGGATTGGTACTTTCCTGCTTCCAAAACTATCTAGTATGATCCTACTTTCCCCCTCTATGACATGTTCGGGCACTACTTCCCTCAGCGTAGAATTTTCACTACCTTTTCCTATCATAGAAATAGGCTGAACCACCCCGTATATGCTATATACTTTAAGATTTACTTGATTTTCAGCTTCTCCTTGGCCAGATCCAACAAATATCGTGTCAGAATAGGGGTGCACATCCTATCCCCCCCAAACCTTCTCTGTTGGAAGGAACTCATCGTACTAGTACCCTTACAGAGGAATAAACCTAATGTAATGGATGTCCTAAACACTTATGTAGACCTCCCCATGGTGGAGATGACAAGTATTTGTGTCATGGGACCACCTACTGAATATCTTTGGTACTAGATCCTACTTACATTAGAAATGGAACTGTGATGTCCACACAGATTCAAACTACCTGATAGACCACAGATCCACCCTAAAATCCTTGAATGTCTAGAATACCTAGTACTCCCATTCCCATTAACTTGTAAAGTTTCCCCCAAACCTGAATTCTCATTCCTGCCAATCTTTGGTCTCATCAGTAATGCTACTTCTGAAGATGCTCTCATAGTGAGCTGGAGATTCCTCAGGATCCAGAACACTCCCCACAGTAGTCATGGTCTTTGGATTTAGGATGTAAATATCGATGTTCTATGTATCCTAGTCAGGGTGTCCATTTCTTGTGATGTTGTACTATGGAAGGCTATCTTCGCGTGTTACCCATGACTGTGGTGTGTCATTCTCGAAGCCTGGAATCATCACTTCTTCCAGAATACTGAAGTTCCATATCAGTAAATTGTCACTCAGAACATAATCCTTTTGAGATTGCATAATCATACCAAAAATCATCTAATTTTTAAACAAGAATCTTCATTCATGAAGAATATGATGGTTTGTGATTATCTAGGTCATTCATGCAGTATCAGTAGCTTCCCTCTCAGCGTTGGTCTATTGAGAATCCATTTCTGTTTGACCTCAAAACTGACAAAGGGGTTTTCATGAAAGAATGGGTTTTCGGTGTATAATAATGATATATGCACACAAGATGAGTGTTAGCTATGGAAAATACAGCCAAGTTAGGAGTACATGATATTTAGAAGGAGTGAGAAAGAATCTGTGACTGCGTGCAAGGAACCAACCAAATTCAGGATCTTTCACGCAGAAAGGAGGATCTTTCACGCGCGAGAGAAAAGTCGCATATCCCACAAGATAGTAAAGGTATGGAGCCTCCCCCCACATATATATAGGTTCATACCTGAACTTTAGTATGCACGGAAGTGGTTTATGTTCTAAATTGGAATTTTTGTGTGCACCGACCGTCAGACACTCTATTCTTTGGTGTTTCCCACAGAATTCAACCTTCAGTTCCCCTTTCATCTCAGATTCCTAGGGGGATTATTTGGTGCAGAATTTCAGTTAAGTCCATGAATGGGCATTTTTTAGAAAAATAAAGGCATATATTAAATCAACAAACAATCCCAAGACACCCAAGGGAGGTGTGTGAAAGATCTGAGGTTGACGTTCAATATTTGAAACCGCACGCAAGATATTCCATGCCCAATGCAATGTCAAATGGATTCTTCCGCATCAAACTTATGAAAAATACCCAAGTCTTAAGTGCTACAGATAATCGGTTAGCATGCAAGAAGAGGTTCCATGTTCCAGATCTTCTATGCCCAATGCGATATCAAATTCCAAAATTACGGAAGATGAAACGTCTCTCTCGTGCACGAAAGGTGACCCCTTCCATGACTGCATGAAATACATGGCCACAAGGTACTAAATCTTGTGAAATAGGTATCCTAGGGTTCCTCCTTTGGGTGGGACCAATAGGTCCTGATCCTCACCCATTTCTTTTTTTTTCTCAAAAGAAACTGTGAGCAAACAATCCTTCTTGTGCGTAATATTTTCCTTTGAGTAGTGCCTCTTTCACCCAACCCCATATTTTTGTGTGCAACCCCTCATATTGTGCATAAGCTCTCAATATTATGTTCACCCATTCCTATGTTCTCCATGTGTCCTCCTTACTGCAAGGAACCATGTCTGATCCCCTCTCACATGCAACACCCCTATCCTGCACTCACTTTCTCTGTGTGGCCCTCTAGGCTTGTGAGTAGTGATTTCTTAGTCCCTCGAGGGGTGATCCATGTTGTGTTTCCATACCTAATTATTTTTTGAATAGGTATGCTAATGGTTATTTCTTCTTCACATAGCCATGCTAACATGGACCCTCCAATGGATCACTCCACAACCTCGTTGACACACATCATTGTTGGTGCCTTCCCATCACCAAGGGTTAAATTGTGCCATTTATGTAAGTCCTAGGGGTAAGGAGTGAATCCTCATCGTTTGAGCTATAGGGCATTAAACTGCAAAGCATCCATGTCCTCAAAACACAAAGATAAACTATGATCACTACACAAGTGAGAAGTCATGAGAAGATCGTGAAGGGGATGGGCACCAGCGCCCTCTCACTCCCTCTATCCCTCTATGCTTTGTCACTATGTGCATCCTGGGAAACCCTTGTGTGAGCCTCGACACTTCTTGATAGGGTGCTCTATGTATGGTGTTCATATCCTTGTTGTACATATGTACCCCTACTCCGGATTCCCTCCTAGATTAAGTCCCAATCTTCCTTTCCTTGGGTCGCTAGCCATGTATAAGCCACACACCATTCCTCATGGACCCACCTCTCATGACACGATCGTCAGGTCCCCTGCTACCTCTTGTTTCTCACACCGATTATGGCTCACATGAGCTTAGAGTAAGCATTGACCATGACATCCTATTTGGGCCACCTTAGTGTGTAAGCACCACTCCCCCCATTACCAAACTATATGGAATTTGATCTTTCCCCTTTTTAGGTGAGGTATGTAGGAATCCTCCCTAAGGTTCAGGCCCATCACTCATCGGTCTCGACCACTTCATGTCAGTTCACCCCTCATCCCATATGATGTTAAAATGTATTCCCCTTTTGTCTCTCATGATATTAAATTGTATGCTCTTTTTGTCTAGCATTAAATTAAACTGTATTCTCTCAAACTATGTGAGTTTTTATCTCTACATCCTAGATAGGATACGTAGGAAACCTCCCTAAGGTTCAACCCCCAAACACTGATAAACTTTAGCATCCCATTTTTTGGGACCCACATCCTTGGTCTGCCCCCTTAGAGGTATCAAAACAATTCCCAGGTAGTTAACCATGTGTAATCCCCCCACTCAATCCATACTCATCCAACCAAGATTTCCCCTCTTACGATTGGCATCTAACCATGCATAAGCACCATCATGTCTCCGGGTTTATGTCCTTTATGTACACCCTAATTCTATACCACATTCTTGAACTATGTGGAATTTTATTCCCTATTATGGGGATACGTAGGAGTCCTCCCTAAGGATCAATCTCATCATCCATGTCTTATCCTGGTCTCCCCCTCGAGCCATTGTGTTTTGGGAAGATCATGCCCTAACTTGGGGGTTCTACTTCCTTCAGGTCTGATCCATGCGTACATTCACATAAGCCACCTCCTTCGGTGGCTCATCACCTAATCCCAGAACTATGTAGATTTTGATTCCATGTTATAGGGATATGTAAAAAACCTCTCTGAGATTCAATCCCAATACCGTCACCTTCATGAAGGTTCTTAGTTCCATCCCCATTCACTCAATCCTTCGACACTCCATCCAAATCCATAATGATTTTTACCCAGGCCTACACATCCCAGTAAAATCATTCCATCCATATAGGATGCTCACCATGTGTAACCCCTGCAAATATTTGGGTAGATGTCCTTTGTGTACACCTCAATTCCAGGCCCCGCCCATTCAAACTACATGGGTTTTGATCTATGTCTTCTACAAAGGGTATGTGGGAAGCATCTTCGAGTTTCAATCCTATCCAATGGTAAACCTTGGTTTCCCCTATGTGTGGACCCATCCTCCTGTCTGGTCCTCCCTTTGTGGCATCCAAATCAGTCTTCATGGTGAAAAGAATTTCCTATTTCAGACATCTCATCCAGGGTCTGTCTATATTGGGCATTATGATCCATCCATCTGGTAAACATTCTAGGTGCCCCCTCCTAGGGATGTGCCCATCTGATCCAATCTCATCAGTGTTCCGATTAGTTCTATATATCTCTTCTAGATGTTAAAATATCAGAATACCCCATGTTAAACACGGGAATCTGAGGAAAACCTTGGATACATGCGTCCGGCATACGATTCCATGCATTCGATGTGGGATGCCTTGGGCTTTTGTGTCCTTGATAATCCCTATCATAAGGGAAAATCAAGATGTACCAGTGTTTCAGTGTCCAGACATGCCAGTGATTCCAAACGTGACTACTCTCCTAACCGAAGGTTTCTTACCTAACTTGACCCTTGGAATGTCTTGACAAAAGCAACGTAATCAACCGGTGTCCACAGTGATATGGCACCAGGAATATTTTCATGAACAACATCTTAATATTTAAGGGAAACCCAAACAAGGTAATGAATTCTGAGGAGGAATCCACTGAAGGAGAGACCGATATCCCATTATCTTGTTTCGATCAAGGAGTAAATATCTCTAAAGAAGTGATGAATGTCACCTGCCTTTGAAAAGTGGGAATGCAGGGAAACAATCAGAATGTCCTCCCAAACGATACACGCCCTGGAGGAAAGCATCAGAAATAGGGATAAATAATAAATTTACAATGAAATGAATGGAGAAATAATGGTCATGAAAATTTCTCATTATCACTTAGATACCACTTCCATTTAGGAATTTATTATATATTGAAACCAAATAAGTAGTGGTGAGTTTTAGTGATATTCTAAAAAAAATATAATTATAATTAAAAAAATTAAAAAATCAATATAGGGACACCTGGTACTCAGTGACCCATGAGATCCTTAGTGGGTATCCACTGGACTTTTTATGGACTAACCTAGGATTTTTACCTCATTTAATATCTCATTGAGTGACTGATGATCCCCTATCAGGTACTTAGTGTCATCTATAACAATTTTTTACATGATCTACCTTATCCATCCTTTACCCAAACCCCAGAACAACAACTAAAACATTAAAACTTATATAAAACCATCCTTAAGTAATTCCTTTTGTTTCAAAAATTGAAACTTAACCACAAATCTCAAAATACCTTTAAATTTAACTCTAATCAAGCCTAGTTTTCTATAATTACAATAATAAATATAAATATGGGTTGTTGTAAATATAACTCTCATTATCTCTAAAACTATAATTTTTTTGAAAATTGTTTTATTTTAAAAAAAAATTATCTTTAAAAAATATAATTATCATTAGAAATATATTTTTACAAAGATAATATTCCCATGGAAATTTAGCACATCGTTAGGTTAATTTTTTGTATAATGGAATACAATTTTAAACTATGGGAAAACTACCTTCATCCCACCACACTAAATTATTATGATTCATTTAAGAACTAATATTCCAAAAAATTTGGAAATGTAATTCCATTCCCTCGGAAAATAAAATCCTATAAAATTTCCAATATGAAAATGGTAGGTGAAGAATTTGAGTAAAAATATATCTTTTAAAGAAACATGATTCTTCATAACTAAAAATTTACTTTAATGATAGAAATATGAAAGGTGAGAAAAAGTAATAAATATATAATAAAAATATAAAAATATGGCCTCTATCATTTTCATTTTATTTTCATGTCTGTTAAATTTGAAATTGATTAAAAATGAAAGTTCTATATTCATTATAAACAATCAGAATGCATAGTTTTTTAATGTAATAAGACTTAGAAAACAAACTCATGGGTTATATTTGGAGGTTCAATTGAATAATTTTACTAAAAATTCAGAAATATGAAATAAAATTTATATAATAGAGTAAAAATTAAAAAAATACTTATATAAAAAATTTATTTAGAAAAAATTTGTTGCTAATAAATTCCATCATAAAGAGGATAAATTTTTTAAAAATTCTCTTCACTTTACAAGTTAAAAAATCATGTTCATTATAGTTTCAAAGATTGAAATGTTGGTGAAGGTGGAGACGGGAGTAATAAATAGATTAAATGACGGTGAAAATTAATTCCTTGGGGTATTGGTGGGTTTAATTTTTTAGGTAGTTGACATTTATCAGAGTTATATGTGAAATAATTGATTAAAAGGTTAGGGTGGTTCATGTGAGAATTTATAATTTTAAATTCACTACATGACATGTATTTATTGTAACGCCCTGAGTTTTAAAAAAATAATAAGTTTAAATAAAGTATAATTTAAAATGAATAATGTTATAAATAAACTATAAAAGAAGGCATTTTCTAAAGGAAATTTTATGAATACTTTGATTTATAAAAAAAATGTCATGTTTTTAAGTATGCGACGACGTCAAATATATTTTCAAAGACGTTATTCTAATAAATGAAATAATAATGTTTTATTATAAATAATATTTTGAATTAATCTATGTTATATATATATTTATTTATTTATTTACATAGATAAAATATTAAAACAAGATTAATAAAAATTTAGTGTTCAAAAAGATTTACTAACATGCAATGAATTTGTTAAGATCATTATTTCTTTTTAAACTAAAATAAATATTATATTAAAGTATGAATTTTAATAAAAGTTGTTTTAATGAAATAATTTTTGGTTCATAAAAATTTATTTTACAAGCTAAATAAATATGCAAATCAATTTATCAAAATAAATGAATAATGATGATAATTTAAAAATATTGTAATTATTAATTTTGAAATTCTAAGTATATATATATGTATGTGTATGTAATATATTTACATATAAAAATATATTTAGTAATAAGTGATGAATTTTATTTATATATGTAATTTTTTTATTAAAATATAGACTTATTTTAATTAGGTTGATAATGATATAAATCAAAATATTAGTTTCGAATTATTTATTAATAAAACAAATATTATTATAAAATTATAATTTAATTGTACATGTCATTTAAAATTATTATTATTATTATTTTTAAGATAATATATATTATAAATATATGATATATTTTTTTCTTTTTCTTATAAAATTTATAAATTATAAATACATATAATTGTTATATTAAAAAAATGCATAATAAATTTATGTTCAAAAAAATATAATTTCAATAAATTATAAAAATGAATTTTATATATATATATATATATATAAATTCTAACATGGTGTGTGTATATATATATATATATAACGCTAAAAGTGTGAATATATATATATGTAAAAAAATGTGTAATTTGAAATATTTATTTTAATAAACAAAATTTTATATATATATATATATATATATTCATATTAAAAAACACTAAAATGTTGAATATATATATATATATATAATTTAAATGTTTTGAGGCATTAACAAAATGAACAAATAAATTATTATTAAAAAAAAGAGGCGTGAATGCTTTTGGGGAGAGGGGATTGATTGAACCACTTTTTTTTATTTAATAATAATATATTGCTTGATTTGTGTGTGTGGCGTGACATTGGGGTTATGAAGTCAAAAGTTTCTTAATTGAACCACCTTTTTATATGTTTCAATATATAATCATTTTATATGTTTCATTATATATATATTATAAATCGTGATATTATATATTACATGTGTATAATTATATATGGTGATATTTTTAATAATAATATGGAAATATTTTATAAATAATAATAAAAACATTTTACTCAAATAAGTATTTGTTTTAAAACAATTATATTATGATATAACATTATATGTTTATAAATGTTATAAATAAAAATATTATAGTATTTTCAATTAAAAAATATTTATTTTTATATACAACCTTTACTTTTTTAAGTATTGATATTTTATTATAACTTTGACTTATTAATAGGATATAATAATGATTAGCATTAAATAATAGATAACATAGGATAATTGATATAATAAAAATAACAAGGATAAGATAATAAAAGATAATAAGAGAAAAAAAACAAACAGGATACCTGGTTAGGGTTAGGCTCATCGGACAAAACAAAAGGGGGAAAATAAAACAACAATAAAAAATGGAAAACTAGACTTAAGAAATAAAATAAAAAAATACATAATAATGTCAAAAGGGGGTAAAAGAGGGGATCCATGGGATGAACGGCGGTGGCGCAGATGGTTAGCACGTAGGGTTTCACTGGGGAGACTCCCCGCGTCCTCCCAAGCCGTCCAATCAGATCGAGACCCAATCTGAGCCGCCCATCTAATTTATAAACTGCGGATGTTCCCCAACTGTTAGATCATGATCACCCCGATCTGGACCCTTTGTTTTCTTCCTGTCTTCTTCTCCACAGCCTATCCCAGACCAGTAGCCTACTCCCCGTGTATCACCGTTTTTCTTCACCACCGGACCCTCCACACCCACGGTTTCCATAGAGTTTCTTTCCTTAACATTTTTATAAGGCAAGTGGCCTCGGATCCCATTAATTATACATTAAAATAGTCATTATAGGAATAATTTATAAAAAAAGCACCGAGGAATTTGAAGAACCCTCGGGTTCTTTTCACTTGGCCTCCAGTCAATCTCTTAAGTCCTCCGAGCTTTCAGAGTCTCCCGAACATTTCCTCCTCCTCAAGCTAAAGTAAGGGACTATTTCACTTACTTTTTTTATGTAAACCGATTATACATATTGTGTATATTTTGGTATATTTTGTATGTATGTATATATATATATATATATCAACTCCTGCTAGTTTTCAGGCCTCTCCAAAAAAGTGTTTATCACAGTTTTAATTAAGGGTTCACAAGTAAGGGACTACTTTGTTATGATTTTCATGCAAACCCTTCTCATATAGTTGTATATATACGGGTTATATATATACATATATATTTATTTATTTATTTGTAAATTTTTATGATTTATTTATAGTTTCAACTCGTGTCTCTATTTAAAATAGGATGTTGGGTTTGTTAAAGTTTTTAAAGGGATTGTTTTCATTCAGTTCTATTTTAAAAAACTTATATATATGTATAATCTATTTGTATATGTATATATACTATGTGTATAATCAGGTGTGTAAGTATATATATATAATCCCAAACCAGATTTTTTTTTAAGTTTTCCAAAATAATTCAGTATTTTTTACTTGGAGTTATGTATTTATAAAGGTTGTCTTGAATATTTTTTTTAACATGTCAAACCCCTTTTATAAACATTGGATATATAATTAAATATATATATATATAACCCAATTCAAATAAAACTATGATTTTTAAGTGATGAATAATCATCTTTCAATAATGTTTTACATGCAAACTAAGTTTTGGGCATAAATGGAATTGTGTTTCTAAAACCTATATATATATATATACATATTTATGTATCACAATCCAAATCCATTTTATAATTTTTAAAAGATGATTTCCAAGCCTTAGGTAATGTTTTAGATGCGAAATGTCATTTGGGTTCATTTGGATTTATATTTAGTATGTGAAACCCTAATTTTTACATAGGAACATACATTCGGTTACACAAGTTATATAACTTACATGGTTTGGCTTTCAATCAAGAAGTATTAATGATTAATTATGTTTTGAAGTATTTATTACATATAATAAATTATTTGGTTATAAAATTATACACCTTGCGTATATTCTGATATATGTATATATATAAATATTTGTATAATTCCCAAACCCTAATTTCAATACGATGATCATCAAAATATAATTGGTGTTTTTAATGCAATAAGTATTTAAAGGGTATTTAATAAATGTTAATTTTGGTGTTTTATAAATTAAAATGTATGTGTCAAACATATATTAATTTAAAAAGTTTTAATTATATTAACTTCATATGTTTTGAATTCATGAGATTAGGTTAAAAATGATTTAAAGTAACATGTCCATTTGGTCATTTACCAGAATAAGTGAATGTTGTTGATAAATCAAGATATATTTGAATCTAATTTCATGTACATTGACACTTTTATCATGACATGTATTTTTAGTAAGAATTCATTTCCATGGATAATGTTCTTTAATTAAGAATCCATCATTTCATGTGGCAAACCCTAATCACCCGTCATTTTATGTGTTGTCTTATGTGAAAAGTATATATATATACGTGATAATATGTATATGCATTAATTATGTATCAAATGTTGTTTACAAGTTTTAATATATGAAAACCCAGTAAAAATGTATACATATTTAATGCAAGCTTAAAAACTTTTTCAGAAAACCCAACTCTCAAGTGTGGTAGACAGGAGGGTATTGGGCGTGGATCCATCATGGCCTGTACTTAGTCGAGTAGTATCATAATTAGATATTTTGTTTTCAGAAGATTTCTTAATGTTTTCAGAAAAAACTGGAGTATATTTGGGTAATATCAATTGAAAATTAAATATTCAAAGTGGTATGGGACCCCTTGAATATCATACCTTATTGACATATGAGGAATGTATTGGACTGCCGGGTTGGGGTCCGGTTAAAAGAAAGCCCTCCAGGTTAGGGACTGGTTAATGTAAGCCCTCCAGGTTAGGGACTGGTAAAAGTAAGCCCTCCGGGTTGGAGACCGGTAAAAGTAAGCTCCTTGATGCATCAATAGTTCTCGAGACAGTCAGATTGGGCTTTTACCCTTAGGTCGTGGCACGAGGCCTTGACATTCAGACATGAGTCCGACATTATATGTTTCTTCATTATGTTTCAGTATATGACCAACCAAGTGATTATTTCGACTAAATAAATATCCTTATTTATAGAACCATTACCTATGAGTATGATATTAAAGTGCACATGGAATATGATGAGACGGTGATGATGCATGATCATTTTACCTTTCTAGAATTTTAATGAAAATGTTAGCATTACATTAATCATGTCATAATGTGCATTTTTATAAGTTATAGTGAAATTGTTTATGCGTAACTCTAATAATGTTCATGCTTATTAGTACTTGCATACCTTGCATGTTATGTTTATTTTACTTAGTAGAATTCATAGACTTTTGTAAAAACATGCTTACTTTGTACATCTAGTATCTTTTATTTAAATGTTCAACTACTTGTGTATGAAATGTTTTAATTATTTAATATCAACCTTTGAAATGTCATGATGTTTTCATTTAAGGAACTATTTTAAGTATAATTATTTTCAAAGGTAGTATTCAAATGTTGTATTAAGTAATTTCAAAACCCCTTACTGAGTATTTCAATGCTCACCCTATGTTTCAAATTAAAATTTTTCAGGTATCAGTCATGTCTTCAAAGAAGTTTTAGAATGCAGCTGGTTTTCCTAGGACCTAAACCTCACGATCCTCTGTAGCATGATACATGATGTAATGAATGTAAATGTAATGTAATATTTGTGGTACATCGTGTCTCATGGGCACCGGCTCCGGGCACTCGGGGTCGGGTCCTTACATTAATATATATAGATTCCACTTCAATAGGATGATCAAGTCATTTATGTTAGTGTACATGCTTCATATCATCATTGGTTGTTAATTCATACCCAATGTAATGTCAAAAGAAAAAAAATTGTTTATATATTATTTATAAAATTATTATTATAGTTTTATTATTTTATTATATAATTTTATTATATATTTTTTTATTTTTTTATTACTATTATTGTATTTATTGTAAGAAAATAAATAATAAATAACATTGAGTAGTATACCAGGAAGAATCATTGTTTATGGCCATTATATTTAACATGAAATCATATCATCGTCCATTGTTTAGAGGATGAGGGGTCTTTCTCAAACTGAAATACTATAATATTGTAGTACCTATCTGAATTTTAAAATATATATTTATTTCATAAAAAAACTCAGTCCATGGAAAATGTATCAAAGGTTTATCTGTGTCTTTACCATGATTCTCATTCCATCCTCCTCATGTTGAAAATATGGAATGGCATTTTTTTAGGGGAGGTGGTTAAAATATATTTTTATATCTTATGATACTCATTGTCGAAATCATTAAATTCACCAATAAACGCTTCCATATAAATTAAAACATCAATTAATATTTTAAAATTACAAATATATTACAATCTATAACTAATGTGGAAATATGCCACTCCATTTTCAATTTCATTGTATGATAGGTCATTATCAAATTAAATGAATTCAGAAAACAAAAATTCAAATCATAAAAATCTTTCACGGTTAATAAAATAATTAGATATTTAATTTTATAATTATAAATATTCTCACTTAAATTTTTATAAAACAAATTATTAAAAAATTCAACCGTGGAAATGAAAAATGGTTTTGAAATTTCATTATATTCATATGGTTCAAGTTCCAAAGTGTTTTCTTCATGTACCAACCCTATAAATCTTTATATAATTATAAATTTAAGTTATTTATATTATTTAATATCTCATACATCAGCACCAAAAAAATACCTATATTTCCAACTGACTAATTTAGACAAATTGGTTCTTAGTGAAAGCTTTAAACATGAAAAATATGTTTCAAAAAATATTATTATCATCCATATTTGGTGAAGGTTGTGATTATCATGTTGATAGAAATGATTTAAATTTTTTACAAAGATTCTGACCATATTTATTACATCCTTACTATGGAAAATTTAATGGATTTTAATAGTTTCCCTAAAAAAATAATATTTCATGGGATTAATGAAATAATATGGGTAGGACTCCTACCACCATTAGTGGTTAAGTAAATATTGTTTTTAAAATTCATCACCAATAGTGGAGGGTTCATACAATTTTTTAATTTTATTTTTAAATAATTATAATAAGAAACTAAAAAAAATAAAGAAAGATATGGATTCATAAATCAAATAGTCTTAGAGAATCATAAATATATACCGTTTAATTCAATAACAAAAGTGATACAATTTTGTACACCCATTATAAATCATTCTAAATTAAAAATCTTTAATTTTCCAAAAACTAACTAATTATGTAGCTAATGGTAGTGGAGGTCAATCCTACAGATAAGAAAGGAAAATCCCTATAAAAATGGAATTATCCAATTATTTAGGAGATACATAAAATGAGATGATAAATAAAAATTAATAAACTATATTATATGTTAGTGATATAAGATAAAGGTTCTTATTTGGATGAAATTCCCTAGAACTAAATAACTCTATACTTTTGATTACCAGTAAATTAATAAACATCTTATCATATAATGGTTTTTCTTCTATGTAACATTAATGTGATAATGTTTTTATAGTATTTGTTGCATCTAATGTTTATACAATTTCCCCACTAGAATGAGAAACTAGAGATATTATGGTGATATTATATATATATATATATATATCCTATGAATTAGATAACATATTTCTAAAGAGACACATGTGATGCTTGACTAGACGGTGTTGGGAGATCATGAGACATTAATACTTTTTCTAGTGAAGTTAACACTTGGTGATATATAAGATAAGGATGTCATGAGAACAGCCCCGGCAATATGAATTCCATGTGTTTCTATGTAATTTAATATTCCTATCTATGAATTTTTATATTGTTCCTTGGACTTTATACTATTATTAATATATATCATGAATCATGCACTTTGATGTATGGATAAAAACTATGACGACATATGCTCACAGGGAGGTAGCATACTTCTTGTGTGGAATAAGTGATATAGATTATATTGAATAAGTCAAGAAATGATGTTTCCATTCCATATTAATGGAAAATATATGTCTGGGACTTTTATTGAAATGGAAATATCTTATTAAATATGTGGTCAGGGTAGTTCATCATTGAGATTATTTCTGAAAGTCAAAGAAGATTAAATCAAGCGTATGGGGTGATGAAACAAGTATGTATCCTATTTTATGAGATATTGGTAGAAAATGGATAATATTTTATAGTAGCATTCAGAGGAATGTTTTGTTGTTGAGACAATGACTTCTCTTTCTATGAGTGCCATGATGTGTTTCTAAACACTAATATTTAACTTTAGGTAAGTTCGCCTAATGTCGTTAAGAAAGAGTCATAGTGGGTAGTGTATCTAGGATCTCATTAAATTATACTAAATTTAATATTATGAATAAATATTATTCTTTACTTAAGGAATAATAATTATTCAATTAAATTTGAACAAAAATATTCAATTTTTATTAAAAAGAAAAGCATAACTAAATAAAAATAAAGTTTACAGGATTCTAAAGTATGGGATCATATTACAATCTTTTTCATGTAAGAAAATAAGATCAATGGGGAGGTCTTCGAACCAGGTAATGTATTGATTTACTCCCATGTTGGCCAGGCCATTATCAACCGTATTTTCTTCTCGATAAACATGATTGATGATATAGTTGAGATCTATAAGCGAACGAGTGCAATCCATCCAATGGGTAGTAATCAGCCAAGCAAGATAAATAATGTCGTTCCAAATTGCTTGCACGATGAAAATTGAGTCACTTTCGATCCATAGATTTTCCCAACCAAAGAGCTTTGCGAAGGTGATGGCATGAATTAAGCTCATCATCTCAACTTCAAGGGAGGTGGAAATGCCACAACTACCCATGAAGCAACCAAGAATCTGACCGATATGATTCTTGAAGATAGCACCACATCCCGAAGGTCCTGGATTGCCTTTGGAGGCACCATTAATATTGATTTTGATCCATCCAGGGAGAGGAGTTCACCAGAAAACCTCCAGAGTGTGGTGAGGTTGACTGAAATTTCCATTAATCCGAAGACGTCGCAAGATTCCGAAGTCATGCACAGTTTTGTGGCATTGTCCCTTTTGCATTAGAGTAGCTTCATGTATGGCAGTGAGGATCCGCACCTGACCTTAATTTTTATTGTATGAGTAATTTGTATGAATAATTGCATTCCAACCATACCAGATCACATGGTGGAGCTCATCAAATTCATCTAGGAAAAGGTTCTTGATTTGTTGAGAGGCCTCCATTTCTTCACATTTATTTAGTTGAACTTTGATAGAGTCATAATTTAACCATCTGCAGTAAAAAATGTCAAGGATATATTTCCGAATAGCGGAAGCAGTGGCGCAAGAAAGAAAGATGTGGTTGGTATCTTCTCTGTGTTGATTACAAAGATTGTATTTAGAGTAGAGATTAATACCAAAAGATTAAAGAAAAATTTATGTGGGAACTCTGTTGTGATAAAGACTCCATATGAGATTGAATCTAGAAGGTTTTATCCAAGGCTTGTTGAAATTTTTTAACCAACTATAATCATTATCCGAGTTAGAGAAAAAATGATGATAGAAATTTTTGGAGTTTTGCAGACCATTGAAAGTAGGCTCCCAAATTAAGAAATCATTAGTTTGATTGAAAGTGTAATTTTCAATGAAGTTCATAATAGTATCATGGAGTTGGTCAAGTTGAGAGTTTAAGGTTTCTCTAATAGAGCAGTTAATATTCTCAGGGGTCTGATCAAGGGATATCATAGAAATTAAAAGGTGTGCCCGCCCAGTTATCCAACCAGAATTTCATGGAGGAATATGTGGAGACCATCCATATGGAAGTATTCATGATGATGTAAAAATATTGTTTGATGGAGGGACAAATGGAGGAGTTAATAAAATTCAAATTACCCTTCTTAATTTTATCAAGGAATCTATTTTTGTGGAAGGTAAGAGATTCTAAAATTTCTTGAAAAAGGTTTCAAGTGATCCTATATTGAAGGGCTTCATTAAA
Source organism: Viscum album (assembly GCA_963277665.1). NCBI lineage: Eukaryota > Viridiplantae > Streptophyta > Magnoliopsida > Santalales > Viscaceae > Viscum > Viscum album. The sequence goes on along the minus strand of OY728130.1, from coordinate 91,839,029 downwards.
TTATTTTAAATTTTTAATGCTGATACCACCTTTCTCAATGGGCTTGCAGCAAGTTGACCAGGGAATAGTCACAAGATTTCTTTCAATAATACTACCATTCTAGATGAAATTCTTAATAGCGGTGTGCATTTTTTTGATAAACCCAATAGGACATTTATACACCATCATGGATTAGACCATCTTGGAGACAATGGTGGATTTTACAAGATAATTCCTACCAGCCATAGAGAGGAATTTTCCTCTCCAGGAAGATTTCTGGTTTAGAACTTGGTCGAAAATAGATGCAAAGTGATAAGCCTTAGGTCTACCCCAAAAGATGGGGACACTGAGATAAATGAAAGGGATTGTACCTTATTTCAGACCTAGGTCTCTAAAAATATTACATTTCCTAATGGAAGGAAAGTTCCTTCCAAAGAAAATGCAAGATTTATTCCAACTGATGATTTGACCAGAGACCTCTTCATAGTGTGAGATATCAGTTTTGAGGTTGAGAATGTTTCTTTTGTCTCCTTAAAGGAAAATGATGATGTCATCCACATACAAGAGATGTGTAGGATCATTTATATTCCTGGAGACATGGATGGGTTTTAGTTTATTCTGTTCCACCATATGGGTGATCAGATGACTAAGATAGTCATCTGCTATTGAGAATAGAATGGCAGAGACGGGGTGACCTTGTTTGAAACCTTTGGATCATGTAAAGTAGCCTTTAGGGGAGCTGTTGATCAAAATGGAGATAGAGGATGAGTTGAACAAAGTTTTTATTGTAGAGATAAAAGTATCACTGAAACCAAAACATTGAAGGACTTTGAAGATAAATCTCTAATCCATGGTGTCAAAATATTTTCTAATGTTAAGTTTAATGTAAATATTACCGCCTCTATTAGCTTTGTTCAAGTTTTTGGCACACTCAGAAGCAAGAAGGATGAAATCTTGAATGTATCAGCCCTTAATAAAATTAAATTGGTTCCAGGAGACAAGTTTGTCGGTGATGGTTGAAATTCTATTAGCAATGATTTTAGTAATGATTTTGTAGAGATGATTGATGAGAGAAATGTGTTGAAACAGATGAATCTCAGAGGAATTTTCCACTTTTGGGAATAAGGTGAGAAATTGGGCATTAAGAGAATGCGGAAGGACACCATTAGAGAAAAAGGATTTGAAAAGTTTAAAAACATCAATGTGAATCATATCCCAATAATGTTGGAAGAACCATTATTAAAACCATCTGGACCCAGAGCACTATCTGGGTTTAGATTAAAGATAGTGTCTTTGATTTCATGATCCAACAAAATGTTGAGAAGGAAAGTGTTGTCTCCATCAGTGACCACCATCAGAATGATCTCAAGAACGAGGTCCTTATTGATATCAGGACCATTAAAAATGTTTTCATAGTGGGAGACTATATAATGATCAATGTCATCTTCAATGTCAAGTATCTTGTCTCTATCTTTAAAAAGTTTAACGTCTTACAGGTCTTCCTGATTCTTTGAAGAGAGTTATAGAACTTCGTATTTCTGTTGTTGACTTTTAAACATTTGTCTTTAAATGTTTATTTCATCATATTTTCTTTAAAAGTGAGTAGATAGTTGAGTTTAACCGTAAGTTTTATTTCTTATGTTGAGTTAGTTTTGAGGTCAGATCTAGTGTTTTTGTTTTTAATACCATTGAGTTCTTCCTCAAGAAGAAGGATGTCATTATTAATTTTTTTGTCTTTGAAACTGCACCAACTCTTGAGAGCCGGTTTGAGATGTTTTAACTTGACATTACAGGCAAAGGAATCGTTATTGTGAGACATTTAAGACCAATATTTTTGTATGAAAGTAGTGAAATCAACATTAGAGAACCACACATTATTATTTCTGAAGGGTAATTGGGGTTTCATGTTTTTGGTGGAGACATTGACAAGAATGGGGTGATGGTCAGAGTTCAGCCTATGAAGGGTGGTGCTAGAGATAGTGTCCCATTTATCTAAAGCATATACATTCATTAAGTCTCTATATAATTTGGAAGCAACCACTCTATTGTAATTTTTTCTATACCAAGTGTATTTCTCACCAGTTAGATTAATATCAATTAGATTGTTGTCTTCAATGAATTATTTAAATTATATCGTGGAAATAGAGGTATGAGAAGGTCCAATTTTCTCACTTGAGTTGATAATGGCATTGAATTATCCAAGAATAAACCAAGGGTCATTAATATTAGTGATTAGGTAAGAATGGTCATTCCAAAGAGTTCTCCTTTCTTGGTATCTATTTTTAGCATAGACAAAAGAGCAATAGAGGTGTATTCCATCGGTATTAAAATTAAAAGTAAATATTTGATCAGAGACATTAAAGGTGTTAACATTTTGTAAGGAAGAGTGCAAAAAAATCCATAGAGATTCAGCATTGTAGGTATTTGAGATTGCTCTAGTAAAGATATAATTGTGTTGACACAAGCGAGAGTCTTTAGAAGAATAAGAAATTTTTTGTTCAGAAATAGAAAATAAAATGGGATGGTGAGTGTTAATAATTCTTTTTAGAACATTGAAAATGTCAAAGTTGGAAAAACCCTGACAATTCCAAAAAAGAATCTTCATTTAAACCTGTTTTTGGAGTTAGAACTCCCTTTTTTCTTCTTTCTAGAGCCTTTATTTCTAGAAGGCCTTTTAACATTTTGAGAATTGTTATTGTTAGTGGTCGATTCCTGTTCATTGTTTTTAGTGACATGGTTCTTCTTTGTAGTTTCATTTCTTGAAGCATTCATAATTGAGTATGTACTTTTTGTATTACATAGCATCAAAGAAGTGGTGTTTTGGTTATTTAACAGAGTACCAGGCTGTTCAGAATAGTTATTATTATCTACATATTGAACACCATCAAAAGGTAAATAAATAGAGTGAGGAGTAGGAGTACCTGGGTACTTTGAAGCATCTATATCCTGCTATTTGACATCGTCTAGAACTGATGTAAGGTTCCTCTGCCCGGTGGATTCAGGAAGTACCTGCATAAGCAAGGGGTCCTGTACCGAGGCAGTGCTTCCTTTTGTATGTTTTACAGGTTCTAGTGTTATGGAACCTTGTTTATCAGTGTTAGTATGTTTGGTTTGTGTCTTATCCTGAATAGACTTTGGACAAATATTTGGATCCCGGAATTTATAGGACAACCAGTGGTCTCCATCTCCTTAGGACTATTGATAGAGTTAATGTGATTAGGGTGAGAAGATCCAACTTCATTATCCTTGTTTGTGTCTGCATACTTCATCTCCAGAGTAGGTTCATTGTTATAAATAGCAGGTGGGTTTCTTGAACAATTTTTTTGACATTCCTCTTAGTAGTTTCATTCATTTAAGTATTTAGAGTTGATTCTATAGAGTTCAAATTACATAGAATCAAGGGGTCAGTATAGTCATTTCCTACATCTTGAGTACCTAAATGAGGAAAAGTGGGAAGCAGCGTACCTAGAGTCACTTCCACGATAGAAGAATCTATGACATAGGGTGCCTGGACAGTGTCCAAAGCAGTGAGACACTGTTTCTGATCACCGGAGTCACTGTTATCCTGTATTTGTAGAGGAACATGCACTGAGGGTGTGTTCTAATTTACATATTTAAAAGATTCTAAGGCCTTAATACCAGAATTAACCTTAGAGATATTTGACTGTGTCATTTTTTGAACAGAGGGAAGGGAACCTAAACCATTTGTCTGATTGTTGGTCTCATTTATTATCTCTTGAGTAGCAGTAGAATTCAGTAGGGAGGGTTTTTGGTTCTGTCCAGAAATCATATCTGAGCAGTTGGTTTCAACCACAGTTTGTAGAAAATGATCAAAATTGTTATTATTTGCAGTGCTTAAGCTGTAATCATTGCATTTTATTTGAACATGTGGAGATATTATACCACTTCTACCCTGTGTGGGTTCAGAATTTTTGATGAGGTTAGAGCTGGGTACCTACTCAGATGGACAAGTACTGAGTTTTTCTTTCTCATGATCATTATTGGATAGTCTAACAGTTTCTAGAACCAAATTTTGAATCTCTTCTGTAAGAATTTTTTCCTTCATGGAGTTTTATTCCTCTTTAACTACGTCTTCCTAGGTTTTACCCAAATTGTCCCCTATGTGTGTCAGGCTGTGTGATTTTTCACCCATATTTCAGGTTTCTTTTTGGAGGGTTTAGGTATGTCCACAGTGTGAGTTTTGTATTTTTTATTTCTCCTTATTTCCTTCCAATCATTTTCAATTTTCTGATTTACCTATTTTCTAACCACCCTACAATTGGAGATTGTATGTCCAATTATTTTTCAATGTTCAAAAACGGGAGGCATTCTCTAATATTATATTCTAATTTTAGTTTTATAATATTTAGCATTGAAATTTATCATGTTTGGTATCTTTGAATCTAAATTAATTTCTACCATTACTCTCGTAAAGAGTCCTAAGTCATCATTCAAAGTTCTTTGGTCGATTTTGAGAGGGGATCCGATATAGGAAACAATATCATTTAGAATTTTTGGGTGCCAAAAAAACCAATCCATGTTATGTAGTTTAACCCAAACTTATTCCATGGTATTCCTATATGTTTTCGGGTTGAAAGAAAAGTCTCATTCAGTTATTCTAAGGACTCACAGCATTAGGTTAATATTACCAGTTTTCCAAACCTTTTCTAGATCATCTTGTGATTTCAACAGAATGTGATAATATCCCTTGACTATAGGAATCAATTTCCAATTCGATATATTCCAGTAGTGTGCAATGCGCAAGTGTAAATCAGGCAAGGGCCAAGGGTGGTCACCATTGAGGTAGGAGATGCGGCCCCTGACAGAGAATTTTCATAGTTGTGTGCACTGTTGAAGTGCATCTAGGTCCGCCTCCACCGAGAAAACATTATCCTCAAGTCACTTGTAAAGAGGAGGCTTTATTGAGATGTCTTTTCATAGGCATGTATTCGTCAGAGCATCTAAAAAGGAGACCCCTTGAGATCTAACGGAGAGCGAGTGATTGCGAATCTTTTCATCATGGGGATCCGCTTCATGCTTTTCTACCATAATGTGTTGTGCAAGAGGAGTTTGTATCATCTGTGGATTTTCAAAGTGATGAGATTCAAACCTTCTCGGCGTGAGAAAATCCTCCATGATGGTGAATCGAGTGAACCAGGCCAGAGAACCCTAGTCGCTTGAGAATTTTAGAGAGAGATGGTCTCCCATCTCTCTAAAGTCACATTCCAACAAAAATATTCAATCATGATATATCCAAGTTTAAAATATATGAGTTTAATTTTATCTTTTTTTTGTTATTCATAAGGTAATAAATATTTATTTATTTATTCTTCAGTTTAGTTAATAAATTAATATTTAAATATTTATTTTTTATGTGAATATTAAAATAAATATTTATTCATGATTTTAGTGAATATAATACTTATTTATTTATTTAAAAAATCATGGTTATTTGAATAAATATTTTATTATTCAAGGTTTGATAAATTCTGTGGGAGGGTTAATGGGAAGAGTTATGGCCCCATAGAAAAAACATATTTTATATCATTTAAATAGATATCAATTTATTTATTTAGGAAATGATATTTAAATAAATACATGTCATGGATATAATAGTAATATTACTACAATTATAATTTAATAAGGTGATTACTTAGAATAAACAAATTAATAAAGGATCATTGTATAATTATTAATTGTTTAAACCTATGTATAAAATCCCAATTATATCATTTTAGAGAATAAATATTTTGTGCATAATGAAAATGTATCAAGAATTATTTTTAGGCTATGGAGAAAATCCTTCCATCCTTCCTCTTAAGAATATATAGAGAATAACTGAACCTTGTTGTCATAAAAAATAGTATGAAGTGATTTTTTCTACCATGTTAACACCTGAAGATTCAAGAACATTTTTTGAAGATTCGTGGTGGACATATGCATATAACTAGAGGATCCCTCATTTCGATTGTGAACATAAATGTAAATGACACAAGAGAAGAAATGGAAAATGATCGAAAAGAATTATCAATTTGAGGTAATTCTAGTTTTAAATTGATTATAAATTAAATGGGAAAGACCCTCTCTAGGTGATTATATGGTTGCATTTGTCATGTTATTTGGACATTATCCTTTAAAACTGACAAAAAAAATTAGACACTCACCCACTAATTCTTTTGTTCTGCAAAAACATTCAATTTTTATCAGAGTGGCCATATCATAATTTATAATTATTTATAATTTAATCTATTGATTTCATGCATTGGTTTGAAATTTTTTCATTTCCATATTTTTTTTCTTATTCCAAAAGTCAATATAATCCATTAATTTTAATTCTTATAACCAATAAAAGATCATAAGTGCATGAATAATGCTTAAAGATATTATCTAGAGGTTCCAAGTTCATTGGTTTAATGACATGGATATATAACATGTAGTGGTAAATTACATATTGCGTGCCCAAGGATAACCAGACAAGGATTGCATTGCCAAATTCTTAACACACTGTGAAGGTTAGTGTCTAGATTAATTACACATTGTGTATTGACTATTACTGTAGAATGTGGTTTTAAAAGGATTATATTTCATGTTAATGGTTTAAATTCCATATAACCTCACAAAGTTTTAATTTCTATGTAATTTTTTAGGAGTCTTGTGGTCAATATGTGGCATCATTACATGTCGTGTATTGACTAAAAGCCTAGAAACATGGTATAACATAAGTAAAATATGTATATATAGATTGTATAAATCATGTAACATGTGACATGTAATAGAATATATCTTTTTCCCATTACATTGTGAGTTTTGGGAACTAGAGGTTTGAGGAGGAGGTTCGAGGAGAATTTGGTGAATTTGGAGCTAAAATATCAGTTATTGGAGGAATTTTATGTGTGGAGATGAGGGATATAGTTTAATAGAGGTTTTTGCAGGATGGTTAAGGTTATGGAGAATAGGTTCCCAATTATATTGGGTTTTAGTGGCTCTTACAATGTTTTCATAGTTATAGCATGGAGACAAGTTACGACATTGAGTCTTGGAGAGGTTGGTTCTGATGTCTCTAATGTTTTGGGGGTAGCTTCAGTGTGTTGAGTTGTTTGCATCATATCCTTTACCCAGGCTTATAAAATCTAGATAGGACTTATAGTGTGGATCTCAGAGGTTAGTTGGACTGAATCCCCCTGTAGTATAATGATATAGGTTATTTAATGGTCTTAAGTGAAAACCTAATGATTATGTCATAGAGAGGGGTTATGAAACATGGTCTTTTAATTAAAATTTCAAGTATAAATTCCAAGGTCCCATTAAAACTCATTACTTACCATACTTTCCTCTTAACTCTTGGGAAACCTTGGTGCATACTTGGGAGGTATTTTTTCCCTTTTCAATGGATTTAATAATCGGCCTTAAGAGATTGGTCTTTGGTGATTTAAGGTGAGTTACCCTCTTTTCCCCTTCTTTATTCCATCTTTTTATTTATCTATAGAGGTATGTATCCATGAGAAATGATTTTTTGGGTGATAGTATAGATAGAGGTTGATGAGATATGTTTGCTCCAGATTTTTAATACCTTCTTGAGGTTCCCTTGCATGATCCTAGCTTGGTGGTCATATTATTATTCCATGGTTATTATATAGGGAATCTGAAATCCTTATTTGAGGCATAGGATCCATATTCTATACTTATTATTATGAATCTATGGGTATAGAATTATTTTTTTCCCTTTCGGTGGATAGTATAGACTGACTTAATAATATAATGAAATGGATGAACTAAAATTGAAGGGGGGGATTACCTCACATTTGTTTAGTACTTTTTATTTTTCTTATGAGTTTATACTCACTTTTATTAATACTAAAAATACTATTATTAATTATCCGTATATGTGATGTAGTTTTTGTAAATTATGAACCCTTTTGTGATTGATTTATTGAACTTAACTCTCACAATATGATAAGAAATTATATATTTTTAATGAACAGGTTGTGTGTGAATATGGAATTATGTAAAAGAAACCATGTGGGTGATGATGAAATGTTGTGAAATTCCACTTAAAAATAAATTGGTGGAAGTTTTGGTAACTGAAATATATTTTTATGTGTGTTTGTGTACTTGTTGTATTTTTTGTTATGGTTGTGTGAACCTTTTGGGGATTTTATGGTGATGTTGGTACGAGAACAGGTGTGGAATATGTTGAGGTAGTAGGTTTGTGGTTGTTTGGAATGTGATGCACTGTGAGGGATGGTTGTGGTTGTTGGTTTATGGTTATTATTGTATAATTGTTTGGGGTTATGGTAGTAGTTTTTCAAGAGTCGCAGATTTTTTTAGGTGAAAAAGTTGTTAGGTTATATTGTGATATGTGTTATAGTTTCTTATAAGATATGGGATGTGATAAGTAATGAGGAAATGGTAACAACATGGGATGGAATTTGAGTAAGTGTGAGATGAAATTAATGGTGTGGCAATTGGTTAATGAATTGAATGATAAATAATGAGTTGGAATGAAATAGTAAATAGATGAGTTAAACATGGGGTGTTATAGAGAGTGGTTTTTCATTAAATATGGAATTGAATGGTTATTAATTTGAATGTGGTTATTAATTTTTTAAATTCTAGAAATGAGTTGAATCTATAAATAAAGAAATAAAATTGTGGGACGTTCTGTGGTTGTTTTGTGTGTTAGTTTCATTTAGTGGTGGTAGTAGTTAGTGGTGAATGTTTTATGTTAATGTGGTAGTGATGTGTGCTCTACTAGTATCATTTTATGAAAACCATTAGATTGGGTATTATGTGACCTCTAATATCTATTAATTTCCATGTTACTTATATATACACCCCACTCATGTTGGGTACTATGTGTCGACACCCAAATGTTTTGGGGGATCTTTTCCCCAACATACTAGATAATGAGTTAATGGATGGATGATTACCCCACTTTCATGATATCCCTTCGGTATCAATTCCTGGTGATGGTACATAGTTGGTGGTGAGTACAGACCAACACTGACATAGTTGGTGTCATTCCCAATGATGAGGGGATGCAATATGTAGTGTGATTCATGTGTGGTAGGAGGAGGAGATCATGTTGATGTCTTTAAAATTTAGGAAACCCTACTCCTCTAGTTTTGAGGTCTTTATTGATTATGAGATGGTATGGATGATTATATGGCAATGGAATATGAACTTTAAATGGTTATTGATTCCAAAACTAGATGTTGGGAACTGTAGGAGGCTGGGGTAGGTAAGGTTGTGACCTAATACACATCATATATGGATTAATATGTGATGATTAATATCCATGGAAGAGATGGGAGAACATGACATTTAATGTTGGGGAATGAAAGAAAAAACTCAGTGGGGAATTGGATTCATGTAAGATTGATCCTTTTTTATCTTGATATTATCTTACTACTTACTTTTATTTCTTGGTGACTAGACCTTGTTGAGGTTGGGATAACTAGTTAACCTATTTAGATGCATGTCTATTCTGTTATTTATTCACTGGATCATTTTTATGATCTTCTCTCATTCATATGAGAGACCTTGGGTATGATCCAACTAAGTATACATGTTATTCTCACCCTATATATATATATATAATTTTTTTCAGGCTTCCAGGAGGGTTTCAGATATCAAGATAGAAATTAGTATCTAGGAAGTTGATGTTGTTGTGGAGTCACTACATTAGGATTTTCCTTGGTACTGTATTGTTTTGTAATTTTATTTTTATTTCTTGAAATAAATTATGAGATGATGGTGATATTATAATTATGATGGAGTTTTTTTAGGTTTTTTATCTTATCTCCTGTTCCTCTTCTATTATTTTGAGGTAAATTCATCTCATTTGAGTGTTTTAAACCCTTGGTGCTAGTCACCAACACGGGGCCTACTGAAGGCAGGACTCGAGAGGTTACTCCTCTTCACTACCAGCCTGGGAGGGGTACCATTAGAGGTAGGTTATGATAGAGTGGTATCAGAGCTGTTGGTTGAGAGATAGTATCGATATTAGGGTTAGGAACATGTGAGTATTTCATGTGTTGGTATGGAAATAATGTTATTTGTGCTTAAATCATACAGTAATAGAGGTATTCCATATAGGACACATGATTTTAGGACCCCATATGATCTGACACAAGGACCATAATATTTTTAAATGCTCTATGATAAGGGACATTTCTTGCGAGGTAGAGACTTGGGAGAGGAACCTTCATCATGATTATTTGGGATTATGATTTAATGGAGTGATGTTAGTAAATAAAAAATATACTAAAATAAATTGATATTAATAAATTATAAGATATCAGGATTAGTGTTTCTTTTGTACCTTCATTTGAAAATGTATCTTGGTCATCATCCATGTTAATACCCACCAAATGAGCATAAACAAATTCACTAAGGAAGAAATAAATGAATAAGGGTATTATTTTCCATGTAAAATCAAAGTAAGAATAATTTCTCCATGATCCTATGGATTGTGTGAACCCTTAGGATACACATGGTCACATAACCAGTAGGTGGTCATGCGGATGGCCATGCATAGTGCATAGTCTGTGGAAGGTCCCGTGATATTACTTCTACAATTCCTTTTTTTCTTTATCAAATGTGCCCCGAACAATCGTTGGTCATGCTGTGATGGCCAGATAAGCTCCCCCAGGTCATGTGACTTATTGACCAGTAGACTCATGAAAAACCATCCAAAAATCCTTTGAAAATATGAGGAAAATATATATAAGGTGGGAGCCTCTTGTGGTCACCAAACTCATGTGATTCATCATCTCTGAGGAGAGTGATTGAACTTTAAAATTACAAAGAAAAATCTAAAAACCCCAAAACTTTGTGAAATAAACAAAGGCAATAAAAGGGGGATGATTCGGCAGTCTCTTGTAGTCATAAAACATCATGTGACGTGTTGCTGATGATTCGCAAGACACCATGAGTGTTGGAGTTGGTGGTATAGAACCAATTACTTTGTACTTGATTCATTAATAAAAGCCTTATCACATCTTGATTGTTCTTCTGCGTGACAATGCATGTGATAATGTCCTAAGGACAGCTGTTGCATTAAAGGGTCATAGCGGATCCCTGCTATGATGAGAACCTAGAAGTGCCATAACACTATTCATGAATATATGTTATATGGCCGAATGATATTATTTGAGGGACACAAATAATAAAGGTCATTAGGGGTGAGGACTCATAAAACTTTGAGGCACCTTCTCATGGTATGCGCCCTTGGTAATATCCAGGAGGATATTATGAGAACGAGACCCACCAATAGGAAATCCACATTTCATAGTGTCATTGGATGTTCCTATTGCGGACGTGTGTATTGTTCCTTAGACTTTAATATTATTATTAATGGGTATTACAACTCGCACACTTAGATGTATTGACAAAAACTGCGACGACACACTATTCGCAGCGACGTAGGATACGTTGGGTGTGTCACGAGTAATATTGCATTAATAGATAATGAGAGAAAGGATTTGTACCTTCCGTTCCATAATGGAAGTAGATATCTCAGGCCCTTTGATGGAATTGATATATCCTAAATAAATCCATGGCCATGTTAAGGTATGGGCGAGTTCAATTCTGGGAATTCAAAGAAAGAATAATCGAGCACATGGGTTGATGGCACTAGAATGCAACCCACTTGATTAGAGATATCGAGACAAAGGGATTATATTACACGGTAAGAATTCGTAGGAGGTGACACATCATTGCAGCGTTAACTTCTTTCTCTATGGGCGCCTTGGCATGTTGCTAGATGCTAACCTTGAACTTTAGGCAAGCTCCGCCTAATGCCACTGAGAAAGAGGCCTAGAGGGTCACACACTAAGTGTGTCCATGTATCTCAGTTAAATATTAATTTAACAAGTTAAATAAATATTATTCCCGACTATGGTTTAATAATTATTTAAGATTGCATGATCACATTTATTTCGACACTAGTTATTCGAGAGAATATATTGTGGGCGAAATAATATATATTTATTAGCGAGTAATGCAGTTACATTTATTTAAGAAATAAATATCCATTACTGAAGGTCTAATAAATATGGTGGAGGAAATAAATAAAATGAAAAATAAAAGCACACGCCGTGTATATTTATATACACTCCATGTAGTTTGTTTTTCGGGATTTGTGAGAAAATATTTTTTATTTAATTAAATGATATAAAATGTAATACATTGGGCGCATGTCAAGTAATAATGACGGTCAACTGTCATTATTAAGACATGGGGTATTACTAAGAATTAAATGAAATGATTAAATTATTTTGGGAAATTAATTCATTTTATTATTCTAAGTATTATAATCCCAATTACATTATTCTCATAGAGACAGAGAGTCATTATTGTACACAACGGATTTGGAAATACTCCCAAGCCAAGAGAGAATTCCCTTTCCACCAAGAACGCTTTCAAGTTACGAGAGTGAGATCCTCCACCGGATTAAGGTGGTAGAAGGCGGACATCACAAGCGAAGGTTCTTCCGCACTAGCACCCGGAGATCCCTTTGGTGACGTCCAGAGATACATGGAGCACATGTGGATCACCGCTAGAGGAATCTTGTACTTGGATTCTATGACGCAACAAAGGATCACAGGATCGTGACCGGAGACTCCAACGAAGAAAGAATTCCATCGAGGTAATTCTTATGAATTAATTAAATTAATTATAACCAACATATGATGATCCTATCTCAACGGTTTTGGGACTCTTCTTTTATTTTTCGTTCTTCATTCTATTTCAAAGATCTGGCATTTTAAATCGTGATGTATCTCGGATTAAACGTTGTTTAACGTTAAAATTAACATTGGTTAACCCACCAACGTGCTTCCGCTACGCCTAGAACCATCAAGTGGTATCAGAGCAGTCATATCGTTGATTATAATTATTTAGTTTTTTGTTGGTGATTTACGCATTTAATAAATTAGTTATTCCAATTCATGTTTAATTGTTCTGGAAATCTAAATCTTGAGATTTGTTCCTCCTCCCTCATTTCTCGTTCACCTCAAAGAAATGAATTTTTTTTATTTTGATTAAAATAAAATAGGGGAACTCATCCGGAGGAGCCAAACGTTTCTGGACATACAACACCAGAATAAACGGCGTGTATTCGGAAGTACACGCTGTGTAGACTAGGTTCAATTCATTAAGTGATCCGCCAAATCAGGTCGTGTATTGGATTCTTTATAATAATTTAAGACACTGTGTGTTGACCAGAAACAGGTGGCACATGGTTTCTGGATTACACATCGTGTGGTCCAATGAACACGGCGTGTAGTCCCTTCAGGTTAGGGTTGGGCCGTGTAACACCCGAGACTTTTATGTTATATAAATCATCAAAGGAATATTTTTCTACACAACACTTTCTTGGATTGCTTTACACGAAATCGTGACCTTCCTCGATAGCTTGCGTCGTACGCAATACCGAGTTTCACTAAACAACGATATGCTATTAAAATAAAACTAGCCGTTATGAATAGTAAAAACCACTTTTTAAAATTTTATAAATTTTATTTTTCAAAATGGACTTCATTTTTGGATTCGGAATATCGAAATTAGCCTAGGGTGAAATTTTGGTATTTTTCTGAAAACTTTCAATTTTTTATGAATAGTGAAACCACTAAGTGGTAGGTTAAAAACTGAATTTTGCATAAAACTTAATTTTACCGCTTCTGTGAATGGAATTTCGAAAATCCGACAGACACGGTTAATATCAAGGACTAAAATGTGGTTCAATGAGATGAAAATAATTTTTGGTGAATAGTAACTTTTTACTTTTTTTTTACCACGTTTAATAGTAAATAGGGTAACTAAGGGTAAATATGATATTACTATTACCCTAACACATGTCCTAATTCTATTGTATAAGTGTAATTCGACCAAAAACAACCTTATGAATATAATATGACCATTTAGGTCCACTTGGATTAGATTATGACATTTAATATTATTTTATTTAATGAATAGTTAAAATAGTTAAAATCAAAGTTTAATAACTAAAACATTTTTAATATGGGGTTATACATAAGATAAATTCGACTATAAATATTCATTAGAAATATAAAAAGATTTCCTACATAAGGATATTTTATTTATAATTTTTAGACTTTAAATAAATTAATTTATTTATGACACAACGATGATGCAGTAATTACCCTTTTAAGGAAATGTTAAAATAATTGATGTTATAAATGCTAAAACAAATGTAATTTGAGACTTTTTATGAATTAAACTAATTTTCTAGGTTACTATTATATATTAGTGTTGATTTGATCAACTTGGTTCGAACATATAATTCTGTTACGACTTTCACAAAAATCATATATCAAATAGTGTCAAAATTGACACAAAATAGTTTTTAAATCAAATATTATATTATTAATTGTTATTTTATTCCTAAAAATCTAAGGTTCGTCCAAATGACTTAGATAAGGATATATATATTAATAATAAACAACTTGGGGTTCGTTTGGCATGTTATACTAAGTGTATTAACCATATAGTGTAAGAAAACAAAAAGTCACGGTAAAAGTTAAATTATTTAACTTAGAGTTAAATCTAATTGATAAGGTTAAAATAATAACCTAAACTTGTCTAAATCTTATTGGTTGATAGGATTTCGACCCATCCCCACTTTACCTTCGAAATAAGACCCTTTGGAACCATTATAAACCGATTTTGACTTTAATATAAAATAATATTTTGAGATATTCCTAAGGTGCCCCTCTCCTCCCTTATAAAAGGGCACCTCCTCCACCTCCTCCTCACACCAATTTGAGCACTCAAGCTCGGCCAACCCCTAACATTTTCTCCTCTCCACTTCCCTAGAATAATCCTAGAGGTCCTGGTCTTCTTCAAAGACCAATCTTAGTTCCCTAAGTGGAGGATTCAAAGAGGTGTTCCAAAGAAAAGGAGCTTCGGAAACGTATAAAGCAAATCGGACCTAAGGTAAGGGAAAATATCACAATCTCATTTTTATCCAAGATTGTTTATACTTTGGAATTTAATGGGGTGTATTTTATCATCCACATCCATGTTTCCTCAATATGTCATATTATTTCCATTCACCTACAATTTTTTAAATCCTATTTTACCTTTCGGTGAGTTTTTATTAAAAGATATGAAAGGAATCTTTTGTCGTTTTTGACTTTTCCGAAAAAAGTACGGAGAAAGTTTTTTTAACTTATACGGCATGAATGGATTTTTAAAACATTATTTCCAAGAAACTTCCTTTACAAGTTTTCAAGTTTATTTTTAATCAACTTCTTTTATTTTAAAGTCGTATGACATGTTATGAAAGGAAAAATGTTTTTGAAGTAGAAAAGATATTTTCCTCAAGAATGGAGTTCAAGTATTTTATCAAAATTATTCTCCATCTAAGATAATAAAAGGGTTCTATTTTTATCCCTATTATTACATTGGTTTGATTATATTGTGATGGAAATATTTTTATGAATTCCTTTATCTTATATGAATTGTTTTATAATGTCATGTTGTTTAAGAATCCCATTTTTATTACATGGGTTACGCTATGATGTATGGTTTATGATTATGTGGAACACATAAGAAAGGATTCATTATAAGATGGGTGGGACCTATATCTCCCTCCAATGCATTGGGTAAATATTTTATATCTCATGAGATAGACATGGCTGGAACGGTAGGTTATACCGGTTCAGTGAAACAGGACTGGAACGAGGGTGACTCGGTTCAGAAAGGGACTTTGTCCACTAAGATAGTCTTGGCAATGAGTCATGACTAACAAGAAATGATTTTCCATGATTATGTGTGCATGACACAAAGTTTCAAGTTTCATGTTATGATTATGGGGATCTCATTTTCACTTCTATGATTTGTTCCATGTTAAGATATTATGATCTCTTTTGTAGGTTATGATTTTCAAAAAGATATGATATGATTTTTTATTTCCTTTATTTTCCCTTACTGAGCATTTGAGCTCACCCTTTTATGTTTTCTTTTCCCCAGGTCAGGAAGATGGATATTAAGTAGAATATTCTAAAAGGGACCCTAGATATGATGAAATAAATGGGAGACACTGTAGAAGATTTATGAACCAGTTGTTTATGTTTCCCAGTTTCTAAAGACACTATACCTATACGGTCCTTTGTGGTTTTGTCATATGTTGTAATAAGTGTACTTCAATTTTGAAGTATTAACAATGTATGTAAAGTATGGGTCGTTATAGGCTGTGTACCCCGTACACGGATTGCCTGGCTGGAAACCGTGTAATGCAGAAACTACACGGCGTGTGTCCCACAGAACACGCCGTGTATTCCGAAAATTTCTGAAGTACATTAACATGCCCTATCTCCGGGTGTGTACTTCGGATGGACGGTGAAGAAAAGTACACGTCGTGTAGTCATAACTACACACCATGTATTCACCCAAATTATGCATATTTATTAAAATTTATTATTATATTATACAAACCTTTGAGATGTGTACCATGGTGAAGCCGTAAAGATGAGGCACAACACGTGATAGGTGTTTTAAATATATGTGTTTAATTTAACATCTACGTAATAAATGGGAATTCACCGGGTTTCCTCCAAGGTACAAGTTACGTACAAGGATAATTTTAAATGAATTTATTTGTCTAAAATTATGATGGATGAGAATCTCAACTAAGTTCAGAAAAAGGGTTTAAGAAAAGAGGATTGATTAATTAAACATAATTAATTAATTCGAGCGTGATTTATCTTAAACAAGAACGATTAAAGAATTGAATTCTAGTTTTATTTATGCGTAAATATTGTTGCATGTATGGATGATCATGAGCTAGACTGAGACCTTTGTATGGGAATGGTTTCTTTTAATTTATTTATTTAAATTAAATTTGTTGGCATGTGATCCATCTTCTCATTAATATGTAGGGCCTGCACTCCCAAGGATTCTTTTATGTAAAAACCCCTTTTACCCCTCACCTGCGTGTGAGATAAATGCATATGTAATGGATGAATCTCCCAAGCTAGTGGAGGTGGCTCGAGTCAGGATCCAAGGTGAAACCAATCCAAGGAGATACAAAGGTGGACATGTAGAAAGTTGTAAAAACGAACCCAAAAGGTTCAAGGTGTTTCTCCCCTAGGTCTTGGGTTAGTTTATCAACCGCTAGATAAACTAACCAATAGAAAAATCTCATGATCATACCATTTATTTTATTTCTGTCAGTTTCATGGTTTATTTATTGTGGGTGTGTTGTCACGATCACACAATTAATGAATTAAAAAAGCATGCAAGATGGAACTAAAATAAAACCGGCTTATATGTAAATATTATCTTAGACATGGTTAATCACTTAATTATATCCCACTTAATATTAACAAGAATGTAATCAAAGATAATAAAATGGAAATTTACGTATAAGGATAAAATCCCTCAAAAGAAATATTAAGTCGGTATAGCCTTCCATAATCTTGGTTAGAATCGAACCATAGTTCAAAGTGCTTGACCAACCCTAGTTGGGGTGCTTTCAGTTATCGGGGAATTATAATTCAAGGTTTTGGGTTGACTTTACTTGGTTTGCATTAAGGGTTGACTGCCACAGCAGGACTTGGTGTGACCAAGAGGCAAAGGTTGAGGAAATCCAAAATAAAAGGATTTCAGGATTGGGGAGTCCACTCAGCGGATCAAGGAGCTGCGAGTTAATGCAGTTGGCATTTGGAATACCTACCTAAAACCCTTCAAGTTGCTTGAACAACCCTAGTTGGGGTAATGCGAAGGTCAATATGGATCCTTGCCACTAGAATATTTAGGCAACAGAATATTCCGAAGTCGGTGGTGAGGGCTATTGGATTTCTATAAAATAGTGGGAGACTAATAAGTATTAATTTATTTATTTGTCTCAATTTTTGTAATAAAGTACTAAACCTTTGCTCATCTTAATTTGTAGAAACAGCAAGAAAATGACTTCAAACATATCATCGTGCACCATACTTGAAAAATAAAACCTTTTCACCAGCACCAATTTCCATGAGTGGCAGAGGCGTTTACGCGTCGTCCTTCACCACGAAAGGAAATTGTATGTGCTGGAAGAGCCTATTCTAGTTGCGCCTGGGAAAGAGGCTAGTGATGAGGAATTATCTCTCTACATGAAATACATGTATGATGCCATAGATGTCCAGTGTTTCATGTTATCGGCCATGTCTAATGAGCTCTTGAAGCAACATGAAAACATGGACGTGTATAGCATGATGTCTCACTTTAAAGATATCTACTAAGAGAAGGCGAGACAGGAGAGGTATGAGATCTCCAATGATTTTTTTAACACGAATCATGGAGAGTCTGCACCATCTGGGCCTCATGTAGTCAAGCTTATTGGCTATATTGAATGCCTGGACATCTTAGGGATTAAATTCTCGGATGAGTTGCGTAAAGATCTCATCCTATCATCACTTCTCAAGACCTTCTCTAGCTTCATTGTCAACTATAACATGATCGGGAATGAGAAGAGTTTGTCGGAGCTTCTGACCTTGATTTTCCAGGTAGACAAGGACATAGGGTGTGAAAAACTCGTAGTCCTTATGGTGAACAAGAAAAGGAATGACAAGGAAAAGGGGCCAAAGACTTATAAAGAGTCTGAATCCCCTGAGCACCGTCCCTCGAAGAAGGGGAAGATCCAGAGGCAGGGCAAGGAACGGGAGGCGGTGTGTTTTGTATGTGGCAAGCAGGGCCACTGGAAGAGGAATTGCACCCAGAAGCGTGGGGATGCTAAAGGCGCATTCGTTATCGAGTGCAATATTTCTATTTCTACACATTGGGTATTAGATACAGCTTGTGGGGCTCACATCTATATTCAAATTCAGGAACCAAGTAGATTTAGAAATATCGCCAGAGGAGAGGTGGATCTTTGAGCTTCCAATGGTGCAAGGATGACTACGTTGGCTATTGGCGACTACCACCTCTCATTGCCAACAGGGATGATTTTGGTTTTACATAACTGTTATTGTGTGCCTAGTGTTACCAAGAACATAATTTTTGTGTCTTGTTTGGATATAGATGGATTTTTTTTCAAGTTCAGAAATAAGGGTTGTCTCTTTTATAAGAACAACGTATGTTATGGTATGGCACATTTGAATAATGGTCCGTATGTATTAAATTATGAAAACCAAGTGTTGTCAATCGATAACGAAACAAACTCACATGACTCATACATCACCCAGTTGTGGCATCACCACCTTGGTCATGTGAATGAGAAGAGCTTGACAAAGCTCTGCCAAGATGGCTATTTAGACTCTAATGAGCTAAAACCACTTGATATATGTCACGCTTGTTTACAAGGAAAAATGACCAAACTGCCTTTTGGTGGACAAGGTGAAATGGCCACAGAGCTTCTAGGATTGGTACACACGGATGTGTGTGGACCATTTCCAGTAGAAGCTAGAGGTGGATATTCTTACTTCATTACTTTTACTAATGATTTGAGTAGATATGGTTATGTCTACTTAATTAGGTATAAGTCAGAGTCCTTCGAAAAATTTAAGGAATTCAAGAATGAAGTAGAGAATCATCTTGGTAAGAAGATAAAGAAGCTTCGGTTGGATCAAGGTAGAGAATATCTGAACCAAGAGTTCATCGATCTTCTACAGGAGTCTGGGATTCTATCTCAGCTCACTCCTCCTTATACACCACAGTGGAATGGTGTTATTGAAAGGAGGAACCACACTTTGTTTGACATGGTGAGGTCGATGATGAGTCATGCGAATCTTTTATTATCCTTTTGGGGATATGCATTACAAACCGCAGCATACACATTTAACCGAGTACCAAATAAGGTGGAAAATGGAATTTCATCTGAGTTATGGAATGGAAGGAAACCCACTTTGTCTCATACACGTGTATGGGGATGCAAGGCGTTTGTTAAGGCCTTCTCAGGCCACAAACTAGCACCTCGGGGCACGAGGTGTATCTTTATAGGATATCATAAGGAAACGAAAGGATATTACCTATATAACCCTTCAGACAAGAAAGTGATTATCGCCAGACAAGCTGTATTTCTTGAGAGGGAGCACATCCTCAAGAAGGATAGTGGGAGCAAGATTGAATTCGACGAAGTTGATGCTCAAGATACACAGGAGTTGGTACAGGAACAAGTTCCACAGGTCCCTATGGAAGAGGTTCCAGAAACACAAGTACTGCGTAGGTGCTCAAGAGAGGTAAGGGAACCAGAGATATTTGGTTTTCTAGTCACTGAGGATGGTGAATCATTATTGTTGGAAAATGATGAACCTCTCTCCTAAAAGGAAGCAGTAGAAATCTCAGAAGCTGCAAGATGGCTAGAAGCTATGAATTCTAAGATGGATTCCATGTATCAGAACCAAGTCTGGGTTCTAGTCGATGAGCCAGTTGATGTAAAGCCTATTGGATGCAAATGGGTATTCAATAGAAAACTAAACATGGAAGGTCAAGTTAGCACCTATAAAGTAAGCCTAGTGGCTAAAGGATTCAGACAGCGTCAAGGAATTGACTATGATGAAACCTTCTCGCCAGTTGCCATGTATAAATCCATATGAATCATACTTGTCATAGCAGCTTACCATGACTATGAGATTTGGAAATTGGATGTCAAAACAGCATTCCTTAATGGGAACCTTCAGGAAGATGTCTATATGACACAACCATAAGGGTTTGTGACACCACGTGAAGCCAAACGGGTTTTCAAGTAAAAGAAATACATTTATGAATTAAAGCAAGCATCCAGGTCATGGAACATTTGATTTGATGAAGCCATAATGGAATTTGGTTTCATTAAGAACGAATGTGAGCCATGTTTTTATAAGCGGTTTAATGGGAATGCAATCGTTATCCTAGTAGTATACTTTTACGACATATTACTTATTGGAAACGATGTACCAGTCTTACAGTCAGTTAAGGACTAGTTGAAAAAGTGTTTCTCCATTAAGGACATGGGAGAATCATCCTATATTCTAGGGATCAAGATCATTCGTGATAGATCCAAGTGGTTTCTTGGACTAAGTTAGGGTACATACATTGACCAAATACTAAAGAGATTTAGTATGGAAAAATCCAAGAGGGGATTGGTTCTAGTGTCACATGGATTAAATCTTTCTAAGAAAATGTGTCCCTAGACACAACAAGAGAAATATAGGATGACTAAGATCACATACGCTTTGGCTATAGGATCCATCATGTATGCCATGTTATGTACCAGGCTTGATGTTGCCTATGCACTGAGCACGGTAGGCAGATATCAAGCAGATCCAGGAGAACAGCATTGGACTGCTGTTAAAACAATCCTTAAGTACCTTAGAAGAAATAATTATATGTTCCTAGTGTTTGGAGGAGATGAGGAGCTTGTCATCAGAGGGTATGCCGATGTTGGTTCTCAGACAGATCAAAATGATCTGAAGTCGCAATCTAGATATGTTTTCTGTCTCAATGGAGGAGCTGTGAGCTGGAAGAGTTCAAAGCAGCCAGTTGACACAGATTTTACAGTGGATTATGAATATACAGCGGCTTCTGATACAGCCAAGGAAGATGTCTGGATTCGGAACTTTGTCCAGGAGCTTGATGTGGTGCCTCGCAGTAAAGATCCCATTACATTGTATTGTGATAATACTGCAGCGGTGGCTCTTACAAAAGAACCAAGGTCACATCAACAGACAAATCACATACTCCGGAAGTATCACCTCTTGAGGGATTTCTATCAAAGGGGTGATGTTTCTATGATCAGAGTGTCCATGGAAGAGAACGTGGTGGACCCCATGACTAAAGGCCTATCTCAGCAGAACCATGAATATCATGTGTGAGCTAGCAGGTTAAAGGTTGTTAGCAGTTGGATCTAGTCCAAGTGGGAGTTTGTTGGAGTTGGTGGTCTAGAACCAACTACTTTGTACTTGATTCATTAATAAAAGCATTATCACATCTTGATTGTTCTTCTGCGTGACAATGCATGTGATAATGTCCTAAGGACAACTGTTGCATTAAAGGGTCATAACGGATCCCTGCTATGATGAGAACCCAGAAGTTCCATAACACTGTTCTTGAATATATGTTCTATGGTCAGATGATATTATTTGAGGGACACAAATAATACAGGTCATTAGGGGTGAGGACTCATAAAACTTTGAGGCACCTTCTCATGGTGTGCGCCCTTCGTAATATCCAGGAGGATATTATGAGAACGAGACCCGCCAGTAGGAAATCCACATTTCATAGTGTCATTGGATGTTTCTATCTACAGATGTGTGTATTGGTCCTTAGAATTTAATATTATTATTAATGGGTATTAAAACTCGCACACTTAGATGTATTGACGAAAACTGTGACGACACACTATTCGCAGCGAGGTAGGATACGTTGGGTGCGTCATGAGTAATACTGCATTAATATATAATGTGAGAAAGGATATGTCCCTTCCGTTCCATAACGGAAGTAGATATCTCAGGTCCTTTTATGGAATTGATATAACCTAAATAAATCCATGGCCATGGTAAGGTATGGGCGAGTTCAATTTCGGGAAGTCAAAGAAAGAATAATTGAGCACATGGGTTGATGGAACTAGCATGCAACCCTCTTGATTAGAGATATCGAGAAAAAGGGATTATATTACACGGTAATCATTCGTAGGAGGTGACACGTCATTGCAGTGTTAACTTCTTTCTCTATGGGTGCCTTGGCATGTTGCTAGACGTTAACCTTGGACTTTAGGCAGGCTCCGCCTAATGCCACTGAGAAAGAGGCCTAGAGGGTCACACATTAAGTGTGTCCATGTATCTCAGTTAAATATTAATTTAACAAGTTAAATAATATTATTCCCGACTGTGGTTTAATAATTATTTAAGGATGCCTGATCGCATTTATTTTGACACTAGTTATTCGAGAGAATATATTGTGGGTGGAATAATATATTTTTATTAGAGAGTAATGCAGTTACATTTATTTAAGAAATAAATATCCATTACTCAAGGTCTAATAAATATGGTGGAGGAAATAAATAAAATGAAAAATAAAAGTACACACCGTGTATATTTATATACATGCCGTGTAGTTTGTTTTTCGCGATTCGTGAGAAAATATTGTTTATTTAATTAAATGATATTAAATGTAATATGTTGGAGCATGTCAAGTAATAATGATGGTCAACTATCATTATTAAGACATGGGGTATTAATAAGAATTAAATAAAATGATTAAATGCTTTCAGGCAATTAATTCATTTTATTATTCTAAGTATTATAATCCCAATTACATTATTCTCATAGAGACAGAGAGCCATTGTTGTGCACAAAGTATTTTGAAATACTCTCAAACCAAGAGAGAATTCCCTTCCCACCAAGAACGCTTTCAAGTTACGAGAATGAGATCCTCCACCAGATCAAGGTGGTAGAAGGTGGACATCGCAAGTGAAGGTTCTTCTGCGCTAGCACCCGAAGATCCCTTCGGTGACGTCTAGAGATACATGGAGCACATGTGAATCACCACTAGAGGAATCGTGTACTTGGATTCTACGACACAATGGCGGATCACAGGATCATGACTGGAGACTCCAACAAAGAAATAATTCCATCGAGGTAATTCTTATATATTAATTATAAACAACATGTGATGATCTTATCTCAACGGTTTTGGGACACTTATTTTCTTTTTCTTTTTTCGTTCTATTCTGAAGATCTGGTGTTTTAAATCATGACGGATATCAGATTAAACATTGTTTAACGTTAAAATTAAAGTTGGGTAACCCACCAACGTGCTTTCGCTGCGCCCGGAACCTGCAATGAGTACCCTGTGACATGTCTACCTCATCATAGAAAATCCCTCCAGCATGTCATCCTCATCATGTGAAGAGACTTGGACATTTCCAGGTGACCTCATGCTCTCCCTTTGGAAACATAAGGAAAAACATATGTAGTTTTCCATGAAATTCTCACACATATCCACAGAACCTTTTATTGTTCACATGACGCATCACTAAGAGGTGGGTTGATTGTCTTCAGCAACACTCATAAAACCTCATGAGATTCCCAACCTTTATAAAATAAATAAATGAAATAAATAGAGAAATAATGGGATTTTAGAGACCCAAATCTTGACGTACATGGACATTACATTACTTTTGTGGAATACTTAATACATAACAAAAACAGACAAATAAGGACCGTAATAGTTTAGTGTCTTTGGAAACTCATAAAATAATCTTCTAATCGTGGTGAAAGATCTTCAACATCTCCCATAAAGATCTTCCCCTTTTTGTTTTCTTACCTAAAACCTTTCTTTAAATCATGTGGAAAAGAAAACATATAAAGGGTGAGATCAGATGCTCAGTAAGGGTAAGCATGGAAAAATTAAAACAAAACATACACATTTGAACTTCAAAACATGAACATAATGTTTAAACATCAAATTCGTGAGCAATGACATAAAACATGGAATTTTATAAGGCATAGATAATAAAGAAACATTAATCATGATAATATATATTGGGAATAAAACATGTAATTTTGGCAACCATTAAGCACATGTTATGATTTCCATAGTTTCCAAGGCATTACTGCCAAGACCATCATAGTGGACAAAGTCCCTTTCTGAATCGAGTTCACTCCTCATTACAGTCCTGTATTACTGAACCGGTTTAACTTGACGTTCCAGCCATGTCTATCTCATGAGATATAAATCTTTACCCAATGCATTGTAGGGATATATAGGTCCCACCCATCTCATAAAGAAATCATTCTTACTTGTACCACAACATAAACATAAATCATTCATCATAACCCAAAGAATAAAATTGGTTTCATAAACATCATCCCATCATAACATAATCCATATAAAACAATTGGATATAATTTCATCATAAGAAAATTCAAACCATATAAATCATAGAGACATTATACTTCAAACATACACATATTAAATAATTTCATCTTATATGGAAAATGGTTTTGATAAAGAACTTGAAATGAATTCTTGAGGAAAATATCCTTTCTTCTGGAAAATCATTTTATTTTCACAAATTTCCATTCAAT
The DNA here is from genome assembly GCA_963277665.1 of Viscum album. NCBI lineage: Eukaryota > Viridiplantae > Streptophyta > Magnoliopsida > Santalales > Viscaceae > Viscum > Viscum album. The sequence goes on along the minus strand of OY728130.1, from coordinate 91,814,034 downwards.
TTTAAAAGAAAAGGTTTCTGTTGAAAATATTAATGAAATCTTGTAGAGTAAACTTCATGAAAATAAGAAGTTGTGAAACCGTAAAAATCCGTTCATACCGTATAAGTTAAAAACACATTTTTCTCATACTTTTGCCAGAAAAGTCAAAAAGTACCTCATATGGTAAAAAAAAGATTCCTTACATACCATGTAGTAAAATTCAAAAATGGGTAAAAAAGACTTTAAACATATGTGAAAACATTTTTATAAAACTTGGACACAGATGATAAATATAACCCCAGTAAATACTTACGTATAAGCAATCTCGGATAGAAAACAATTAAGATTGAAACATTATCCCATACCTTAGGTCTGATTTGCTTAGTAAGTGTCAAAAACTCCTGTATAATGATTTAAATAATTTCATTGACTTAATCCAGAATCATACTTATTGTTATGATATCATATATGGTCATATTATTAGCTTCTTATTAGTAATATTTCATTGCTACTTGTAATTCAGGTGTTTATTACTTTTTGTTCTTATGCGTGTTTTGTCGAATAAATTGTTATTCTTATTTTTAGGTTATAGATAACTCATTTACAGAATGGTATTAGTGTAATATATATCATATTTATTCATTCAATTCATTTATATAATCATTATGCAATGAATATCATGTAGAACGAGTCGCATCACATCGTGGAGACGGTATTCCGTACGTACGCACGAGCGATGATATCGTTCCCATTATCGTGGAATTATATTGGAGTGTATGTATACTATTTAATAATCAATATCAATTTACAATAATCATATATAGTTATTATTTACACCATTATACCCATCCAAGTAAGGTTGGTGGTGGAAAATAGATTACACCACGGCGTGGAGATGGTATTCCGTACGTACGCACGCGCGGTGATTTCATTTTCCGTAGGATGGAGAGATGGTGAAATAGGGTTGTTTCATACTTATAATAACATATACATATATTAGTTATACTTATGTTATTACCTCATAATTAAACAACTAAATAAGAAGAAGTATAAGAAGAAATAAAGTTGAAAGAATCGGTAATGGACATTACCTCTTCTTTGAAACACCTCTTCTTAACCTCCTCTTAGGGCACTAAAAATGGTCTTTGAAGAAGACCAGGACCTCTAGGATGTTTCTAGGGAAGTGGAGAAGAGAAATTGTCAGGGGTTTTATGAGCTTGAATTCTCAAAGTGGTGTGAGGAAGAGATGGAGGAGGTGCCCTTTTTTAAGGGAGGAGAGGGGCACCTTAGGAAAACTTAAAATATTATTTTATAATAAAGTCATATTCGGTTTTTAATAGCTATAAATTGATTTATTTAGAATCTAAGGTGTGTATGGGTCGAAATCCTCTCATCCAATGGAATTTAGACAAGTTTAGGTTTCTATTTTAACCTTATCATTTAGATTTAACTTTAAGTTAAATAATTTAACTTTTACCGTGTCTTCTTGTTTTCTTACACTATAAGGTTAATAAACTTACTATAATAAGCCAAACAAACCCCAGGTTGTTTATTATTAATATATATAACCTTATATAAGTCATTTGGACGAACCTTATATTTTTAAGAATAAAATAACAATTAATAATATAATATTTGTTTTAAAAAGTATTTTATGTCAATTTTGACACTATTTGATAATTGATTTTTGTGAAAATCATAACAGCATTATTAGTTCTAAAAAAGTTAATTAAATCAATAATAATATGCCATATTAATGTATAAATTAGTGTAATTCATAAAAAGTCTAAAATTACATTTATTCGGGTATTTATAACATCAATTATGTTAATATTTCATTAATAAGGTAATTACTGCATCATCATTATGTCAAAAATAAATTAAATTATTTAATGTCTAAAAATTACAAATAAATTACCATTATGTAGGAAATCTTTTTATCTTTCTAATGAATATTTATAGTAGAATTTATCTTATGTATAACCCTATATTAAAAATGTTTTAGTTATTAAACTTTGATTTTAACTATTTTAACTATTCTTTAAATAAAATAATATTAAATGTCCTAATCTAATCCAAGTGGACCTAAATGGTCATATTTTATTCCTAAGGTTGTTTTTGGTCGAATTAATCTTATCCAACAGAATTAGGACATGAGTTAGGGTAATAATAATATCATTTTTACCCTTAATTACCCAATATACTTTTAACCGTGGTAAAAAAAGTAAAAAGTTACTATTCACCAAAAATTATTTTCATCTCATTGAACCACATTGTAGTCCTTTATATTAACCGTTTCTCTCAAATTTTCTAAATTCCACTCACCTAAGCGGTAAAATTAAGTTTTATGTGAATTTCCAAATTCTCCTAGGAGGTGGGTAAAAGACGGCGGAAAGTTCAATAAAATATTTATATAGCTGAAATTATTATAAAATGACTCCAATGAATTATATTGAACTTATATAGGTATTATGTATCAATTTTGACCTAAAATAAATTTAAATAAAAAGTTGGTTTTTAAATAGTAACCCAGTGTTTTCACTATTCATCAAAAATTAAATGTTTTCAGAAAAATACCAAAAATTCACCCTAGGCTAATTTCGATATTACGAATCCAAAAATGAAGTCCATTTCGAAAGATAAAATTTATAAAATTTGAAAAAGTGGGTATTACTATTCATAATGGCTAGTTTATATAACATATCATTGTTTAGTGAAACTTGGTATTGCGTACAACACACGCTATCGTGGAAGGTCGTGATTGTGTGTAATTCAAGCCAAGTCAGGGATGCATGTAGTGAAAAATCCTTTTGGTTTAGCGTACAACACAAGACATAAATAAAATTAAAAAGAATATTTTTCATAAAATCTCGGGGTGTTACATTCTACCCCCCCTTAAAATGAATTTCGCCCTTGAAATTCGTCGGGGTTATCAATAGTTTATTACATGAGAGTTTCTTTCATAGAAACTGACATCATAAAAAGGAATACTAAAACTTCATTTTAAAAAGGAATGTTGGAAACATAACGGATACCCAAATAACTCATCACTGGGTTTCCACATAGGAGAACATAGGTGAAAATATGGATATGGAGGAGAAATCTAAACATCATGTTCTGATGGAGAGTGGTAGAGAACATGGCAATGAAAAAGCCATTAATCACAAAGCCATAAATTTGTGATGATTTAAGGTAACATCTGATTCATCGGATATAAGGGTACTAGGAAAACATTTTTGGTTTTCAAGATGATTTCCCTAAAGTTGAAGAAATTGGAATTAGAAGAAATAATTTCTTGATTTTGGAACAGTCTCACCATTGGTCATTCCTTGGAAAATTTCCACATCATCTCTTAAATAAATGAAGTTGAATTTGTCATTCGTGAAGTGTTAGCAGATCATGTGATATAATGATGGGTCATTCCATCTATCTCAAACAAAAGGTTAGAAAAAGTTATCAAAAATACATAAGTCCATCTATAGTGAGGTTAATATTATATGGTTCATAAAATAGAATTATAATTCATATATCATACTGCTTAATATAATAAAACTGGTTTCTACTAAACAGGGATTTCCTGTAGGTCAGTGATAGGTGATAAAGGCCTATCTCACTTCAGTTGTTGGTTCAATTCCCATAACCTTGTCCGACACGACGGGTTGTCTCCCATCCTGCAGGTTGCCCCTTTTTCTAAATCTACATTATAATAACATTCCTACAATAAAATAGAAAAAAATAATATCTTATGTCTAACTTAATTCATTTCAATCTTTAGGCTTATCCAAAATACTTTTGTCCAAGCTCATATTATAAAGAAAACAATTGCTAGAAATTTCATCTACCGAGCATGTGAATACCATCATTTATCCCCCATATATCATACAATATATCTTGTTGGTCACATCCCAAACATGTGAATACCTTAATCATGTATTCTCTTGAACCATAGTGAAAACATGAATGCTGTCACAAGGTAACTCTTTCCATATACCAAAATCCCAAAAATTCTATATACTCAAACCATGATATCACTTTTTCCTTATATTAGTCATGAGCTCATTAATACTATCAAACATTTCATTATCTCCTTATCCCTTCTTTATGCACATATCATCTGCTTTCCAAAATATCGGAATCACTTTTCATGGTTACTGGTACCATATAATTATCAAAAACCACAATAAACAATTACATAGATATTCCAATGTTCCATAATACTATAAATGAGATTCCACAACATTATTTTGGAATCCCTTTACATAAACACATAATAATTCCACCACATCGGTTTCATACTCAACATTGCTAATAGTGATTGCATGTGACTTCCCTTTGTCCTTTTCCTTAAGAGGTTGCTCACGTTGATCATTTGGATTAGGGCATTGATTAGCATAATGCCCCATTTCCTTGCACTTGAAGCATTGAAGTGTTGGTGGAGTGTTATTTGTAGTCTTTTCTATATTCACATCATTAGAAACCTTTTTTCCATTACTTTGACAATCAAATGATCGATGACCTTCTTTTCCACACTTAAAACATTTTCTAGTCCCTTTAAGACAATCTCCACTATGCTTCTTTCCACACTTTGAGCATAAAGAAACATTTATCTTCTTTTCACCATTATTCTGAGATTTCTCCTTGAAATCCATCTTTCATTACTTGTCAAAACCATGAGATGGATATGTTACACCAACTTCCAGTTCTACCTTGATAGTACAACGCAAAATTTCTTCATATCTACTGAAGTCTCTTATAGCTAATGCCCTTCGAAGACTTGGTTTTAAACCACTGAAAAATCGATCAACTTTACTTTCAGGTTGGATGATAAAGCCAAATGCATACCTTGTAAGTCTTGTAAAATTCGCTTCATATATACCAACAGATTCATCATCCTTCTACTTAATCTCAAGAAACTACTTTTCCATCTTTGTTCGATTAATACGAGGGAAGTACTTACTGAAAAACACGTTCTTGAACTCGTCCCATTCCATGGATTCAATTTCATCTTGGGGCCTTGTATTCTTAATTAGAGTCCACCACTGGTCTGCTTCACCTTCTAAACAGTAAACAGCTAAAATGAATTTTTCATGTTCTGAATAGCAAAGTATGGAAAATATCTTTTCAATGGTACTGATCCATTTTTCAGCAATAATTGGATCAGAAGACCCATTTAAAGACGGTGTACGTTGCCTCATTAAGGAATCAATAGAATATTGTTCCCTTCTCTGATCATTTGGAAATCCAGAATGATTCATAGCTTGTGTAAGTATAGCAATAAGATTTTTCACTCCATCTCCCATCACATTTGGTTGCTCGGGAGGACAATCATTGCATTGTAAATTACATTGGTCAACATGGTTCCTTTTTGTTCCAGCCATCATCTAAAACCCAAAAAGAATAGTGTGAGAGTCAAAATTCATGCTACAGAAAACAACATAATAAAGGGGGAGTACCTTCAATATCTAACATCTTAGGTTTAATTATAATATCGTTACCATAATTCTAGGACTATAACATATACTTATACTTAACCTTAGGGACATCCCTAGACATGCCTTGGAAATATCTCTAGGGATCTCACTAAAGTTTTCACATCCTAGTTTAAAAAGGTTAACTAAAAATTTCCTCTCATACCAACTGTAGAGACCCAAAGCTTGACATACAAGGAAATTACATTACTTTTGCGGAATACTTAATACATAACAAAAACAGACACACAAGGACCGTAATAGTTTAGTGTCTTTGGAAACTCAGAAAATAATATTCTAATTGTGGTGAAAGATCTTCAACATCTCCCATAAAGATCTTCCCCTTTTTGTTTTCTTACCTAAAACCTTTCTTTAAATCCTGGGGAAAATAAAACATATAAAGGGTGATCTAAAATTCTCAATAAGGGTAAGCATGGAAAAAATAAAACAAAACATGCACATTTGAACTTCAAAACATGAACATAATGTTTAAACATCAAATTATTGAGCAATGACATAAAACATGGCAGTTCATAAGGCATAGATCATAAAGAAACAATAATCATAATAAAATATATTGGGAATAAAACATGTAATTGTGGCAACCATTAATCACATGTTATGATTTCCAAAGTATCCAAGGCATTGCTTCCAAGACCATCTTAGTGGACAATGTCCCTTTCTGAATCGAGTTCACTCCTCATTCTATTCCTGTATTACTGAACTGGTTTAACTTGTCATTCCATCCATGTCTATCTCATGAGATATAAATATTTACCCAATGCATTGTAGGGAGATATAGGTCCCACCCATCTCATAATGAAATCATTCTTACTTGTGCCACAACATAAACATAAATCATTCATCATAACCCAAAGAATAAAATGGGTTTCATAAATATCATCCCATCATAACATAATCCATATAAAACAATTGGATATCATTTCATCATAAGAAAAGTGAAACCATATAAATCATAGAGACATTATACTTGAAACATACACATAATAAATAATGTCATCTTAGATGGAAAATGGTTTTGATAAAGCACTTGAAATGAATTCTTGAGGAAAATATCCTTTCTTCTGGAAAATCATTTTATTTTCACAAAATTCCATTCAATTTAAAAAGAAAAGTATTTTTTTGAAAATATTCATGAAATCTTGTAGAGTAAGCTTCATGAAAATAAAGCGTTATGAAACCGTAAAAATCCGTTCATGCCATATAAGTTAAAAAAACATTTTTCTCGTACTTTTGCCAGAAAAGTAAAAAAGTACCTCATATAGTAAACAAAAAAAAGATTACTTACATACCATGTAGTAAAAGTAAAAAATGGGTAAAAAGGACTTTCAACATACATGAAAACATTTTTACAAAACTTGGACACAGATGATAAATATAACCCCAGTAAATACTTGCATATAAGCAATATCGGATAGAAAACAATTGAGATTGCAACATTATCCCTTACCTTAGGTCTAATTTGCATCGTATGTGTATGAATCTCTTGTATAATGATTTAAATAATGTCATTGACTTATTCCAGAATCATACTTATTTTTATGATATCATATATGGTCATATTCTTAGCTTCTTATTAGTAATATTTCATTGCTACTTGTTATTCGGGTGTTTATTACATTTTGTTCTTATGTGTGTTTTTTCGAATAAATTCTTATTATTCTTTTTAGGTTATAGATACCTCATTTACAGAATGGTATTAGTGTAATATATATCATATTTATTCATTCAATTCATTTATATAATCATTATGCAATGAAGATCATGTAGAACGAGTCGCATCACATCGTGGAGACGGTATTCCGTACGTACGCACGAGCGATGATATCGTTCCCATGATCGTGGAATTGTATTGAAGTGTATGTATACTATTTCAGAATCAATATAAATTTAAAATAATTATATATAGTTATTATTTACACCATTATATCCATCCAAGTAAGGTGGTGGTGGAAAATAGAGTACACCACGGCGTGGAGATGGTATTCCGTACGTACGCACGCGCGGTGATTTCGTTTTCCGTAGGATGGATAGATGTTGAAATAGGGTTGTTTAATACTTATAATTACATATAATTATATGAGTGATACTTATTTTATTACCTCATAATGAAACAACTAAAGAATAATAATTAGAAGAAGAAATAAAGTTGAAAGAATCGGTAACGGACATTACCTCTTCTTTGAAGCGCCTCTTCTTAACCTCCTCTTAGGGCACTAACAATGGTCTTTGAAGAAGACCAGGACCTCTAGGAAGTTTCTAGGGAAGTGGATAAGAGAAATTGGCAGGGTTTTTCCAAGCTTTAAGTCTCAAAGTGGTGTGAGGAAGAGAGGGCGGAGGTTCCCTTTTATAAGGGAGGAGAGGGGCACCTTAGGAAAACTTAAAATATTATTTTATAATAAAGTCATATTCGGTTTTTAATAGCTCCAAATTGATTTATTTATAATCTAAGGTGGGGATGGGTCAAAATCCTCTCATACAATAGAATTTAGACAAGTTTAGGTTTCTATTTTAAACTTATCATTTAGATTTAACTTTAAGTTAAATAATTTCACTTTTACCATGTCTTCTTGTTTTCTTAAACTATAAGGTTAATAAACTTACTATAACAAGAAAAACGAAAACCAGGTTGTTTATTATTAATATATATAACCTTATATAAGTCATTTTTACAAACCTTAGATTTTTAGGAATAAAATAACAATTAATAATATAATATTTGTTTTAAAAACTATTTTATGTCAATTTTGACACTATTTGGTAATTGATTTTTGTGAAAATAATAACAGCATGATTAGTTCTAAAAAAGTTAATTAAATAAATACTAATATGTCATATTAACCAATAAAATTATTTTAATTCATAAAAAGTCTAAAATTACATTTATTTGGGTATTTATAACATCGATTATGTTAATATTTCATTAATAAGGTAATTATGGCATCATCATTATGTCAAAAATAAATTAACTTATTTAATGTCTAAAAATTAAAAATAAAATACCATTATGTAGGAAATCATTTTATCTTTCTAATGAATATTTATAGTCTAATTTAGCTTATGTATAACCCTATATTAAAAATGTTTTAGTTATTAAACTTTGATTTTAACTATTTTAACTATTCTTTAAATAAAATAATATTAAATGTCCAAATCTAATCCAAGTGGACCTAAATGGTCATATTTTATTCCTAAGGTTGTTTTTGGTCTAATTAATCTTATACAATAGAATTAGGACATGTTTTAGGGTAATAATAATATCATTTGTACCCTTAATTACCCTATTTACTTTTAACCGTGGTAAAAAAAAGTAAAAAGTTACTATTCACCAAAAAATATTTTCATCTCATTGAACCAAATTTTAGTCCTTGATATTAACCATGTCTCTCGGATTTTCTAAATTCCACTCACAGAAGCGGTAAAATTAAGTTTTATGTGAATTTCCAAATTCTCCTAGGAGGTGGGTAAAAGACGGTGGAAAGTTCAATAAAATATTTATATATCTAAAATTAATATAAAATGACTCAAATGAATTATATTGAACTTATATAAGTATTATGTATCAATTTTGACCTAAAATAAATTTAAATAAAAAGTCAGTTTTTAAATAGTAACGCAGTGTTTTCACTATTCATCAAAAATTGAAAGTTTTCAGAAAAATACCAAAAAATCACCCTAGGATAATTTCGATATTCCAAATCCAAAAATGAAGTCCATTTAGAAAGATAAAATTTATAAAATTTTAAAAAAGTGGGTATTACTATTCATAACTGCTAGTTTATATAACATATCGTTGTTTTGTGAAACTCGGTATTGCGTACAACACATGCTATCGTGGAAGGTCGTGATTGCGTGTAATGCAAGCCAAGTCAGGTATGCATGTAGTGCAAGCTCCTTTTGGTGTAGCGTACAACACAATACATCAATAAAATTAAAAAGAATATTTTTTCATAAAATCTCGGGGTGTTACAGGGATCCTCCTGCATTCATAAAACATCATGTGACACACTTCTGGTGATTTTAAAGACACTGAAACCACCTAGTGACATGTTCACCACATCTCATTAAAGCCCGCAGGCATGTTATCCTCATCATTCAAATACCCTCAGACATGTCAAGGAGACCGGATGCTCCCCCTTTGGATCCATAAGGATAAATAAATGTAATTGTCCATGAAAATTCTCACACATCTCCAAAAAAACCTTGTATTAGTCACATGATTCATCCCCAAGAGGTAGACTGATTATCCTGGACAAGACACAAACAATATCATGAGATCCCCAAACTTTGTGAAATAAAAAAATAAATAAAATAGGGAATAATATCGGAGCCTCTTGTGGCTATAAACATTACACGACATGACCCTATAAATCCATAACACACCATAAGAACTTGGTGGAATGTCCACATCATATCATGAGAACTCTATAAAAAGACATCCTTATCTTGCAAAAAAATCCTAGACAAGTCACCTGAGATAATGTGAAGGCCTTTCAACAGGCATTATAATATCACGAAATCATTAAGACATGTCAAACTAACAATATAAAAGTCCCTTGGAATTTCCTCTTGATTAAACAAGACCCCATTGATTGGAAATAATTCAGTAAAGGAGGTGTTGATTGGATGGTCTTGCGGTCACTGAAAACTATGTGACGCCCTTAGAGTGATCCACTGTAGGACCTCATAAAGATTCATAACATCAAGGACCTCCACTGATTCGAACCAAGATTTACATGATACAAATAATGAAAATAGGTGAAAACTAGGGTGGTGAGGTCTATAAATCCACCACCCCAGCATGAAAAATGAACCACTACTCTATAAAGAAAATGGGATTTTTCTTGAAGCTCCGTACCAGTATCAGAGAGGATTTATCGAAGAGGGTGATCTTGCGACTAAGAAGTTTTCCATCAGGTATGATCTAGAGAATAACCAGATAGATCATGCACCATGAATAAATCACTTCATGAGATCAATCATAGATCACATGAAGGACTTCTAGAAGGACACGCAAAGAACATACCACATATCTTCTAGATCACATGAGACTTTAAACAAGATAACACTAAACAAATCTAATACATTATTAATAAAAGGCTCGAACAAAGACTAATGGATAAGAAACTTAAGTAAATAAAATATATTATTATCCTTATATACTTCTCATTAACTATCCAGGTTATTCAACAACACCAGGATATGACACCCAAATCTCACAGTGCTCCTTGGTTATACGATTTGGATCATGGTAAGTCTTATGGACATATAAAAGAAAGTCACTTAGTCCCCCTGAGCATGCCACCCTAGTTTTTCGAATCCCACTGGGCTCTCCATACAATACTTGTAGTGTTCCTCAGATGTCTCTCCTGACTCATATTGAGGTTCCATTACATGTCAGTTGAGTCTCATGGTAGCACCTAAACATGTCAACTAGCTCTTATGATTCCCTCCAGGCATGCCAGACAAATCTTGTGATTTCCTCCACACATGTCATAATGACTCTCGCGACACCATCCAAGTGTGTCATCTAGTTTTCATGACGACACTAAGGGAAATTCTGATGGATCATGTGATTTACTCTTGACATATCAGTCGAGCTCATGAAATGTCTCCTAGGACAATTTTAACGGGTCTCGTATTATCCTCTATACAATTTAGTCATGATCATGTGACAAGCCTCAGACACGTAATCCAAGATATGTAACGTCCCTCTGAAAAATAAACTAGATCATGCGATTTCCTTAATAAATTTCAAGCATACATCCTCCAATATGTCAAGTAGATAATCAAGGCATGTCAAGTGGACAATCAATGCATGTTATGAAGATGAGTAGGATAGGTCAATAGGGTATCCTAGAACATGATAACCATGTTTATCCTCAATGTGTAAGCCTAAATTATATAAGAAATATCAACATATAATCCCCAACTAGTGACATAATATGATATTCCCCATATATAAGGGAAACCTTAGTGTGTAAGCCCCAATCAGCAGCATAATATGATATGTCCTATACAGAAAGGAAATTTTAGTGTGTAAGACCTGAAAAAAAAAGAACTATGAAGAATTAAATTCATTATATAACCAGGATATTTAGGAAAACTCTATGAGGCCTGAGCTCCATATCAAACCTCTAAAGGGTTGTCCCAGTACATAAGTCCCATATTTATAAGCAACGAAACTGATTATTTATCACCCCTTGTTTCTCACACCAATCATAGCTCATGTGGGATTAATGAGTTGAAATGATCATAATCATTTGTGTTATAAACCTATAAAAAATATAAGTTCAGCCTCAACAGGTAATCCTCGACCAGTGGAATAATATGATATACCCCGAATTTAATGGAAAAATCAATGTGTAAGCCCCGACTAATTGAACTACAAGGACCATGATTCCTGCCATAACCAAGATATATAGGATGCCTTCCTAAGTCTTGATCATGAACATAAATTGGAATAAAACTTGGTATAATTCCCTCCATGTATCCAAAATCTCAACCATTGGTACCCAATCATTACCATGGGTTGATCGTCTACCTGATCTATCAGCATACTCAGAAGTTAACTGAACTGTAGTGAATCTGAATCCTGCTATAAGATATGTAGGATGCATTCTTAAGGCTTGATATCCATATTAAATATACCAAGGGTAGTCATGTTCCATAATACCTACATCCACATGAAGTGATATTAATTAATTAATATCCCTTATTTCCCACATCGAGCATAGATCACGTGGTCTTATAGAGTTACGATGGTCTTCTCATTCACATCATGAATCTCCACCATCCAAAAAAATCTAACTGTATAAGCCCTGATGAGTGGTATGATATGAATATCCCCCACATAAGGGAATCTAACTTAGTTCTAGTCCCAATGGTGTGATTGAACTATGATAACTCTAATTCCTACTATAATTAGTATATGTAGTACATCTCCTCGAGACTCAAGCTCAAATATATGGTGCCTAAGTGCCCGAACATATGTATTCTCTTCATGATGTTATGCTATATGAATTTAACAAACAATGTGAGTTTTTATTCCTAAAATAAAAAAAGATACGTAGGATGACTCATAATAGATCAATCCCATCCTAGGAATATTAACCACCACCCAGCATGGCAGAAAATTCCAAAGCACCTGGTTATAAGATTTTATCATATAAGTTGTTATACATCACTAAGAAATGGACGAATAACTTTGGATACATACATATGGATTCACTAATGAGATACCCTTATTCTATACACAAAAGGAGTTAACCCATGATCATTTTTTAAGGTAACTGGTCCCATATCAAGGTTAGGAAGAGATTCTCAAACATATCTTAAATCTATAATAGTGTCCCAGAGTATGCAACAATTCCCCCAAAAAGGGTGCGATGAGACCAACATCACATCCTCTCTACCAATACGAGTCCTAAGAATAATCAAGTCTGAAACCCTAATTAACCACTTTCCTTTGGAAAGAAGGTCCTTACCCAGTTATGTATGAGGTAACCATTGGGATTTTTTATTAATAATAACGATGGTAACCCATCATAAATGTTTGTGCAACACATTTTAACTCACCTGTCACTCACAATCAACCATCGAGACAAACCAAATGCACCTCATAGTGATATAATCTCCATCAAAACAAAAATGTTGAGCCCAACATAAACCTCTCAAATAAAAGAATGATTGGTTAATGATACATTAGACCATTTTTCTTGGCATATCCTATGCAATCAATGAGCCCGATGTAAAAATATCAAATAAAATAATGGTCGGTTAATCAAGTGCCATACCACTTTGTTTTCCATATCCTATACAAACCAAGATGATAATCCTAACATAAATCTTATAACTAATCCTTTCTAACTGGGGTTCCTATGAAATAAGTCCATCCTCACATTGAAAATTCCACACAAGAAGAATTGATAAATCATGAATAAATGGAAAATTGGGTTAACCATGCATATCTAATTTAGAATGAATCATTCCTATGATATTGTACTAATATGTAACCTTGTTCCTTGTTTTATTCATGACTTTAGATACTTCTCTCATCAATATCATAACGATATGAGATAATGACTTCATCCAGTGATTGTTCCAGTAAATCACCTATAGTTGAGAACCTCACAGGTCGCAAAATGATATCACCTACCTGACAGCTTCAACATCATGTGGCGAACATAATGGTCCTAAAATACCACTAACATGGTAAAATACCAACCCATTAATCTACCCACAAGATTCTATAAGTATTGAAACTGAAAATTATGAATCTTCCAAGAAAATTTGCAACTAAGCCAATGGCTCATGTCACCATATCCAACCAATTTGTGAGATTATTTCCATAGTGTGAAAACCACCACCTCTAATCACTGATGAATGTGGACTAGGGAGAAATATACGGCTCCATTCTAGTTCAGGGGACACTAAGGAGGGATTATTTCAACCATTATCGCCATCACCATCCCACTGATACCCACCGGTCGCCTACTGAGGGTACCCCCTGACACATTGCCACCTATGATACCTATGAATGGGAGATAAGAAAGACATGTTGGGTAAGGAAGGCTATGGATAATCATGGGTGGGCTCATATCCCCACTCCCAGTAATGAATTTTTCCAGTATATTTCATCAGTAACTAGCTATCAGACTCATATCCCTGATCACTTGGAACAAGTCTATGGGCATATTCTCACAGCAGGCATGGGGGAGGCGCATATCCATACCCCCATGCATAAATCCCATCAGCATACTCTGTTAGCACGAGGAAAAAATTGGACTCATATACTTATTTTAATCAAAGATATCTTTCAGTATATGGTGGAGATAGAGAATGTGTAGGCTTATATCCCTACACACACTTTTCTAAAATGCAATTACATCATAGAAACAACAGAAGAACTCCACCATCATATTACAACACTGATATAGATATAGGGAAAAGCACATATTCTTATCCCTACAACCAGGGCAGCTCAGCACTCTAATCATTATAAACAAGTGGTTTCTCCAGAGCAATCCCACATTCTTCCTTCCATTTGGGAGGATTATCAATATATTCCAATAAAGGAAGAGGCATCAAATCTGAATCATATTCCCATTCCAACTGGGGCTCACCAGGTGAGAGTGTCATATTCCTCAGGATAGGGTAACAAGCCTATCAAAAAATTATGATGGCATATTTCAAAGGACCAGGATCAGGATCATATCCATATTCTGGTTAGGGCTCACTAGTGAGTGGGGAACATTCCTTAATCTGGGCTCATATTCCTATTGAATAAGACCATTGGCATACTCCAATGTCCTGGGATCGAGCTCATATCCTCTTTCTAGCTAGGGATCACCAAGTGAGAATGGAACATGTTGTGGGATAGACTCATATTTCTATCAATGTATCTTCTTGGAATATTCCAGAATATCACAGAATATAGGAAAATATCCATACTTCCTCTGATGAATGAATACACCAGCATCCTTCTAAGGCTATATAGGAGGATGCTCATATCCCATCTTCCATTCAAGAGGTTCGTTGGCATATTCTGGAAGGGAATGAATATTCAGACCAAACTCATATTTCTATTCCAACTAGGGATCACTAGGTGATAATGGAATATACCTTAGAGAAGGATCATATTCCTACCATAGAAGAGCAGTGGCATATTCCAAAGGCTCGGTATCAGGTTCATACTCCCATTCTGACTAAGGCTCACCAAATTAGAATGGCACATGACTCGAGAAAAGTTCATATTCCTATCAATAATGAGGAAGATCATTAGAATATTATATAATATTATCAGTATTTGGATCATACTCCCACAACACAAGACAGTTATAAACAAGTTTTAGTAACTTTTATATAGTAGTCTCATATCCTTGCACAATTCCAAAAGGCTGGTCATCATATTTCACCCATGATGAAGAAAAAGACTCATATTTCTAATATTCTCAATTTTAGTGTCCTTGAGGTTGTTAGAGACACATTCTCAACACCCTAAAGGTCCTTCAACTCTTCAAATGAAGCAGAATATGATCATTAACATGATATTCATCGTCATGGTAGTGTGGATATGGATTATAGGGACTCTACTCCTGACATCCATCGCAAAAAACTTCCCCACAGTGATACCTCCCATGGACAAGGAAATTATCTCATTTCCATAAAAACTCCACATATAGAAGTTTTCAAAACTCATAAACCTTCATATAGAGAGGTTTTTAAAACATCAGGGTAAACCACATATAGTTCCTCATCAACTTCTAGAAGAAATACACTCGAGTTAGCAGGCGACCCCAAGAACCATCTTCTATGGTCTAACTAGATGGAGGCATGTAAGTTTGATGAAGAGGAGGCCAAAATTTTAATATGGAGAGAGTTAACTGGAAAAAACCTCCCTATCAGGTTCTGGCCCCTCTCCACTTCTGAATATGAGGTCCCAAATGAGATATAAAAGGACTTCATGCCTTATCTATGCCAAAATATGTGGGCTAATCATGAGTGACTAAAGGATAGATATATCCCCTATTCAGGATATAATTATCACCTTAATCGCGATAATACACTCTTTTTTCAGTTAGATATGGCCACATTTCTCATATCCTGTAACCTAGGAGTGGAAGATCATGAAAAACGCATATTCAGTGTTTTTCATTGATTCATGAAAACCCTCCGCTGACTGATTTACCAAGAATCGATAGATGTGTGTATCTGAGGATGGTAAAAAATATGTGACATCACAATTCACTATATCCACATAATATAATAACCCTTCATATATGGTATCTTGTAATGTCATAGACTCCAAAAAAATATGATTATTGGGTAATGTGTGAGCCAGATGGTCACTACAATTGAATTCCCCTACTTTAACAATGCCTAGACATCATGAACAGAGGGAGAGGATAGCTATTGGATATTTGAAATGGGCCCCTAAAAGCAATAGGAATTCATTTTAAACCTACAATATGAAGTTGTGATCAACCAGACAACTTCCCATGAAGAATGATTCCCATAATGGGCCTCCATCGCACCCAACTTCTATAAGAGTATAGTTTTTCTGTATCAAACGGGTTGTAGTAGAAAATTCCATAGCATCCGTCTAAGAGTGGACCCATCTCTCTGGTCTGAGGGAATATTTACCACCACCTCAACCTCTATAATTTTCAATTCCTTAGAGGATTCAGGACATATCTACAACATATGCAAACAAAACCCAACCCACTGGTATGGGAGAATTTATATCTCAATCACTATCACTGGGTTTATCATCCCTTAAGGGGGCCCTAGATAAATCAAAAATGATTCTAGATGAACTCCAACCAATTAGGCTGGGGGAATTTATATCTCAATGTTCATCATGGGATTCATCAAATCCATGACCGAAATCATTGGATCCTCAACAATAAGATCAATCAATGCCAATTACGACCCCGAATAACCCCTGGCCCATGGGGTTGGGTGCATTTTTATCATTATCATCACCACAATGAGATTCAGTCTTCTTAAAGTTGGGATGTAAATATCAAAATTTGGCATCCCATCCATTCCAACTACCACAAAACAAACCTATGCTATTCAAGGCTCATTTATCAAACATGACTGGAAACTCCCTCAAGGTCACTATTCTAGACCAATACTGGAGGAGAGTACGGAGAAGGCCATCAAACCCCACTGGGGTCATAAGCCAAAATATCCCAATATTTCCAAGGGTTCAAATAATGACCCTAATGAAGATAGTGTAGAATCATCATGTTTCTTTGAAAGTAATGGGAGAACCACCATTTCCTGATATACCTCTATGAATTTTTTCACCATCAACACAATATATATGGTGTATCAAGATAAAAATGCATAGGGCCAAAACATAGAAAATGTACCCTAAGAGGAGGGTGATTTAGATACACCAACTGAGGATGCACGCACCTAAAACCAAAGAAGGCTCCAAAATCTATCACCTTCGAATATTGAGTTGTCACCTCTCTGGAGTTACACTGCCAAAGAAAAAGGGGAAAGTGTGGCTATATCCCAATCACCACCCATAAGGGTTGAGGTTCCTTCCATGGAAGAACAATTGTAACAATATCAGAGTCAAATAAAAACTCTTGGAAAACTCAATAAGGATCTACTTAGGGTAAATATTCTCATCAGGTATCATCTCCAAGCATAGAAAAATTTCATCCCTCCCATATTTTATCTGTCAGCAAGAGAAATATTTGAGCATCCGACTGGTTCCATATCTAGGAAGCTAGTATACATAAATGAGGAAGTCGAAAATGATTGAGACTTCCCTCTATTATAGTGAAATCTTATCCCTCGTTAGTGAAATCATTCACTCTTAGGACGAATTGAGAATTAGTGGGAGACTAAAGAGGGCCCACCTCATCAACCCCCACCACTCCATTTCAATGGGGTCATCTTAGATAGTAATACCCCCAGAGCTGCTTAACATCTTAAATTACATGGATAATCAAATAGAATCTATGGTAGGGTGATGCATGTCTGTGCAGCTTGAGGGGAAGCCATATCCCAAGTAGGTGGATGATACTCTACCCCCACCCAATTTTAGCAACCCTAACTTCTCTACCTTTGATGGTGTGGGTGACCCCGAACAACATCTCAAACACTTCTTTACCTATGTTGGATAATGGTGGGCCCTTGAGATCAACATGAGGTAACCAAGCTGAGGTGTTTTGTATAGAATATGATAGGGTCATCATTTTTTTGGTATAGTATTCTTCCAATAGGTTTCGTTGTAGGATGGGAATACCTTCGTCATCAATTCCTTTATCATTTCAGCTCCACGATGAGGAAAATGAAAATCTTCAACCTGATGAATTGCAAGAAATGCAAAAAATGAGAGGTTGTCTGAATTTATATCTATGTAGAAAGGTTTGACCTATTCACTCAGTATTTCTCTCTCATAATAGAGACTTATAGAACTCTACACTGAAAATCTTCAGAATGAGTTTTAGACACCTCTAATCCAAAGAAAGTTTCCAGGTGGGTTCTATGAGTTCTTATAAATTGAACCACATATCGAGGATGCCATTCAGTGAGCCCAATCTAAATATCGACTCATTGCCTTAGCACAAGGGAAAAGGCTAGGTAAAGTAGAAGCTATAGTTATCACTCTCAAGCTAACAACAATTCCTATCCAAGCACCTAGTCTGTTCCCAAACTACCCTTCACCTCCTGTTGAGCGGAAACAACCACAAAATTTTCCTCATCTAAGAGAAAAGATAAATCAAGGTTCCCCAGGATTTGAGTCATATGTGAATAATTCCTAATACTTCCAATATAAACAAGTCCCATGTTATTTCTTATCATTCATAGACAATAACCTACTCAAGCTACCACATCATAAGAAGCCCGATAAGTCTAACCTCACTGACTGTCCTAACTATTTCCCTTTCCAGAGAAGGTTGGGTCATAATATCCAAAAAAAACTTTGTATTTAAAGATGTCCTCCAAAGCATGGTTGATTCTAGATAGTTTGTGCTAGATAAATTCTCAGTTCAAGTGTCATGCATAACTATTTACCAATAAGAAGAGGAGGATGATTGGAAGAAAGTTTCATCCATGTCTGAATGGAAGTTCAAAAACTGGATGACTTGAAAAATAGTTGATTGAGATCATACCACCCTAAGAGAATAGCTACACAGACCCACAATAGCTCCACCACCCAAGAGGGTGACATCAGAAATGTCTCCCAAAAATGGGTGTGACCATCTAATGTGGGAAGAAACAAAATAGGAAGAGTCATATTTTGCACCAATGCAAGCTTTGACTATTGAAATTTTTTTCCTATAACATTCGAATCATGGGAACCGACCCACTAAACAGAACTCTCGTCAGACTAACAGATTGTACTTGGTTCTATAAACAAGATATACTTGGTATACACCTTATCTGATGATAAATATGCCTCGGAATATGAGTTCCCCACACATAACCACAGAATGGGAGGTTACATGCACAAAAACTGAGGATACAGGGGACAAAACGAGCATGTTAAGATCCAATATCTTGTTCTCATCCACATAGAGGATATATACACAACTGACACCCATGGGAAGGCACTCTATATGTCGAAGAAAAGACATAGAGGTGTCTCAGAACCTTCCAGTGGTCGTCTATACCCATTCCTTTGACATGACCACCTAGCGGGGGTATGATTATCTGATCAACCCATGAAACAGGGAAGGCTGGCATGATCTACGCCATTGGAAGAAGATACTCTCATGAACTATACACAAATACCAGACTCATCTACCTAAAATGAATCAATTCTTAATCCACATGTCCAAGAGAAACCCCACCTCAGGAAGCACCAACCTTTAACATAAAAGTATGACATTCTGAAGCAGTAATCAGTTGTCCCGACCAAGATCTAAATCCTTAATGCACTCTATCTTTCAGAAGAACTCATAGAGGCTCTCGTTAAATCCCTCCAAATCCCATAAAAATTTGAGATAGAAGTTGTTATAGCTGTATTTTATCAAATATAGACCATGTTAGTAGAATTCCATTTCACCATCTTGTTCATGTAGAATGATCGGGAAGAGGTCATATAAGGACATATCAGACACCTATATGTTTCAGGAAGACTCAATAATATCAATATCCAAATGGATCTTATTGAAAATGGTTCTAGGAACAATATCATCTTGATTTGAACCCTATGATGTTTGGCATATAGAAAAAGGGATTTTCCCCCAAAAATATAACCATTCAAGGGTTTGATAAGTGTAATAAAATACCTACTAAGAAGATCAAAATCAAATATCAATTTGGGGATCTCACATATTTCATTGAGTTTATGGTTATCTAGCGATATACCACATAAGATTTATTACTCATAAGGCCCTAGCTCTATAGTCACATGGCGGTGCATTTAACATTCCATCAATGTCTAAAATAGCCCAACGATGGATAGGTCATAATACTATATGGTGATAGTGCTCCATTTGAGACCTAAAAATCAATATGTGCTGAGGTAATATTCTATAAAAGGGGATGAAAACAACTAATGGTAGATGATGATATATAGGTTTCATCCCCCAATGGTTTGGGGATGCCCCCTGAAAATCCCTGGAGTATGATCGATAGTGACTATGTTCTCCCCATAAATCTAGTTGAGGTGATAGATCTGGTCCTAGAGGTCCAAGCCCCTTCTTTCCCTAGTGAAAGTGTGAAATACAATCATATCTGGAATACCTCTACAATGACTCGGGAAGTAGGGAGTGATAATGTCCCTTCTCATGGCCACTCTCACCTCGATAGTGACAGAGAAGCCCCCTGATTTCCAACATCATTTGAAAGTGTCTCCACAAACTCAGAGGTGGAAGAATATGAGGATGAAATAAAAAAACACTCCTCTAACATTCGAAGAGGGAATCTCCACCACCATTGATGAGCTCAAGTAGGTGAATCTGGGAGCAGAAGAAGACCCGCAACCTATAATGATTAGTTATGTCATGCCCCTCAAAGAGAAATATATATACATTGAATTTATAAAGTAGCATAAATATTTATTTTCTTGAAACTATACAAAAATTCTTGAACTGAATTCAAATGTGTCTACGCACCATCTCAGCTTACCCGATGAGCATTGAGGCTTCAAACAGAAACTAGAAGGACGCATGTAACACCCCAACACTTTATAATATTTTCATTTCTAAATTAATTTAATTTTGTTTCTTGATTTCTTTTTATAAAAAACCATTTTAATATTATGTTACACACAACAATGAGTTGTCTTTCATTACACGCAATTCCCAGTCTTACCGAACAAAAATATATTAATTTTTTTATTATTTAATATAATATATAACCTAGACATTAAATTAGCAGTTATGAATAGTATTAACCATATTTTAAATTTTATAAATTCCATATAATTTTAACATTAATATTAAGTATTTTCTAGACATGATATAATAAAATATTCCATTTTTCGGATAAAAGAATCATTTTTCAAAAAACGTAGTTCTTCCACCTCTTGATGGCGCACCCATTTTAAATATTTGTTTTTGAAACATTCATATATTATATTTATAAAAATAAACTTTCTCTTTGGAAACGTGAAATAAAAATTTACTTTGGATGATTTTTTTATATTTTTCTAAAAAGTTTTAAGTTTTGGTGAATAGTAAAAATTTACTAAATTTTAATTCAAAATAACTTTTTTCATCGAAATAATTTATGTAGATAAATTATATTACTGAATGGTTTTAAAGTAAAAATAGAATATGTTTTTATCGGTAAATATTATGTTGGTATTTGGCATTAATTTTACCATGAATTTTGATGTAAAAACATTTCAATCTTTTACAGTGTTTCAACTTTTAAAAACACGTTTTTCATTCCAAAAATGGGATTAATTTTAAATTAATTACTACAACTTCTTTGTATTGAATTTTTAAAAATGGATTCCATATTTGGAATAAGTGGTTACAAATTATGTAAATATTTTCCTTTTATTTTTTGTCGTTATGAATAGTAACTTAAGTAATTTTTTTTATTACCACGGTTATGAGTAAATCGGGTAATTAAAGGTAAAAATAATATTATAATTACCCTAAAACTTGTACTAATTTCATTGGGTAAGTTTTTTTTGACCAAAATCATCCTTTGATCAATTTTTGGACCACTTTAAGCCACTTGGATTACTTTAATATATTTATAATATTATATTTAAAGAAAATCTAATTTTGTTATACTTTTTTTAACAAATAAAATATTTTTAATATGAGGTTATATGGGTGATATAGTCGACTATAAATAGTATTTAGAAAGATAAAATAATAACCTACATCATGGTAATTTATTTTTATTTTTTAGGAAATAAATAATTAAATTAAATGGTGACACAATGATGATGCAGTAATTCCTTCATTAATGGAAGAATCAAATAAATGGTATTAAAAACATTAAAATAAATATAATATGACCTAATCAATGATATACAAGAATTTTATAGATAAAATATACATTTTAGTGACATATTTGAAGTATATTTTCAAAGTTATCTTTTTTTTGGGTTTTAATTAAAGTTAAAGTTATGAATAGTATCAAAATTGACACTACTGATATTTTATAAAAATAATAATTCATTAAATTATTTAAAATTAAATCATTAAAAAATACAAAATGATAATATATGGCATAAAGTGTCATAAAATTTCCATTTATTTACAATTAACACCATATAATTAAACATTTATAACCTTTTAATATTTGAAATGATATTACCACAATTAAAATTAAATAGATTAATTATGGGTAAATCAAAATTATAAGGTTTAAAATAAAACCAAAACATCAACGAAAATTATTGTATAAAGAATATTTGATCCTTATCACATTAAGATCTATTTTTAGTTATTTAATGGACACTTTTCCTTGAAAATAAATTATATATTTTTTAAATTAAAGATAATTACAAAATATCACTATCATGTATTTTAATATATTTTATGTGTCCACATAGGGCCAAAATCAATATATAAATGAATATAAATGTCTATATTGATATAAATTAAATTATTTTAATTAAATAAATTTATATTTATTTTTTAGAAGTTATATAATTACCTTAAAAGTCTCTTCAATTCTAAAACAATATTTACTTAATTAACATAAAAATAGAATAAATGAATTTAATAATATTAATTTTAATATATTTTTGATTAGTTAATTTTTCTAACAAATTTTCTAGATATATATGATATATTATATATGTTTTAATGAATTATATTCTAATTAGAACTTTTTTTAATGTATTTTAAGTCAAATTAAATGAATAGTATTAAATTTCGAAATAATGATATCTTATTGAATTAATTTGTTATTAAATTGTCTAAAAAAATGTTAAATAATCACAAGAGGATAGAATATGGTAGAAACTTTATCCTAATTTTCATTTATGGTTTATTTTTAAGTATTTGGATCTAGAATAATCTTATTATATTTTAATATTTTGAGAGTTTCCAAAAGTGTCCCTCCCCTCCCTTATAAAAGGGCACCTGCTCCCTCACTTCCTCACACCACCTTGATCCATTTGGTTTGGCCAAAACCTACCCTTTTATCCTAAAAACATCCCTCAATTAATCCTAGATGTTGTAATTTGGTAATAAATCCAACCTAAGGAGTCCTTTTGTGAAAATCAAAAGGTGATACCTGAAGAAGAGGTAATTGTTTTATCAACTATTTCAATGTTTTTTTTCTTCTACTTCCTTTTAATATGTTGTTTACATAATAAAGTAATAAAAACAGTATAATATAAATTATTATATGTTATTATAATTATGGTATAGATATATTCCTCCTTTTATCCATCTTACGAATAACAATATCACCATGCGTGTGTGTGTACGACTTACCATCTTCACGTCGTGGTGTAGTTTGTTATTCAACACTAATTTATTTGGATGGATATAATGATGAGTATAATAAATATAAATAATGAATATAACATGATAATTATTTGGTATAATTAATATACCATATAATTTCATACCATTTTACCATCAAGGGAATGATATCGTTGCTCATGTGCGTGTATGGCCTACCGTCTCCACAACGTTGTGAGATTCATTCTCTACGTTAAATATTCAAGAATGATTATAAAATTTATATGATGAGTAAAAATAATAATTATGAAATTAATATAATTTTGGATATGAATAAAATACATCCTATTCATAACAAATATTACTTACATGACAAAATAAGAATGGGAAAATGAAGTAGTTAACACCCAAAACAATAGTAATACTAATATATTATTAATAAAATGATATAATAAGATCATATATGATATCATAAATATGTATATGAATATGTTATAATTTAATAACATTATTTAACCATTATACATGAGTTTAACTCACCCTCCACTAAAGTAAAGTACAAGGTAAGGGTTAATTTCATAATCTCATTATTATCCAAGATTGTTTATGTGTAAGTATTTACTGGTACATATTTATCATCCATGTCCATGTTTCTTAAAAATGTTTTCAAAATGAATCTTTTAAATTTTTTATGTAAGGGAATATTTAACTAAAATGTAATTTTAAATGTTTTAAATATTTATTCTTCTAAATATTTCTCATTAATGTCCATGTTTTCAAAATGATTTTAAGGATTTATTTATATGGACATGAATGTTTTAAATTTTTAATTCCTTTAAAAAGTTTCAAAGTTGTATGGGACACTTCGATTAAAATAATCTCTTTTGAAAGTATTATTTTATAAATGTCATGACTTTTAATGTTTTCAAAGTAAAAAAATGGATATTTCTCTCAAAGAGTTTTAATGATTTTATTAGATTATTTCTCATCTATGTCAACCTCATTTGTTAGATTTTATGCTTACATGAGGTAGATTTGTTATGATAAAATCTACCATATTAAATTGAATGGTTTATGATAGTTTTTACTATGGTTGTTCTATTTTGATAACATTCATGGTTTTTGGTTAATGTATTAACATTTCATATGCTAGTTTTAATACGAATGTTTATGTTGGTTATGTTTTACCCCTTTAATAAGAGGAATGAATTGGACTTAGTAAGTGATGGGTGGGGCCAATTATATCCCCTCAATGTATTGGTATGTCTCATGAGACAAACTAGTGTCTTGGAACAAATCCTTGACGGTATGGTTATGTATGGTCTTGGTACGAGGCCTTGACGGTATGGTTATGATGTTCGACATTATGCATTTATTCATTATGAGATTAGTTATTGATATTACATGTGATTATTCAAGTAGTATAATATCCATGATAATGTTTAAATGGAATTATTTGATTTATTATTTCCATATTATATTCAATTTTATGTTTAAAATGCTTCTGTTTCAGTTTTATACTTACCTTAAAGTTTATGGTTATTTATGAAATCTTCTATTATATTATTTAACCTTACAGAGCATCTGAGATCACCCTTTTCTTATGTTTTATTTTCCCAAGATGGAAAGAAGTGTGTTATGATTTATATGCATGGTTAATATAGTAGAATAATGTAATTATAAAAGGATTAACTATGTTGTATTTTATGTTTTGAATTGTAATGTAAAGTTCATGCATGTAATCTATTTTCCAAAACTGTTAAACTAATCAGTCCTTTGAGATTTGATTTCATGTAATAATGCCAATGTATTAAAATAATGCACCGTCTCTGAGCATCTAGGGTCAGGGTGTTACAATAGGTATCAAAGGAATTTTATCAAAAACCTTGCAAATTATATTTATAAAACATTACCCAATGAATGAATTTGAGGATAAGTCTAAGTATAGGATATCATCCTTTAGATTTGGTAATGAATAGCCTAGGTTAATCCTATGTAATTATGGATTTAGAATAATATGGAATCATTTATAGATCTTATAAATGATTCTTCATGAGAATATCACTATAATTTGTTTTTTTCACTTTGTGATTTGAGTTTTCGTTAATGGTTAGAATCAACAATGTTATATACGCAATGGTTATACTACTGATGATGAAGAGATTACAAAAGATAAATGAAATGAATGAGGTATTAAATAATATGATGTTCAAGCATAGTTAAGGTTTTAAGAGTGAAGTGTAATTATTAAGGTTATTTTGTATTTTAATTCAATAATTATTACATCAATGGTTCTATGGTCATAAAATTCATGAGATATATAAGGATTGTACTACAGTACTTCTTATTTAAGGATTTGGAAGTATAAGATTTTTCATTAAGGATTTAAAGGTAATCAAATATTGGGTTTGTGAGAATAATAGATATATTATGTTGTTTAGGGAATATGATGTTAAGCTTGATTTTGTAAATTTAGAGACCTTTTTAGAAAGTGAATTTAGATGGAATTATTTTGGTTGATTATTAAGGTTGTAATGGAGTAAGTTAAACATTGGATATTATTGTTTAAGGTTAAAGTATGATTTATTACATACTTTGGGATAACCTTTTTGGTTTTGGTAAACATTTATAGTATTAAGGAAATAATTTTGGGCCTTATGATTTATCAAAATTGCTTTAGCCATGAAAATTAATTCCCATGTGTAAAGGAAGAAGTAAAAATGGATTGAAGCACAGAAAAAGGATGATATTATTATTATGGTGTGGAAAGAAATCAAGTAAGTGCTTATTTTAATAGTAAAATAATTCTTCAAATCTTGGGAAAGGATCTTGAAACCAAAAATTCTATCCTCATAATTTTTCTGATGAATCAAATGATCCCTTAGATCATTGTATATTTATAACTTTGTTATTGTTAACTTTTTCCTCGTCATGTTCTCTATCACTCTTCATAAGAAATTAATGGTTATATTTTACTTTCATGCCCATGTTTTCTATATGGAATCATTGTATGTGTTATCTCTGGTAACATTCGTACTTCCCTTTATTTATTTCGAAATAGAGGTCTCATAAACTTTGTAACACCCCAAGATTTCACAATATGTTATCTATTTAATGTATTTCAATAACTTACTCTACACGCAACATCGAGTTCGAGCGCACCAAGACTTACCAAACTAGCCATTCCAAAAGTAATTACGAATATTATTAACTGCATTTTGAATACTCCATATAATTTTAACATCCAAATTATGTGATTCTTATAAATATTATATGAACAAATTCAATTTTCAGATAAGAGAAGTATTTTTCAAAAAATTAAATTTTACCACCTTTTAATGGAGAACCCTTTTTAAATCCAATTTTTGACACTTTTATATATTAAATTTTAAAAAATAAACTTCTTATTTAGAAGTGGGAAATAAAAATTTAGTTTGGATAATTTTTTTTTGTTTTTATGATAACTTTCATACTTTGATGAATAGTGAAAGATACTAAATTTTAATTGAAAACAACTTTTTTATTAAAAATAATTTATAGTGTTAAATTATACATTTAAATGGTTTTGAAGTATATTTAGATTATATTTTTATCATTTAGTACAATTTTGGTCATTGGAAGTAATTTCACATTTAAATTGGACATAAACACGTATCTATCTTTTGATAATTTTTACTTCTCAAAAACTCGCTTTCTAGTTTTGACAACGGCAATTAATTTTAAATTAATTAATGCCACTTCTATGTTTTTAATTTGGTAAAATATACATAATTTTTTAAATTGGAAAAATAAAATCATCTTTGGGTAAATTTTTTGTATATTTCTGAAAACATTCAATTTTTTATGAATAGTGAAAAACACTACGTTGTAGATAAAAACCAAATTTTTCATTTAAAGAATTATTTTTAATTTAAATTTATCTTAAAGTAAAAATATATACATAATAAATATATTATTCCAATTTAATTCATTGGAGTCATTTTATAATAAGATTAGACATGTAAAATTTTATTGAACCTTTTTAACGTCTTTTACCCACCTTCTAGGTACATTTGCAAATTTTCATAAAACGTAATTTTACTGCTTCTGTGAATTGAATTTCAAAAATCTGAGACATATGATTGACATTCGTAAGTAAAATTTGGTTCAATAGGATGAAAATAATTTTTTGGTGAATAGTATCTTTTGAATTTTATTTACCACGGTTAAAAGTAAATAAGGTAATTAAAGATAAAAATAATATTAAAATTACACCAACACATGTCCTAATTCTATTGTATGAGTTTATTTCGACCAAAATAAACCTTAGGAAAAAATAATATCCTTTTGATCCATTTGGGTAAGATTAAGACATTTATTATATTTTATTTAAAGAAGAGTTAAAACTGTTAAATTCAAAGTTTAATAACTAAACCATTTTTAATATAGGGTTGCACATAAGATAAATTCGACTATAAATATTAATTATAAATATAAAAATATTTCCTAAATCATTGTATTTTGTTATAATTTTTAGACATTAAATAATTAAATTTATTTATGAAATGATGATGATGCAGTAATTACTTTATTAATGAAAGATTAAAATAATTGATATTATAAATATCAAAATAAATGTAAATTGAGACTTTTTATGCCATACAAGAATTTTATAGGTTAATATGACATGTTAGGGTTGATTTAATATATTTTTTTTAATTAATAAACTTTTTATGACTTTCAAAAAAACTAAATGCTAAATAGTGTCAAAATTGACATAAATGAGTTTTTAAAACAAATACTATATTATTAAATGATATAATATTCTTAAAAATGTAATATTTAGCCAAATGACCTATATAATGATATATATGTCATTAATTAACCACTTGAGGTTATCTTTGAATTTTATAGTAATTTTATTAACCATGTATTATAATAATACAAGAAGAAATAGTAAAAGTTAAACTATTTTACTAAGGGTTAAATCTTAAAGATAAGGTTAATATGGAGACCTAAACTTGTCTA
Organism: Viscum album; assembly: GCA_963277665.1. NCBI lineage: Eukaryota > Viridiplantae > Streptophyta > Magnoliopsida > Santalales > Viscaceae > Viscum > Viscum album. The sequence goes on along the minus strand of OY728130.1, from coordinate 91,785,200 downwards.
AAACCTATTGGTTGAGAGGATTTAGACCCATAACCACCTTAAACTTGAAATAAATCCATTTTGAGCTATTATAAATAGAAAATTATTTTATAATAAAATAATATTTCAAGCTTTTCCTAAAGTGCCCCTCACCTCTATTATAAAAGGGTTCTTTCCCTTATCTTAAATTCACACCTCTAAAGCCATTTGGCTTGGCCAAACCCTACTTACATATCCTCCCAACTACCCTAAATTCATCCTAGAGGCCTTTCCTTGATTAGAAAGCCAAATTAATGATCCATTTTGTTCAAATCAAATGGAAATACTTGAAGAAGAGGTAATTATTTTATTACCTCTTTCAAAGTTCTTTTCTTCTTCTACTTCCTCTTTTTTTTGTTACCATACTAAAAAATAAATCCAGTACCTTCTATATACTGAGATGTTATTATAAATATGGTATAACCATTTTCATTATTCTATCCATCCTATGAATGAAAAAGTCACCATATGTGTGTATGTACGGCTTACCGCACTACCACAAAACTGGGTTTCCACAGCGTCACCTTTTAACAGTGCTAAAAAAAGCACTGATAAAGGGGGGCGTTTATTAGTTCTAAAAAAAGCTATGATAATGGTTACTTTTAATAGCACTAAAAATACTTTGTTAAAAGGGACCCTTTATCAGTGCTTTTTTTAGTACTAATAAAGGAGTCCCATTTATCAGTGCTTTTTTTAGTGGTGCTGATAAATGGGGGGATTTATCCGCGCTTTTTCCTAGCATAGATAAATTTCAAAAAAATCATGAAAATTAATATATTGTTATATAAGTATATTTATATTGATATAAATAAAATATGTATTTTTTAAATATGTTTTAGATAAGTATAAATAGACTATTACATTTAATATATAAAGAATATAGTGAAAATGGATTTAAAATATTTTTTAAAAAATATTATTAATTAATAATTTTCTAATTATCAAAGATTAATAATCATTTAATATAAATTTTAAGACACAAAAAATCAAAAAATAATAATAAAAGATCTAAAATAAGTTGAAAATGTAACTCAAACTTCAAATGGTCATAACTTTGGATCCAAGTGTCTGTTTGAGCTCTATATCATATCAAATCGAATATTGCGATGAGATCTACACACTAGTTACTGAACAGAACATTCTATCACATTTTTAGAGGCCCAAAAAGGCCCAGAATGCCTCTAAAACATATTTTTTAGTCAGGGTACCCAGATTGTTTAGCATTAAAATATTTATAACTTTTGATCCGGATGTCCGCTAGGCCTATACCACATATCATATCTAATATTATTTCATTTTCTTCGATTTCACTGGTTGTGGAGTTGAAACAGACTCTTGTATTAGAATTTATGGTTGTTTTAACATTCTATGGCTTTTCAGATACACATATATATGTATTTATTCGTAGATGTGTGTGCGTGTGTGTTGTATATATGTATTTATTTATTTATATATTTATTTACTTATAAACACACATAAAAAACATATTTTATAAATGTATTTAAAACTAATCTTATAAATATATATTAATATAAAAATAAATATACAGAAAGAAAATTATAACTAAAAATATATATTAATATATAATAATATATGAATAAATATATATATATATATGAATAAATATATATGTATTAATATAACTAAAAATATTTATATTAATATGAATCTATATTAATATATGAATAAATATAACTATATATATATAAATAAATAGATATATCATTAAATGGAGAAAAAACTAAATGGCTTAGTGGTAAAGGTGCTGGCGCATAGGGGGGGTCTCAGGTTCAAGTTTTGGTGGAAGAAAAGGGTGAGTGGGTGCAAGTGGGAGGGGTAGTGCTGATAAAAGGGACTCCCCTATATTTTCCTTGATTAATAGTGCTTTTCTAGCACTCTTAATGCACTTTTCTAGCACTGATAAAGGCCATATTTGCAGTAGTTCTATCTCCACATCGTGGTGTAGTTTGTTATTAAATGCTTCATTATTTGGATGGGTATAATAATGAATATAATTGATGTAAATAATAAATATAAAATTTTAATGGTTTTGTATATATAATATACCATCCAATTACATATGATTTCACCATCAATATAATGATATCGTCGCTCGAGTGTACGTACGACTTTCCATCTCCACGACTCAATGAGATTAATTTCCACATTCAACATTCAACGATGATTATAAAAATATATATTATTAATAAATATGTAATATATGAAATAATAATGCTACTAGAAATATATATATGTATGTATATATATATATATTTACATATATCTCATTCACTTACTTACGTTTAATACGATATGAAAACGAAAATAGCGTATAGGCGTGCGTACGGCCTAACATCTCCATAAATGGTGTTTTCTATTTCATATATCTATCTAATATACATATTTATATTCTGAATATATAAGATCCATAAATAATGTTTTATATTCTGGAAGCAATTAAATCATGATATAAGTGATACAATCAAGAATAACAAGTTAAAACGAATACAATAAAGAAAGCATTTATTACCCAAAATGTTATTTTAACATAGGAATTATTATTAAATAGGTGTTATAAAGTCATAAATGAATAATGTATGATGTCATAAATATGAATATGGTTATTTTACAATTTAATAACATATTATGGTCTTTATACAGGAGGTTAAATGTACCCTCAACTAAAGCAAAGTACAATGTAAGGATTAATTCCTCAATCTCATTATTATCCAAGATTGTTTATGTGTAAGTATTTACTGGGACGTATTTACTATCTATGTCCATGTTTCATAAAAGAGTTTTAAAAATGATTCTTTTAATTGAATATTTAAATAAAACATCATTTTAAATGTTTTAAATATTTATTCTTCTAAATATTTCTCATTAATGTCCATGTTTTCAAAAAATGGTTTAAAGGATTTATTTATATGGACATTAATGTTTTAAAATGTTAATTCCTTTTAAAAGTTTCAAAGTGGTATGGGACACTTTGATTCAAAAATTTCTTTTAAATTTCTTCCTTTATAAATTGTGTGACTTTTAAATTATTTCATAAAAAGGGGGTAGTTCTCTCAAAGAGTTTTACGGATCATTTTCAACTATGTCAACATCATTTACTAGATATTATTCTTTATTGAGGTTGATTTATTATAATAAAATCTTCCATATTGTATTGAATGAGTTATGATATGTTTTACTGTGGATGTGCAATTTTTTTACCATTCATGGTTTATGTTTAAATTATAGACATTTCGTATGCTAGTTTTAATATGAATTTTTATGTTGTGTTTCAACATTTTCATATGAGGAATGCATTGGACTTAGTAAGTAATGAGTGGGGCTCGCTACATCCCTTCAATTCATCGGTAGGTCTCATGAGACAAATTAGTATCCTGGAATAAGTCCTTGAAAATATATTATTTGTATTATTGGCACGAGGCTTTGACTATATGGTTATGATGACCGGCATTATGCATTCCCTCATTATGAAATTTGTTATTACATGTGATTATTCGACTTGTAGAATATACATGTGCATGTTTATATGGTAATTTTTGATTTATTTTTTTCATATTATTTTCAGGTTTATGTTTAAAAGGCTGTTGTTTTTATTACACATGTTGCTTTAAAATTTTATAGATTCCACTAAATTATTTACCCTTACTGAGCATCTGAACTCACCACTTTCTTATGTTTTGTTTTCACAAGATTCCAAGAAGTGTATTATGATTGATATGCAGGGTTAAGCTAGGGGAATAATGGAGTTATCAAAGGATTATTTGTGTTTTGTTTTATTTTTTAATGTGTAATGTAACGTTTATGTATGTAATCTATTTTCCAAGACTGCTAAACTGATCGGTCCTTCAAGACTTGTTTCTTTATAATCATGCCAAAGTATTAAAATAATGTACCGGCTCTGGGCTTCTGGGTTTAGGGCATTACAGTTGGTATCAGAGGAAGTTTAACAATAAAAATGGAAACTATATTTAGATAAACTATGATTAGAAAACATTACCCTAAGATAGAATTTGAGTATTAGTGTAGAAGTACATCCAAAAAATTTCATAATGTAGATATTATGTGGGTTTTCTAAGAAATACATCCATGTCTAGATACTACAAGTGGTTGTGGTTCTAGCACAGATGTATATGGGAGTGAAAAATCTTACAAGGAGTTTTGGTCTTGACCCGGGGTATCCTGGTACATGACAACGGGTCTTACTATGCACCTAGTTTGACACTCCCGAGGGATATGCTTAGGATAATTCAGATTTTCTTTACAAACCATTATGAATGATTTATGAGTAAATATTTCGGCAAAGAAACCAATGTTTTGATTATGAGACTATATGTATGTAAATATTAAATTAATGCTAATAATTTTTATAATTTTTGGATTATACATTATGATATGATCTAACCTAGTGTATGTCATCATTTAAAAATGGTGCCCAGTAGATGGAATGTGAACTCCAGCAATACGCATGATCCAAAGAGTAAGAAGGATCATATCTTTCATGGACTTAAGCCAATATTTATAAGTTAAATAGTCTCCCATGTATTCTCATCATATGAAGAAATTATATCATGTATCAATAAGATAAGTAAATAATTCTTTAAGTCCTGTGTATTTTAAGGAAAGCAAGAAAAGAAGAGCATAGAAGAGAGAAAGATGGATAAAGGGAAGAAGGGAAATAAGAATTTTCCCACATGTGATAACTATGGAAAGAATAACCTTGGTAAATTCTTGAAGGTAATGGGAGTATGTTATAAGTGTGGAGAAAAAGGACACCACATTTGTGATTGAGAGGGTAAGAAAAATGTTTCAAATGTACAATACTTCATCTATAAGGAGTTGGGACACTACGTGAATCAATGTCCAAATCATCATAGTATGCCCCCAAATAATGCTATTGGATAATAATCAAGTTATGATACTACTGCAGATGAAGAGGAATGACTAGTGTTCTTATGTTTTATTAAAGAATCATTTCATTTTTGTATTGTATTAGTAATATACAAGTTAAAATAATTATAGAGTTTATAAGGATTGTATTGTAGTACTATTTCATTGAGGATTTGAGATTGTATGGTACTAAGAAAAGTGACTCAATATAAAGTTAAACTTTTTGTAAAATACATGGTTGAGGGAAATATAAACCTTAATATGGTTCTGATACTGAGATAAGTGATTTGGATAAAGTAAATTGGGTATTATTTACATCCTTGGAACTAATTAATGTTTTGTTTAAAAAGTTTTTCATACTCTCATTATTGGGATTTTTGAACATTTTTTTGAATTTAAGGTGTATATCCAGTATTTTATGTTTTACATAAGGAATGAGGAAGAATGAATGTATTCAATATGGTTTTCTAGTAATTCAGTTTATTACCATGTTTTAAGAGAATACATGATGAAGGTATTCACATGTATATTATGTGACCTTCCTTATAAATTTTGGACTGTGAGTTTGGACAGAAGTATTGTGGATAAGTCTAAAGGTTGGAATGGATTAAGTTTGACATTGGATACTATTGTTTAAGGTTAAATCATTTATTAAGATTATTTTTGGATTGTTATAAAAAGGACAACCAGAGGTCGGGAGACATCCCATCGCGTCCGGTAAGGTCGCGAGACTTAAACCCGCAACCGAAGGGTGATAAGGGTACATCACCTACCACTAGCTGACGTGATGTCCTGGTTTGTATAATATGGTTTTTTTAAATGGTATTAAAGATCAATTATAAATTAATTTTTATTGAAACCCAGTATGATTAGGTTAAATAGAATATTTTTGAGTTCTATTATCTTTTGGAGTGAAAGATGAGTTTGTGGTATAAATTATTTAAAGGACGGAACTCTACTTGTCAATTATTCTTTTTTTATTATTCTATGAAGGAATTAATTCTTAAACATTATGGAAGGAAACTTAAAACCAAAATTTTTTTATCCTAATACCTTATGTTTTTTTCAACTAATGGTATTTTAAATCATCATAGATTTATGGCTTTGAGGCCGTCAATTTTCTATTTATTATTCACTTGTTTGTGATTGATGACCAAAATCACTCTCTATAAATATTTATGTTTTTCCTCTAATTATGTGCCTCTGATTGCTACCAATGTTCTCCTATTTGAAATCTTAATTTGGTGGTGAATTTTTCATTTCCCTTTTCTTCTCATTAAGACTAAATTTTATTAACCCTATTTTCGATGTGAGTTTTCCACAAATGTATTTTTTATTTTCATCCTTTTATTTTTGAATAAAAATTTAAAATTTTGAGGAATCAATTTATTTAAGTAGGGGATAATGTAACACCACAAGATTTCATAGTACGTAATCTCTTTAATGTAATTCAATAACTTGCACTACACGCAACACTGAGTTCGAGCGCACCACGATTTACCAAACTAGTCATTCAAAAAGCAGTTACGAATAGTATTAACTGCATTTTGAATACTCCGTATAATTTTAACATCCATATTATGTGTTTCTTAGACATAATATAAGAACAAATTCAATTTTTTAGATAAAATAAGTATTTTTCAAAAAATGCAATTTTACCGCCTTTTAATGAATAACCCTTTCTAAATCCAATATTTGAAACTTTTATATATTAAATTTGAAAAAATAATCTTTTTCTTTAGAATTGGGACAGAAAAAATTTAGTTTGGATACTTTTTTTGATGTTTTTCTGATAACTTTCATATTTTGATGAATAGTGAAAGATACTAAATTTTTATTGAAAACAACTTTTTTAATCAAAATAATTTATAGTGTTAAATTATAAATTTGAATGGTTTTAAAGTATAATTAGATTATATTTTTATCATTTAATACAATTTTATTCATTGTAAGTAATTTCAAATTTAAATTGGGCATAAAAACATATCAATCTTTTGATAGTTTTTACTTCTCAAAAACCTGCTTTCTGGATTTGATAACTGTAATTAATTTTAAATTAATTAATGCAACTTATATGTTTTTCATTTGGTAAAATAGACATCATTTTTGAATTTGTAATATCAAATTTATATTTGGGTGAATTTTTGGTATTTTTCTGAAAACATTCAATTTTTGATGAATAGTGAAAAACACTATGTTGTAGATAAAAACCAACTTTTTCATTTAAATAATTTTTTTAATTTTAAATTTATATTAAATCCAAAATAGAAACCTAATACATATATTATCTCAATATAATTCAATGGAGTCATTTTATAATAAGATTATACATATAAAATTTTATTGAACTTTTTTAACATATTTTACACACCTTCTAGGCACATTTGCAAATTTGCAAAAAATATAATTTTACCACTTCTGTGAATTGAATTTAAAAAATATGAGAGACACATTTGACATCAGTAAGTAAAATGTGGTTCAATAGAATGAAAATAATTTTGGTGAATAGTAACTTTTGAATTTTATTTACCACGATTTAAAGTAAATAAGGTAATTAAAGGTAAAAGTAATATTAAAATTACCCCAACACAAGTCCTAATTCTATTGGATAAATTTATTTCGACCAAAATAAACCTTAGGAAGAAAATAAGATCATTTTTATCGATTTGGGTTAGATTAGGACATTTATTATATTTTATTTAAAGAAGAGTTAAAATTGTTAAATTTAATGTTTAATAACTAAAACATTTTTAATATAGGGTTCCACATAAGATAAATTAGACTATAAATATTAATTATAAAGATAAAACTATTTAATACATCATTTTATTTTATTTATAATTTTTATAAATTAAATAATTAAATATATTTATGACACAATGATGATGCAGTTATTACCTTATTAATGAAAGATTCAAATAACTGATATTATAAATATCCAAATAAATGTAAATTGAGACTTTTTTGCCATCCAAGAATTTTATAAATGAATATGACATGTTAGGGTTGATTTAATGTATTTTTTTAAGTAATAAACTTATTATAACTTCCACAAAAACCAAATATTAAATAGTGTCAAAATTGACATAAATGAGTTTTTAAAACAAATAATATATTATTAAATAATATAATATTATAAAAAATCTAAGATTCAGCCAAAGGAATTATATAATTATAAATATGTCATTAATGAACCACTTTAGGTTCTCTTGGCATTTTATAGTAAGTTTATTAACCATCTATTATAATAATACAAGAATAAATGGTAAAAGTTAAACTATTTAACTAAGGGTTAAATCAAAATGATAAGGTTAATATGGTGACCTAAACTTGTCTAAAACCTATTGGTTGAGAGGATTTAGACCCATACCTACCTTATCCTTGAGATAAATCCATTTTTAGCTATTATAAACTGAAAATTATTTTATAATGAAATAATATTTCAAGCTTTTCCTAAAGTGTCCCTCACCTCTCTTAAAAAAGGGTACTACCCATTCTCTTAAATTCACACCGCCAAAGCCATTTGGCTTGGAAAAACCCTACTAAAATCTCCTCCAAAATACCCTCAATTTATCGTAGAGGCATTAATTTTATCATTAATACAACCTAAGGATCCCTTTTGTTCAAATCAATAGTAAACACCCGAAGAAGAAGTAATTATTTTATCACATCTTTCAAAGTTCTTTTCTTCTACTACTTCCTATTTTTTTGTTGTTACCATACTAAAATAATAAATACAGTACCTTATACATACTGATATGTTATTATAAATATGGTATAACCATATTAATTATTCTATCTATCCTATGAATGACCAAATCACCATATGTGCGTACGTACGGCTTATCGTCTCCACGTCGTGGTGTAGTTTGTTATTCAATGCTTTATTATTTGGATGGGTATAATAATGAGTATAATTGATGTAAATAATAAATATAAAATGTTAATTCTTATGTATATATAATATACCATCCAATTACATATTATTTAATCATCAATATAATGATATCATCGCTCATACGTACGTACGACTTACCGTCTCTATGACGCAATGAGATTCATTTCCACGTTCACCATTCAATGATGATTATAAAAATATATATTATTAATAAGTATGTAATATATGACATAATAATGATACTATACATATATATATTTACATATATCTCATTCACTTACTTCTGTTCAATACGATATGAAAACGGAAACAACGTTTATGCATATGTACGACCTACCATCTCCATAAAAAGTGTTTTCCATTTCATATATCTATCTATTATACATATTTATATTATAAATATATATTATACATAAAAAAATTATATTTTGGAATCAATTAAATAATGATATAAGTGATACGATCAAGAATAACAAGTTAAAACACGTACGATAAAGAAAGCGATTATTACCCGAAATGCTATTTTAACAGGGAAATTATTATTAAATGGGTTGTTTAAATTCATAAATGAATAAGGTATGATATCAAAAATGTTAATATGTTTATGGTATAATTTTATAACGTACTATGTTCATTATATAGTCGGTTAAACACACCCTCGACTAAAGTAAAGTACAAGGTAAGGGTTAATTCCTCAATCTCATTATTATCCGAGATTGTTTATGTGTAAGTATTTACTAGGAAGTATTTACTATCCATGTCCATGTTTCATAAAATATTTTTCAAAATGATTCTTTTAAGGTTATCTTTATCTAAAACATCATTTTAAATGTTTTAAATATTTATTCTTCTAAATATTTCTCTTTAATGCCCATTTTTTCAAAATGGTTTTAAGGATTTATTTATATGGACATGAATGTTTTAAAATGTTAATTCCTTTAAAAGGTTTTAAAGTATTATGGTACACTTTGATTCAAAAATATCTTTTAAATGTCTTCCTTTATAAATTGTGTGAACTTTAAATGATTTCATGAAAAGGGGGTATTTCTCTCAAGGAGTTTTACTGATCATTTTTAACTATGTCAACATCCTTTACTAGATATTATTTTTGATTGAGGTTTATTTATTATAATAGATTATTCAATATTGTATTGAATGAGTTATGATATGTTTTACTATGGATGTGCTATTTTTATACCATTCATGGTTTATGGTTAAAGTATTGACATTTCGTATGTTGGTTTTAATACGAATTTTTATGTTATGTTTCAACATTTTCATATAAGGAATGCATTGGACTTTGTAAGTGACAGGTGGGGCCCGCTATAGCCCCTCAATTCATTGGTGGGTCTCATGAGATAAATTAGTTTCTTGGCACAAGGCCTTGACAAAGTTTTTATTTGTATTCTTGGAATTAGGGCTTGACTATGTGGTTATGATGTATGCATTCTATAGTTATGAAATTAGTTATTACACGTGATTATTTAACTAGTATAATATCCATGTACATGTTTATGTGGTAATGTTTGATTTATTTTTTCCATATTATGTTAAAGTTTATGTTTAAAAGGATGTTATTTTTATTACACATCTTACCTTAAAAGTTTATAGCTTCGGCAAAATTATTTACCCTTACTAAGTATCTAAGCTCACCCCTTTCTTATGTTTTGTTTTCCCAGGATTCTAAGAAGTTCATTATGGTTGATATTTAGGGTTAAGATAGGGGAATAATGGAATTCTCAAAGTATTATTTATGTTGTGTTTTATGTTTTAATGTGTTATGTAATGTTCATGTATGTAATCTAATTTCCAAGACTACTAAACTGATCAGTCCTTCAGTACTTCTTTCCTTGTAATCATGCCAATGTATTAAAATAATGCACTGGTTCCAGGCTTCTGGGGTTGGGGTGTTAAAAAATTTATTTCTGATGCGGGTTTTCCATAGAGGTATTTTTTTCTATGTCAACCTTTTATTTTCAGAGTGCAATTTCAAATTGTGAAGATGCAATTTATTAAAGGAGGGGAGAATGTAACACCCTAAGACTTTATAAAATTTTCATTTCTAAATAGACTTAATTTTTTCTTGTTTTATTTTTATGAAACACCATATTAATATTATTCTATACACAACAATGAGTTGTCTTGCATTACACGCAAGGCCCAATTCTACTGAACAACAATATATTAATAAAATATTATTATTTAATATAATATATAAATTAGACATTAAATAAGTAGTTAAGAATAGTATTAAACACATTTCTAATTTTGCATATTCCAAATAATTTTAACATTTATCTTATGTATTTTCTTGAAATGATATAAGAAAAGATTCCATTTTCTGGATAAAAGAAGAATTTTTTAAAAAATATAGTTTTGTCTCCTTTTGATGGAACACCCATTTTAGATATAGTTTTTGAAACATTCATATATTAATTTAACAAAATAAACTTATTATTTTGAATCAGGATATAAAAAATTAATTTGGATGATTTTTTGATATTTTTCTAATACATTTTAATTTTTTATAAATAGTAAAAATATATTAAATTTTAATAGAAAAAAAATTTTTTCATCAAAATAATTTATGTGGATGAATTATATTATTAAATGGTTTTAAATTAAAAATATCATATATTTTTATCATTTAATATAATTTTGGTCATTGGCATTAATTTTGGGAGGAATTTTGATGCGAAAACATTCCAATTTTTGGCACTGTTTTAACTTTTACAAACCTGTTTTTCATTCCGACAACGAGATTAATTTTAAATTAATTACTGAAACTTCTATGTTTGGAATTTTTGAAAAATGGATTTCATATTTGGAATACATGGTTCCAAATTATGTAAATAGGTTCCTTTTATTTTTGGACATTATGAATAGTAACTTTAGTAAAAACAATTATTACCGCAGCTAAGAGTAAATAGGGTAATTAAAGGTAAAAATAATATTATAATTACCCTAACACTTGTTCTAATTTCATTGAGTAAGTGTTTTTCAATAAAAATCATCATTAGGTTGATTTTGGGACCACTTCAAGCCACTTGGATGACTTTAATATATTTATAATATTATATTTTAAAAAATATCTAGTTTTATTATACTTTTATTTTTAACTAGTAAAATATTTGCTTCATTAATGGAAGAATCAAACAAATGATATTAAAAATATTAAAATAAATATAATATGACCTAATCAATGATATACACAAATTTTATAGATAAAATAGACATGATATCGACATATTGGAAGTATTGTTTCGAATTTGTATTTCTATTTAGATTTTAATTAAAGTCAAAGTTACGAATACTGTTAAAATTGACACTATTGATATTTTATAAAAATAATACATTGTTAAATTATTTAAAAAAACTTAAAATAATTAAAAAATACAAAATGATTATTATATGGTGTAAAACTTCATAAAATTTTCATTTATAGAAAATTAACACTGTAGAAGTAAACATTTATAACCTTTTAATATTTGAAATGTTATTACCAAAATTAAAATTAAATAGATTAATTAAGGGTAAATCAAACTTATAAGGTTTAAAATAAAACTAAAACAAATCAAAAAATTATTGGATGAATAATACTCGATCAATATCACATTAAGATTTATTTTGAGTTGTTTAATGGACTCTTTTCCTTAAAAATAAATTATATATTATTTAAATCAATGATAGTTACAAAATATCACTATCTTGTATTTTAATATCTTTTATGTATCCAGATAGGGCCAAAATCAAGATATGAACTAATATAAATGTATATATTGATATAAATGAAATTATTTTTATTAAATAAATTTATTTTTAATTTTTAGATGTTATATAATTACCTCAAAATTCTCTTCAATAATAAAACAATATTTACTTAATTAACATAAAAATAGAATAAATAATTTTAATAATATTAATTTTTATATATTTTTATTATTTAATGTTTCTAAATAATTTACAAGATCTATATAATAAATTATATATTTTTTCATACATTAGATTCTAATTCCAACTTTTTTTAATGTATTTTAAGTGAAATTAAATGAATAGTGTTAAATTTTGAAATAATGATATCTTATTGAATTAATTTATTATTAAATTATTTTAAAAAATTAAATAATCACAATATGATAGGATATGGTCGAAAATGTATCCTAATTTTCATTTATGGGCCATTTTTAAGTATTTGGATCTAGAATAGTCTTATTATATTTTAATATTTTGAGAGTTTCCAAAAGTGTCCCTCCCCTCCCTTATAAAAGGGAACCTCCTCCCTCACTTACTCACACCACATTGATCCCTTTATTTTGGCCAAACCCCAACCTTTTCTCCTCTAAACTTCCCTCAATTCATCTTATAGGCTATAAATGTTTTATAAGTCCAACCTAATTAGTTCTTTTGTGCAAATCAAAAAAAGATACCCGAAGAAGAGGTAATTGTTTTGTCAACTCTTTCAAAGTTCTTTTCTTCTTATACTTCCTATTACTATGTTGTTTACATACTAAAGTAATAAATCCAGTATAATATAAATTTTGAGATTTTATTATAATTATGGGACAGTTATATTCTTCCTTTATCTATCTTACGAATAACAATATCACCATGCATGCGTGCATATGGCTTACCATTTCCACGCCATGTGTAATTTTTTATTCAACAATACTTTATTTGTATGGGTATAATGATGAGTATAGTGGATATAAATAATTAATATAACATGATAATGATTATTTATAATTAATATACCATATAATTCCATTCCATTTAACCATCAAGGGAATGATACTATCGCTCGTGCGTACGTACGGCCTACCATCCGTGAGATTAATTCTCCATGTTAACCAATAAAGAATGATTATAAAATTTATATGATGAGTAAAAATAATAATTATGAACTTAATATATTTCTAGATATGAATAAAATACATCCTATTCATAACAAATATGACTTACATGACAAAACAAGAATGGGAAAATGAAGCAGTTAACACCCGAAACAATGGTAATACTAAAATTTTATTAACAAAATAATATAAGAATATCATATATGATATCATAAATATGGATATGGTGCTGGTATAATTTATTAACATTATTTAACCCTTATACAGAAGTTTAACTCACCCTATACTAAAGTAAAGTACAAGGTAAGAGTTAATTTCGCAATCTCATTATTTTCCGAGATTGTTTAAGTATAAGTATTTACTAGGAAATATTTATCATTTATATCCATGTTTCTTAAAAATGTTTTCAAAATAAATATTTTTAATGTTTTATGTAAGGTAATATTTAACTAAAATATCATTTTAAATGTTTTAAAGATGTATTCTTTTAAATCTTTCCCATTGATGTCCATGTTTTCAAAATGGTTTAAGGAAAATATTTACATGAATGTTTTAAAATGTTGATTCCTTTAAAAAATTTCAAATTAGTATAGAACACTTTTATTAAAAAATATCTTCTAAATAAATTATTTTATAAATTACATGACTTTTAATGTTTTCAAAGTAAAAATGAATATTTCTCTTAAAGAGTTTAAATGATTTTATTAGATTATTATTCATCTATGTCAACATCCTTTTTAGATTTTAGGATTAACTGAGGTTGATTTGTTATGATAAAATCTACCATATTATATTGAATAATTTATGATATGTTTGGATGTGGATATTCTATTTTTATATCATTCATGGTTTATGTTTAATGTATTAACATTTTGTATTCTAGTTTTAATACAAAGTTTTATGTTATACCCCTTTCATATAAGGAATGCATTGAACTTAGTAAGTGATGGGTGGGTCCCACTATAGCCCCTCGATGCATCGGTAGGTGTCATGATACAAACTAGTGTATTGGAATGAGGAATTCATGTTATGGTTATGTATGGTCTCATCACAAGGCCTTGACGGTATAGTTATGATGTCCGGCATTATGCATTTACTTGTTATAAGATTAGTTGTTGATATTATATGTGATTATTCGACTAGTAGAATATCCATGTGAATGTTTAAATCAAATTATTTTATTTATTCTTTCCATATTGTGTTAAATTTTTTGTTTAAAAGGATTCTATTTCATTTTAATACTTTCCTTAAAGTTTATGGTTATTTATGAAAGCTTCTGTTGTATTGTTTAACCAAACTGAGCATCTAAGATCACCTCTTTCTTATGTTTTATTTTCCTAGGATGTTAGGAAGTGTATTATAATTTATAAGAAGGGTTAATCTAGGATAATAATGGAGCTTTCAAATGATTATCTATGTTTTATTTTATGTTTTGAATTGTAATGTAAAGTTCATATATGTAATCTATTTTTCAAAAACTGCTAAACTAATCAGTCCTTCAAGATTTGATTCCTTATAATCATATTAATGTATTAAAATAATGCACTGGCTCTGGGTATATGGGGTTGGGGAATTACAATGAACCCCTATAATGCCGCCAATGTAGAGATTGAAGTTAAAAAATTGATCAAATACAACTTTTTCCAAGAAGTGCAGTACCCAAGATGGATCCCCAACATCATCCCTATCAAGAAAAATAATGTTTAGATTAGGGTATATGTTGATTTTAGAGACCTTAATTGGCACTTTCCAAAGGGAGATTTCTGATTACCGATCACAGAACTCTTGATCAATGAAACTACTGGACTCTAAGACCATTCCTTCATGGATGGGAATTCATGGTAGAATTAAATAAATATGACCCATGAATATGAAGAACCCACTACCTTCAAAGTGACTCCGGGGAATTTTTTCTAGTAGGTCATTCCCTTTGGGTTAAAGAACACCAGTTCCACGTATCAACACATCGTGCACCATATCTTTAATCCATTTCTAGGAAGGATAGATGAATGTTATGTAGGTGACCTGGTTGTCAAATATTGACAGTGATGTGATCACTTCATGGATCTTAAAAGAATAGTTGACAATGTATGACAGTATAGTCTGAATATGAATCCAATTAAATTCCCCTTTAGGGTAACATCAGGGAAGTTTCTTGTCTTTGTGATATGCCTCCATTTCATCGAGGTCGACCCATATAAGATTAGTTCTATTTTAGCAATGTCGCCCCCTATAAATCTCAAAGAACTAAGGGGGTACAAGGGAAACTCACCAAAATTGGCATTTAATATCCAACTTGGTCAGCAAAGCTCTCACATTCACCAAGTTAGTAAATAATGGAATCGCCTATCATTGGGATGATGAATAACAAGAAACATTCAAAAGTCTCAAGAAGTATCTACTATACCCACCAGTTCTGTAGACTCCAGTGGAATGTAGGTCACTCATCCTATATGTGGCCATCATGGAACACTCACTGGGTACCCTCCTCACACAGAAAAATTATGTGGGGAGAAAAAATATTCTAAACTAACTCATCCTAACAATGATAGGTATTGAGACTAGATACTCTAATGTCGATAAGAACTACCTTGAACTCATGTTCGTAGTGAAAAATATGAGGTGTTACTTGTAGCACCATAAATTCCATCTGTTCTCTCGTATCGATCCACTCAAGTATATCCTTGGTTGTACCATACTAACAGGGTGCTTGTCCCGATGGGTAGTCATTCTATAGTAATACAATATTCAATTTGTACCAAAACAATTAGTGAAAGGTAAATACCTGGATGATTTCCTTACAGAATATCCTACCTCAGAGAATATATTTAGGTACATCAAGATTTTAGATGAAGAGGTATTTTATACCCATGACACTCCTTGGACATGGGAGATGTATTTTGATGGCACGTTCTGAATTCCTATCAGAAAAAGGATGGAAAACATGAGACTCAATCGGATTGTATTAGGGATTGTGTTTATCTCTCCTGACAAAGAAAATTTTCCTAACTATTTCTCACTATTCTATGGCTATGTGAATAATGAGTCAAAATACCAATCCCTCATCACTGGCTTGGAATTAACTCTATAGTTGCAGATAGCCTACCTAAATATCAAAGGGGAATTAGAACTTGTGATAAAGTAGATCAATGGGGAATATACCATAACAAAGGAACTGTTATCCCCTCTCACTGACTATGTCAGGGGACTGATGAAAGATTTCCATTTTGATCTCATGTTGCATCATGTTCCCTGGTCACAGAATGCTCATAAGGATGCATTGGATAATAAAGCCACAATCCTCACTGAAAATGATTAGGAGGAAGAAATATTTCATAACACGCACCGAATAATGGTCTTGTTGATCATCATCTATGATATAGAAGAAATAAATCAGGTAAACACTACCCTAGAGCATGATGAACTAGTATCCACCTAGATGAATGGAGACTATAATCGATTATCTCTAAAACAAGACTCTCTCTGTAAGGGAACAGATTTAGTGTTGTGTAATGAAATTCACCCTACAAAGTGGTCCAAATGAACAGAGGGACCTCTAAAAGAGTATATTTGATGGAATCCTCCTCATATTCATAGAATAAATAGAGATTTAACCCATTATGGAAGAATTCCATGTGGGCTATTATTGTGCTTTTTAGTTTGGGACCAATCCCTCCCACCAAATCAGAAGGATGGGTTACTATTAGAAAACAATGATTTAGGATTGTGTGTAATTACCAAAGAAATATCATGCATTCCAGGTCTATAAAAAAAACCCATCCATCAACCCCTGTAATTTCTATATATGTAATATCCCTGGTCATTTACCTTTTTGGGAATGGTTGTTGTAGGGCCATATCCCCCATCCACAGATAAGTAGTTAAAGTACATCCTTATTGTTAACTTCTTTTGTAAATGGGTTGAAGCAATACGCTTCAAATAAGTCATGATGAAGAATATCATAAACTTCATAAACTCATATCATAAAAATCTAGTGTAAAATGGATAAATAGTGGCCTTAAATAAGACTATATCAAATATATTCTATAATATGGTGAACAAGGATAATAAATTCTATCCGAACAAGCTCATCCATGATTTATGGGCCCACCGTACCACCACGTGTGCTGCTAAACAAGAAAATCCATACTCATTTGTGTACAGGACTGAGGCAGTACTACCCATATATGTCTATCCACCTTCTCTTTGAATAACCATTTGCAGATAGCTCTCAAATGATGATAAATTGAAAAATAGGTTGGATGAATTGGAGAGGATCGATGAGAACATGTTTTATAAATTACACAAACTTAATGTCCATCAGAATAAGATCTCATGATCCTTTAATAAAAAAATTTGTCTCTATTCATTTCTCTAAGGAGAACTGGTATTGGCTCTCAGAACCCCAATGATACTGGGTAAGAATCCTCTGAAGATGGAGGCCAAATGGGAAGGGCCTTACATCACACATAAGGTCTACATCAATGGAGCTTACTCACTAGCCACAATGGATATGAAGCATTTCACACTACCCACCAATGTGAGGTTTCCAAAGAAATACTTTTCATAACTATCATTAAGAGAACATGTCCTAGTTGTATGATGTCAAACAACACAAGTTTTTCCTGATCACATAATGTTAAGCTGTATGGAACTCATCCTAGTATAAATGTGTTAAAATACATAGTGTCTTACATCCTAACCACATGAAACAAAAATATATAGAGAACATACTTACCGTATGATGTTAAACTACATGGAAAACATTCTTACAGCATGATTTAAAACTACATGGATCTATGATCTTCCTTTCCTTTCATGTCAGGTGATCCTTATCATTTCGTCACGACATTAAAACTTCACAGGTTCTCCAAAACTATGTATGGATCGATTCTCATTTTCAATGAGATACCTAGGGACACCTCAATACTATATCTTATTCTAGCTACCACAAGATAAAAAATTCTCCAATCATATCCTTAACTACCTCTACATGGTGAGAGGAACCCTTGAAATTCTTTGTTTCTTACATCGATCATAACTCAAGTGAGCTAAGGAATTTCAATAAGGTATTCCCTGCATAAATGAATCATAAAATCCCATGATAGGCTCATCGTGGTCCTGAATTAAATACCATAAAAGTTATTCCATGATTCCTCATTTCATGATTAAACTACACAGTTGATGTCCTTTTAATGATATAAAACTGCACATTCTTGTGTACCTCGCCGAGAGGACCATTATTGTTGGTGTTGGTCTATGTGTGTCTTGATTCTTATCATCACAGGATACATAGTGACACATGTATCTCCAATCTTGGTCCCATCAATAATAATTTATAAAATAAATTCACCCCAATTATAAATTTATTGATTCATACAAGATTTTTCTTCTTATATATAAGTTATATTTACACATGGCTTTCTTGTGTGTGAAATATATTGTTCACAATTTTTCATCTTGATTCCCATAATCCTTACCTCATGTTGTTAAACTACAAGGAAAATATCTTGGTCACATAAAATTAAAACTTCTCAAAAAAAATTCCTTATCACATGATGATAAACTTCATGACAATTTTCCTAACTGCATGATGTTAAACTACACTAAGACATATACATCCCCACTACATGATGTTAAAAATGTGAAGACCATCACCCATTATCATCTCTTATCAAAGGACCATGAGAGTATTACCACTGGTCAACCAGAGTATAGTTCGCTTCCACCATCTTTTAAGAACCTCAATCCATAAATCTCACTTTATGTCTAAAGCACCTCAGGTAGAAACAAACCTTTCATGGCCCTTGGAAAATATACCCAACTTCAAGGTACCATTTTTTTACAATGAATATATTCCTATGACTCGTACATATGCTCCTATAGTCATCAACCAAATGTGTCACTCTGCAAAAAGGTATTTCCAATACTTGTGAGCCCAGAAATAACTGTGGTGGAGCTCAGAACCTCAGTGTGTTCTAGGCCATCCCTAGTATGATTGCCCCATATCATCACTCATGACCTATGAACATCAAACCATGATTTGCAACATTTTCATCTCCCACTTAGAAGGATTTTGGGGTACTCTTGACCATGGGTATCCTAATTTGGATCTTATGTATTATCCTTCATATTAGGTCTATGTGTGTCATGACCTTAAATTGCATGAATTATTGGTCAAATTTTTATAACCTTAAACTCTACCCGTTAATGGTCCAAATCGCAAGACCTTAAACTATTAGTGAAAGGGACATAAAACTCATTAAGTTGAAAATCCACAAAGGGTTTCCTGAGTAAAATTTAAGTCTTTGCTTTCTAAATTCTTCCTCTCCAGATTTTAGGTAAAAAAATAAGTTATAAAGCTCATAGGTATTACTCTGTATCCCTAGTAAAATCCAATCTATACTCACTGGACCACCTGGTTCAGGAATAATTTAGATCAATAATTTTTTATATCTTATCTCTATGATAATATGTTCATCAGTTTGTGACACAACTTTTAGGGTGTTCATCCCTTCTTGGATATTAAACTTTACACAAATCACACTTCATGATTTGGGTGCCTCAAATCACTGTAACCCTTCCATATCCCTTGGAAAAGGATACCCAACTTCAAGGGACCTTTTTCTTGACTATTCATGTATGTTTTTGGATCCTTCATATGCACCTATGGTCATCAACCAAATGTTTCACTCTATAAAAATGGATTTCTGATCCTTGTAATCCCTGAAATCATTGTGGTAGAACTCAGCACCTTAGTGTTTTTTGGGTCATTCTTGATATGATTTCCCCATATCATCCTCATGACCCAAGCACTTTAGACCATGATTTATGATCTTCATGCCAAACTATCTGATTGCATTCGACATCCTCGACATTACGTCACTATGTTTTGTACCCTTTCTCAAATAAGGAAGGTGACACTCTATTCCTAAAACTTTTATACCCCACACCTAATGATTTGAAACCACGTGGCATAGGTCTTGATATTAATAATTTAAGATTCAGACTACCCTAGGGTGCCATAACCCTTCTTTGATAGCTCTCCTCCATACCCAACCTCATCATATGGATGTTTGAGTCTTCACAAATCTCTCATGGACCTCGGAAAGGAGTGTAGATCATCTTTTCTTGACCATGAAATCAATGCATAAAGGATTTGACCAACCAATTAAAGGCATCACCTACTTGTAAGAAAGGAGCTTCAATCCTTGTGAGACCTAGTAGCACTATGGAGGAACCTAGAACCTCTAGGTGTTACGGGTCATCACTGACATGTCTTCCCCATCCCATATTCACATACTCAAACTTTTTGGTAATGACATATATCACCCATATTCCAACTATCCAGGTGGACCTACCATCCCTATTATTCCCCCCTCAACCAATATTACCCCTATAAACCTTCCATGGCCCTTGGAAAAGAGTATAGACACCTCTGTTTGGCAATGATAAAGATGCATAAGGGACTTGACCAACAAATTGGAGGCTTTTCCTCCTTATAGAAAAGGATCTCTAATCCTCATGAGGTTTGGAAACACCATAGAAAAACTCAACACCCTGAATTGTTTTTGAGTCATTTCTAGTATGTCTACACCATATTCCATGATAATTAATCAAGTCATGGTAGTAAGACTTTAAACTTCATGGCATACAAAGGTCTGAGCTAAAAGACCCTAAACTAAAGTGATAGAAGGTATGAGCTAAAATATCCTAAACTAAAGTGAAAAAGTTCCAAGATAATAGAAGCTAAACTAAAGCGATAGAAGGTCTGAGCTAAAAGGCCCTAAACTAAAGCACTAGAAGGTATGAGCTAAAAGAGCCTAAACTACATCAATATAAGGTACAAGATAAAAGACCTTAAACTACTGTGATGTAAGGTCAAAGCTAAAAGAACCTAAACTAAAGAGATAGAAGGTCCGCGCTAAAAGTCCCTAAACTAAAGCGATATAAGGTATGAGCTAAAATACCCTAAACTAAATTGATAGAATGTTCGATCTAAAATTCCCTAAACTATAGTAATGGAAGTTCCAAGATAAAATACCCTAAACTACAACAATAGAGTATCTAATCTAAAAGACCCTAAAACTATATCATATCAATGAGTTAGTCAGCAAGAATGAAAAATCCTGTAAGGTCTATAATATGGCCTTGGAAAAAATAAATCTACTCTCACTAATCCTATTGGCTTCAGTAAAAGAAAGAGTGATCTCCCTATGGGACATATATTCTACACAATTATCCTTCTATGAATCATGTGATCTCAAGATAAATAGAGTAGATAAATAAATAAGGAATCTCATGTTGGTGGGAATTCATGATTACTTATTGAAGAAAATATGCTAGAATTATAATATTTTGATCTATAAATTCAGGTTTACATGATATTATTAAAAGGATGGGTATCATTGGTGGTTCATATAAAATAATATCAATGAAATATCATACGCATCATGAATTAATGAAAAATTAAAAAAATAAAAAATTTAGAAAATTCATTCATTGATAGAATGCAATAAAAGAAATTTCCACATTTGGGAGTCTCTCCAAGAATCTCATCAAAAATAGAGTGCATATCAATTGTCAAACTATAGTAAAATTTGATCGTCTAAATTGACCAGGTCGGAAAGTGTCTAGAGAGAAGTGTCAATTGAATGTTGAAGTGTCGCTCTCCCCACCTCTTCTACTTCTTCCCTAGGACATAGAGTCTTGACTAAAGTATCCATCACCTCAACTATCTTTTGATCAGTTTCCAAAGAGGATGATGATGTTGAAAGTTCATACCTTAGGTGAGCTAAGATTACATTATGTCTCCAAATTTTCATGGTCGAAGCATTAATGTGGGCTTTAAGTTTAGATATAAATTGGCGACTCTACTCCAATGCCTCCTTCATTTTTCCAGTGTGGGGAGCCTCATCTTTGAAATCATGAGAGACCCTCTCATTGGTGACCAAATCTTGTCTACTTAGGTTAATCTATTTCATGATTTTTTATAGTGGCTTTCAATCAAAACCACTCGCCCCCAAATCATGAAATAGATGATGAAGGAATTCCCCTTGGTCATGAAATGTTTCCAAATTAATCTTAGTAATTAAGGTGTGAATATACATCCAAACTAGCCTACATCATGCCTAAGATTCTTTTATTAATGAGATAGGAGTGTCAAAGGAAGGAATATCCAGCTAATCTATAAATGAAACAGAAGAGGAGGCTTCATATATCCTCCACTCAACAGCGGAATCACCCATTACTTATTATGGAGGGATGATTTTCTCAATAGATTATGTCCCACTATCGGGATGGTCATCTCTAGGACAAGGGAACTTCCATGAATCCTCACCCAATTCTTTAATCAACTCTATTTTTGCTACAAAAATAAGGGTCAGTGAAGAAAATGCCTTGTCCACAAGATGAACCTGTTGTCTTAGCACACCATCAGGATGGGATGCTACCCAAGCCTGGGAATAATCCTGAGTAAGAAAGGTGGGAGCATCATCAAATGGAATAATGATCTCATCATCAGTGTCTTCACATGCCAACATCATCTAAAACTAACATATTATTCCATGGTTTCTCTCTCCCTACATGCTACCTAAAGATAGAGGAGATACCCTTTGATTTCAACCAAACTGACAAGAAAATCAATAAGGTGTATATGGATCACAAACAATTATCTCATCCATCCTAGCTACAAGAACCCCATCCTAAAGGGAGATCATATACAACCATTCATCAAGGGATTCATTGATGATTTCAATGATCGGACCACTCGGTGTGAAATAAGGAGTGAAATTAAAGATATCATATTGACTCAGCACATCTGCAACCTCATTGGAGCTTAGTAACATAGCCCCGATCCTATATATGTTTAGAAATATGGAATGAGATAAGGCACTGAGGATCCTAATGGAATTATAGTATTCATAGAAATAAAAATTCTCTCCTATCTGACTAAATAAAAACTAGAAAGGGCCAATGATCCAACAGGGGATGTTACCTTGTTGAATGTGACCCAGGAGTTGGTAAAGGCATGCAAGGGTCATCACTACCAGATTAAGGCACTATTGTTCTGCTAGCTGCACTGTTATCACCAGTGTACTGACCCGGATTCCTGAATATGTGTCCCCAACTGGGAAAAGACATCCTTTATGGAACATGTACATAAATCCTTCCATTATAAGGCTTGTAGATATATTTTATTTCACTCGATATCCCCATGAAGTATGATCCCTAGATTCTAAAATGGTCCAATACGAGCTAGCACAATCACAAAATTTCCGGGAAGGACATTGATGGGGGTGTATAGAAATTGACCTAACCAAAATGTGATAAAGGAAAATGTTGATCTAGTCTTTGAAGGAGATAATAGATTGAATAGTTGATTACTTTCTTATATTTTCCTTCTTAATGATGATCATGTACCTCACTAAGACTAGATTTTATAAGGGGTTATCCCAAACATCTGCGGTAGGGAGGAACTCATCGTATATCTCTCCAAGATGGGGGATCCCACCCAGTTGGTAGATCTCCCATAAAAATATTCCCACCTCACCATGGGATAGATGTAATGAGTTGGTTATAGGGAACCAATAGTTGATCAGTTCTCAAATAATATTAGGCTATATATATAAAATAAATTGGGAAATATATACTGCTTCATAAAGATGAACCCTATATAACTGGTCCGCAAACTCTAAGCAACATTGCCCAACCCAAAAGGGACATGCCCATTCATTATAAAAATTACCACTAGGATAGAGATCACATTTTATGCTCTATATTCCACCTAGATTGTTTATAGAAGATACATATATACTCGAGTAACTCTGAGCAATAGGTTGATAAGAAAAATCACATTCCTCTAGACCCAAGGGAGAATTTTTCGACATATAAGACAACCCCTAGGACTGAGTTATGAATAGTCATCCATCCTCGGCAATTTTCATTTGAATACAATCAAGATAATTTGAAACCCAGTAAGACAAAAAAATTAAGTCTAAAGGAGTAATGAAAACATTTTCTAGTAGGTCAATCCCATATACTGGAAGGCGATGTGATAAAGGATGACTTTGAAGATAAAATGGGAGAATCCATTTCATAATATTGTTATCAAAATTCACATGGTATCGAAGGTTAGAATTTTGGTTTCTAGCAATCATGGCCCTTTAATTAGCTACAAAAACGTAACTAAGATGGGAATCAGAATCCATCTGAACAAAAGTAAGTGGCGTATTTCAGATATATAAAATAAATTCGTATCGAAAGAAATACATAAAGTTTCATCAACATCATTTGTATCTCATGAATCAGTAAATCCATTTTCAAATCACATGAAGTACTCACAAACCACCTAATTATTGAATATCTCATAGACCACATAACCCATAAGGCATCGCGTAACTGCATAACCCCTCAGAAGACTCGTGATTGCGTGACATGGACATGGTCACATGATCCACGTGATAGTAAAAATATCATGTGATTGAACCTATAGATCCCATGAAACCATTAATATAATTGATCATCCCCACAATAAAAGTTCAAAAATTTACCAAAAATTTAGTTTGTGATTGGTTCGAGTGGGCGCCCCGGAAAAAGAATTCTTATAGTGCAGTTCTTGATAAACGGGATCACATCGAGGTCTTGAAATCAGGTCTTGTAGGATGGTCTTGCTATAAGGAAACATGATAAAATTAGGGAGAGAGATATCTGGAGAATGTAGTATCCAATTAATGAATCCCTCTATAGTCCCCTATTTATAGGGAATCCTACAGAATACCAAAAATCTCTTGGTAGACCAAATGTTTCCAAAGACATCGATTGGAGACAATGCCAAAAGGCTTAGGTGGTCATCTAATTTCCTTAGAACTGACCCCTTATTCCTACAGACATTTCTCTTGATGGGGGGTCATTTTTTGACACCTACCAAATGATCATAAAAAATTCACATAGGAATAAATACCTGAATAGGGTTATTATTTTCCCTAAAAAAGAAAATGAAGAAGAAGGTGGTCATGATTATAAAAATCAGATGAACCCTTAGATAAACATGATTGTATGACCAACTTGAGGTCATATAGATGTTCATGCATAGTACATAGTCTGTGTAAGGTCTTGCGATATCCCTTCAATAAGTCCTTGTTTCCTTTTACAAAGGCACCCTGGACAATCGTCGGTCACACGGTGGTAGTCAAATAAGCTCCCCCGGGTTATGAGACTTGTCGACCGGCGTATGCTCGAAAAACTTTCCAAAAATCTTTCAAAAATAGTTTGAAAATATACATAAGGTGAGATCCCCTTACAATCACAAAACTCACGTGATGCATCACTAATAGGGATAATGATTTTCTTCAACAACACCCAATAAAAATCATGAAACCCCAAAACTTTGGGAAATAAACAATTGAAATAAAAAAGGAGAGGAGGTGGTAGCCTCTTGCAGTCATAAAAAATCATATGACACACCACTGTTGATTCGAAAGACGCCATGATCACCTAGAGACATGTCTTCCTCATCTCTCAAAAGCCCGTTATAATTTCATCCTCATCATGTGAAGAGCCTTGGACATGTACAAGAGACCTCACGCACCCCCTTTGGCTCCATAAGTAAAAATAGTTGGAATTGTCTATGAAATGTTTTCACAACTCCATAGAACCTTTTATTGGCACACGATGCATCCACCAAGAGGTAGGGTGATTGTATTTGACAACACTCATAAAATCTCGAGAGATCCCCAACCTTTGTAAAATAAAAAAAGAAAATAAAGAGGGAAATGACGAGATCCTCTTGTGGCCATAAAACATTACGTGACACAACACTGGAGATTCACAGGACACCGCAAGCACCCAGTGACATGTATACCTCCTCTCACAAAATCTCATCATCATGTCATCCTAATCACTCAAAGATCCTCAGACATGTCTAGTTGACCTTGTTCTCCCCCTTTGGCTTTATAAGGACAAACAAATGGGATTTTACATGAAATTCTCAAACATCTCCACAAAACATTTTATTGGTTGTATGATGCATCCTCAATGGGTGGAGTGATTTTCCTCGATAATACCCAAACAACCTCACAATATTCCCAACCTTTGTGAAATAAAGTAAATAAAAATGGAAGAAGGTAAGAGCCTCTTTCAATCGTAAACATCATATGATGCACCCTAGGTGATTCAAAAGACACCACCTTCACCCAATGACATGTCCACCTAATCTCAAAAAAACTACCTAATAATTCATTTGTGTCTCATGGAAAGTCCCATGAAAGTCACCTAAGTTCATACGAAGGCCTTTCAATAGGCATCCTAATCTCACGAAGGCACTAGGACATGTCAACCTGACAACATGAAACTTTATTGGAATGTTTTCATGATTAAAAAAGACCCCATTAATTGGAAATAATTCAATAAAGGGTCTGTTAATGGGATGGTCTCGTGGTCGCTAAAAATAATACAACACCCCCAGAGTGATCCTTGGTAGGACCTAATGAAGACACATGATGCCAAGTCCCTCCACCGATTCCATCTTGGATTCACGCGATACGTGCCATGAAAATAGGAAAATATCTATGGTGGAGAGGCTTATAAATCCCCCAACCCATTATGGAAAATGTATCACTACTATCTGAAGGAAAATGGTCTTTTTCTTAGAACCTCATACCAGCATCAAAGTGGATTTATCAAATCATATGACCACACGATTGGAAATTTTTCTATCAGGTAAGATCAAGTGAACAACTTGAGAGATCATGCACTATGCATAAAGAACTTTGTGTGATCACTCATTGATCGTGCAAAGGAATTTTGGTAGATCGTGTGAAAAAATATACCGCATATTTTCTATATCACGTGAGTCTTAAAACAAGATAACACTAAAAAAATATAATACATTCACAATAAAATACTAGAAAAAAGAATAAGGGATGGGTGACTTAAGAAAAGAACATATACATTGATCCTCATGTGCTTATCATGAACCACCCAGTCATTAGAAAACACCAAGACGTGTTGCCCAAATATCATAGTTCTCATTAGGTATACTATTTGGATCATGCAAAGTCCTCTAGATATGTCAAAGCATGTCGCATTCCCCCCCTTGGGCATTCCACCTAGTTTCGCAAATCCCTTCGGGATATCCATACAAACCTTGAGTTTTACTTTAGAAGTGTCACCCAACTCATATAGAAGAACTAGTACAAGACATATGAGTATTGCATTAGCACCGGACATGTCAACTGGCTCTCAGGATATCATATGGGCACACTGGTTGAATCTCAAGATTTCCTCCAAACATGTCAATCTCGATCATGCGTCGCCCTCCAGACATGTCGTAATGAATCTCATGAGTCCCTCTAATAATTTTATCCAAATTTCTCAATGAAACCAAGGTAAATTTGGATAGATCATGTGACACCCTCTAGATATGTCCTCTGGGGTCATGTGATGGATTCCAAGACAAGTCGATTAGGTCTCGTGATGTCATTTGGACAATTCAATCGTGATCATGTGACAACCCTCAGACATTCCATCCAAGATATGAAAATTCCCTTACACAATTATACCAAATCATGTAGTTTCCTTAAGTCATATTATTAATAAAACCTCTGATATTTCAAGCGGATAATCAAGGCATATCGAGTGGACAATCAATGCATGTGAGGAAGACAAGCAGGCTAGGTCAATAGGCTATCCTAGGACTTGATAACTTTGTTTATACTCAGTGTGTAAGACTCGATTATAAGGGTAACCTCAATGTGTAATCCCTAACTAGTGGAATAATATTATATTCCCAATATATACCATCAACCACATCATGTAAGCCCCAATCAACGACATAATATTATATGTCCCATACAAAATGGAAACATCAATGTGTAAGCCCATACCAATAGAACTATGACTAATCTAATTCCTTCTATAACCAGGATATGTAACATGTCTCTCTAAGGCCTGATATCCATATCAAACCTCTAAATGGTTGTACCAAAACATAAGTCCCACATCCCTAAGCAATGAGACTGATTATTTATCACCCCTTGTTTCTCACACTGATCATAGAACATGTGGCCTTAGGGAGTTGCAATGATCATAATCATCTATATTATAAATCTCTACAAAATATAAGGGTAACATAAGCATGTAATCCCCAAAGAGTGGCATAATATAATATTCCCCACATATAAGGGAAACATCAGTGTGTAAGCCCCAACTAATTGAACTACAAGGACTCTGATTCCTTCCATAACCAGGATATGTAGGATGCCTTCCTAAGGCCTGAGCCCAAACTCAAATGGGAATCCACCTCAATATAGGTCCCACTATGTCTCAGAAATCTAAACTATTGGGACCCAATCATTCCCATGGGCTAGTCATTCTAACTCATCCATCAACAGATTGACAAGCTAACTAAACTATAATGAACCTGATTCATTCTATAATCAGGTTACATAGGAAACCTTCTTAAGGCCCAAGATCCATATTAAATATACTAAGGTATTTTCCAATGCATAATCCCCACATCCACATGTAGTGTAGTGAATTAATTTCTATCCCTTGTTCTCCACATCAAGCAGGGCTCATGTGGCCTTAGGGAGTTATGATGATTATCTCATTCACATCATGAATCTTCAATAGCTAGGGAAATCTTAGTATGTAATCCCTTATGAGTGGTACGATATAAATATCCCTCACATAAGAGCATATACCTTGGGGATATCTCCAAGGGTGGGATCTAAGTATGATAACTATGATTCATGCTATAACTAGGATACGTAGGACATCTTCTAGAGACTCAAACTCAAATATTTGGTGCCAAATTTTCCATGCATATATCCTCTCTACATGATGTTATACTGTATGGGTTTAACAAACTATGTGGGTTTTTATTCTTGTAATAAATAAGATATGTAAGTCACCTCATAATGGATCAATCCCCACCTTGGATTATTAAACACCTCCCTGTATGGAAGAAAATTCCAAAGCATCTGGTTATATGGCTTTAGCATATAAGTAGTTATCCATCACTGGGAAATGGATAAAGAAACTCAGATACATACAAATGGATTCACTAATGAGATCCCCTTCTTCTGTATATAAAAGAAGTTAACCCATGATCATTTTGTTAAGGTGACTGGTCTCATTTAGGGATTAGGAAGAGATTCCCAAACGTATCTTAAATCTATAAGAGAGTCTTGGAGTAGGAAAAAAATCCCCCCAAAAAGGTGGCGATGAGCCCGAACTCCCATCCTGTTGACCAATGTGATACCCTAAGTGTCATTAGGTCTAAGAACCCAATTCACCACCTGCCTTTGGAAAGTATGTCCATACCCAGTTATGGATGAGGGAACCATTGGGAGTTTTTGTTAAGAATGATGATGGTAACCCAACATAAATGATTGTACAACACATTTTAACTCCCCCTCACTCACAATCAATCATCAATCCAAATAGAACGCACCTCACAATTTTCTCTTTCCTATCAAAACAATAAACACGAATTTCAACAAGGATAGGTTTAGAAATAATATTCATTCAATCATCATAGGATCAATCCAACAGATTAGGATGGTATGTGGGAGAAGACGTTGTGTTCTTTCCAATATTAGAATCAGGAAAAGTATGAGGATATAATTTTTAATCTGAATATGGAGTATTGGATGGAGGATTTTGATATCTTCTTTAGAATGATTCAAGATCAGGCTAAGTACTGGGTCTCATTAATGATCATATAGATGTGAGAGTAGGCTTGTCGGTGTTGGTATCTATATCTTGGATAGTGGGAGGTGGAAGTTTAATTCTATCCAATTTTCCAGAGGGAGTTTTCTATAGAGTACACATCATTGTTAAGGATGGTGGTAAAGAGGTGGGATTTTATCTCCCTTTATAAAGAGATTTTGTGTTATCTACTATCATTATATTTTCATTTTGTTTCTATATACACCCCCACCCACATTGGGTACTACATACAAACACCTAAATGTTTCAAAGGGTGTTTTACCTAATATCCAGGATAGTGAGAGAATGGATGGATGATTACCCCATCTTCCCTATTCTCTTTTAGGTAGAAATACATGGAAATGTGACAATTTAAGGGTCAGTACCGATTGATGATAGCGTAGTTGGTGGTGATGTCTGGAGATGAGAGGATGTGATATGTTGTTGGGGTTATATGTAGTAATAGGAGGTCATGAGGTTGATGTCTTTTATGTTCATGATACCCTACTAATCTAGTTATTAGGTTGTGATTGTATATGATATGGGATACATGATGATGTAGTAGTGGCAGGTAATGTGTGGATGATAACTGATGTCAGCATCAGATGTTGGGCCCTATGAGAGGTTAGGGTAGGTAGGGTTGTAACACGACCCAAATCAGATCAGATTTGATACATGATGATTGATATTCTTAGAAGGGACGGGATAATAGGATGTTTGATATTGGGGAATGAGGTTGAAAAATTATTTGGTAAGTAGATGTGGGGTTCCTTGATCTATTTTTCTCTTGATATTATCTTACTACATGCTTGCGTTACTTGGTGAGTGAACCTTGATGAGGCTGGGATTCCTAGTTGACCTATATAGGTGCATGTTTATTCTAGTGTTTATTCACTGGAGTATTTGTATGCTCTTCTCTCATTTTCAAGAGAGAACATGGGTATGATCTTGTTGAGTACACATGTTATGATCAACCTATGAATATATAAGCTATTTTGTAGGTTTCTAGAGAGGTTTTGGAGATCAATCCAAACATTACTAGCATGGTGGTTAGAATTGTTATGGAGTCATTGTAATGGGATTTCCCTTGGTACTATTCTGTTTTGGAGTTTCATTTTTATCACCTGACATGCATTATGGGATGATCATTATATTATATTTATGTTGGAGTTTTTTGTGGTTTTTTATTTTATATCTCAATCCATTTCCATTTTTTAAAGTGTAATGCCTCCCATTTGAGTGTTATATACCCTCAATTCTAGTCACCAAACCAGGGCCTACTGGAGGTAGGACTAGTTGGTCACTCTTTATCTTCACTACTAACCAAGGAGGGGTATTAGTAGTGCAGGGTTGTGACATGTTAACCCACACCAAATACATGCCTGGGTTTTAGGTGTATCATGTGGATCAACATGTGGAGTAATAAAGAGAAAAAACCAGACTATAAAGAATGTAACTAGGTGTACACACCATGTGTAATGAGTTATGTATACTAGATACACACTGAGTGAATTTTTCCATGACTAAATATTAGTTTTCTATTAACATAAACCCCCTTTTAAGGGATAAGGTATGACAACCCTACTTTTTATGACACACATAACATAATTTATTATATAAAATCTTCACTTGATACAACATATAAGATCAATATTTCTAGTGTATTTAGGGCTTAGGAACATTACATAATGAAATAAAATATGAAAAATGATATATTTATTGAAAACTTACTTTATATGACCACTACATTCCCTCGTACTTAGCATTGCATGGGATAACCTGAGGACATGCATAAGAAAAGGGTGAGCTATAAAGCCCAGTAAGGGAATAAACATGGAATAACATGAGGAATACAATACATGTTCGACAATAGGAATATCAATGGATCATAAGAGAAACATGAATATAAAGTCATGATAAAGCTAGATAATCATAACATAGAGATGTGGCAACAACATTTAACATGATATTAGCATGAGCCAAGGCTCATTGCACATGGAGAATGAGTAAACCCTCATTGCACATAAATCACGAGTAAACCCTCATTTCACTTGAATTAGCATGAGTCAACACTCATTTCACATGACGTATCATGATACTATACTTTACCCATTACATTGGAGTGCTGTCAGGGTGCACCCTTCTTAATCATTTCATTTCATGCATAAGTGTGTCACATGGATCATAAAACATGGATTCATTAAACATATTTATTTATTCTACGATAAAGGAGTGTGGAATTAAAACATGAAACTATTTAAACAATAATTAAATGTACATAAATTTTAATACCCTTGATATAGAAATGGGCATGGTATTCACTACATAATGACTTTGGCTTGGAAAATCGCGGTGCAATTTCGGCAGCGTAACAGTGTGACATAAGAACTTATAAAAATGGTTGATGAGAGATAAAGGGGTGTCTCAACATATTTACATGAAATGGATAGTAAGGGGTTCATATATATATATTTCCCCACAATTTTAATGGAATTTATATTCATGATACAAAAGAATTACTTTAATGTAAATGAGGATAGAGAAATTCCTTACGGAATTTCATCATGGTAACGGGTATACATGGAAGGAATTGATGAGAGAGAAAGGGGTCTCTAATCATTAAAACATAAAAAGGATATTATAGTGGAGGTGATAAATTATACCCCAGCATTTATAATTGAAAATAAAAGGGCATAACAATATTAAGAAACTTGGATAAAAAGGTAAAGGAAGGAATCCCTTACTTGGAAGTGTGATCCCAAAGGCTTGGGAGGAACTTGAGAGAGACTTATTGGGAGTTTAGGGAACCTTGGGAGGATTATAGAGAGAGGAGGGAAGAGTTTGGATGAACTCCAAAGGCTTTCAGTGAAGAAGAAGTGGGAGATTTGGTGGGTTTATATAGGAAAGGAGAGGGAATTCTTTATTATTTAGGTTTGGGAAACCACACATTAAACTAATAAAAACCACAAACCAGCCCATGTTTTTTTCCAAAGGGGAGTGGAAAACAATATTTTATAATTAAATTGGCCTAACTTCTTAAAATAATAGGGTTTCTTATGTGGAGGTGAGTCGCACTCTCAAGGAAATCAATTTAAAAAAACTAAAATGTTTTATAAGTCTTGAAGGGTCCACTAAAGCTTTGTAAAATAAATCAAACAAACCTAAAATCACATTATTTTAATTGTAAAACATATATTAGGTGAGAATAATGTTTATAGTATTTTATTACATCACAATTGGATCATTATGATGTGATAAAACACATTATATATTTAAACGGTATTTAATTTTTACCCAAAAATTTGACTGTCTCATAAAATTATGAAAAATTCACCGTTGGATAATTTTGACTTCATGATTCCAAAAATAATATTCATTTTATCCAAATAATTTTCTAAATATGTGAATTTTAACTTTTAAAATAGAAACAGACATTTATTAAAAATTCATGGGTTTTGACAAAAATAGATTTGAAACCATAATAAAAATTACAATTGTTTTCATAAAAATTATACAATCATTTATAATTAATAAAAAGTAATTTAATAATAATAATGTTTTATTAAAATATTATTTAATTCAAAAATCCATTAATTTATTAAAATATATTCCTTAGTTGAATATTAACTAAAAATACTATTTGTGCTTTTAAAAACTATTTACAAATTAACAATAATAAAATGAATGTATATTCTATATAAAACGAATATTGTGAATAATCATAGTACTAGGGTCTAGTTACATAACCCCTTATAACACCCGCATATGACCGAAGGGTAAGGAGTGTGATGGTGACAGACTCTTGAGGTGGCTCGGATAACATTGCTCGGGTGGTAATCTTTATCAACTTCCAATTCTCCCGTAGGCGGTTCTACTCAAGCTTAATATATTCAAGCTCATCTTGGGATTGGTCAAGAGCAAAGCCTAATGATGCCACCTCCTTTCCGAGTTCTGAGAAATGTGCTTCGTACGGGGAAAGTCTAGTGAATGAGGCCATCGCTTCCTTTGTCTGAGTAAATTATATTTGGTAAATCCCTATATTTATATTGATCATGTGATCACTATTCAACGGCTATATTATCAATGGTAAAAATTCATAATGGTATTTTAAAATAAAAAATATATATAACTAAATAAGTTAATATTTTATATAACCATTTTACGTAATGATACATTTAATTAGATCATGCATAATTTCAATTAATAAAAGTTTGGGTCGTTACAATCTTCCCCCTTAAGAAATTTTTCCCTCAAAATTTCCTTTTCCCACACTAAAATTGATGTGGGTAACTCTACTTCATCACTTCTTCTGATTCCCATTTCACTTCTTGAAACTTGTGGTTTTTTTACAACACCTTGACGAGGGGCATTGTATTATTTCCTAGAACTTTTTCTCTACGATCTATGATCTTCACTAGTTGCTCCTCGTAAGAAAGATCATCCTCTTGTTGTACTACCTCTAAAGAGAGTACATGTGAAGGGTTCGGTATGTACTTCCTTAAGAGGGATAAATGAAAGACATCATTACTTTGTCCATAGTAGCTGGAATTGCTAGTCGATAGGCCATAGCCCCGACACGATCAAGAATCTCGAAGGGGCTGATGTACCTAGGACTTAACTTCCCTTTAATTCCAAACCTCATAACTTTATTCCATGAAGATATTCATAGAAACACCATGTATCCAAATTTGAACTCAAGGTCTCATAGAAGGTTATCTACATAACTCTTATGTTGACTTTGGGATGCCTTGATATACTGTTGAATGGTTTTCACCTTCTCCATCATTTATTTTGCCATTTCAGGTCCAAGAAGCTTACGCTCACTGACTTCATCCAAACACGCTGGTGTTCTGCACCTTTTCCCATAAAGGGCTTCATATGGTGTCACTTGGATGCTTGAGTGGAAACTGTTATTGTAAGAGAATTCAACCAGTGGAAGATGTTGGTCCCACCCTCCTTTGAAGTACATAGAACATGATCTTAACATATCTTCTAGTGTCTGAATAGTTCACTCATATTGGCCATTAGTTTGCGGAAGATAGGTCATACTGAAGTTTCATTCAGTGCTTAGAGCATGTTGGAGACTTTTCCATAACTTTGAGGTGAATCTCATATCATGATCAGATACAATAGATAGTGGTACTCCATGCAGCCTTACCACTTATTTGATGTAAATCCATGCAATTTGATCCAATGAGAAGTCCTCTAAAATCTCGATAAAGTGAGCTACCTTTGTAATATGATTCACAATGACCCATATAGCATTATTTCCTCTAGATGTCCTTGGAAGTCCAGCGACAAAGTCCATGGTAATGTTCTCCCACTTCCATGTTGGTATGGGTAGTTGTTGCATCATCCCCTTAGACTTTTGCCACTCATCCTTCACTTACTGACAAACTAGGCACTTTGATGTATATTCAAAAATATCCTTTTTCATGTTGTCCCATCAAAATTTTTCTCGGAGATCTCGATACATCTTTGTGCTCCCCGGATTAATAGAGAAGGTTGAGCTATGTGCATCATTTAGAATATACTTCTTTATCTCTGGATCTGATGGTACGCATAATTGTGACCCAAATATCACAATTCCATCCTTGTCAATCGAGAACTCTGAGGATTTCCCATTTCTAATAGCTTCTACCCTTTTCAAAATTTCTACATCCTTTCCTTGATCATCCTTTATTTTCTCCAAGAGGGATGGTTGAGAAATCATTTGAGAAAGGATTGATGATGTTCCTCCCTTAATGATTCTCATGTCCATCCTCTTCAAATATAAGAAGATTATATCCTTTTCAATTTCATAATTGATAAAGATGTAGGATCCTTTCTACTTAGATCATTTTCCACCTTATTTTCCATACCCGGATGGTATTGGATTGAGAAGTCACAATACTTTATGAGTTCTATCCATCTTCATTGGTGCATATTAATCTATTTTTGTGTGAATATAAACTTGAGGCTCTTTTGATCACTATATATCTCGCACTTCTCCCCATAGAGATAATGCTGCTAGATTTTCAATGCAAAGATCACAGCCGCTAACTCCAGATCATGTGTGGGATAGTTTTTGTCATGGAGTTTTATCCTCCTTGAGGTGTAGTCTATGACTTTATAATTATACATCAACACACAACCCAGTCTCATCTTCGAATAATCACTAAATACCACAAAACGTTCTCCACTCGTGGGTACTGTGAGAACAGGTGCAGTGATAAGCCTTCTTTTCAACTCCCTAAATCTTTCTTCACATTCATCACTCAAAGAAAACTTGACTCCCTTCCGAGTTAGCTTGGTAATAGGGTATGACAATCATGAGAAATTTCTCACAAATCGGCGATAATATCCATATAACCCCAAGAAGTTATAGATATCCATTACTGATGTTGGCCTCGGCCATCCCTCAATTGTAGTTTTCTTGGAGAAATCCATAGATATCCCATTGCTTGTGATGATATAACCCAATAATGATACCTCCTTCAACTAGAAATCGCATTTTTTTTACTTTACATAGAGCTTCTCCTTCTGCAAAGTCTCTAGTATAGTTTTTAGATGCTCCTCATGATCCTCCTTGGTTTTGGAGTATATTACAATATCATCTATAAAGACTACCCCAAATTTGTAGATGTAATCTTTAAAGATTTTATTCATCAAGTCCATGAATATTTCTAGAGCATTAGTAAGTCCTAAAGGAATTACTATGAATTCATAGTGCCTATATCATGTACAAAAAGTCATCTTGGGGATATCTTCCATC
Organism: Viscum album; assembly: GCA_963277665.1. Lineage (NCBI taxonomy): Eukaryota > Viridiplantae > Streptophyta > Magnoliopsida > Santalales > Viscaceae > Viscum > Viscum album. The sequence continues at coordinate 91,748,062 of OY728130.1, read as the reverse complement.
TTCACCTTTACTTGATAATATCCCAAACACAAATCTACCTTGGAGAAGTATTTTTCTCAATGAAGATGATCGAACAATCCATTAATTAGTGGGAGAGGATACTTATTCTTTATCATGATTTTGTTAAGCTCATGATAATCGATTAAAAGGTGCATTGATCCATCCTTCTTCTTGATGAAGAGGACTGGTGCACCCCATGGTGAAGCACTTGGGTGTATAAACCCTTTATCTATATTCTCCTGTAGTTTTTTCTTCAACCCCTCAAGATCCACAACAGTCATTCTATATGGAGTCTTGGATATTGGCAATTCCCTAGGTATAAGATCAATTGAGAATTCAACATCTCTTCTAAGAGGAAGACCAGAAAATTCCTTGGGAAACACTTCAGTGAATTCCCTCACAATAGGTATGTCTTCAAGGTTAGTTTCCTCCTAAGACTCGATTATTTGAGCTAGATACACTTGCTCATAGGGCAGTAATATCCATGCTTGAGATGATGGAGCTAAAGAAGATTCATCTTCCTCCTTACACTTGTATAGAATTGGGGGGTCGATTCTCCACATGGAGAGTGATTTCCCTCTCATGGAAATTTATGCTGGATCTATATAGGGAAATACAAACCATGCCAAAAATTTCATCAAATCCCACCAAATGGAGTATGACGAGATTCGCCAAGAAGTTCAATCCACTGATTATGACTAGGGAGGAGCTAAATTCATGGGTTGCAATGATTTCCCTAATTCCATACTCACTGACATATTCACTTCCATGATTTTTATTGGTGTTGGAATTGTTCTAATAAACTTTAGGGATATAAAAGAATGCGTAGAACCAGAATCAAAAAGTATGTTCGCTATTCTTGAATGAATAACTAGCGTACCTGTCACCACTTTATTTTTATGGTTCACTTTGTCAGTAGTGATGGAAAAAAGTTCACCCTTGCTGCCTTGGAGGTTGTTGGTTGCCTCTGAAAACCCTTGGCATAGGGTACTGATTTTCAAGATGTTCTAGTTCTTTGTAGTTGAAGCAATGAACAACACATTGAGAGTCAAACGGAGCATTCCTCTCCTCTGTTACAGTCGTGGGTTTTTCTTATCAGTAGTTAATAGCTAAGGTTACTTCTATTCCACGCCTAAAGCATTTCCTCATCCCATTAAAGCAATTTTTGGGATGATTCTTTCCACACATTTGGAAAGTGGGGCGCTGGATTTTCATAGCACCATTGGATTTATCCATCAGACCACCAGAATTGAAGTCCACCTTTCGCTTCTTATTCCCATGATACCCCTGAGATTTTACAATATCCATTTCGACTTTGAGGGCACATCAGACAATTCCCTCATAGATCTCGAAGTCACGTATTGCTAGGGCTCTCCGTAGGATAGGTTTTAGTCCACCAAAGAAGCGGTCAAACTTTTATTCAGTGGTAACGACAAATCCATGGTCATATCATGAAAGACTTGTGAAGTTTTCCTCGTATGATCTGATAGATTCGTCACCTTTTTTATTTAGGTAAAGGAAGTTCCTTTCCATCTTAAGCTAGAGGGAATACTGTAATGCCCCAACCCCAGTTACCGAGAGTCGGTGCATTATTTTGATACATTGGTATGATTACAAGGAATCAAGTCCCGAAGGACCGATCAGTTTAGCAGTCTTGGAAAATAGATTACATACATGAATGTTACATTTCACTTTAAGACATACAAAACAACATAAATAATCTTTATGAATGCCATTATTCCCTTGGCTTAACCTTGCATATCAATCACAATACACTTCTTGGAATCCTGGTAAAAATAAAACATAGAAAGGGGTGAGCTCAAACGCTCAATAAGGGTAAGAAATATAGCGGAAACTTTCATAAATAAGCATAAATATTTAAGGAAATGTATAACTAAAACAAAAGCCTTTGAAACTTGAACTTCAGCATAATATGGAAAAAATAAAATGAAATAATTCCATTTACTTATTCACATGGATATTCTGCTAGTCGAATAATCACATGCAATATCACTAACCATTTTCATAATGATGGAATGCATAATGCCAGACTATCATAACTACATAGCCAAGGCTTCGTGCCAAGACTACAAATAAGATTTTGTCAAGGCCTCATGCCAAGACACTAGTTTGTATCATGAGACCTACCGATGCATCGATGAGCTATAGTAGGCTCCACCCATCAATTACTAAGTACAATACATTCCTCATATGAAAATGTCTAAACATAACATAAACATTTGTATTAAAACTAGTATACGAAATGTCAATACTTTAACCATAAACCATGAACGGTATAAAAATAACACAACCACAGTCAAACATATCACAAAACCTTCAACACAATATGGAATATTTGTATCATGATAAATCTACTTCAAAACATGTTTAAAATTCATTAAAGGATTTTGACATAGATGAAAATGATTTGTAAAACTCTTTGAGAGAAATACCCCTTTTCATGAAAACATTTAAAAGTCACACAATTTATAAAAGAAGTCATTTAAAGAAATTTTTGAATCAAAGTGTCCCATACCACTTTGAATCTTTTGAAAAGAGTTATCATTTCAAAACATTCATGTCCATATAAATAAATCCTTAAAATCATTTTGAAAACATGGACATTAATTAAAAGATTTAGAAAGATAAATCTTTAAAACATTTGAAATTATGATCTTGATAAAGAGTACCTTTCAAAATCCTTAAAATCTTCATTTTGAAATCATTTTTTATGAAAAATGGACATGGATGATAAAAATGTCCCAGTAAATACTTACACATAAACAATCTCGGATAATAATGAGATTGAGGAATTAACCCTTACCAATTTGGTAACTTACGAAACATACATCCCATGAAAGAGGTATCATACAATTAATATGTAAATACACATAAATTAAAGTGTATTACACAAAGAATACAATTATGGGTAGTACATACACCACACAAAAGGTAATAGTGGCAATATGGCATGAATCTCACGGGAATAAGGAATGAGATGAAAACCCCTTACCTTGCACTTTCCTTTAGTCGAGGGTACGTTTATCCTCCTGTATGAAGAACGTAGTATGTTATTAAATTATAACAGAACCATATTAATATTTATGATATCATACATGATTCATTTATGACTTTATACTACCCATTTAATAATAATTTTCATGTTAAATTAACATTTTGGGTAATAATCGCTTTCTTTATCATACATGTTTTAACTTGTTACTCTTGATTGTATCACTTAGATCATGATTAAAATACATCAAAAATATAAAAAATGATAAATATATCATATATATTTAGAATATAAATATGTATAATAGACATATATATGAAATGGAAAATGCCATTTATGGAGACGGTAGTCTGTACGTACGCATAAACGTTGTTTCTGTTTTCATATAGTATTGAACGGAAGTAAGTAAATAAGATATATGTAAGTACATAAATACTTATATATATAAATATATATATCTCCATTATCATTATTATTTCATATATTACATACTTATTAGTAATATATATTTTTATAATCGTCGATGAATGGTGAACTTGGAAATGAATCTCATCGTGTCGTGGAGACGGTAATCCGTACGTACGCACGAGCGAAAATATCATTCTTTTGATATTAAAATAATATATAATTGGATGTTATATCATATATAAGGAATCCTTATAATGTTATATTTATTATTTACATCAAATACACATCATTATTATACACATCCAAATAATAATATATTGAATAAAAATTACACCACGACGTGGAGACGGTAAGTCGTATGTACGCACGTATGGTGACATGTCATTCAAAGGATGGATAGAATACTGAATATGGTTGTACCATATTTATAATAACATAAAATTATATAGTATATAATTGATTTATTATTTTAGAATAGAAATAACAAAGAAAGAAGAATTTGAAGAAGAAAGGAACTTGAAAGAGGGTGGTGAAAACATTACCTCTTCTTTGGGTTCTTCCTTTTGATTTGATCAAAAGGGAAACTTAGGTTGGCTTTCTGATCAAACTAAGGCCTATAGGTTGAATTTAGGGAAGTTGAGAGAGTATTTTGGCAGTTTTTGGCCGAACCAAAAGGCTTTGAAGGTGTGAATAATTATTTAGAAGTTGAGTCCTTTTATAAGGGGGAGGAGGGGTTCTTTAGGAAAAACTTAAAGTATTAATTTATAATAAATTCATATTTGGTTTATAATGGGTCCAAAGTGGATTATTCAAAGTATAAGGTGGGTATGGGTTTAAATCATTTAAACCAACAGATTTTAGACAAGTTTGGGTCATTATATTAACCTTATGTTTTAGTTTTAACTCTTGGTTAATTAGTTTAACACTTATCATGTCACTTTGTATTTTTATAATATATAGTTAATAAACTTACTATATACATCCAAGAGACCCCCAAGTGGTCCATTAATGATACAAAAATAATGATATAAGTCCTTTTTCTGAACCTTAGATTTTTAGGAATAGAATATAAATTAATAATATAATATTTATTTATAAACTCATTTATGTCAATTTTGACACTACTCAATAATTGATTTTTGTTAAAGTCATAAAAACTTTATTAATTCGAACCAAATTCATTTAAGAAATCCTAACATGTAATATTAACCAATAAAATTCTTTTATGTCATCAAAAATTTCAAATTATATTTATTTTAACATTTATAATACCAATTATTTGATTCTTTCATTAATAAGGAAAATACTGCATCATTATTGTGTCATATATATTTTAACTTTTTCAATGTCTAAAAATTATAAATAAAATATAATTATGTAGGAAATATTTTTATCTTTCTAATGAATATTTATAATCAAAAATATAACATATATAACCTTATGTAAAAACAAATTCTAAAAGATATAAGCTTATGTCATTTTTGTATTTACTTTATCTTAATTAAAATAAAGTGTCCCTATCACCTACAAGTGGCTCCCTGGGGTCCCAAAAATCGACTCAAAGATGCCCATGGTTGGAAATGTATCCACCAATAACGTTAGGACACGTTTTAGGGTAATTTATTATTATTATAATATTATTTTTTAACCCTTATTCACCTGATTTACCCTTTAACCATGGTAAATAAAATATTTACCGAAGTAATTATTCAAAATTTCTTAAAAAAAAGTTACCTATTTTCACAATTTGGACATCATGATTCCAAATATGGAATCCATTTTTCCAAATTCAAAACACAGAAGTGGCAGAAATTAATTTAAAATTAATTTCCGCTGTCAAAACAAAAAGCGTGTTTTTAAGATATAATAACTATCAAAAGATTGACACTTGTTTATGTCCGGTTTAATTGTGAAATTATGTCCAATGACCAACAATGTATTAAATGGTAAAAATATATTCTAAATATACTTTAAAACAACTCAAATTCGTAATTTATCAATATTAATTATTTTTATTAAAAAAGTTTATTTTAATTAAAATTTAGTAATTTTCACTATTCATCAAAATATAAAAGTTATCCAAAAAGTACCAAAATTTCACCCTAGGATAAATTCAATATTCCGAATCCAAAAATGAAGTTAATTTTGAGAGATAATATTTATAAAATTTCAAAAATTAGGTATTAATATTCATAATGGCTAGTTTGATTGGTTGTGGTGTGTGTTAGAACTCGAAGTTGCGTACAACACATGCTACTGTTTTATTCAAAGAGAAGCGTACCATGGAATCTTGGGGTGTTTCATTGTAAATTTTTGATGTCCCAGTTCTAAAAAAATAAATTTATTTAGTCAAATTGAATATATAAAAGTTTAAAATATTGGATTTTAAAACGGGTTCACTATTAAAAGTTGGTAAAAGTGCATTTTTGAAAAATACTTCTTTTATCTGAAAAAAAATGAATTTGTTCTTAAATTATGTCTAAGAAACTCATAATATGGATTCTAAAATTATAAGGATTATATAAAGTTCAAAATTTAGTTAATACTATTCATAACCTCTTTTGAACGGCTTGTTTGGTAAGTCATGGTGCCCTTGAACTCGGTGTTGCGTGTAGTGCAAGTTATTGAATTATTTTGAAGAAGTAACACACTATGAAATTTTTGGGTGTTACACATTCAGAGAATATTTATCAAAAAACCTTTTCCAGAAATCCTTCCATTCCAACACCATGATCTCCTCCTCCAGCTTCGTATCTTTTATCAATGTCCACTATTGATCAGCTTCACCCTCCATACGATAAGCAGCCAGAAGAACCTTCTCTTGTTCGGAACATTGAAGTACGGAGAAGATCTTTTAAATGTATTTTATCCATTTTTCAATGATTGAGGGATCGGATGATCCATTAAAAGTAGGAGGCCTTTGTCTCATGAATCTTTTGATAGTGACTTGTTCTTTCTTAGGGGGGTTGAACGTTCCCCTTGACCCATGTTTCTATTCAATGCTTGAGTTGGATGAGAGAGTATCATGACAAATTTTTCGATTCCTGGTCCCATCGTATTGGGGATCTCATTAGAATAGACATCACATTGAATTTCACATCGGTTATTAGCCCGAGTCCTCCTATTACCGGCCATTGGATAGAATAAAAGAAAAGTTACGGGTAACACAAAAAGGGTAATCCAAAGAAAAAAATGGATGACTTATAAATAACTTTTATTTCCTTAACTTATGAATCTATAGGCTTCAATATATGTTATCCATGATCAACATTCTAACATATATTTTTAGGGATTTTTTTAATTCTCTTTAATAATGGTTCATACTAACCTTATGAATTTACCAAATAATATCGCACAGGAGTGTTATAACCAAGAGTTAAGCAAGGACCATTGTCTTGTACAAGGATACCCTGAGTCAAGCCCAAAACTCCTGGTCAGGGTTTTCACCCCTAGGTACATTTGAGCCAGAGTCGCCTCTACCTGCTCGTATCCAGACCGAGATGTATTTGCTTGATAAACCACTTACGCAATACTCACCAAAACTTATGGATTTTTTTATTATACTTAGTCTTGACTCTAATTATTCACAATGGTTTTCTAATCCTAATCCCAAAAATAACTAAACCTATCCTCTGATACCAACTATGACAACCCTGCTTTTTATTAGACACTTAAAATAATTTATTACATAAAATATTCACTTGATACGACATAGAATATCGATAGTTCTAGTGGATTTGGGGATTAGAAACATTAAATAACGACTTAAAACATGAAACATGACTTCTTTATTGAAAACTTCTTTTACATGACCACTACATTCCTTTATACTTAGTATTTCATGGGATAACCTGATGACATGCATAAAAAAAGGGTGATCTATAAAGCCCAGTAAGGGAATAAAAATGGAATAACATGTGGAATACAATACATGTTATACCATAGTCATATAAATGGAGAAAAAGAGAAACATGATCATAAAGGCATGATAAAGCATGATAATCATAAAATGGATATGTGGTAACAACATTTAACAAGATATTAGCATGAGCCAAGGATCATTGCACATGGAACATGAGTAAACCCTCATTGCACATGAAGCATGAGTAAACCCTCATTTCACTTGAATTATCATGATTAAAAACTCATTTCACATGACGTATCATGATACTATACTTTACCCAATACATTGGAGCACTGTTAGGGTGCACCCTTCTTAATCATTTCATTTCAGGCATAAGTGTGCCACATGGATCATAAAACATGGATTCATTAAACATCATCATTTATTCCACGATAAATGAGTGTGGAATTCATACATGAAACTCCTTAAAAAATAAGTAAATGTGCATAAATTTTAATACCCTTGATAGAGAAATGGTCATGGTATTCGCTACACAATGACTTTGGCTTGGAAAATCACGGTGCAATTTCGGCAGTATAACGGCATGACATAAGAACTCATAAAAGTAGTTGGTGAGAGAGAAATAGGTGTATCATAATATTTATATGAAATGGACAGTAATGGGGTCATATAGATACATGTCCCAAAAATTATAATTAAATTTAGATTCATGATACAAAATAATTACTTGAATGTAAATGAGGAGAGAGAAGTTCCTTACCGAATTTCGGCATGGTAACGGGTATACATGGAAGGCATCGATGGGTGATAAAGGGGTATCTCATCATTAAAACATAAATTGGAAAGTATCTCATGAATCAGTAAATCCATTTTCAAATCACATGAAGTACTCACAAACCACCTAATTATTGAATATCTCATAGACCACATAACCCATAAGGCATCGCGTAACTGCATAACCCCTCAGAAGACTCGTGATTGCGTGACATGGACATGGTCACATGATCCACGTGATAGTAAAAATATCATGTGATTGAACCTATAGATCCCATGAAACCATTAATATAATTGATCATCCCCACAATAAAAGTTCAAAAAATTACCAAAAATTTAGTTTGTGATTGGTTCGAGTGGGCGCCTGGGAAAAAGAATTCTTATAGTGCAGTTCTTAATAAACGGGATCACATCGAGGTCTTGAAATCAGGTCTTGTAGGATGGTCTTGCTATAAGGAAACATGATAAAATTAGGGAGAGAGATATCTGTAGAATGTAGTATCCAATTAATGAATCCCTCTATAGTCCCCTATTTATAGGGAATCCTACGGAATACCAAAAATCTCTTGGTAGACCAAATGTTTCCAAAGACATCGATTGGAGACAGTGCCAAAAGTCTTAGGTGGTCATATAATTTCCTTAGAACTGACCCCTTATTCCTACAAACATTTCTCTTGATGGGGGGTCATTTTTTGACACCTACCAAATGATCATAAAAAATTCACATAGGAATAAATACCTGAATAGGGTTATTATTTTCCCTAAAAAAGAAAATGAAGAAGAAGGTGGTCATGATTATAAAAATCAGATGAACCCTTAGATAAACATGATTGTATGAAAAACTTGAGGTCATATAGATGTTCATGCATAGTACATAGTCTGTGTAAGGTCTTGCGATATCCCTTCAATAAGTCCTTGTTTCCTTTTACAAAGGCACCCTGGACAATCGTCGGTCACACGGTGGTAGTCAAATAAGCTCCCCCAGGTTATGAGACTTGTCGACCGGCGTATGCTTGAAAAACTTTCCAAAAATCTTTCAAAAATAGTTTGAAAATATACATAAGGTGAGATCCTCTTACAATCACAAAACTCACGTGATGCATCACTAATAGGGATAATTATTTTCTTCAACAACACCCAATAAAAATCATGAAACACCAAAACTTTGGGAAATAAACAATTAAAATAAAAAAGGAGAGGAGGTGGTAGCCTCTTGCAGTCATAAAACATCATATGACACACCACTGGTGATTCGAAAGACACCATGATCACCTAGAGACATGTCTTCCTCATCTCTCAAAAGCCCGTTATAATTTCATCCTCATCATGTGAAGAGCCTTGGACATGTACAAGAGACCTCACGCACCCCCTTTGGCTCCATAAGTAAAAATATATGGAATTGTCTATGAAATGTTTTCACAACTCCATAGAACCTTTTATTGGCACACGATGCATCCACCAAGAGGTAGGGTGATTGTATTTGACAACACTCATAAAATCTAGAGAGATCCCCAAACTTTGTAAAATAAAAAAAGAAAATAAAGAGGGAAATGACGAGATCCTCTTGTGGCCATAAAACATTACGTGACACAACACTGGAGATTCACAGGACACCGCAAGCACCCAGTGACATGTATACCTCCTCTCACAAAATCTCATCATCATGTCATCCTAATCACTCAAAGATCCTCAGACATGTCTAGTTGACCTTGTTCTCCCCCTTTGGCTTTATAAGGACAAACAAATGGGATTTTACATGAAATTCTCAAACATCTCCACAAAACATTTTATTGGTTGTATGATGCATCCTCAATGGGTGGAGTGATTTTCCTCGATAATACCCAAACAACCTCACAATATTCCCAACCTTTGTGAAATAAAGTAAATAAAAATGGAAGAAGGTAAGAGCCTCTTTCAATCATAAACATCATATGATGCACCCTAGGTGATTCAAAAGACACCACCTTCACCCAATGACATGTCCACCTAATCTCAAAAAAACTACCTAATAATTCATTTGTGTCTCATGGAAAGTCCCATGCAAGTCACCTAAGTTCATACGAAGGACTTTCAACAGGCATCCTAATCTCACGAAGGCACTAGGACATGTCAACCTGACAACATGAAACTTTATTGGAATGTTTTCATGATTAAAAAAGACCCCATTAATTGGAAATAATTCAATAAAGGATGTGTTAATGGGATGGTCTCGTGGTCGCTAAAAATAATACAACACCCCCAGAGTGATCCTTGGTAGGACCTAATGAAGACACATGATGCCAAGTCCCTCCACCGATTCCATCTTGGATTCACGCGATACGTGCCATGAAAATAGGAAAATATCTATGGTGGAGAGGCTTATAAATCCCCCAACCCATTATGGAAAATGTATCACTACTATCTGAAGGAAAATGGTCTTTTTCTTGGAACCTCATACCAGCATCAAAGTGGATTTATCAAATCATATGACCACACGATTGGAAATTTTTCTATCAGGTAAGATCAAGTGAACAACTTGAGAGATCATGCACTATGCATAAAGCACTTTGTGTGATCACTCATTGATCGTGCAAAGGAATTTTGGTAGATCGTGTGAAAAAATATACCGCATATTTTCTATATCACGTGAGTCTTAAAACAAGATAACACTAAAAAAATATAATACATTCACAATAAAATACTAGAAAAAAGAATAAGGGATGGGTGACTTAAGAAAAGAACATATACATTGATCCTCATGTGCTTATCATGAACCACCCAGTCATTAGAAAACACCAAGACATGTTGCCCAAATATCATAGTTCTCATTAGGTATACTATTTGGATCATGCAAAGTCCTCTAGATATGTCAAAGCATGTCGCATTCCCCCCCTTGATCATTCCATCTAGTTTCGCAAATCCCTTCGGGATATCCATACAAACCTTGAGTTTTACTTTAGAAGTGTCACCCAACTCATATAGAAGAACTAGTACAAGACATATGAGTATTGCATTATCACCAGACATGTCAACTGGCTCTCAGGATATCATATGGGCACACTGGTTGAATCTCAAGATTTCCTCCAAACATGTCAATCTCGATCATGCGTCGCCCTCCAGACATGTCGTAATGAATCTCATGAGTCCCTCTAATAATTTTATCCAAATTTCTCAATGAAACCAAGGTAAATTTGGCTAGATCATGTGACACCCTCTAGATATGTCCTCTGGGGTCATGTGATGGATTCCAAGACAAGTCGATTAGGTCTCGTGATGTCATTTGGACAATTCAATCGTGATCATGTGACAACCCTCAGACATTCCATCCAAGATATGAAAATTCCCTTACACAATTATACCAAATCATGCAGTTTCCTTAAGTCATATTATTAATAAAACCTCTGATATTTCAAGCGGATAATCAAGGCATATCGAGTGGACAATCAATGCATGTGAGGAAGACAAGTAGGCTAGGTCAATAGGCTATCCTAGGACTTGATAAATTTGTTTATACTCAGTGTGTAAGACTCGATTATAAGGGTAACCTCAATGTGTAATCCCTAACTAGTGGAATAATATTATATTCCCAATATATACCATCAACCACATCATGTAAGCCCCAATCAACGACATAATATTATATGTCCCATACAAAATGGAAACATCAATGTGTAAGCCCATACCAATAGAACTATGACTAATATAATTCCTTCTATAACCAGGATATGTAACATGTCTCTCTAAGGCCTGATATCCATATCAAACCTCTAAATGGTTGTACCAAAACATAAGTCCCACATCCCTAAGCAATGAGACTGATTATTTATCACCCCTTGTTTCTCACACTGATCATAGAACATGTGGCCTTAGGGAGTTGCAATGATCATAATCATCTATATTATAAATCTCTACAAAATATAAGGGTAACATAAGCATGTAATCCCCAAAGAGTGGCATAATATAATATTCCCCACATATAAGGGAAACATCAGTGTGTAAGCCCCAACTAATTGAACTACAAGGACTCTGATTCCTTCCATAACCAGGATATGTAGGATGCCTTCCTAAGGCCTGAGCCCAAACTCAAATGGGAATCCACCTCAATATAGGTCCCACTATGTCTCAGAAATCTCAACTATTGGGACCCAATCATTCCCATGGGCTAGTCATTCTAACTCATCCATCAACAGATTGACAAGCTAACTAAACTATAATGAATCTGATTCATTCTATAATCAGGTTACATAGGAAACCTTCTTAAGGCCCAAGATCCATATTAAATATACTAAGGTATTTTCCAATGCATAATCCCCACATCAACATGTAGTGTAGTGAATTAATTTCTATCCCTTGTTCTCCACATCAAGCATGGCTCACGTGGGCTTAGGGAGTTATGATGATCATCTCATTCACATCATGAATCTTCAATAGCTAGGGAAATATTAGTATGTAATCCCTTATGAGTGGTATGATATAAATATCCCCCACATAAGGGCATATACCTTGGGGATATCCCCAAGGGTGGGATCTAAGTATGATAACTATGATTCATGCTATAACTAGGATACGTAGGACATCTTCTAGAGACTCAAACTCAAATATTTGGTGCCAAATTTTCCATGAATATATCCTCTCTACAAGATGTTATACTGCATGGGTTTAACAAATTATGTGGGTTTTTATTCTTGTAATAAATAAGATATGTAAGTCACCTCATAATGGATCAATCCCCACCTTGGATTATTAAACACCTCCCTGTATGGAAGAAAATTCCAAAGCATCTGGTTATATGGCTTTAGCATATAAGTAGTTATCCATCACTGGGAAATGGATAAAGAAACTCAGATACATACAAATGGATTCACTAATGAGATCCCCTTCTTCTGTATATAAAAGAAGTTAACCCATGATCATTTTTTTAAGGTGACTGGTCTCATTTAGGGATTAGGAAGAGATTCCAAAACGTATCTTAAATCTATAAGAGAGTCTTGGAGTAGGAAAAAAATCCCCCCAAAAAGGTGTCGATGATCCCGAACTCCCATCCTCTTGACCAATGTGATACCCTAAGTGTCATTAGGTCTAAGAACCCAATTCACCACCTGCCTTTGGAAAGTACGTCCATACCCAGTTATGGATGAGGGAACCATTGGGAGTTTTTGTTAAGAATGATGATGGTAACCCAACATAAATGATTGTACAACACATTTTAACTCCCCCTCACTCACAATCAATCATCAATCCAAATAGAACGCACCTCACAATTTTCTCTTTCCTATCAAAACAATAAACACGAATTTCAATAAGGATAGGTTTAGAAATAATATTCATTCAATCATCATAGGATCAATCCAACAGATTAGGATGGTATGTGGGAGAAGACGTTGTGTTCTTTCCAATATTAGAATCAGGAAAAGTATGAGGATATAATTTTTAATATGAATATGGAGTATTGGATGGAGGATTTTGATATCTTCTTTAGAATGATTCAAGATCAGGCTAAGTACTGGGTCTCATTAATGATCATATAGATGTGAGAGTAGGCTTGTCGGTGTTGGTATCTATATCTTGGATAGTGGGAGGTGGAAGTTTAATTCTATCCAATTTTCCAGAGGGAGTTTTCTATAGAGTACACATCATTGGTAAGGATGGTGGTAAAGAGGTGGGATTTTATCTCCCTTTATAAAGAGATTTTTTGTTATCTACTATCATTATATTTTCATTTTGTTTCTATATACACCCCCACCCACATTGGGTACTACATACAAACACCTAAATGTTTCAAAGGGTTTTTTACCTAATATCTAGGATAGTGAGAGAATGGATGGATGATTACCCCATCTTCCCTATTCTCTTTTAGGTAGAAATACATGGAAATGTGACAATTTAAGGGTCAGTACCGATTGATGATAGCGTAGTTGGTGGTGATGTCTGGAGATGAGAGGATGTGATATGTTGTTGGGGTTATATGTAGTAATAGGAGGTCATGAGGGTGATGTATTTTATGTTCATGATACCCTACTAATCTAGTTATTAGGTTGTGATTGTATATGATATGGGATACATGATGATGTAGTAGTGGCAGGTAATGTGTGGATGATAACTGATGTCAGCATCAGATGTTGGGCCCTATGAGAGGTTAGGGTAGGTAGGGTTGTAACACGACCCAAATCAGATCTGATTTGATACATGATGATTGATATTCTTAGAAGGGACGGGATAATAGGATGTTTGATGTTGGGGAATGTGGTTTAAAAATTATTTGGTAAGTAGATGTGGGGTTCCTTGATCTATTTTTCTCTTGATATTATCTTACTACATGCTTGAATTACTTGGTGATTGAACCTTGATAAGGCTGGGATTCCTAGTTGACCTATATAGGTGCATTTTTATTCTAGTGTTTATTCACTGGAGTATTTGTATGCTCTTCTCTCATTTTCAAGAGAGAACATGGGTATGATCTTGTTTAGTACACATGTTATGATCAACCTATGAATATATAAACTATTTTTTAGGTTTCTAGAGAGGTTTTGGAGATCAATCCAAACATTACTAGCATGGTGGTTAGAATTGTTATGGAGTCATTGTAATAGGATTTCCCTTGGTACTATTTTGTTTTGGAGTTTCATTTTTATCACCTGACATGCATTATGGGATGATCATTATATTATATTTATGTTGGAGTTTTTTTGTGGTTTTTTATTTTATATCTCAATCCATTTCCATTTTTTAAAGTGTAATGCCTCCCATTTGAGTGTTATATACCCTCAATTCTAGTCACCAAACCAGGTCCTACTGGAGGTAGGACTAGTTGGTCACTCTTTCTCTTCACTACTAACCAAGGAGGGGTATTAGTAGTGCAGGGTTGTGACATGTTAACCCACACCAAATACATGCCTGGGTTTTAGGTGTATCATGTGGATCAACATGTGGAGTAATAAAGAGAAAAAACCAGACTATAAAGAATGTAACTAGATGTACACACCATGTGTAATGAGTTATGTATACTAGATACACACTGAGTGAATTTTTCCATGACTAAATATTAGTTTTCTATTAACATAAACCCCCTTTTAAGGGATAATGTATGACAACCCTGCTTTTTATGACACACATAACATAATTTATTATATAAAATCTTCACTTGATACAACATATAAGATCAATATTTCTAGTGTATTTAGGGTTTAGGAACATTACATAATGACATAAAATATGAAAAATGATATATTTATTGAAAACTTACTTTATATGACCACTACATTCCCTCGTACTTAGCATTGCATGGGATAACCTGAGGACATGCATAAGAAAAGGGTGAGCTATAAAGCCCAGTAATGGAATAAACATGGAATAACATGAGGAATACAATACATGTTCGACAATAGGAATATCAATGGATCACAAGAGAAACATGAATATAAAGTCATGATAAAGCTAGATAATCATAACATGGAGATGTGGCAACAACATTTAACATGATATTAGCATGAGCCAAGGCTCATTGCACATGGAGAATGAGTAAACCCTCATTGCACATAAAGCACGAGTAAACCCTCATTTCACTTGAATTAGCATGAGTCAACACTCATTTCACATAACGTATCATGATATTATACTTTACCCATTACATTGGAGCGCTGTCAGGGTGCACCCTTCTTAATCATTTCATTTCATGCATAAGTGTGTCACATGGATCATAAAACATGGATTCATTAAACATATTTATTTATTCTACGATAAAGGAGTGTGGAATTAATACATAAAACTATTTAACCAATAATTAAATGTACATAAATTTTAATACCCTTGATATAGAAATGGGCATGGTATTCACTACATAATGACTTTGGCTTGGAAAATCGTGGTGCAATTTCGGCAGCGTAACAGCGTGACATAAGAACTTATAAAAATGGTTGATGAGAGAGAAAGGGATGTCTCAACATATTTACATGAAATGGATAGTAAGGGGGTCATATATATATATTTCCCAACAATTTTAATGGAATTTATATTCATGATACAAAATAATTACTTTAATGTAAATGAGGAGAGAGAAATTCCTTACGGAATTTCATCATGGTAACGGGTATACATGGAAGGAATTGATGAGAGAGAAAGGGGTCTCTAATAATTCAAACATAAAAAGGATATTATAGGGGAGGTGATAAATTATACCCCAGCATTTATAATTGAAAATAAAAGGGCATAACAATATTAAGAAACTTGGATAAAAAGAGAAAGGAAGGAATCCCTTACTTGGAAGTGTGATCCCAAAGGCTTGGGAGGAACTTGAGAGAGACTTATTGGGAGTTTAGGGAACCTTGGGAGGATTATAGAGATAGTAGGGCAGAGTTTGGATGAACTCCAAAGGCTTTGAGTGAAGAAGAAGTGGGAGATTTGGTGGGTTTATATAGGAAAGGAGAGGGAATTCTTTATTATTTAGGTTTGGGACACCACACATTAAACTAATCAAAACCATAAACCAGACCATGTTTTTTTCCAAAGGGGAGTGGAAAACAATATTTTATAATTCCAATGGCCTAACTTCTTAAAATAATAGGGTTTCTTATGTGGAGGTGAGTGACACTCTCAAGGAAATCAATTTAAAAAAACTAAAATGTTTTATAAGTCTTGAAGGGTCCACTAAAGCTTTGTAAAATAAATCAAACAAACCTAAAATCACATTATTTTAATTGTAAAACATATATTAGATGAGAATAATGTTTATAGTATTTTATTACATCACAATTGGATCATTATGATGTGATAAAACACATTATATATTTAAACGGTATTTAATTTTTACCCAAAAATTTGACCGTCTCAGAAAATTATGAAAAATTCACCGTTGGATAATTTTGACTTCATGATTCCAAAAATAATATTCATTTTATCCAAATAATTTTCTAAATATGTGAATTTTAACTTTTAAAATAAAAACAGACATTTATTAAAAATTCATGGGTTTTGACAAAAATAGATTTGAAACCATAATAAAAATTACAATTGTTTTCATAAAAATTATACAATCATTTATAATTAATAAAAAGTAATTTAATAATAATAATGTTTTATTAAAATATTATTTAATTCAAAAATCCATTAATTTATTAAAATATATTCCTTAGTTGAATATTAACTAAAAATACTATTTGTGCTTTTAAAAACTATTTACAAATTAACAATAATAAAATGAATGTATATTCTATATAAAAAGAATATTGTGCATAATCATAGTACTAGGGTCTAGTTACATAACCCCTTATAACACCCGCATATGACCGAAGGGTAAGGAGTGTGATGGTGACAGACTCTTGAGGTGGCTCGGATAACATTGCTCGGGTGGTAATCTTTATCATCTTCCAATTCTCCCATAGGCGGTTCTACTCAAGCTTAATATATTCAAGCTCATCTTGGGCTTGGTCAAGAGCAAAGCCTAATGATGCTACCTCCTTTCCGAGCTCTGAGAAATGTGCTTCGTACGGGGAAAGTCTAGTGAATGAGGCCATCGCTTCCTTTGTCTGAGTAAATTATATTTGGTAAATCCCTATATTTATATTGATCATGTGATCACTATTCAATGGCTATATTATCAATGGTAAAAATTCATAATGGTATTTTAAAATAAAAAATATATATAACTAAATAAGTTAATATTTTATATAACCATTTTACGTAATGATACATTTAATTAGATCATGCATAATTTCAATTAATAAAAGTTTGGGTCGTTACAATCTTCCCCCTTAAGAAATTTTTCCCTCAAAATTTCCTTTTCCCACACTAAAATTGATGTGGGTAACTCTACTTCATCACTTCTTATGATTCCCATTTCACTTATTGAAACTTGTGGTTTTTTCACAACACCTTGATGAGGGGCATTGTATTGTTTCCTAGAACTTTTTCTCTACGATCTATGATCTTCACTAGTTGCTCCTCGTAATAAAGATCATCCTCTTGTTGTACTACCTCTGAAGAGAGTACATGTGAAGGGTTAGGTATGTACTTCCTTAAGAGGGATAAATGAAAGACATCATTACTTTTTCCATAGTAGCTGGAATTGCTAGTCGATAGGCCATAGCCCCGACACGATCAAGAATCTTGAAGGGGCTGATGTACCTAGGACTTAACTTCCCTTTAATTCCAAACCTCATAACTTTCTTCCATGAAGATATTCATAGAAACACCATGTATCCAACTTTGAACTCAAGGTCTCATCGAAGGTTATCGACATAACTCTTATGTTGACTTTGGGATGCCTTGATATACTGTTGAATGGTTTTCACCTTCTCCATCATTTATTTTTGCCATTTCAGATCCAAGAAGCTTACGCTCACTGACTTCATCCAAACACGCTGGTGTTCTGCACCTTTTCCCATAAAGGGATTCATATGGTGTCACTTGGATGCTTGAGTGGAAACTGTTATTGTAAGAGAATTCAACCAGTCGAAGATGTTGGTCCCACCCTCCTTTGAAGTACCTAGAACATGATCTTAACATATCTTCTAGTGTCTGAATAGTTCACTCATATAGGCTATTAGTTTGAGGAAGATAGGTCATACTGAAGTTTCGTTCAGTGCTTAGAGCATGTTAGAGACTTTTCCATAACTTTGAGGTGAATCTCATATCACGATCAGATACAATAGATAGTGGTACTCCATGCAGCCTTACCACTTCTTTGATGTAAATCCATGAAATTTGATCCAATGAAAAGTCCTCTCAAATCGCGATAAAGTGAGCTACCTTTGTAATATGATCCACAATGACCCATATAGCATTATTTCCTCTAGATGTCCTTGGAAGTCCAGCGACAAAGTCCATGGTAATGTTCTCCCACTTCCATGTTGGTATGGGTAGTTGTTGCATCATCCCCTTAGACTTTTTCCACTCATCCTTCACTTACTGACAAACTAGGCACTTTGATGTATATTCAAAAATATCCTTTTTCATGTTGTCCCATCAAATTTTTTCTCGGAGATCTCGATACATCTTTTTGCTCCCCGGATGAATAGAGAAGGTTGAGCTATGTGCATCATTTAGAATATCCTTCTTTATCTCTGGATCTGATGGTACGCATAATTGTGACCCAAATATCACAATTCCATCCTTGTCAATCGAGAACTCTGAGGATTTCCCATTTCTAATAGCTTCTACCCTTTTCAAAATTTCTACATCCTTTCTTTGATCATCATTTATTTTCTCCAAGAGGGATGGTTGAGAAATCATTTGAGAAAGGATTGATGATGTTCCTCCCTTAATGATTCTCATGTCCATCCTCTTCAAATATAAGAAGATTATATCCTTTTCAATTTCATAATTGATAAAGATGTAGGATCCTTTCTACTTAGATCATTTTCCACCTTATTTCCCATACCCGGATGGTAGTGGATTGAGAAGTCACAATACTTGATGAGTTCTATCCATCTTCATTGGTGCATATTAATCTATTTTTGTGTCAATATAAACTTGAGTCTCTTTTGATCACTATATATCTCGCACTTCTCCCCATAGAGATAATGCTGCTAGATTTTCAATGCAAAGATCACAGCCGCTAACTCCAGATCATGTGTGGGATAGTTTTTGTCATGGATTTTTAGCCTCCTTGAGGTGTAGTCTATCACTTTATAATTATACATCAACACACAACCCAGTCTCATCTTCGAATAATCACTAAATACCACAAAACATTCTCCACTCGTGGGTAATGTGAGAACAGGTGCAGTGATAAGCCTTCTTTTCAACTCCCTAAATCTTTCTTCACATTCATCACTCAAAGAAAACTTGACTCCCTTCCAAGTTAGCTTGGTAACCGGGTATGCCAATCATGAGAAATTTCTCACAAATCGGCAATAATATCCATATAACCCCAAGAAGTTATAGATATCCATTACTGATGTTGGCCTCGGCCATCCCTCAATTGTAGTTGTCTTGGAGAAATCCATAGATATCCCATTGCTTGTGATGATATAACACAATAATGATACCTCCTTCAACTAGAAATCACATTTTTTTTACTTTACATAGAGCTTCTCCTTCTGCAAAGTCTCTAGTATAGTTTTTAGATGCTCCTCATGATCCTCCTTGGTTTTGGAGTATATTAAAATATCATCTATATAGACTACCCCAAATTTGGAGATGTAATCTTTAAATATTTTATTCATCAAGTCCATGAAGATTTATAGAGCATTAGTAAGTCCTAAAGGAATTACTATGAATTCATAGTGCCTTTATCATGTACAAAAAGTCATCTTGGGGATATCTTCTATCTTCACCTTTACTTGATAATATCCCAAACACAAATCTACCTTGGAGAAGTATTTTTCTCCATGCAGATGATCGAAAAATCCATTAATTAGTGGGAGAGGATACTTATTCTTTATCATGATTTTGTTAAGCTCATGATAATCGATTAAAAGGTGCATTGATCCATCCTTCTTCTTGATGAAGAGGACTGGTGCACCCCATGGTGAAGCACTTGGGCGTATAAACCCTTTATCTATATTCTCCTTTAGTTTTTTCTTCAACTCCTCAAGATCCACAACAGTCATTCTATATGGAGTCTTGGATATTGGCAATTCCCTAGGTATAAGATCAATTGAGAATTCAACATCTCTTCTAGGAGGAAGACCAGAAAATTCCTTGGGAAACACTTCAGTGAATTCCCTCACAATAGGCATGTCTTCAAGGATAGTTTCCTCCTAAGACTCGATTATTTGAGCTAGATACACTTGCTCATAGGGCAGTAATATCCATGCTTGAGATGATGGAGCTAAAGAAGATTCATCTTCCCCCTTACACTTGTATAGAATTGGGGGTCGATTCTCCACATGGAGAGTGATTTCCCTCTCATGGAAATTTATGCTGGATCTATATAGGGAAATACAAACCATGCCAAAAATTTCATCAAATTCCACCAAATTGAGTATGACGAGATTCGCCAAGAAGTTCAATCCACTGATTATGACTAGGGAGGAGCTAAATTCATGGGTTGCAATGATTTCCCTAATTCCATACTCACTGACATATTCACTTCCATGATTTTTGTTGGTGTTGGAATTGTTCTAATAAACTTTAGGGATATAAAAGAATGCGTAGAACCAGAATCAAAAAGTATGTTCACTATTCTTGAATGAATAACTAGCATACCTGTCACCACTTTATTTTTATGGTTCACTTTGTCAGTAGTGATGGAAAAAAGTTCACCCTTACTGCCTTGGAGGTTGTTGGTTGCCTCTGAAAACCCTTGGCTTAGGGTACTGATTTTCAAGATGTTCTAGTTCTTTGTAGTTGAAGCAATGAACAACACATTGAGAGTCAAACGGAGCATTCCTCTCCTCTGTTACAGTCGTGGGTTTTTCTTATCAGTAGTTAATAGCTAAGGTTACTTCTATTCCACGCCTAAATCATTTCCTCATCCCATTAAAGCAATTTTTGGGGTGATTCTTTCCACACATTTGGAAAGTGGGGCGCTGGATTTTCATAGCACCATTGGATTTATCCATCAGACCACCAGAATTGAAGTCCTCCTTTCGCTTCTTATTCACATGATACCCCTGAGATTTTCAAATATCCATTTCGACTTTGAGGTCACATCAGACAATTCCCTCATAGCTCTCGAAGTCACGTATTGCTAGGGATCTCCTTAGGATAGGTTTTAGTCCACCAAAGAAGCGGTAAAACTTTTATTCAGTGGTAACGACAAATCCATGGGCATATCATGAAAGACTTGTGAAGTTTTCCTCGTATGCTCTGATAGATTCGTCACCTTTTTTATTTAGGTAAAGGAAGTTCCTTTCCATCTTAAGCTAGAGGGCATACTGTAATGCCCCAACCCTAGTTACTGAGAGTCGGTGCATTATTTTGATACATTGGTATGATTACAAGGAATCAAGTCCCGAAGGACCGATCAGTTTAGCAGTCTTGGAAAATAGATTACATACATGAATGTTACATTGCACTTTAAGACATACAAAACAACATAAATAATCTTTATGAACGCCATTATTCCATTGGCTTAACCCTACATATCAATCACAATACACTTCTTGGAATCCTGGGAAAAATAAAACATAGAAAGGGGTGAGCTCAAACGCTCAATAAGGGTAAGAAATATAGCGGAAACTTTCATAAATAAGCATAAATATTTAAGGAAATGTATAACTAAAACAAAAGCCTTTGAAACTTGAACTTCAGCATAATATGGAAAAAATAAAATGAAATAATTCCATTTACTTATTCACATAGATATTCTGCTAGTCGAATAATCACATGCAATATCACTAACCATTTTCATAATGATGGAATGCATAATGCCAGACTATCATAACTACATAGCCAAGGCTTCGTGCCAAGACTACAAATAAGATTTTGTCAAGGCCTCATGCCAAGACACTAGTTTGTATCATGAGACCTACCGATGCATCGATGAGCTATAGTAGGCTCCACCCATCAATTACTAAGTACAATACATTCCTCATATGAAAATGTCTAAACATAACATAAACATTTGTATTAAAAATAGTATACTAAATGTCAATACTTTAACCATAAACCATGAACGGTATAAAAATAACACAACCACAGTCAAACATATCACAAAACCTTCAACACAATATGGAATATTTGTATCATGATAAATCTACTTCAAAACATGTTTAAAATTCATTAAAGGATTTTGACATAGATGAAAATGATTTGTAAAACTCTTTGAGAGAAATACCCCTTTTCATGAAAACATTTAAAAGTCACACAATTTATAAAAGAAGTCATTTAAAGAAAATTTTGAATCAAAGTGTCCCATACCACTTTGAATCTTTTTAAAAGAGTTATCATTTCAAAACATTCATGTCCATATAAATAAATCCTTAAAATCATTTTGAAAACATGGACATTAATTAAAAGATTTAGAAAGATAAATCTTTAAAACATTTGAAATTATGATCTTGATAAAGAGTACCTTTCAAAATCCTTAAAATCTTCATTTTGAAATAATTTTTTATGAAAAATGGACATGGATGATAAAAATGTCCCAGTAAATACTTACACATAAACAATCTCGGATAATAATGAGATTGAGGAATTAACCCTTACCAATTTGGTAACTTACGAAACATACATCCCATGAAAGAGGTATCATACAATGAATAGGTAAATACACATAAATTAAAGTGTATTACACAAATAATACAATTATGGGTAGTACATACACCACACAAAAGGTAATAGTGGCAATATGGCATGAATCTCACGGGAATAAGGAGTGAGATGAAAACCCCTTACCATGCACTTTACTTTAGTCGAGGGTACGTTTATCCTCCTGTATGAAGAACGTAGTATGTTATTAAATTATATCAGAACCATATTAATATTTATGATATCATACATGATTCATTTATGACTTTATACTACCCATTTAATAATAATTTTCATGTTAAATTAACATTTTGGGTAATAATCGCTTTCTTTATCATACATGTTTTAACTTGTTACTCTTGATTGTATCACTTAGATCATGATTCAAATACATCAAAAATATAAAAAATGATAAATATATCATATATATTTAGAATATAAATATGTATAATAGACATATATATGAAATGGAAAATGCCATTTATGGAGACGGTAGTCTGTACGTACGCATAAACGTTGTTTCTGTTTTCATATAGTATTGAACGGAAGTAAGTAAATAAGATATATGTAAGTACATAAATACTTATATATATAAATATATATATCTCCATTATCATTATTATTTCATATATTACATACTTATTAGTAATATATATTTTTATAATCGTTGATGAATGGTGAACTTGGAAATGAATCTCATCGTGTCGTGGAGACGGTAATCCGTACGTACGTACGAGCGAAAATATCATTCTTTTGATATTAAAATAATATATAATTGGATGTTATATCATATATAAATAATCCTTATAATGTTATATTTATTATTTATATCAAATACACATCATTATTATACCCATCCAAATAATAATATATTGAATAAAAATTACACCACGACGTGGAGACGGTAAGTCGTATGTACGCGCGTATGGTGACATGTCATTCAAAAGATGGATAGAATACTGAATATGGTTGTACCATATTTATAATAACATAACAGTATATAGTATATAATGTATTTATTATTTTATAATAGAAATAATAAAGAAATAATAAGTTGAAGAAGAAAGGAACTTGAAAGAGGGTGGTGAAAACATTACCTCTTCTTTGGGTTCTTCCTTTTGATTTGATCAAAAGGGAAACTTAGGTTGGCTTTCTGATCAAACTAAGGCCTCTATGTTGAATTTAGGGAAGTTGAGAGAGTATTTTGGCAGGTTTTGGCCGAACCAAAAGGCTTTGAAGGTGTGAATAATTATTTATAAGTTGAGTCCTTTTATAAGGGGGAGGAAGGGTTCTTTAGGAAAAACTTAAAGTATTAATTTATAATAAATTCATATTTGGTTTATAATGGGTCAAAAGTGGATTATTCAAAGTATAAGGTGGGTATGGGTTTAAAGCATTTAAACCAATAGATTTTAGACAAGTTTGGGTCATTATATTAACCTTATGTTTTAGTTTTAACTCTTGGTTAATTAGTTTAACACTTATCATGTCACTTTGTATTTTTATAATATATAGTTAATAAACTTACTATATACATCCAAGAGACCCCCAAGTGGTCCATTAATGATACAAAAAAAATGATATAAGTCCTTTTTTCGAACCTTATATTTTTAGGAATAGAATATAAATTAATAATATAATATTTTTTTTATAAACTCATTTATGTCAATTTTGACACTACTCAATAATTGATTTTTGTTAAAGTCATAAAAACTTTATTAATTCGAACCAAATTCATTTAAGAAATCCTAACATGTAATATTAACCAATAAAATTCTTGTATGTCATCAAAAATTTCAAATTATATTTATTTTAACATTTATAATACCAATTATTTTATTCTTTAATTAATAAGGAAAATACTGCATCATTATTGTGTCATATATATTTTAACTTTTTCAATGTCTAAAAATTATAAATAAAATATAATTATGTAGGAAATATTTTTATCTTTCTAATGAATATTTATAATCAAAAATATAACATATATAACCTTATGTAAAAAAAATTCTAAAAGATATAAGCTTATGTCATTTTTGTATTTACTTTATCTTAATTAAAATAAAGTGTCCCTATCACCTACAAGTGGCTCCATGGGGTCCCAAAAATCGACTCAAAGATTCCCATGGTTGGAAATGTATCCACCAATAATGTTAGGACACGTTTTAGGGTAATTTATTATTATTATAATATTATTTTTTAACCCTTATTTACCGGATTTACCCTTTAACCATGGTAAATAAAATATTTACCGAAGTAATTATTCAAAATTTCTAAAAAAAAAGTTACATATTTTCACAATTTGGACATCCTGATTCCAAATATGGAATCCATTTTTCCAAATTCAAAACACAGAAGTGGCAGAAATTAATTTAAAATTAATTTCCGCTGTCAAAACAAAAAGCGTGTTTTTAAGATATAATAACTATCAAAAGATTGACACTTGTTTATGTCCGGTTTAATTGTGAAATTATGTCCAATGACCAACAATGTATTAAATGGTAAAAATATATTCTAAATATACTTTAAAACAACTCAAATTCATAATTTATCAATATTAATTATTTTTATTAAAAAAGTTTATTTTAATTAAAATTTAGTAATTTTCACTATTCATCAAAATATAAAAGTTATCCAAAAAGTACCAAAATTTCACCCTAGGATAAATTCGATATTCCAAATCCAAAAATGAAGTTCATTTTGAGAGATAATATTTATAAAATTTCAAAAATTAGGTATTAATATTCATAATGGCTAGTTTGATTGGTTGTGGTGTGTGTTAGAACTCGAAGTTGTGTACAACACATGCTACTGTTTTATTCAAAGAGAAGCATACCATGGAATCTTGGGGTGTTTCATTGTAAATTTTTGATGTCCCATTTCGAAAAAAATAAATTTATTTAGTCAAATTGAATATATAAAAGTTTAAAATGTTGGATTTTAAAAAGGGTTCACTATTAAAAGTTGGTAAAAGTGCATTTTTGAAAAATACTTCTTTTATCTGAAAAAAATGAATTTGTTCTTAAATTATGTCTAAGAAACTCATAATATGGATTCTAAAATTATAAGGATTATATAAAGTTCAAAATTTAGTTAATACTATTCATAACCTCTTTTAAATGGCTTGTTTGGTAAGTCATGGTGCCCTTGAACTCGGTGTTGCGTGTAGTGCAAGTTATTGAATTATTTTGAAGAAGTAACACACTATGAAATTTTTGGGTGTTACACATTCAGAGAATATTTATCAAAAAACCTTTTCCAGAAATCCTTCCATTCCAACACCTTGATCTCCTCCTCCAGCTTCGTATCTTTTATCAATGTCCACTATTGATCAGCTTCACCCTCCATACGATA
This sequence comes from Viscum album, assembly GCA_963277665.1. Classification (NCBI taxonomy): domain Eukaryota; kingdom Viridiplantae; phylum Streptophyta; class Magnoliopsida; order Santalales; family Viscaceae; genus Viscum; species Viscum album. The sequence goes on along the minus strand of OY728130.1, from coordinate 91,721,537 downwards.
AGCAGCCAGGAGAACCTTCTCTTGTTCGGAACATTGAAGTACGGAGAAGATCTTTTAAATGTATTTTATCCATTTTTCAATGATTGAGGGATCTGATGATCCATTAAAAGTAGGAGGCCTTTGTCTCATGAAGCTTTTGATAGTGACTTGTTCTTTCTTAGGGGGGTTGAACGTTCCCCTTGACCCATGCTTCTATTCAATGCTTGAGTTGGATGAGAGAGTATCATGACAAATTTTTCGATTCCTGGTCCCATCGTATTGGGGATCTCATTAGAATAGACATCACATTGAATTTCACATCGGTTATTAGCCCGAGTCCTCCTATTACCGGCCATTGGATAGAATAAAAGAAAAGTTACGGGTAACACAAAAAGGGTAATCCAAAGAAAAAAATGGATGACTTATAAATAACTTTTATTTCCTTAACTTATGAATCTATAGGCTTCAATATATTTTATCCATGATCAACATTCTAACATATATTTTTAGGGATTTTTTTAATTCTCTTTAATAATGGTTCATACTAACCTTATGAATTTACCAAATAATATCGCATAGGAGTGTTATAACCAAGAGTTAAGCAAGGACCATTGTCTTGTACAAGGATACCCTGAGTCAAGCCCAAAACTCCTGGTCAGGGTTTTCACCCCTAGGTACATTTGAGCCAGAGTCGCCTCTACCTGCTCGTATCCAGACCGAGATGTATTTGCTTGATAAACCACTTACGCAATACTCGCCAAAACTTAGGGATTTTTTTATTATACTTAGTCTTGACTCTAATTATTCACAATGGTTTTCTAATCCTAATCCCAAAAATAACTAAACCTATCCTCTGATACCAACTATGACAACCCTTCTTTTTATTAGACACTTAAAATAATTTATTACATAAAATATTCACTTGATACGACATAGAATATCGATAGTTCTAGTGGATTTGGGGATTAGAAACATTAAATAACGACTTAAAACATGAAACGTGACTTCTTTATTGAAAACTTCTTTTACATGACCACTACATTCCTTTATACTTAGTATTTCATGGGATAACCTGATGACATGAATAAAAAAAAGGGTGATCTATAAATCCCAGTAAGGGAATAAAAATGGAATAACATGTGGAATACAATACATGTTATACCATAGTCATATAAATGGATAAAAAGAGAAAAATGATCATAAAGGCATGATAAAGCATGATAATCATAAAATGGATATGTGGTAACAACATTTAACAAGATATTAGCATGAGCCAAGGATCATTGCACATGGAACATGAGTAAACCCTCATTGCACATGAAGCATGAGTAACCCCTCATTGCACTTGAATTAGCATGATTAAAAACTCATTTCACATGACGTATCATGATACTATACTTTACCCAATGCATTGGAGCACTGTTAGGGTGCACCCTTCTTAATCATTTCATTTCAGGCATAAGTGTGCCACATGGATCATAAAACATGGATTAATTAAACATCATCATTTATTCCACGACAGATGAGTGTGGAATTCATACATGCAACTCCTTAAAAAATAAGTAAATGTGCATAAATTTTAATACCCTTGATAGAGAAATGGTCATGGTATTCGCTACACAATGACTTTGGCTTGGAAAATCACGGTGCAATTTCGGCAGTATAACGACATGACATAAGAACTCATAAAAGTAGTTGGTGAGAGAGAAATAGGTGTATCATAATATTTACATGAAATGGACAGTAATGGGGTCATATAGATACATGTCCCAAAAATTATAATTAAATTTAGATTCATGATACAAAATAATTACTTGAATGTAAATGAGGAGAGAGAAGTTCCTTACCGAATTTCGGCATGGTAACGGGTATACATGGAAGGAATCGATGGGTGATAAAGGGGTATCACATCATTAAAACATAAATTGGAAAGTATAGGGGAGGTTTGAAATCATACCCCAACATTTATAATTGAAAATTAACGGGCATAACAATATTAAGAAACTTGGATAAAAAGCGAAAGGAAGGAATCCCTTCCTTTGAAGTGTGGTCCCAAAGGCTTTGGACGGGCTTTAGAGAGACTTATTGGGAGCTTGGGGCACCTTGGGAGGATTATAGAGAGATGATTTCAGAGTTTGGAAAAACTCCAAAGGCTTTGAGTGAAGAGGAAGTAGGAGCCTGGGTGGGGTTATATAGGAAATGAGAGGTAATTCTTTTATTATTTAGGTTTGGGACCCCACACATTAAACTAATCAAAACCCCAAACTAGTCCATGGTTTTTTCCCATGGTGTTTTCCGAATGGGAGTGGAAAACAATATTTTATAAGTCCAATGTCCAAAATTCTTAAAATAATAGGTTTTCTTATGTGGAGGTGAGTCACACTCTCAAGGAAATCAATTTAAAAAAAAACTAAAATGTTTTATAAGTCTTGAAGGGTCCAATAAATCTTTGTAAAATAAATCAAACAAACCTAAAATCACATTATTTTAATTTTAAAACATATATTTTTCGAGCATAATGTTTATAGTATTTTATTACATCACTATTGAATAATTATGATGTCATAAAACAAATTATATATTTAAACGGTATTTAATTTTTACCCAAAAATTCGACTGTCTCAGAAAATTATGAAAAATTAACAATTGGATAATTTCGATGTCCTGATTCAAAAAATAATATTCATTTTATCCAAATAATTTTCTAAATATTTGAATTTTCACATTTAAAATAAAAACTGATATTTATCGAAAATCCATGGGTTTTGACGAAAATAGATTTCAAACCATAATAAAAATTACAATTGTATTCATAAAAATTATACAATCATTTATACATAATAAAAACTAATTTAATAATAATAATATTTTATTAAAATATTATTTAATTCAAAAATCCATTAATTTATCAAAATATATTCCTTAGTTTAATATTAACTAAAAATACTATTTGTTCTTTTAAAAACTATTTACAAAGTAAAAATAATAAAATGAATGTATATTATCTATAAAAAATAATGTGCATAATCATAGTACTAGGGTCTCATTACATAACCCCTTTTAACACCTGTATACGACTGAAGGTTAAGGTGTGCAATGGTGATAGACTCTTGGGTGGCTCGAATAACATTTTTCGGGTGGTAATCTCTATCAACTTCCACTTCTCCCGTAGGCGATTCCGCTTCAACTTAACATATTCAAGATCAGTTTGGGCTTGGTCAAGAGTGAAGCCCAATGAAACTTCCTCCTTTATGAGCTTCAAAGAATGGGCTTCGTCTGGGGAAAGTCTACTGGATGATGCCATCACTTCCTTTGTCTAAGTAAATTGGATTTGTTAAAGCCCTATATTTATACTAATTATGTGATCATTGTTCAACATCTATATTAGCAATGGTAATAATTAATAATGGTATTTTTAAATCCAAAAACATAAAACCAAGGAATTTCATATTTTATATAACCATTTTACATAATGATACATTTAATTAGATCAAGTGTAATTTCCATTAATAAAAGTTTGGGTCGTTATATAAGGGGGAACCCAACATGACATCAAGGACATAAAAGAAAAAAAATTAAGCCCCAACGATCCAAAATCCATCAAAAACCAAGATCAGGAAAATAAATAAAAGCTCCTACCCAGCAACAAAAACATTAATTCCAGATTCCACCTTCTCATCACTGCTCAGTTAGTCATCCCATAAGTGAATTTTAGCATGGTGAATGGGAATAAATGCTTAAAATCACATGTCATGTAAAATATTCCACTACACAACATGTAGTTGTCATCATACAAGATGTGTACTTCACATACATTACCAGTGGTATATGTCATGTATTTTATTTTGTGTTGTGCGGTTATACACACCATGAAGACTATGTGGTTTAACCCACAAAACTATATGTCATGTATATCATGACATTCCATGTGGATTACCTGTCATGTAAGTACATAGTACATGACAAGGACCATATACTTCATGACTCACATGGCATGTCAAGTGACAATACAAGTCGTATAAGTATTAAATACCAAAAATTTAATTAATTTAACCCAAAATATACATGTCATGTTTCCTTCTGAGTACACAACATGTACTTAATTATTTTAAAATTTAAAATTTAATTTATTTAAAATAATACATGATGGTATCATAATTTTATCCCAAGGATTATTAAGATAAAATATTGAGATAAATAATTAATAAATTAGATAAATTCCATGGAAGGATTAATGGGACAAGTTAATGGCCTAATGTAAATGGGTTATTTTATTTAATATCATTTAAATAAATATTTATTTATTTATTTAAGAAATAATATTTTAAAAAACAATTTTCTTGAAATTATTATTATTATTATTATTATTATACATGGGGATTTCATAGAATTAATAAAATTATAAAGGGCCTTTGTGAAATTATAAATCTTTAACCCTAAGTATAAAATCCCAATTATACCATTTTAGAGAACATACTTATTGTATATGATGAAAATATCTCAATAATTCTCTCAATACTAGAGAGAAACCCCTCTAATTCTCTATCTAAAGAATGTAGAGAGAATAATCAAGCCTTCTTGGGATCAATAATGAATGATGTGAAGAACTTGTTTCTACTATACTAGAACCCAAAGATTCAATAATGCTGATCAAAGATTCATGGATCATTTTTGGATACAACTGGAGGAGTCCTCATTTAGATTCTCAAAAAAAATGAAAATGACATAAGAGAAGAAATGGTAATTGATTGAAAACAATTTTTAGTTTGAGGTAATTCCAGTTTTAAATTAATTACAAATTAAATGTGAAATATCCACTCTAGAAAATTTCAGGTCTATGTTTGTCAATTTATTCAAGTATTATCCAATTAAACTAATGAAAACCAAAATTAGACACTGACACACCACTTTTGTTATACCTTGAAACCTTCACAAGGTGTGTATAAATTTTGTAATATATCTTGGAACCTAACCATTAAATTAATTTCAAATAATTATTTTTTCATTGTGGTATTATATTATATGGGTGGTTCCTTAGTGTTATTCTCACACAATCACCCAAGCTAAACCTAATCATTAGTATCATATTCAATTTATCAAATATTTCATGAAATTTTAACCTAGTTTCAAAATATTATAAACCCAATGGTCAGGGAATTTCCTATTCCTTTTTTTGTTACTATTTCCTTGATCTATGTTCCTTAGTCTAGTAACTCTAAGAGAGAGATAGAACACAAAATTCATTCACAACATGCTCTGATAAGAATTATAATGGTCTGAACATTTATAGCATGTTTCTTTGCATCTTTTAGGTGTTATAGGTTTTGGGAAGATATTCGAGCAAGATAGGAGCTATTAGAATTGATCTATAAGAGGGTTTGTTGCGATGTTGGGGAATAAATTTTACCATGAATGATTAAACCAGAGTCTAGCTGCAGTGTGGTTGGTTTGGTTATGGTGTGTAGCTCTTTAGATGTATTTTTTTTAAATTAAAAACATTATTCTTTTCTAGAAACACCATATGTATGGATTTAAAAATCTTATGTATTGAATTTTCCATTTTTGTAGTTGTGGTGTACTCTTTATGGTCATGACATGAGCTTTGTGATGTTGTTTCCATGATTTTTTCATTTTGGGTGTCTTTGGGTCGTGGATCCTGAGCCACACTATGGAGGTGTAGAGGTTTAATTTCATGACTTTACCATTTTGAGGGTCATTCACCATGGTTCCTTAGTTACTCTATGATCCTTCCTTCTATATATTGTATCAAGGAGATGACTGAGTTTTAAATAGCATAAGATAGGGAAATCACGATGTGATTTTTGATGAGTGGTTCGACTTAGTCCCATTATGGTGTGTCTAATACCCATTTTATTGTGTTATTGTGAATTTCCAACACCTATATAAATTTATAAGAACCTTTGAATTATTCTTATTTCCTTCCTTTTCCTAGAACCATAGTTGATTAATGGTGTCTCCTTGGAGACTTTTGATCACCCTTTGATTTTATTTTACCCTTATCTTTCTGAGATTGATTTCTTATGAACTCAGGAAATTTTATTCTATATTTTCCTTGGTTATCCCCACTTTTTTCCTTCTTTATAATTTTAATCAATAGTTTTATTTCAAATTGGGGGATGTTGGGGAATGGTATGGCAGATATAGTTTTGTTAAATATTTTCAAATATTTCCTTATCAGAGTTTGTCCTTATGATCATCCCCTTCCTTTTTCAAGAATAATAATTGGATGTAACATTTATTAAAGAATGGGATTCAATAAATATCATCAAATTTTTGTATAATGTGGGAGTAACATGGTTTTTCTTAATTTGGGTGGATGGTAAGGATTAAAATAATAAATGTAATAAATTGAACTAAAAGGAAATTTAAAGGAATTGTGTTATTCTCATGTGTTTAAATAATTCTTGATGTTTCTTATGATTGATTATTGTTTATCATTATTATTAAAAAAATTATTTATTTGTGATATATATTTTTCTATTGTTTTGACTTTAAAGATACAATCACCTTTCATAAATGGTAAATCATGTTAAGATGCTAATGAAATTTTAGTATTAAATATGGAATTGAGATAATACTACATAAAAAAGTGATATTGAATTAATATATAGCTTTATTCAAAATAGAGGAGTGATGTTGTGTTTTTTGTGTAAATTTTTTATTGTTTGATATTAGTATTCCTTGTTTCCTTGATATGATTGTTTGATCTATATGGTGTGATGTTTTGGTTAGAATTGAGGAATTTATGTGGTAAGGTTTTGGTGGTGGGAATTGAAGGGATGAAGTTTGATTATTATAACTGTTTTTGGGGTGGTTCTATAGAATGTGTTGGGAAGAGGGTACTACAACTGGTTACCATGGTTGTAAATAGAGATTTTGGTTGATGTGGATATGGTAGATGTGGTTTTCAATGTGTCGATAGTGGCATGGATAATTGCGTGGGAAGAGGATGTGTTTTACGACTATTATGGTGGTTTTGGCATGTGTTGCTAGGTGGTTTGTGTAGTGGTTATTTGTGTGATATGGAGATGGTGCCATATATTCTCAGTGGTTTAGAATATAAATGATTGGTAATTATGAACATGATAATGGGTGTGTGTTAGAATTTAATAAGTTGCGGCTATTAAGGAAGAGTTAATGATTGAAATGGATGGGTAATGACTCGGTTTACTAGGTGAATGGTTAATCAATGTTTAGTATTTAAATATAGTTAATAAATGGAATAATGAATTTAATATGATTGGTAATATGGTAAATTGGGAATTGATTAAATGGAAAGATGATGGTGTGTTTTAGTGGTTGTTTTTTGTGGGAAAGTGGGGTTGGTTTTTTTTTTGTGTAGGCAGTGATTGTTATTATATATTATTGGTTTTTTAGTGGTTGTTATGGGTGTGGAGATGTTGTTTAAGTTTAAACCCTTTAGGTTTGTCTTTTTTGTCATTGTATTATAATTATATTTTTCTTATGATTTAATACATACCCAAACTGAGTTGGTTGAACTTATTGATGCCCAAATTTTTTGGGTTCTGATTGTTTTCCCCACATCCAAGTTTTAAAGGGTATGAATAGAGGACTAATCCCTCTCCCTCTCTCTATATTCAAGTTTTATCACAAGATATGATGGATTATAGTATATATAATCATATAAGATATAATTTTTTAAAGTTATATTATTTGATATACCTAAGGACTTAGTTATGAGACCAGGATAATGATATATAGTGTGTGTAATGCATCATGATACACTATTATAATGGAAACTTGGTATGTGGTTGGGATATATTATGTGGTTGAAGATATGTGATGATGATTATGATGATGATGATGATTATGATATAGTTTTCATATGAGATATGATGTGCTACAGCACAGCTACGAAAGGGATTGGGAGAACTAAGATATTTATCATTGGGGAATGTGGGTGAAAAAATAGTGGGAGATTGTTTTCAAGATACCGCTTTAATATTTTATTTTTATATCATGTTATTATACTTGGGTGTGATATTGGGTGAGTGACCCTTGGTGGGGTTGGGTGATAGTTGTCCTAGTAAGTGCTTATTTGTTTTATTGTTTATTCCCTAAATCATCAGTGTGCTTCCTCCAAATTTAAATGAGAGGTATTTAGGAGGATTCTACTGATCATTCATATATGCTCACCCTTATATAAAAATATATTTTTTAGGTTTCTAGGGTGTGCGTGGAGATCGTTCTAGACATTACTAGCTTATATCTTGGAGTTGTGGTTGTAGTTTTTTTCATAGGACTTTCTTTTTGGTATTTTATTTTAGAAACTTTGTTTTCAATATGGCATTCATTTATTATGGGATATTGGTTTCAATTTATATTATAGATTTGATTGGTTGTTTCCTTTAATATTTATGAGGGTAATTCCACCCATTTTAATGTTGTATGCCATCGGTGCTAGTCGCTAACTTAGGGCCTGTTAGAGATACACCGTAGAGGGTCACTTGCATATTCATTGGAGGCCCAAGAGGGGTTCATAGTGGTGATGGTTTGTGAAAAGAATTATTATATAAAAATAAATTTAATAATTAAAGTCTTACAAGAAATATTTTTAAATATAATATACGAATTATAAAAAATAATCCATAAAACATAAATTTATGGGGATAAAAGATGATAAAATTTCATCAAAAAAACCCCTAAACTAATGAATATCCTCTAATGATTCTATGATTAGAATAACTTACTAGCTTAAAGGTAACTTCAATCTACTTAAAATCCATCCTCAAAAAACTCTTAGAATTTTAATAGCAGTAATAGGGTCTCCTCATCAATTTATATTAAATACCTTATCCTTATTTTTAAATAAAATTATAATTACATTGTGCATTGATAATTAAATTGTTTTCAATTTTTCAATGATGTATTTATAAAATTTTTCATGTGGAAGCCCAGTATTCCTTCACTTTTCTAGGTCAACAGTTGATAGAGTCAAATTATATGACTTGAAAAATGTCAATAGTAACAGTTCATGCCATATAGTGTCTATATAATCCACTAATTTTATAAGGTCAATGTAATATGGAGTGTTTTAAACTATCAGGAATGAAATATACTTCAAATATACTATTAATGTTTTCTTTTCTAGTGTTTTTTTATGTATCCTAAAATTCAAACAACATGAAAATATAAAACTGAAGAAAATGTGTTTCTTTAATTTGTATTATTTCTTATTTTTCTTCTCTTTTATTATATATGATACTAAATTTGTGCATCTTTACTTGAAAATATTATATTTGAGCAATTTCCATGAATTATATAGAAATATGATTAAAATACCAAAATCTAGAGTATAATTAATCATATTCTAAATTAAACTCAAATTATAATTTGGTATAAATTGTGAATCTTTTAATTCCCCCCAAATTAAACCTTTTTCACTCATAGGGTAAAAATTTAGGTTTACCTGCAAGTAAATGACAGTATTTTCTAATTATACATAGCATAAGTAGAACTATATTACTCATTTTCTACCAAAAATAATTTCTAGAATATAATAAATATTTATTTTAAATTTTCCACATCTTTCTACATCATGAAATTATTTAATTAAGAGTAATTTTCATTAAATTTTCCCTTATCATAGATAATAGGTCACTCATAAAATTTAACTAAATTTTTTTTGAGACTGAATGATAAAACATGTTTCTATAAGATTAACTTTTATTTACCTTCTCCATTACTCTCTATAAGAAATATATGAATCAAGATAAATTTTTAAAATATTTTTTATTTTGAGGGATAATAGGTAGATGTTAAAATTTAAGGCTTAAAATTTAATTTAACTTTTTGAAGAACATTTTCATGATTTATTGAAAATGGAACTCTTCACTACCCATAAAGATGTATTTTTTATATCATTATTTTTTTATAATGTTTCATAAATTTTTAAATATAATGACCATCAAAAGTATATTTTTAAAAATAATTATTACCATAAAAGATTAGTACATAGTCAGGGTGGCTTGTTATATAATAAAATACAATTTCAATATATTGGTAGACCAAATTCTTCCCATGTACTTAATTCTTGTTCTCATCTCAAGAATAAACATACCTAGTGATGTATAAAATAAATTTACTTACCTCCCGAAAATACTATAAATAAAATTTTGTGGTATTATAATAAATAAAACGTTTTCTATGAAATTTGAGTGAAAATATAACTTTTAAAGAAGTATGTTTCTTTATAGCTCAAAATTATAAATTAGAGTAAAAATATCAAAGGTGGTATGAAATCAATAATCATGTAATAAAAATATAAAAATATGGTATCTATGATTTTCATTTCTTGTGTTATAAATTTGAAACAAATTATAATTGAAAGTTCTAAATACATGTTGATTAACTAGAACAAGTAATAATTTCCAAGCAATAAGGCGTTAAAAATAATTTCATGGGTTGGGTTTGGTAGGTGAATTTAAAAATTATACTAAAAATGTATAAATATGAAATAAAATTAATAAAAAAGAGTAGAATTTTTAAAATAGAGATTACTTATATAGAGAATTTATTTATAAAGAAAATGTTTTACTAGTAAATTCTAGCATATAGAGGATAAAATTATAGAATACCCCTTTACTCTATGGTTTTCCAATAACCATGATTCACCATAGGTATAAAAAAGTAAAATGTGGGGTAAATTGAAAAAAAAAATAAGAAATATAGGAAATAAGGGTGAATAATTCTTCCCTAAGGTGGATGGGGGATTAATTTTTATGAAAAAAAATAATTTATAAGTGGTATAGGGGTGACATATAATGAAAATATTTAGGTATTACCAGTGATAATTAATAATATTAAATTAATCCCATAACATGTGTAAATATACATTGAGTATACTTGTACAAGATTATTAGGTTGTGTATTCAGTTCACATGTCACGTGAATTCCTTGATATTTTATTCATACATGATGTCATGTGAGATGAAAAAACATCATGTAATTTTTTTTTAAATTATTAAATTATTATAATTTTATTATATCTATTATTATTATTATTATTATTATTATTATTATTATTTAGAATTTGGGAGGGGTGAAATACAATTATGCCTCTTTTAATTATTTTTTTGTTTTTGTTTTTTTTTGTATTTATTATAAGAAAATAAAAGGATAAATAACATTTGGTTACTCATATAAATGACCTTTATTTATGGTCACTAGCTTTCCCACATAACTTGATTTTTCATCTATAGTCCATGGAAGGACTAGGATTTCTTAGAGTGAACGACCACATGCTTGTAGGGGATCACTACCACTTAAAAGGTATGTTTCTTTTAGGAGGGAAATGATGTCATTTAAAAAGACAATACTATGTTCCCAAAATGAAAAAAAAGTGAGTTCATGTATTTATCATGATACATGTGTGATCAAACTCATTTTGAAACTATATTTTGACCCATATTTGGTTTATGTGAGATGAATATGGTATATATATGGTTCCCCCATGAGTTTCTCAAGACCCTAATTAAACAAATATGAAATTTACTAACAAAATCTTTCATATAAATTTAAACATTAACTATGTTTTTAAAATTAAAAGAATGGTAAAATTTAATACTAACTTGACATGATGCATCTACAATTACAATTTTAGTACATCATAGATCATTATCAAAATAATTTAAATCAAAAAAAATAAGATTAACATTATAAAATTATTTCTTAGTTCACTATTATGAATATTCTCACTTTCATTTTCATAAAACAAATTAGTATAAATTTTATTAGTGTAAATAGGAAATGGTTTTAAAATATCATTCAATTTATAAATTATGGGTTCACAAGTGTGTTCTTCATGTAACCAACCATACACACCATTATATCCTATTAAATATAGGTTATTAATGTTATTTATTATCTTGAATAACTATCCTACCCAAGGACCTAATCTTTATAACTAGTTTATTAGTAAAATTGGTGTTTGGTAAAAGCTTTCATCATGAAAATAAATTTTCAAATTAGAATTCTCACTTTGTTTAAATGAAGGTTCTGGTTGTGGGGGTTATAAAAATGATTTTATATTATTTAAAGTATCCCATCCATATTTATCACATCCTTGTTATGAAAATTTTAATCAACCATAGTAATTATCCAAAAATAATATTATGTTAAGGTATCAACAAAAGGATATAAGTAAGTCCATTCCAACCATTGGTGATTAAATAGATAAGGTTTTTTTAAAATTTTCAATAATATTTGTGGATTCATTTTTTTAAGAATATTTATTTAAATTATCATAAGAAAAATAAAAAAAACATTAAAATGAATTCCTAAATTTATTTCTCTTAGTAAATCCTAAGTCCACACCATTGACTTCCTTTGAAATGGTGCAAAAAATTGGCATTCCCATCATAAGGCACGTCAAATTAAAAAAAACTTTTACCTTAATCTAAGAAAATATACAACTAGTAGTTACTAGTTTTGAACTAATAGAGAAGAAATATTAATCCCTAGGGATATGACATTGACCAATTATTTAGATGATATATAAAATTATAAGATAAATAAAATGAATATAATTTATTATACATTAGTGATATAGGTGTAATGTTCTAATTTTAATGAAATAACAAGGTTTACATTAATTTTAAAATTAATTTGGGATCTTAACTCTTTAAATAATTTTAAATAAAAATTAAATATTTTGGGATTCCATTGTATGGGTGATTCTTTGGTCTAGTACTTACAAAATCACCCAAGATAAACATAATTATTATGCTAATATTGATTTAATATAGTTCATAAATTTTTAACCCAATTAAAAAATATAGGAAACCCAATGGTCTTGGTATTCCCTATTACTTATCATATTGGTGTTCCCTCACTCCAAGTCTCGTGTTCAAGTTACTCAAAGAGATAAACATAACGTCATTTACTCATAATTCGATATGGAAATAAATATGAGATAAAAATAATTAAAATAATTAAAATAATACCAATAATTATTATAGATATTATATATATCATATAAAAAGGAATAAATAAACCATAAAATATAAATTTAGGGGGATAAATATTAGTAAATAGAAAATAAAACCCTAAACCAATGAAGATTTTGAAATGATTCCTTAGTCAGAATCATTTCATTACTTGAACGACACTCTAAATTCAATTAATACTTCCCCAAAAAAATCTTGTAGTTTCCACAACATTTCTAAGGGATACTATTTTTAGATTTTATTCCCAAGCCTCATTTTTATACGAATATTCAATTACATTATGTATAGATAATTTTATTATGTGTAATAGGTCAGTGATTCCATTTCTAACTTTTTCTTTGCACAATTCACCAACCCTTGATATTTGTGGTTCGGAGGTTGATGGGGTCAAGGTACATGGAATGTAACACATTAATTATTGAAGTAAATGTAATTTAATATCAATATCATCAACCAACTATATGGGGCTGGTGGTACATATAATATTTTTCACTTTCGGGCATGGAATGTATTTATAAGAGGTTGTCGATGTGTAATTTTCCTAGATTATATCATGCATCCTTAAATTAAAATAGAATATAAATTTCAACATACATTGAATGTATTTCTAAATTTTTTATATTTTCTTCTTTTTCTTCTCTTCTAATCTAGATATTACTCTCTTTTTTTAAAAAACTCTATATTTGATCAATTGTCCTAAATTATTTTAAATGATTCTTAAAGTAGCATGATCAAGATAAAAATTGATCATATTTACATTGAATTCAAATGATAATTAGTTATATATTGAGTTCCTTCCCTTTTGGTTTTCCTTATTTTTTAGATTTTTCATAACCGATCTTACATATTCTTAGTTATTGATCATTTTAAATGGTGTATTGTGTGATTTTTTTTGGGGGGGTGAGTGAAGTTTATAAGGGGAAACCCATTTCCCCAGTTATTTTTACCCTGGTCATGGATTACTCATCTATTATGTTTTGTGATATACCCCCTAAAAATTTTAAATCCAATATAAAGTATCACATAAACCTAATATTTCATATAATATATGAAAATGATTTCTTTTATTATTTTTACTAATGTTGAATTTAAATAATGTCACTACTTCTCTAACATATATGGTATTAATATTAATTTCGATAAAAGTATCATCTTTTTATAAGTTTCATCTATGATATTTGATATAGTATCAAGTATATCAAAGATTCCAATGAGAGAGATTTTATTATTAAATATTTATGTGTTTCCCTCACCTATAATGATCTTTATAATATTGATTACCTCTCATTGTTTGAGAAGGAAACTAAAATAATTCATTCTTTTTCATTGAGTTTATTTATCTATGTTTTTAGGGTCATCTTAATTAAATGTGTTATTGATTGTATATTTGTAACCAATTTATTCATAGATATGTTTTTAATGTGATTAGATCATTGTTTAGGAATTTTATGTGGTCAGTCTAGGGTGGTAACTCTCACTATTCTCATGTTTTCTAGAGAATGGTAATTCATTTAGAAACTTTTTTTGGCCTTGTTATTAGGTTTTTATGAACTAATATTTATTTAATGAATCAAAATTTCTATAATAATTATTTAAAGTGTGATTCCATTTTTATTAAAGATATTCATCATTTTTATTTAAATAATTTATTTATTTTAAACAACCGTCCTTCCTAGAATTTTTCATTGGTTTATAGAATTATATTTAGATATCATGTTGAGGCTATAAATATATTTATGTGCATGACGATGATATTACTTTGAATAGTGGGTGTTAGTCATTTTTAAACTTACTCTATGCATTTTTTTTATTCTTATTTATCCTCCTCTTAGACTCAAATACACAATTTTATATTTAGGGTGTTTCATTATTCCAAAATATTGATTCATGTTGTTTTTTTCTATATATTTTTGTTTTTATATGTGTATGAGTTGGTTAAAGAAGACTCTATTAAAAAATTTACTTATCTCATGTGTGGTATGGGTTTGGAGGCTACAGATCGTTAATTTTTAAATTTTATAAAGCATCTCTCATCTTTGAGATTTTTTATGAGATGATGAGTCTTCATATACCTTACCTTAATTAGAAAGATTCATTCTGTTGGTTTTTATCTAAGTTTTAATATTCATAAATGATAGTTAATTGGGTGTTTATCCATTCATAGTTAATATTTACATGAATTTAAATCATTTTTTAATTATTAAAATGTTTTATTCCTACCTTAATTGGATATTTTATGATTTATAAAGGAAAAGTGGTAAAAAGAAGTGACTTTAGGATCTTTGGGAATAATTTTGAAATATTTCAAGTATTTTTAAAGAAACCATGTTATATTTCATATTTTTCATGATGTGATGATGAAGAAAAAAATCCAAATCATCTCATGGGGAAGGTAAGTAATAGTGTGAATCTATGTTGTATGGAAGAAGTTTCATAACATGAGTCAACCACACAAGTGAAAACAAGAATATTTTATAGATAAAAGTATTATTGGGATTCGAAGGGGTCTCATAACATCCATTAGAATAAGAATAAGAGATTAAAATATCAAACCAAATATCACCAATATAAAAAATTGAAATCATAAAAAAATAGAAATGAAGAATATTTTAAATTTATAACTTACACTAAAGTATTCATAGTATCATCCTTGAACACCTTTGAATATGTTTGATGATAATAAAATAAGTGGCAGTCAAAGTAATCCCACCTCAAAATGTATCCATGGGTTAGATAAAATCATTTGATGCTTGAATGGGATCTTTCATCCTCTATGGCATGTTAGTGCCTCGATGGGAAGTATAAGGCCCCAGCCTTAAACCTTACTTAATCTTGCGTTATTACAAGATTACACATTGAGGATCTTTTCAGGTTTAGATTTTTAGAGAATTAGATCCTGAAACTTGCATTACATTCCACATTTAAACAAAGTGGTTACAAAAAAGACAGTATTCACTCTTCCCATTAACGGAAACATATTTAAAATAAAACATGGATTCTTTCTTGACACACCCTTGACACTATCATCACATCATGTACCTTTCCCTTGACCTATGAAAAACATTTCAAAAACTTGGGATGAGCATAAAAAGCTCAGTAAGAGTTATAAAAATATGGAAAGGAAACATGAGTTCATATATACATTAGAATGAAATCATACTTTACCCATAAAACATAGGCATATCAAATCATGAATAAATCATAGAAATCATAAGACATAAAAGTAACTTGAGGAATTCATAACATTCTTACGTAGGGAGTAACCCTCTTGGTTACGTTTGGAATACCCATCACAGTATATTCCCTAAATCTCTTCGGAGAAACCTTAACGTTTCACTCCTTCGCGTTACCCAATGCATTGGAGAGCTATATCAGGCTCACCCACGCTTAGTTTATCACAGAACCACCCGTTTTCATAACAATGCCCAAGAACCATAACATAAATGTATCACATAAAACATGCATAAAGGAAACATAACATTTCCACATTTCAATCACAATATAACATTTTAGTATGTTGAAATAATGAATCCATTCAAAAAAGAAACCATTTCCAAAACCATTTAAAACATTTAATAAAGAGATTTTTGAATCAAAGTGCCACATACCACCTTGAAGCTTTTAAAATTTTAAACCATTAATATCCATATAAATAAATCCTTAAAAATATTTTTAAAACATGGATATTAATAAGAACAAATATTTAAAATATTTAAAGCGATATTTTGGTTAAAGGGTTTTTACCAAAATTAGAGACACTTAAATACAATAATTGAGGAATAACATTTAGTCAGAACTTTATAATATCCAGAGAATAAATGGATTCATGATATAATATTCCAAAGGACAGTATATACACCATATAAGAGTGAATTGGTGCATAACAACAATGAAGTCTCAATAGAAATGTCAAATGTGATGAATTCCCTTATAAAGAAGGTATCCTTAAATTAAGGATAATTCAATCTCAAAATTATGTGTGAAAAATATAAATACACCCAATATAAGTGGATATTAAGTGTAAAACAATAAATGGTCATTCACACATATTCAAAAGATGACATATTAAATAACTACATGTTGAACCCAAAGAAATCGAAATTGGGTTAAAAAGTTCCCTTGGTAAAATTCGACAGCCTAACGACATCACTTCAAAATTCAGAAAATGAGTTGATGAGAGATAAAAAGGGCATCTCATCACTTGGACATAAAATTTACATCAATAAGGATATAAAAGAACATATCCTAACATAATAGTATGTGAATTAAAATACATATCAAAATAAGTCTTTTAAAAAGAGGAGGGTGAAAGGTTCCCTTACCGACATGGGTATCTTTCGAAACATACACCTCGTGAAAGAAGGACAATACAACATTGATGTAAATACTCATAAAAGAAATTATATTACACAATGAGTAAAATAATGGGTAGTACATACACCACTCAAAGGAAATTGTGGCAAATGTAGCATAAATCTCATGGGAATAAAAGTGAGATGAAAAATCCCTTACGAAAACTTGGCAGCCTAATGGCGCCACATAAAACTTACAAAAATGGGTTGATGAGATCAAATAGGGTATCTCATCATATTAACATAAAGTTTATATAAAGAGGAATATAAAAGAACATCCCCCAACATAAAAAAAAGAGGAGCTTAAAAGAAGTGACATATAGGAGAGTACTTAAAAAGAAAGAGAGAGGTTAGATCTCTTACGAAAATTCGGCAGCCTAACGGCGCCACTCAAAACATTCAAAATGGATTGATGAGAGAGAATAGGGCCTCTCATCATATGAACATAAAAATTAAAGTAAGAGTAATATAAAATAACATCCCAATCACAAGAAAGATGAGCTTAAAAAGGAATGACAAAAAAGAGTGTACTTAAAAAGAAAGAGAGGAGTAGGATCCCTTACCTCGGGTCCGACTTGACTTGATCGTCCTTTAACGTCCTGAATAATAAACTTGAGTTAATTTCCACTTTATTAAGAACCTTTTTCTAGTTCATTATTCCTTTTAGATCACTTATTTCCATGTTATAAACATTATGTAATCATTTAAGTTAATAATGTTTGTTTTGTCGATATTTGGTTCTTTAGTCGAAAGTGGACTTCTTATAATTACATATTGATCGTGTGGTCAAATGTTCATTATATCCAGAATTACATTCATGATTTGGATATCATATATATCATATATATCCAGAATATACATGTATTTATAATATTATATAATCATTTAGAGGTAAGAAATGAAATGCACCATTCATGGAGACGGTAAGGCGTACGTACGCATGAACGCTACTTTCATTTCTATTTCATATTTTTATGGAATGGAATAATAATGATATACAGGTATATTATAATTACAGTATAACATCATATATAATAACTTTAAATCCATCCTTTATACGTCCCACATATGGCATTAACGAATCACATCACTTTGAGGGAGCGGTAGTCCGCACTTCCTTAAATGAAGATATCGCGTTTACCCATAATGGAAACCATAAAGGTATGCCCAAAATGAAAAATACCGAAGCTTAAGGGAAACATAAACATATTATATATCATATATAAATATAGTGTCATCTTAATGGCCACCTTTGAAGGTGTTAAAATAATGTTGAACAATCATCGTTTCAGGAGGCCGAAATTCGCCATCCACGGAAACAGTATGTTCTTTAACCATTAGATATAGGTGTGTGAAAGTGTAGCTCGAATCCTTATTATAACAACATCCTAGTATATTGATGATACTGGAGTTGTTAGAAAATAAATGAATAAAAATATTTTAGGGGGTTGGAGAAGCAAAATAAAACAAAAGGACTCAAGTGAAGACATTACCTTAAAATCGGGTAACTCCCTTTGGTTTGATCTCAAAGGCTTCCTTGGGAAGACTTCAGCCCAAAGTGAGGCTTCAAGGAGTAAGAGAGGGAAGTTTAGAGACAAAATGGGCATAGGTTGGCCGAGCCAAAGGCTTTGGGAGTGTGGGTAAGGAGGTAGAGGTGGGGGCCTTTTATAAGAGGAGAGGAGGGTCACTCTTGGAAGGTAAAGAAAAGTCACTTTATTTTAAAATGGTATTCGGATTTAAGAGGTCCCACATTGATGTGTTTCGAGGATAAGGTGATACGGGTTCGAAATACACTCATACAATAGGTTTTGGACATGTGTAGGTCTTAGATATTACATAATCTTTCCATTTTATTTAAATCGTTAAATAATGAGGTCATCGCTGCATCATCATGATGTCATAAATAATTTAATTTATTTAATGTCTAAAAATTATAAAAAAACTACTATGATGTAGGAAATCTTTCTATCTTTCCAATTAATATTTATAGTCAAAATTATGATTTGTATAACCCCATGTAAAAATTGTTTTAGTAAAACATTGCATGTTTGTCTCATTTTTACTTTAACTTTAAATAAAAAGATATTAATGTCATTTTCCAACCAAAGTGGCTTCATGGGGTCCCCAAGTTGACCCATGGGTTGTCTTGGTCGGCCATGACACATCCAATGAGGTTAGGACATGTTTCAAGTTCATTTCATGTTATTAAAACATTATTTTTACCTTAAACTACACTAATTACCTCTAATCGCGATTAAAAACTTAATAAGTTACTATTCACCAAAAAATTATTTTTATCCCATTGAACCACATTTTACTTATTAATTACAACCATGTATGTCGGATTTTTGAAATTCAAAACACAAAGATGGAAAATTTTCATTTAAACGGAAAAATCAGTTTTTATAAGTACAACTTAGTGGTTTCACTATTCATCAAAAATTGAAGTTTTTCAGAAAAATCCCAAAAATTCACCCTAAGCTATATTTGATATTCCAAATTCAAAAATGAAGTCTATTTTACAAAATTCAAATCATATAAGTCACATTAATTAATTTAATAATTAATTCCCGTTGTCAGAGCAAATAGCGTGTTTTTATGAAATAATATGTATCAAAAGATTGACACTAGTTTAAGTCTGATTTCAAAGTGAAATTAATTCCAACGACCACTATTGGATTTAATGGTAAAAATATATTCTAATTTCACTTTAAAACCAATTCAAAAGATAATCTAATCATATTAATAAATTAGATTAAAAATAGGTTTTGAATTAAAATACAACATTTTACACTATTCATTAAAAATGAACTTTATCAGAAAGATACCAAAAATTTACACAAAGTAAATTTTGATGTCCCAATTCTTAAGAAGAGTTTTATTTGGTCAAAAAGTATGTATAATAGTGAACAAAACTATATTTAATGACAGTTCTCCATCAAAAGGCGATAAGTGAACCTTTAGTGAAAACTAGGGCATATACGCCTAAAATTGAATTCTTTCCGTATTTTATGCCTTTATCTTTTATTGGATAAATGTAAAAACATTTAAAAACATATATAACCATATTTTAGTTATTTCTATCCATTCCCTCCAATACAACGGCTACATGTTAACTACCATTTAAAATTATATTATTTTATTATTAGAGTGCAACGTAAGATTCCCAAGAAACTCGTTGTTGCGTGTTGGGTACGCCATCGAGCATAGCGTCCCCTTTAAATTCATATTAATATTTTATTCAAAAATATGGATAAATATGAAAATGTCATATTCTTTATTTACCTGGGGTGTTACATCCTTCCCCCCTTTTGGGAATTGCGTCCTCGCAATTTTTAAAATTGAGCTTGGAAACATCCTTGAAAGTCCCACATCGGAACAAGAGTCGGTAAAACAATCACTTTAAAATAAAGAAAGATAAGTACAAATGTCACCCTATTTAACCCATACTAGGATTCCAAGTATGAAAACATGGACATGGAGGAGAAAACATAGGGTCATGTTCTGATGGAGAGTGATAGAAAACATGTTTAGGAGAAAGTTAACCACAAGAAAATCACAAACTTGTGATGGGTTAAACGGTATTCGATTCCCCAGTAGGAAAAGTTAATAGACAACATTTTTGTTTTAAGTTACTTTTTATTGAGGAATTTATTCATAAGTAAACATAATCACTTATCATGTTGACTTTCAACTTTTACTAGATTCCTTAATCAAACTCATATTTTTTTCCAAAAGACGAGTATTTAGGGAGACTTGTTCGCATAAAGAGTACTATAATCAACTTCTAGAGAATCACCTAATCCACCAAAGAGATCTATATACATCCCATGTCCTTAGGCTTTAACCAAACCCAAAACCAAAAAGGTTAGTACAAGGTCAGATAATCCAGAAAAGGATAACCCATTAAAAAGAAAATCTATTCTTAATCTCCAAAATTTGTCCAACAAAACCCAAAGTTCAACGAGTACCATCCGATAAACAATTTTTCCATAAAATTCTTTAAAGTAAACCAATCTAAAATTGAAACCCAAACATTTGAAGGATTTAGTCACATAGTCTTCCATGTTAAATCGTAACATTTATCTCCAAACAACATCAGTTGCTCCTAAAGTCTCGTATTGAAAAGTAATTAACCTAATCACATATCCTCCATGATAGGTTAATCATTTTCATAAATAACCCAAAATCAACTTACTCTTAATTCATAAAATCATATAACTAAAAATAACCAGTCAAACTAACCAGGGACTTCACGTAGTCCAGTGGTAGGCGATAAATACCAGTCGCACTTTGGTTGTGGGTTCGATTCCCGCATCTTTGTCCGACGCGACGGGTTGTCACACGGTCTGCGTGTTGTCCTTTTTCCAAAACTATATAATTATTAAATCATTCCCCAAAAAGGGATAAAATCATCAAAAATAACCAAAACATAATTTAACCTCAATTTTATCTCATGCGTTTCACTTCAATCATAACATATAGTAACCCATAATTAGCTTAAAAGTAAGGATCATATAAACCCAAATGGTTCTTTATAACTATGTCCACAAAAGAAAAGATAACTATTCCTTGAATAAAATTTGCCTATATTAAACATCAGGGTTACACATAATATAAAAAGTCTTCTAATGTAACCCCATCATCAAAAGAGACTTAATACTCTTAAGAATTTCACCATAACTCTTGAAGCCCTTATATGTTGACATCTTACTCATTCAACATTATTTATGATCCATTAACCATTACTTTCCAACTTATTCCAAAATACCTCTTTCCTACAAACAAAATCATGAATCATATCCTAAGATTCCAAAATAGGAAAACAATAGTCATGAAATAATACATACCTTTGATTGGTCATTGTCAGTTTCTTCATCCTCAATCGGAATGGAATTAGGTATTGGTAAATGAGCATTTTTATGCTCTTGGTGACCCCATTCACGAAACTTCTTCATAAGACATGTGTTTTCATAATGACCATGCACACCACATTTAAAACATTCAATTGATCCCTAAGAAAGAACTTCTTTCCCTTTCCTCGAGTCAACTGGATGCTTCCTTTTTTCGTGGCAGGTTCTTGCTTTATGACCTTTATTTCCACATCTATAGCATATTTATGTCCCTTTGAAACATTTTCCTAGGTGTTTCTTTCCACATCTTTGACACATAGGTTTTTGAACACACTTACCTTTATGATTATTACATGTACTTCCGTAGGGATTTGTTTCTCGCATATATGATGCCTTAGAGAAATCACCAAGTTTTAGGTGGTCAATCATGACTCTAGATAGTTGGTTGAGGATAATCACAAGAGTTATCATTACAACTCCCATATCATTCAGTTGCTTGCTCAAAAAACTGTCACAGTTTCCTTCACATCCACTGTTACCTTGGTGCCTGCTAGATCCAGCCATTTACTAAAACCAAAAAGGTCAGTGTGAGTATATCAAAAAAAACCATCATGTACTAATGAGGAAGATAAACACTAAGATATACTTACTCATTCACTTTATCTAAAACTAGGACTCTTTATAAAATCCTAACCATTATGGTAATGCCACTTATGCTTAAAGAATACCCAAACCTCTAAAGTTATCTAAACTGACCTCCGATACCAACTATAAGGCCCCAGCCTTAAACCTTACTTAATCTTGCGTTATTACAAGATTACACATTGAGGATCTTTTCAAGTTTAGAGTTTTAGAGAATTAGATCCTGAAACTTGCATTACATTCCACATTTAAACAAAGTGGTTACAAAAAAGACAGTATTCATTCTTCCCATCAACGGAAACATATTTAAAATAAAACACAGATTCTTTCTTGACACATCCTTGACACTATCATCACATCATGTACCTTTCCCTCGACCTGTGAAAAACATTTCAAAAACTTGGGATGAGCATAAAAATCTTAGTAAGAGTTATAAAAATATGGAAAGGAAACATGAGTTCATATATACATTAGAATGAAATCACACTTTACCCGTAAAACATAGGCATATCAAATCATGAATAAATCATAGAAATCATAAGACATAAAAGTAACTTGAGGCATTCATAACATTATTACATAGGGAGTAACCCTCTTGGTTACGTTTGGAATACCCATCACAGTATATTCCCTAAATCTCTTCAGAGAAACCTTAACGTTTCACTCCTTCACGTTACCCAATGCAATGGAGAGCTATATCGGGCTCACCCGCCCTTAGTTTATCACAGAAGCACCTGTTTTCATAACAATGTCCAAGAACCATAACATAAACATATCACATAAAACATTCATAAAGGAAACATAACATTTCCACATTTCAATCACAATATAACATTTTATTATGTTGAAATAATGAATCCATTCAAAAAAGAAACCATTTCCAAAACCATTTAAAACATTTAATAAAGAGATTTTTGAATCAAAGTGCCCCATACCACCTTGAAGCTTTTAAAATTTTAAACCATTAATATCCATATAAATAAATCCTTAAAACCATTTTGAAAACATGGATATTAATAAGAACAAATATTTAAAATGTTTAAAGTGATATTTTGGTTAAAGGGTTTTTACCAAAATTAGAGACACTTGAATACAATAATTGAGGAATAACATTTAGTCAGAACTTTATAATATCCTGAGAATAAATGGATTCATGATATAATATTCCAAAGGACAGTATATACACCATATAAGAGTGAATTGGTGCATAACAACAATGAAGTCTCAATAGAAATGTCAAATGTGATGAATTCCCTTATAAAGAAGGTATCCTTAAATTAAAGATAATTCAATCTCAAAATTATGTGTGACAAATATAAATACACCCAATATAAGTGGATATTAAGTGTAAAACAATAAAAGGTCATTCACACATATTCAAAAGATGACATATTCAATAACTACATGTTGAACCCAAAGAAATCGAAATTGGGTTAAAAAGTTCCCTTAGTAAAATTCGACAGCCTAACGACATCACTTCAAAATTCATAAAATGAGTTGATGAGAGATAAAAAGGGCATCTCATCACTTGGACATAAAATTTACATCAATAAGGATATAAAAGAACATATCCCAACATAATATTATGTGAATTAAAAGACATATCAAAAGAAGTCTTTTAAAAAGAGGAGGGTGAAAGGTTCCCTTACCGACATGGGTATCTTTCGAAACATACACCTTGTGAAAGAAGGACAATACAACATTGATGTAAATACTCATAAAAGAAAGTATATTACACAATGAGTAAAATAATGGTCAGTACATACACCACTCAAAGGAAATTGTGGCAAATTTAGCATAAATCTCACGGGAATAAAAGTGAGATGAAAAATCCCTTACGAAAACTCGGCAGCCTAACGGCGCCACATAAAACTTAAAAAAATGGGTTGATGAGATCAAATAGGGTATCTCATCATATTAACAAAAATTTTATAGAAATATTAATATAAAATAACATCCCCCAACATAAAAAAAAGAGGAGCTTAAAATAAGTGACATAAAGGAGAGTACTTAAAAATAAAGAGAGAGGTTAGATCTCTTACAAAAATTCGGCAGCCTAACGGCGCCACTCAAAACTTCCAAAATGGATTGATGAGAGAGAATAGGGTCTCTCATAATATTAACATAAAAATTACAGTAATATTAATATAAAATAACATCCCAATCACAAGAAAGATGAGCTTAAAAGGAATGACATAAAAGAGTGTACTTAAAAAGAAAGAGAGAAGTAGGATCCCTTACCTCGGGTCTGAATTGACTTGATCGTCCTTTAACATCCTGAATAATAAACTTGAGTTAATTTCCACTTTATTAAGAACCTTTTTCTAGTTCATTATTCCTTTTATATCACTTATCTCCATGTTATAAACATTATGTAATCATTTAAGTTAATAATGTTTGTTTTGTCGATATTTGGTTCTTTAGTTGAAAGTGGACTTCTTACAATTACATGTTGTTCGTGTGGTCAAACGTTCATTATATCCAGAATTACATTCATGATTTGGATATCATATATATCATATATATCCAGAATATACATGTATTTATAATATTATATAATCATTTAGAGGTAAGAAATGAAATGCACCGTTCATGGAGATGGTAAGCCATACGTACGCATGAACGCTACTTTCATTTCTATTTCATATTTTTATGGAATGGAATAATAATGATATAGAGGTATATTATAATTCCAGTATAACATAATATATAATAACTTTAAATCCATCCTTTATACGTCCCACATATGGCATTAACGAATCACATCACTTTGAGGGGGCGGTAGTCCGCACTTCCTTAAATGAAGATATCGTGTTTACCCATAATGGAAACCATAAAGGTATGCCCAAAATGAAAAATACAGAAGATTAAAGAAAACATAAACATATTATATATAATATATAAATATAGTGTCATCTTAATGTCCACCTTTGAAGGTGTTAAAAGAATGTTGAACAATCATCGTTTCGGGAGGCCGAAATTCGCCATCCACGGAAATAGTATGTTCTTTAACCATTAGATATAGGTGTGTGAAATTGTAGCTCTAATCCTTCTTATAACAACATCCTAGTATATTTATGATACTGTATTTGTTAGAAAAGAAATGAATAAAAAGAGTTTAGGGGTTTGGAGAAGCAAAATAAAACAAAAGGACTCAAGTGAAGACATTACCTTAAAATCGGGTAACTCCCTTTGGTTTGAGCTCAAAGGCTTCCTTGGGAAGACTTCTGCCCAAAGTGAGGCTTCAAGGAGTAATATAGTGAAGTGAAAAGACAAAATGGGCAGAGGTTGGCCGAGCCAAAGGCTTTGGGAGTGTGGGTAAGGAGGTAGAGGTGGGGTCCTTTTATAAGAGGAGAGGAGGGGCACTCTTGGAAGGTAAAGAAAAGTCACTTTATTTTAAAATGGTATTCGGATTTAAGAGGTCCCACATTGATTTGTTTCGAGTATAAGGTGATAAGGGTTCGAAATCCACTCATCCAATAGGTTTTGGACATGTGTAGGTCTTAGATATTACATTATCTTTCCATTTTATTTAAATCGTTAAATAATGAGGTCATCGCTGCATCATCATGATGTCATAAATAATTTAATTTATTTAATGTCTAAAAATTATAAAAAAACTACTATGATGTAGGAAATATTTTTAGCTTTATAATGAATATTTATAGTCAAAATTCTGATTTGTATAACCCCATGTACAAATTGTTTTAGTAAAACATTGCATGTTTGTCTCATTTTTACTTTAACTTTAAATAAAAAGATATTAATGTCATTTTCCAAGCAAAGTGGCTCCATGGGGTCCCCAAGTTGACCCATGGGTTGTCTTGGTCGTCTATGACACATCCAATTAGGTTAGGATATGTGTCAAGTTTATTTCATATTATTAAAACATTATTTTTACCTTAAACTACACTAATTACCTCTAACCGCGATTAAAAACTTAATAAGTTACTATTCACCAAAAAATTATTTTTATCCCATTGAACCACATTTTACTTCTTAATGACAACCATGTATGTCGGATTTTTGAAATTCAAAACACAAAGATGGAAAAATTTTATTTAAACAGAAAAATCAGTTTTTATAAGTACAACTTAGTGGTTTCACTATTCATCAAAAATTGAAGTTTTTCAGAAAAATCCCAAAAATTCACCCTAAGCTATATTTGATATTCCGAATTCAAAAATGAATTTTATTTTACAAAATTCAAATCATATAAGTTACATTAATTAATTTAATAATTAATTCCCGCTGTCAGAGCAAATAGCGTGTTTTTATGAAACAATATGTATCAAAAGATTGACACTAGTTTAAGTCTGATTTCAAAGTGAAATTAATTCCAACGACCACTATTGGATTTAATGGTAAAAATATATTCTAATTTTACTTTAAAACCAATTCAAAATATAATCTAATCATATTAATAAATTATATTAAAAAGAGGTTTTGAATTAAAATACAACATTTTACACTATTCATTAAAAAATGAACTTTATCAAAAAGATACCAAAAATTTACACAAAGTAAATTTTGATGTCCCAATTATTAAGAAGAGTTTTATTTGGTCCAAAAGGATGTATAAGAGTGAACAAAACTATATTTAATGACAGTTCTCCATCAAAAGGCGATAAGTGAACCTTTAGTGAAAACTAGGGCATATACGCCTAAAATTGAATTCTTTCCGTATTTTATGCCTTTATCTTTTATTGGATAAATGTAAAAACATTTAAAAACATATATAATCATATTTTAATTATTTCTATCCATTCCCGCCAATACAATGGCTACATTTTAACTACCATTTAAAATAATATTATTTTATTATTAGAGTGCAACGTAAGATTCCCAAGAAACTCATTGTTGCGTGTTGGGTACGCCATCGAGCATAGCGTCCCCTTTAAAGTCATATTAATATTTTATTCAAAAATATGGATAAATATGAAAATTTCATATTCTTTATTTACCTGGGGTGTTACAGGAAGAGTAGTTAGAATAAGTGAGATTTTGGAATTAGGGAGTTTTGGTTGAGCATCAAACATGAACGCTCTACTTTATCCATCACATGGAAGTGGGATATATAAAACTCCGAGGATTATCCTTAGTAGATCATTCACACATTACAATTAATGAGTAAAATCATCATCCACTTCATGTATCATATGAATAAATGAAATGAAATTCTTATGCATTAAGATTTTTGTATCATGCCTTTTGAATGATATCCATCATGGAATATGTAATCCTCCCAAACCATTGAAGCTAGTGGCATGCATGTTCCATGAAATATGGATTTTCATACCTTAAAACATGAATAGGTAGTGGATTTTTATATCCTTCAATTATACTATATTATTAAAGTGGGTAGAGGCATGAAATCATATTTTCATTCCTTTACGATTACCCCCAAAGCTTATAATATGATTATGTGGGAAGGGCTAATAACCATACATTACAATCCATCCAAACATACCCTATTATATGCTAACAAATTGCATGTTAATATACCTTATAACACACTCTCAATTGAACCTTTTGATTAATGAAGGTAGTGGCATGAATATTATTTTGTGCCTATAAACTATACCCTAATTCTTAAATATTATTACGTTAATTGCATCACATAAAATGGTGCATTAGGGTATATCTCCTTATCTTCCACTTACACTAAATCCAAAAAGTCTTATGTGTTATTTCATCTTATATAGTATCATATATAATAACTTGTTAAATAATATCCAAAAATATTTTCGATATCTCCCAAAACACTTTTGGAATTCCATTATTAACTTCATTGTGTATCATATCATATGAAATACCTTATGAATACCAATCCAAAACATTTTTGTATTAATTCTAAAACACTTTTAGATGATATCTCTAAGTAAAACCCAATCCCTATCTAGTCAACCAAAAATTGTGACCCCATGGGCCATTATAGCATTGAAAACAAATATGAATCACCATATCAATATATGTAAGAAAATAGAATCCTCTAGAAAAGTGTCAACGCTACTCAAGATACAAAGAGATCTGGTGTGATCACCATCAAACACATGTATCTCTATACTAGTGTCCACCATCTTCATATCATGCTATCATATATTCCCATACATTCCCTTTCTCTAGGATATTAAGTGACCATGGGACATAGAGTATCTCAATCCCATATATCCAACTCATGCATTCTTGGTTATCTGAGTATAGACTAACTTAATCGATGAATACATCACATGTCATTCACCATTACGAATGAGAACATCACATGTCCCTCATATTAATATATAAGAACATCATATATACTATCTAGGTGTTTCTACACACTCCTTTGTATATCTTAATCAAGGTCCCATATGTCATGCTCATCATAAAAGAGGGAAAATCCCATCTTAGTTAAGATCCAATCAATGACATGATCATCAATATACCCAACCACCCCCTGATTAGCTAAGCCTCAAGTATTTCATAAGAAATTTATCTTAGTAAGAAAGTAATCATGCTAGTTATTTTTTCAACAACAGGTGGGTGGGACTCCTATATAATTCATGCACCCCTAGTATACCAAAGGCCAAGTGTATAACACTCCATCTTGTATACTTCATGGGACATCCAGGGCACAAGAACACTTTTTATACTGATCAGGCTTATGCTTGTTACACTTTTGGGGGGTCTTCTAACTTATTACATCTATATGTAATTCTTTCCATATATCTATGTGACTATCTGATAAAACCCTCTCACTAAATTATTTAGTGAGTAACATATATAAATAAATAAATTTTGAATAATATTGATATTTAGGAATCATATTCCAAATGTTTAACTCTTTAAACATATTTAAACTCCTTAACTTTACAACATAAAATTTAACAACATCGCCTTCTATTGTTTACTTGAAACTCTTTCTAATTTTAACATCATCATCTTTAAAACCATTTCAATCAAACCTTTCCCTTTGAAATATTATAGTAATTAATGTAACTATTTTCATTTTTATATACAATCAAATCCTCAACTCTTTTAGATAAAGTGTATTCACTTTGTCAAGGTAACTAAATTTAACTTTTTCATTTATCTTTACCTTCACATATCCTAAACTATTTTTTATATTAAGTGAAGATCAATTTATACTATTATAATCTTGTATTTGATAATTTTTATCTTCTCTAATTCCAAACATATTACTATTATCATCCTAAATTTTATATTCTTCTCTGAATATCATGATAAGATATATAAACTCTTTTTTGTTTAGAAAATAATTTTTATTTCCTTTTAGTGAGAATATTTAAAAAAATAAACTATTTTTTAAAAATCGTATATGGTATTCAATTTTTTGGAACATTTTACTCTAAAAATAATAATTTTTTAAAATATACCATTGAAGTGTACCAATACACTTTCCCAAGTATTTTAACAAAATTATTGATAAAAATTGCATCCTGGATAAAAAAAAATTATCCTTATCTCCTTTTCAAAACATGTCATATAATCTGATGAATCGTAAAACCTATATATAAAATTAATCATCTTGTTTTTTTACAACAAATCTTTGTTAACAAACAAATTATCTAATTATATAAGAGAAATGAGATGAAGATACACATCCTTTACTTAGATCCACTTGATATTGGTTTATTTTTTTTATATTTAAATATTTGGTGTAAAAAATATTTTCTTCATTACTTGAATTAAAACTATAGTATCTATCAATTCTTCCCTTGATTTTTAACTTTTTTATATTTACAACACTTTTAAAGCATACATTTCTTATCAAATACCCTTCAAAATCAAATAGTTTATTTCTATAACAATGATACCTAAAATATAAATTTAATGGAGTTTAAAAAACTTCTTTAGGTATTATTAATAGTTCCATCTTAGAGAATCACTAATCCTTCCATTCTGATTTTACATTTAGGTTTCAATAACCTTGACTATTTACTTGAAGAAATATTTTTGGAATTTTCAACTAATATCTTTTTCTTTTGATTTAAATCTTTCCCACTTGTACTGCTGAGAGAACCAAAACCTAGAAATAAAATTCCCTATTTAATTATTTCTTGACACTTTGAGAAAATAGGGTAAACATATCTTAAACTCATTCATATTTTCAGAAAATTTCAACCAATGATAATAAAATGAATTCCTTAACCAGAATATGTTGTAAGGAAACCCTAGTCTCACCAAGTCATTAGAATACTCAAACATATTGAGTATTATTGAATTACCCATTCATATTTAGTATATGATACTATAATTATTTAGTTTATCTTTTATATAATTCTTTTGATACCTAAATTGAATAATTTTATGCCTCTAACATGTATCTAGATTCACCTTTTGATCAATTTAAGAACTTGGTTACTTAGAAAGGTTTACTCTAACACATAGAATTTTTTTAACTTAAGAAATTTTCTTAATTCACTATACATAGGAGTAGCTTACTATAATATCTCAGCCTAGGAGCCACTAAAAGAGTGCCCCAATCTGGTGGGTCACAGGGCCTAAAGTGTGTCTCCCCATATGATAGAGGCTACTGGCTAGAAACGATGTTCTAAAGATGGTACAATGGGGATACTATACCCTCTAGATTAGAAATAAATATAGAAAAATAATACATAAATGAAAATAGTGGAATATAATAACAAATATCAATCAATAATAAATGAATGAATCACCATGCATGAACACGCTATAATGTATAAGCAGTAGACATAAAACAGGAGATACAATAAGTAGGTCAAAACTGACTGTTAGGTCCAAAAGGGGCCTATATACCCTAAGAGGGGGTTGAATCAGGGTATGGAAATATTTTTTCTATCAAAATTATTTCTTCCCCACTAGATCTTGACCTATTTATTATAAGGGTCACTTTGTTTGCACTTATGTGTTAATTTTGATCTTATTCTTTTATTATTTACCTAATGATGATTCTTTGAATGTAATGTAGGAAATAAAGTAGACTCATAGATTTTTACTTAGATTACCTTCACTAAGCTACATTTAAGGAGCATACAACAGCGATGTGTCGATGTACCAAATCCAATAAAGCTCACTGCCAATTACAAAGTTCGGGCAAGATCACCTGTATGCCTAGGATCACTACCTTTACAAGGTTTAGGTTCTTCTCACTACATTAACAAGGTTAACTCTCTGTCACTTTCTCTATCTCACTATCAGTGGAAATGATCACTATCTTTCTCTTCCTTTTCTCACTGCTCTTAGAAGGGATCCACTCACAGTTTATGGACCTATAGGTCCCTTAATTATCTCAAATGAATTCATCCTCCACTATATGTAGATGATCTATTGAAGTTATAATTTCATCCAATTGATGAATAATAATTTATCATCGGTTTAATGAAAAACTTCAATCTTTCATGCAACTATTGGGTGTATTTCACGCTGCTTTAATTCCTTGCACACAATATGTGCCTTTTTTAATAAAAACAACTTGTGTGACACTTTCTACTTGCGTGCAACCCAATACTTTCACACAACTCCCTTATAATGCGTAACTCACTTCTTATGCTCAACTCCCTTCTAGCACACAACCTTTACATGAAATTCACTACTTGCACGTAACTCACTTCTTGCGCGCAACTCTATATTTGCACTATACAGAGCTCATATTTCCTCTAAGTGTTGAGCTAATGAAATGAGGTGGGTATCCACTTATTTATGGGAATTAATGAACCTATGTACAATATTCTTTCCTATCAGCTTCCTTTTGTACAAACCACTTCATTGATCATGGAAAACCCAATTTGATGTCGCATTGGGCGTATAAGTCCCTTTCGTGCAACCTCATTGTTTACACAGATTCCAAATATTTTGCGTAACTATTTCCTTTTCCATATTTTGATTTTCTTATCTTGGAACATGTCTTGCGTGAAACAATCCAAACCATCCTCAATCTTGTGCACAACTTCCTTTTCTAAAAATACATTTCTTCATTCTTCCGATTTTTAGACCTAACAAATTGGCAAACACTCGGAAATGGCATCACCTTGTATGCAATATTTTTATACCACATCCATAGCATTTATTATTTTGTCTTGGATCTTTTTCAATATAAATATTCAAAAATATCTCTCTAACTCCACAAATCATCATGGAAACCCACTTTTTCAACAAACAAAATCAACCAAAAAATGCTTCAATGTTACCTTGAGGTATTTTTTCCCCAACAATCTCCCCCTTTGGGTTTTTTTACAACTCTTCACATTTTGATATCTTGTAAAAGATTCTTACATATTCTACCACCATTCACTACAAGGGATTCATATAGAGATAAATGATTTACTCAAAACATACTCTAATCCCACATGATCAATCAATGAATCACTTCATTCCATTCCAAAACCACTCTTCTATTATCATCATGAACTTCATCTGTTGTGGTAGGCATCCTTTAATCGATCACTTCTAGAATCATTATATTTTAAACTCCCTCTAATTAATTTCTTGGGTTCTCATGTTTTGGAATTCTTAAATATTTCCAAACTAATATTTGATTGTTTCCTCATAACACTAAATAATCCTCATCATGTTACTCCCCTTATCATCTTCACCCCCTATCTTGTTGCTCCAACTATTAGCTTATCCCCTGACTTGATTAAGACATTTTATCCCCTTATATAGACACACTTTGGGTTCATTAACAAAGGGGGAGAAAGTGTGGCTATTTATGGGGATTAAACATCTTAATCGATATAGGGGAGAAGCAAACTGGTGGAGCAGCAAGATAAGGGAGAAGCTGATAAGGGGAGTAACATGATGAGAATTATTCAGTGTTATGAGAAAATAGTCAGAGCTTAGTTTGGAATGATTAAATATTTCCAAGATAAACTCAGAATGTTTCCTCATAACACCAAATAATTCTCATCATGTTACTCCCCTTATCAGTATCTCCCCTATCACACTGTTCCACTTGTCAACTTCTCCCCCTATCTTGATTAAGAAATTCTCTCCCCTTAAATAGCCACACTTTATTCCCCTTTCTCAACAAACCTAAAGGTCACCCCTTTTTGGCCTGAAACAGATTAGAGAACATAGATCAGTACATTAGGGAAAAACAATCCAAACCTAGAGGATAGGGGTTCCCACATCTGCACTTTATCAAGTGTGGGGAGTTGATTGAACTCCCAGAGCTAGTCGATACCTTTCAAACTCTTCTTTGGGTAAGGCCTTTGTTAGAATGTCTGAAACCTGTAGGTCTGTAGGCACATACTCCAACATCACAAGCCCTTGATCCACCTTCAAATTGATAAAATGATATTTGATTTCAATGTTATTTGTCCATGAGTGATGAACTATATTTTTATAATATTTATATCACTTGAATTATCACAATGGATTCCTATCAAAGACTTCACTTCAGCTCCCATTTCATCAAGTTGCAGATTCATCCACAATAATTGTGTGCACGCTTGATTATCTGTAATATATTCAACTTATTTGTTGCTTAATGAAATTCAATATTTTTTTTATGAGCTAAGAAATACACAATTCACCAAGATATAAATAACCTCCTAATGTTTACTTTTTATCATATGTTGATTCGGCCCAATATGAATATGTATATCCCAATAACTCTTGCTGAGATTTGTCATTATACATCAATATGAAATCCAATATTACCTTTATATACTGAATTATTCTTTTTACTATAATCATGTGTATTTATTTGGTATTTCTTTGATGTTTTGCTACTTGAAATGTGGTAAAAAAAATATTTGTTCATGTCACTGTTAAGTACAATAGGCTTCCAATGATTTTCCTATATTCTATGAAATTAACTGTTTTTCATTCATCATCTAACACACTCTATTCTCATATTCATGAATGAGAAAACCATTTGGTTTCTTAATATACACTTCTTCTTCTAGAACCCCATTCATAAATTCTGATTTGACATTCATATGGAAAACTTTTACTCTTCTTTTCATAGTTATGTCCAATAATAATCTGATTGTATCTAGCCTTGAAACTGGTGAAAATGTCTCTTTTGTGTAAATATAGATTTGACTTCTTCATGCTCATTATCATTATCTTCTTATAAATCATCATTTTCCACTATACTCCCCCTAAGTCTCTTACCAATTCATCAAATTCATCAGAAAACTTTTCACTATGTCGTTGAAGATTTTGTCCAACCCCTAATATAGTGACATCATCACTTTCAACTACTTTTCTCAGATTCTTGTTGAAACATTGTTGATATTCTCTTGGAGCTTCTTGGTATCCTAAACATATTCATCTAATGCTATATATTTAAAAAAAGATAATAATGAAATAAATGAGTTTTTTCCACTTCTCCCCCAATTGGATTTCAGGATGTCAGACAACATAAATTATCATCCTTTATATCCCATTGAGATCTTATATCTGATTAGAAGATAAAATTCTTCCCCTATGATGTTCAAAAATTCCTGTTTTTGGGACCACTATTTAGACTCACAAAAATTCTTATTCTGCTACATCATTTATTCTCATGTGTCACTTTTCATTAATCCATCAACAAAACCTCTAAGCCTACTGAGTCTGAACTCGGTGTAAGAAACAACATATAAAGTTAATAACACAATAATTTTTTATTGAAATCAATTAATTCTATACATTTCAAGAAACCATAAATCATTAACTCCTTTCATGGAATTTTCCAAGATTAATTCTTTATCTCTTGTGACTGATTTGAATTAATTGAAATTTTGGAGCACATCACATCACCATTTTTCATCTTTTGATGCCACTTTCCCATGGATTGTATCTCCCTAACACGTGAAACACCAGAATCATTAGTTAATAGTATTTATACACATAAGGATAGGGGATCCACTGGAATCCTCAAGAAAATGAGTTTGTTTGATCCTGATGAATCAACTCTTTGATACTTTCTTGCAAAGCACTATACTATTCTTGTTCATGTTCCAAATGCTCGGTCAACTTTAACTACTCTGGCCATATGACTAAGCATTCTTTACCCACATGTTGTTTTCTTTTTATGATATGTGTGTTCTTTTTGTTTATCCTTTTTCACAATTTGGGGTTTAAGAAAACTGGTACCAATCTCCTTCTTTGATGCTCCACTCGAATGCCATTTTTCAAGATTCTTTCATTAAGCAGGAATCTCTTATCTAATATTCATCTCCTTTTTCTTCTCCCATTGGAGGGATACTTCTCTTTAATTCACTTTTTTCCTTGTATCATGACATGTGAAATTATTGAGACATTCATTATTCATTTTTAGTTTATCAGTTACCCGAGTCAAATTACTCAGATGTACTGGGAGTGAGTCCTTTACTAAATTTACATTCTTCTATCTCACAACTAGAGTAGCTCCTCCCTTTTTCTTCCCTGTTATTTCACATTAATTCAGATATTTCTATTGTGAATGAAACCTATGAGTTTATTGATGCAATTTTAGTTGATCTTCTTGAGTATTCCTCGAGACTTTAAACCTATTTTTTAGACTTATCAATATATGTTTTCTCATTATATACTACTGGAGTTGGGGATCTCCTTTAGAATTCCATTTCCTTCCATGTTTGATTCCTACTATAATATCTTGCTTAATTCCCATGATTAGAATGTATAAAACATCTCCTGTTAAAAACACACCTCATGACATAATTTCTTGATTGATATGTTGATACGGTTTGATTTTTTCTTCTAACATTGATCTCCTGGGCTTCTTGACACATTCTCATGGTGTGTCCCTCTCTTCCACAATAATAGAATTTCATGGATACTTTCTTCTGGAAGACTCTTCTTTTAAATTTCTCAAGATACTACTTATTATTCTCAAATTTAGAAATGTTTTTGTCTTCATGGAATTAAATATACTTAAAATACTCTGAAAAAAAAAAGTTGATATATGACCATGAATCCCACAAAAATAACACATGTTGTTATTTATTTTTTGTAAAACCCATTTTAGTTCTATCTTCCGCAATTACATGATTTTTCCAATTTTTAGAAATGTTCACAGCACTTTTC
Source organism: Viscum album (assembly GCA_963277665.1). Classification (NCBI taxonomy): domain Eukaryota; kingdom Viridiplantae; phylum Streptophyta; class Magnoliopsida; order Santalales; family Viscaceae; genus Viscum; species Viscum album. The sequence goes on along the minus strand of OY728130.1, from coordinate 91,684,721 downwards.
CTCTCATGCAAGGGAGAGGGCTCATCATATCCAATACCAAATTTTCCCAAACTTCTTGGCATTTGGGATGTGACAATCATTTCTTATTTTTCCTCTGAAATCGCATATTTTCTTTTCATTTCACTATCACCCTCTGAAGGATAGTAAAATAATAAATTAAAATAATCCTATAATTTGGGATTTCCTTTTGTATTATATTTATCCACTTCTTTATTGACTGATTCTATCTCTTATTCCAATTTTTGAATCTTCTTATCTCTTTATTCAAGTTGGGAATTAAGTTCCATCTTGAGATTCTTCCCTATAGCTATCTCAACAACCACTTATCAGGAGATCTTATCTATCATGTCATCTTTCTCCTTTATTTTATAATGTTTCTAAGTAACAGATTCATTGAAGTATGCATCTCCTTCGGTATCCTTTGGTTCTTCTGATGTAGTTCAAATTGCTATATATAAAGATCATTATTTCTGGATTCTAGATTCCAAATTTATTCTGATTTCAAAATATTTCCCTTGTAATCATCTTTGATTTATTCTATATTTGTAGAAATGTTTTTCAGTTCTTTACCTTGGGAATCATTCTTCTTCCTTAGATCTCTGGACACTTCTAGAAGTATTTTATTTAAATCTTTCAACTTATTTTATTCAATTTCTTGTAATTGGATCTAGATATCTTTAGATTTATTTTCTTCAGCCAGTTTCTAATCTAATTCCTTTATTTTTTGGAAAACTTCCACTTTTGGTATTCTTTCCATTTATTCGTCATCAGTAGTACTAACATCACTTAGAATATCAGGTTATTTTCTCATTCATTTAGCATCATTAAATGAGTAAATATTTTCACTGTGTGATTAATCCAAACCATTATTCTTTTCACTACTTAATTCCTTCAACTAAATCACACTATTTCCATAGAAACTTCCACTCTAAGGAATACAACCAAAACTATACTTCTTCTTTGAATTTCTTCCCTTTTCCATGGAACTTTGAGATAAAAATAAATAGAAACATTAATTTCAACAATCAACTGAACCAAGTCAGAGAAAACAAATCTTATAAAAGAAACCAATTCTCTGATACCAATTGTTAGGTCCAAAAGGGGCCTATAAACCCTCAGAGGGGGTGAATTGGGGTATAGATATATGTTTTCTATCAAACTTATTCCTGCCCCACTGGATTTTGACCTCTTTATAATAAGGGTCGCTTTTTTTGAACTTATGTGTTAATAATGATCATATTATTTCCTTCTTTATCTAATGATGATGCTTTGAATGTAATGCAGGTTATCAAGAAGATGGACACATAGATATTTACTTGGTTCACCCTCACTGGGCTACGTTCAAGGATCATACAATGGCAATGTGTTGATGTACCAAATCCACTAAACCTCACTACCAATTACAAGTTTTGGGATAGATCACTTTTATGCCCAGGCTCACTACATTTACAAGGTTTAGGGTCTTCTCACTATATTCCCAAGGGTCACTCCATATTTCAATTTCTCTGACTCACTTCTGGTGGAAAGTATCATCGTCTTCCTCTTACTTTACTCACTACTCTTGGAAGAGATCCACTCATATTTTATAGACCTTTAGGTCCCTTCATTATCTCTAATGAATGCATCCTTCATTGTAGGTAGATTCACTATTGAATTTACACTTTTACCCAATTGATCAATAATACTTTACCATAGGTGTACTGGGAAACTTTAATCTCTCACATAACTTTTGGGTGTCTTGCACGCTATTTTAATTCCTTGCATGCAGCATGTGCCTTTTTTATGGAAAAAAAACTTGCACACCACTTTCTACTTGCGCGCAACTCACTACTTACATGAAACTCCCTTCAGACACCTAACTCACTTCTTACATGAAACTCCCTTCTAGTGACAAACTTTTACATGCATGTCACTAGTTGCGCACAACTTGTAGGACCCCGGGACACCCTAAGAGGGGAGGGGTGAATCAGTGTGTCAACTTTTTCTTTTAAACTGATGGATCTTGTTACCACGTTTGTAGGAACTATTTTAACCTGTATGATGGATATGAGAAGCTTTCAAACATTCACATGCAAAGAGAAGACACAACACTTTTTATTTGGTTCACCACTAAGGGCTACGTCCAAGGAACATACGCCGACATGTTGTCGATCGTACCAAATTCCACTATTCTTCACTAGTTGTGGATTACAAAGGTTCAGGAACAGTCACTCTGTCCCAGGCTCACTGCCTTTACAACTGTTCAGGGATAGCCCACTGTGTCCCTCGGGTCACTCTCGTTGACTCCCCCTAGCTCAATGCCTTTGGTGAAGTCCCAGTCAGTTTATAGACATGAAGGTCTCTTCGATATATTTGCATTGAAGTCTTTTCCTCTGCTTAGCACGAGACTCTGCTTGCATCGAAGTCCGGAAATGATGCACTTGAATGCACTAAACCACTGAATCTGATAATCAGAAACGTGCAAACATGTTATACTAAAGATTTCATGAAACTCCAACCCTTTGCACGAAATATCTGAATTTGGTGTGAAATACTTGATTTTGGCATGGAAAATATTTCATGCAACAACCCCCTTTACGCGCAGCTTTATGCACCACACCTTTTTCACACAGCTCGGAGTTTTTCAGGCAACCTCAAATTTTTCGCGCAATGTCTGCATTTTCTCAAAGCTTAACCTTTTTTATGCAACTCGAATTTTTCATGCAACTCCCTTTATGCGAACCTTTTACACGCATCAGACCTCGGATCTTCTCTAAGTCTTTAACCATACGGAATGAGGGGGTCACCTCTTATTTATAGGCGTCTCAGACCCCCACGTGAAAAACCCCCTGTGGCATGAAAAACCACTCATTTGGAACATAATATTTCAGGCAGGTACTATTTTTCATGAACATATTTATATTTTCCGTGTAGTCCATGCCTTTTCCATTTCCTGACATTCTGATTCTGAAACAACTCACTTCTTACGTGCAACTCTCTACTTACACGATCCAGATCTCAGATTTCCTATGAGTGTAGAGCTAATGAAATGGGAGGGTAGCCGCTTATTTATAGGTATTCATAACCCTATGTGCAATATTCTCTCCCATTTGATGCCTTGCGCAAAAACCTCTTCTTCGAGCATGGAAAACTTGATTTGACATCACATTGGGTGCGTAATTCCCTTCCATGCAACCTCATCTTTCGCACAAATTTCAAATATTTCACAAGATTATTTCCATTTCCATCTTTTGATGTTCTAATCCTGGAACATGTATTGCATAGAACATTCAAACCCATATTTAATCTTGCACGCAACTTCATTTTCCAAAAAACACATTTCTCCATTATTCCGATTTTGAGGCCCAAAAAATTAACAAACACTAAGAAATGAAGTCAACTTGTATACAATCTTTTTGTACCACCTCCAGAGCATTCATTTCTTTGTCCTGGATATTTTTCAATATAACTTATCAACAATCTCTCTGTAACTCCACAAATTATCATGGGAATACTCTTTGTCAACAAACACAATCAACCCAAAAATGGTTCAATGTTACCTTGAGGGATTTTTTCCCAACACTAACAAAGGAAGATAAATAAATACTCCATCTCTAGAAGGAATCTTGAGTACATGATCAGAAACTACTCCCAAGTTCACATTCCTAGTCCTAGTCCATAAATTAAAATAGTACAGTGCATAGTCCAACCTAACCTGCAACTAAGATATCTTTCTGGGTACCCATTGACGGCTTGAGCAGGGTGTGAGTAATACTCAGTAGGACACCAAAAACAGTGTCTAATTCAATCTAGTATGTGAATATAAAATAAATTAGTGTGTAGGTACATCAAAAGTAAATAAATATAGTAAATTTAAATCAAATCAAGTTGGGATCAGGTTCCTCAAGGACACCTGGCCGACCATAACTACTTCGGCCTAATCCAGTAATGTCTCTAAACAAGTTCCACCATGTATGTATGTATGTATGTATATATATATAATTGTGTATGTATATATATATATACTATATGCATATAAACATATAGATATATATATATATATATAAATAGTACTAGCTAGGACCCGAGGCGTGACTCAAGCATCCATGTATAATTATAAGAGTCTCATAGAGTAATAATGGATGTTATGCCTGAGGATCATGTATAATAAGGGACTCCATTATCAGGTATCATAAATAATAAGGGAAACCATTCTTGAGTGTTATGAAAAAAATAAAAAGGGTTATTCCCAACATCCTAATTGAGGGGGTGTGGAACGTCATGTCTAGAAACCCAAGTGTCGTGAATTGCCATGTCTAGTGTCATATACCAAGGGGTTTGAAATTTTAGGTCCACAACCCTAACCAAGGTCCATCTATAATAGTATAGTATCAGTTAATCCCAATTACCCTATGATAACTTATCCTAGGTGTTTCGTAAAGAGGAACCTGAGATCGCTTAAGTTGTAGTGGACCTTCATTAATACATTAAATTTGTTATTTTAAATTATACCATGATAATTCAATCATTCCATTTAAATACAATTCATCATGATTATTCAATTTTTAAATCAATTACTAGTAATTTGGAAGGCCACATAATCGTACATTCTATGGTGAAAATCAGTTTTCCCTAGGTTTGATCCATTATAATAGTTAAACACATAAAATACCAAGTACCAACGGGGTGTATTGAACCCACCTAACAATCCATTCCACTTACAAGTATTAAGGGGGAAAGCACTAAATTTAAAAATTTGATCATGGCCAAAGGTAAACATGTTCTCTAATATTTTACTTATCTAAAATTGGCCATTTCACTTAGAGAGTAATGGTTCTATCATAATTTAAATAATTATCCTAAGCTAATTTATTCATCCACAACACTTATAAATCAGATAATCCCATTTAACCGTTTAATTTTAAAATATTCAAGTTAAAACACCTAAAGGTTGGTTTTAATACCATATCTATTCATAAGGGGACATGGGTATATAAGTGAAACTGTAGAAACCCGAAGCTTGACATACATGGAAATTACATTACTTTTGCAGAATACTTAATACAACAAAAACAGACACACAAGGATCGTAATAGTTTAGTGTCTTTGGAAACTTGGAATATAAACTTCTAATCATGTTGAAAGATCTTCAATAACTCCCATAACGATCTTCCCCTTTTTTGCTTCCTTACCAAAAAACTTTCTTTATTTCCTGGGGAAAATAAAACATAAAAATGGTGAGCTCAAATTCTCAGTAAGGGCAAACATAGAGAACATAAAACAATCCATAAACATTTGAAAGCAAAAACTTAAACATGAAATTTAAACATAAAAATCTTGAGCAAAGACATAAATCGTGGAATTACGTAAGGAATATATCATAATGGAACATCAACCATGATAAAATATAATGGGAATAAAACATGTAATTGTTTAAACCATTCATCACATGTTATGATTTCCATAGTAGCCAAGGCATTGCTGCCAAGACCATCTTAGTGGAAAAAGTCCCTTTCTGAATCGAGTTCACTCTTCATTTCAGTCCTGTAATACTGAACCGGATTAACTTACCATTTCATCCATGTCTATCTCATGAGATATAAATCTTTACCCAATGCATTGGAGGGAGATATAGGTCCCACCCATCTCATAATGAAATCATTCTTACTTGTGCCACAACATAAACATAAATCATTCATCATAACCCAAAGAATAAAAATGGGTTTCATAAACATCATCCCATCATAACATAAAAAATGGATATCATTTCATCATAAGAAAAGTGAAACCATTTAAATAATAGAGAATTTATACTTGAAACATACAAATATGAAAATAATTTCATCTTATATGGAAAATGGTTTTGATAAAACACTTGAAATGAATTCTTGAGGAAAATATCCTTTCTTCTTCAAAATCATTTTCTTTTCACAAAATTCCATAGAATTTTAAATGAAAAGTATTTTGTTGAAAATAGTCATAAAATATTTTCGAGTAAGCTTCTTGAAAATGAGGTGTTATGAAACCGTAAAAATCCGTCCATGCCGTATCAGTTAAAAATAACATTTTTCTCGTACTTTTGTCAGAAAAGTCAAAAGGTACGTCGTATGGTAAACAAAAGATAGATTCCTTCCATACGATGTGGTAAAATTAGAAAAGGGTAAAAATGACTTTAAACATATATGGAAGAAAAGTAAAAATTTTATGAAAACATTTTGAGAACATATGGACATGGATAATAATCATAACCCCAGTAAATACTTACAAATAAACAATCTCAGATAAGAATGAGATTGGAATAATTATCCCTTACCTTAGGTCTGATATGCTTCGTATGGATCTGAACCTCTTGTATAATAATTTAAATAATTTCATTGACTTATTAAATAATCATATTCATTATTATTATATCATATATGTTTCACTTATGACTTTATATTACCCGTTCTTTTGTAAATTCCATGTTAAAGCAGCATTTTGGGTAAAATCATTTCATTTATCGTATGTGTTTGGACTTGTCGTTCCTGATATTATTAATTATATCCTGATTTAAATAATTCCAGAATGTAAAATATGATTTATATATAATATATATTCATCATATACATATATATTATAGATCGATAAAAGGAATGAAATACACCGTTCATGGAGACGGTAGGTCGTACGTACGCATGAATGCTGTTTTCGTTTCCTTATTGAATTGAATGAAACTAAATAGATGACATACATATATATATACATAAATACAGTAGCATTATTATTAATTATATAAACTTTATGATCATTCATGTATGGTTAACATGGAGAATGAATCTCATCGCATCGTGGAGACGGTAGTCCATACATACGCACGAGCAATGATATCGTTCCCATAATTATTGAATAGAATTGGAGTGGATGGTATAATATATCATAATCATTATAATGTTATAATAACCATATATAGTTTTTCTTTACACCATTATACCCATCCATGTAAGGTGTTGGTGGAAAAACAGATTACACCACGGCGTGGAGACGGTATTCCGTACGTACGCACGTGCGGTGATTTCATTTTCCGTAGGATGGATAGAAGGTGAAATGGGGTTGTTTCATATTTATAATAACATATCATTATATTAGGGATACTTATTTTATTACTTCATAATGAAACAACTAAATAAGAGGGAGTAGAAGAAGAATGGAACTTGAAGAAAACGGTAGAAGGTGTTACCTCTTTCTCGAAGTGCCTCCTTTAAACTTTCTCTTAGGGCACTAGAGTTGGTCTTTTGAGAAGACCAGTACCTCTATAAGGTTTCTAGGGAAGTGGGGCAGTAAAATGGGCAGAGTTTGGCCGAGATTCAAGGCTCAAAATGGTGTGAGGAAGAGAGGGAGGAGGTTCCCTTTTATAAGGGAGGAGAGGGGCACCTTTGGAAATATAAGAAATATTAGTTTATATTAAATCCAAAACCCACATAAAAACCTCAAAAAATGACTCAATTCGAATATTAGATGAGATAGGGTTGTAATCTCATCAACCAATAAAATTTAGACATGTAGGGAATTTATTTTAAACATTATCAACTTGATTTATCCTTATTTAATCTATTAAATTTTATTTGTGGTAATAAGATTCTAAATTTTAAATTGTTATAAATAATTAATTATGTGCTGTGAATTATCCACAATTAGATAATTTATGACATTATAGACTATATAAATTTCAATTTATAATTTTTAAATATTGTTTTTATTTTTAAACAATTTAATAATATGTTATTTTTATAAAGTAACAATAGTGTCAATTTTGACACTATTCATTTATTTGAATTTAAATTAAATCCAAACAAAATATATATTCAAAATAAAATATTTAATAGGTTCCTAAAATGTAATAGTAATCTAGAAAATTAGTTTAGTACATTAAGTAGTTCATATAATATTTATTTTAATATTTTTAAAACCATTTATTTGGTATATCTCTTAATAAAATAATTAGTACAACATTTTTGTATAATTATTTAATATACTTATTTTTGGCATAAAGATTAAAAATAAAATCCTTTGATTAAGATAAATATCAAAGATTTTATAATAATAATTTTACTCGAATTTATCATCTTAAAATAACAACATGTAAATTGTTATCTTTGTTAAATTATGAAGGTGACAACTTTGGAATCATTTAAAATAAAATATTATAAGTGTCATAATCACTTTTATAAGGCTCCAAATTGTCAAATATTCAACTATTGGATGATTATGGTTTACATGTACATGACCAATAAGTTTTGGTTAGGTTTTTTGTGCCTTTTATGGTCACTATTTGTTTAATAAAAACTATATTCTTGATTTTTCACTAGATAAACAATTTCTGCATCACTATTGTGTCACAATTAATGATAATTATTTAATCCCTAAAAAATATAAATAAATTACTATGATGTAGAAAATTTTATTATATTTCTGGAGACTATTCATGTTCTAAGTTTCATGAAGTTTATCACTAAATTAAAATTAATATACTTATAAGATTTAAGAGAGTGACATGTTGTCACTTTCTTTGGTTTTAATAATAAATAAATTATTTTCAAGGAAACAAGTCCATAAAATGGATCTATTCCAACCCTTAAGTGATATGGGTCGACTTTTAGTCATCCAATATAATTTTTGAAGGTTTTAGTGTAATTTTATAATCTTATATTTACCCTTAATTACCTGATTCAACTTTAACTATGGTAAATAAAATTTACTGTAGTTACTATTCATAATGCCCAAAAATAAAAAGTAGCTTATTAACATAATTTGGACCCACTGATTCCAAATATGGAATCCATTTTTCCAAATTCAATACACAAAAGTTTCAGAAATTAAATTAAAATTAATCCTGTTGTTGAAAGAAAACGGGTTTTTGTTTAAAACATTGCAAAAGATTGAATTGATTTAACCTACAAATTCAATGTAAAATCAATGTTAATGAAATAAATTATATTAAATGGTAAAAATATATTCTATTTATACTTTAAAACCATTAAATATTATAATTTAACCATATAAATTATCTCAATAAAAAATGTTGTTTTTAATTAAAAATTAGCGTATTTTTACTATTCATCAAAACATGAAATTTATCAGAAAAGTATCAAAAATTTATCCAAAGTAAATTTTTATATCCTTATTCCAAAGAAGAATTTTATTTTGTCAAATTGAACTTATAAACGTGTCAAAGACTATATTTATTGTGGGTGCGCCATCAAAAGGCAGCAAAACTGCATTTTTTGAAAAATACTTATTTTACCCGAAAAAATTATTTTGTTCTCTTAACATGTTCTAGAAAATGTGTAAGATGAATAATAATGTTATAAAATTTGAAATGTAGTTAATACTATTAATAACGTCTATTCCATAATAATATAATAACAATATATCATTGTTTAGTGAAACCCGGTATTTCGTACAACACACGCTATCGAGGAAGGTCGCGATTGCATGTAATGCAAGCCAAGTCAGGGTTGCGTGTAGTGCAAGACTCCTTTGTTGTTTTGTATAACATAATCCAACCATATTTCATTTATACATTTAATATATATATATATACATATATACATATATATATACACTCAATGTTGCGAACTTGAAATTGTGTGTAACAAGATCCAAGAATAGTGTTGTGTATACTGCAAGCTAATACGGTGTTGCGTATAGTACAAGATAATCTTGGTGTAGTGTACAATCAAAGGAATTAAAAAGAATATATCTCATAAAATCTCAGGGTGTTACATTCTACCCACCTTAAAATGAATTTCGTCCTTGAAATTTGTTGGTGTTATAAATCGTTTACTATTCATAGAAACCCACATCATAAAAAGGAATAATAAAACTTAACTTTAAAAAAGAAAGTTAGAAACGTAACGATCACCCAAGGTAACTCAACATTGGGTTTCCACATAGGAGAGTATAGGTGAAAATATGGATATGTAGGAAAAATCTAACGATCCTGTTCTGATGGAGAGTGGTAGAGAACATGGCTATGAAAAAGCCAAAAATCACAAAGCCATAGATTTGTGATGATCTAAGGTACCATCTGATTCATCGGATATAAGAGCACTAGGACAATATTTTTGGTTTTCAATATCATTTCCCTAAAATTGTAAATTTTGAATTAGAAGAAATACTTGCTTGATTTTGGTACAATCTCACTGTTGTTTGTGCTTTGAACAATTTCCACTTCATCTCTTAAAGAAATGAAGTTGAATTTGTTATTCGTGAAGTGCTAACAGATCATGTGATAGAATGATGGGTCATTCCATCTGTTTCAAACAAAAGGTTAGCAAAAGTTATCAAATATACATAAGTCCATCTATGGTGAGGTTAATCATATACGATTCCAAAAATGAACTTATACTTCATATATCATACCGCTTAATAAAATAAAACTAGTTTCTACTAACCAGGGACTTCCTGTAGGCCAGTGGTAGGCGATAAAGTCCAGTCGTACTTTGGTTGTGGGTTCGATTCCCACATCCTTGTCCGACGCAATGGGTTGTCGCCCGTCCTGCAGGTTGTCCTTTTTCTAAAACTACATTACTATAACATCCCATCAATAATATCGAAAAAATTTATAGCCTTAAACAATAATAAATTATATCAATCATAATCCATTTCAAATATTTAGGGTTATCCAAAATACTTTTGTCCAATCTTATAGTATAAAGAAAATAATTACTAGAAATGTCATTTACCAAGCATGTGAATTCCTTCATTTGTCCCTGATATATCTTGTTGATCACATTCCAATCATGTGAATACCTTAATCATGTATTCTCTTGAAACATGAATTACCATAGAACCTTATCAAAAACATGAATTCTGTCAAAATTTAACTCTTTCCACATAAAAAAATCCCAAATAAAATCTATATACTCAAATAATGATGTCACTTTGTCCTTTTATCATACATGAGCTCATGAATACAATCAAACATATCATTATCTCTGTATCCCTTCATTATGCGCATATCATCTACTTTCCAAAAATATCTGAATAACCTTTCATGGTTACTGGTACCATTCAACATATACTTTCAAATAATTTAGGAAAAACAATAGTGTAACAATCCTTAGATGATTCTTTATTCCATAGTACCATTAACTATACAACATAACTCTTGATAAACATACAATCATTCCACTACCTTTTTAAACAACTGACTGAGCTTCAACACTTCTTTCATCTCATATATCATTTGTAGTCTCCTCATCATCATCCACATAAATACTACCCATATGACCATGTTGATTCTCTTCATGAGATTTTCCCTTAGGGCATTGGTTTGCATAATGCCCGTACATTCCACATTTAAAACATCTAATCATTGTTGATGTTGTAGCAATACCATTATCCTTGTCCATGGTGTTAACTGAACCTTTTCCTTTGCACTTACTGGCTTTGTGTCCTTCTTTTCCACACCCAAAGCATCTTCCAGTTCCTTTGAAACAATCTCCTCGATGCCTCTTCCCACATGATTTACATGAGGGAAATTGAACTTTGTTTCCTCTATGATCATCATGAAACTCCATCTTTCTCTTATTATCTAAGTCGGGAAACTTACCAAAGTTGAGATTATTGATCATATTATGAGATTGTTGATTAGGCATAATAACGATTTTTGGACTTCCAAACCCCATTTCATTTGGTTTCTCATGAAGAATATCATTCCATTGTCCATCATATCCTCCATTATCATGAATCTTCCTATTTCCATCCATTTTCTAAAACCCAAAAAGAATAGTGTGAGAGGAAAAAATCATGCTAGGGAAAACAACATAGTAAAGGGGGAGTACCCTCAATATCTAACATCTTAGGTTAAATTCTAGGATCGTTACCATAGTTCTAGGACTATATCCTATATTTATACTTATCCTTAGGGACATCCCTAAACATACCTTAGAAATATCTTTAGGGATCTCACTAACGTTTTCACATCCTAGTTTCCAAAGGTTAACTAAACCTTTCCTCTGATACTAACTGTAGAGACCCGAATCTTGACGTACATGGACATTACATTACTTTTGTGGAATACTTAATACAACAAAAACATACACATAAGGATCATAATAGTTTAGTGTCTTTGGAATCTTGGAATATAAACTTCTAATCATGTTGAAAGATCTTCAAAAACTCCCATAACGATCTTCCCCTTTTTGTTTCCTTACCTAAAACCTTTATTTATTTCCTGGGGAAAATAAAACATAAAAAGGGTGATCTCAAATGATCAGTAAGGGAAAACATAGAGAACATAAAACAATCCATAAACATTTGAAAGCAAAAACTTGAACATGAAATTTAAACATCAAAATCTTGAGCAAAGACATAAATCGTGGTAGTACATAAGTCATATATCATAATGGAACATCAACCATGATAAAATATAATGGGAATAAAACATGTAATTTTGGGAACCATTCAGCACATGTTATGATTTCCATAGTAGCCAAGGCATTGCTTCCAAGACCATCTTAGTGGACAAAGTCCCTTTCTGAATCGAGTTCACTCCTCGTTTCAGTCCTGTAATACTGAACCCGATTAACTTACCGTTCCAGCCATGTCTATCTCATTAGATATAAATATTTACCCAATGCATTAGAGGGAGATATAGGTCCCACCCATTTCATAATGAAATCATTCTTACTTGTTCCACAACATAAACATAAATCATTCATCATAACCCAAATAATAAAAATGGGTTTTATAAACATCATCTTATCATAACATAAAAAATGGATATCATTTCATCATAAGAAAAGTGAAACCATGTAAATCATACATACATTATACTTGAAACATACACATATGAAAATAATTTCATCTTAGATGGAAAATGGTTTTGATAAAACACTTGAAATGAATTCTTGAGGAAAATATCCTTTCTTCTTCAAAATCATTTTCTTTTCACAAAATTCCATGGAATTTTAAATGAAAAGTATTTTGTTGAAAATAGTCATAAAATCTTGTCGAGTAATCTTCATGAAAATGAGGCGTTATGAAACTGTAAAAATCCTTTCACACCGTATAAGTTAAAAATAACATTTTTCTCGTACTTTTGTCGGAAAAGTCAAAAAGTACCTCGTATGGTAAACAAAATAAAGATTCCTTCCATACGATGTGGAAAAAGTAGAAAAGGGTAAAAATGACTTTAAAAATACATGGAATAAAATTAAACATTTTATGAAAAAATTTTGAGAACATATGGACATGGATAATAATCATAACCCCAGTAAATACTTACAAATAAACAATCTCAGATAAGAATGAGATTGGAATAATTATCCCTTACCTTAGGTCCGATATGCTTCGTATGGATCCGAAACTCCTGTATAATGATTTAAATAATGTAATTGACTTATTACATAATCATATTCATTATTATGATATCATATATGTTTCACTTATGACTTTATATTACCCGTTCTTTTGTAAATTCCATGTTAAAGTAGTGTTTTGGGTAAAATCATTTCATTTATCGTATGTGTTTCGACTTGTCGTTCTTGATATTATTACTTATATCCTGATTTAAATAATTACACAATTTAAAACATAATTTATATATAATATATATTCATCATACACATATATATTATAGATCGATAAAAGGAATGAAATACACCGTTCATGGAGACGGTAGGCCGTACGTATGCATGAACGCTGTTTTCGTTTCCTTATTGAATTGAATGAAACTAAATAGATGACATAAATATATATATACATAAATCCAGTAGAATTATTATTTCATATATTTCATTATTATTCATTATATAAACTTTATGATCATTCATGTATGGTTAACATGGAGAATGAATCTCATCGCGTCGTGGAGACGGTAGTCCGTACGTACGCACGAGCGATGATATCGTTCTCATAATTATTGAATAGAATTGGAGTGGATGGTATAGTATATCAGAATAATTATGATGTTATAATAACCATATATAGTTATTATTTACACCATTATGCCCATCCATGTAAGGTGTTGGTGGAAAAACAGATTACACCACGGCGTGGAGACGGTATTCCGTACGTACGCACGCGCGGTGATTCCGTTTTCTGTAGGATGGATAGAAGGTGAAATGGGGTTGTTTCATATTTATAATAAAATATCATTATATTAGGGATACTTATGTTATTACTTCATAATGAAACAACTAAAGAAGAGGGAGTAGAAGAAGAATGGAACTTGAAGAAAACGGTAGAAGGTCTTACCTCTTTCTCAAAGTGCCTCCTTTAAACTGTCTCTTAGGGCACTAGAGTTAGTCTTTTGAGAAGACCAGTACCTATATAAGGTTTCTAGGGAAGTGGGGGAGTGAAATGGGCAGAGTTTGGCCGAGATTCAATGCTCAAAATGGTGTGAGGAAGAGAGGGAGGAGGTTCTCTTTTATAAGGGAGTAGAGGGGCACCTTTGGAAATATAAGAAATATTAGTTTATATTAAATCCCAACCCCACTTAAAAACCTCCAAAAATGACTAAATTATAAGATTAGATGATATAGGGTTGTAATATCATCAACTATTAAAATTTAGACATGTAGGGAATTTGTTTTAAACATTATCAACTTGATTTATCCTTATTTAATCTATTAAAATTTATTTGTGGTAATAAGATTCTAAATTTTAAATTCTTATAAATAATTACTTATGTGCTGTGAATTATCCACAATTAGAAAATTTATGACATTATCGACAATATAAATTTAAATTTATAATTTTTAAATATTTTTATGATTTTTAAACAATTTAATAATATTTTATTTTTATAAAATAACAATAGTGTCAATTTTGACACTATTCATTTATTTGAATTTAAATTAAATCCACACAAAGGATATATTCAAACTAAAATATTTAATAGTTTCCTAAAATATCATAGTAATCTATAAAATTAGTGGAGTACATTAAATAGTTCATATATTATTTATTTTAATATTTTTAAAACCATTTATTTGGTATATCTCTTAATAAAATAATTAGTACAACATTTTTGTATAATTATTTAATATACTTATTTTTTGTATAAAAATTAAAACTAAAATCCTTTGATGAAGATAAATATCAAGTATTTTATAATAATAATTTTAATCAAATTTATCATCTTAAAATAACAACATGTAAATTGTTATCTTTGTTAAATTATGAAGGTGACAACTTTGGAATCATTTAAAATAAACTATTATAAGTGTCATAATCACTTTTATAAGGCTCCAAATGGTTAAATATTCGACCATTGGACGATTAGGGTTTAACTTTACATGACCAATAAGTTTTGGTCAGGGTTTTTGTGCCTTTTATGGTCACTATTAGTTTAATAAAAACTATATTCTTGATTTTTCACTAGATAAACAATTTCTACATCACTATTGTGTCACAATTAATGATAATTAATTAATCCCTAAAAATTATAAATAAATTCATATGATGTAGATAATTTTATTATCTTTCTATATACTATTCATGTTTGACGTTTCATGAATTTTATCACTAAATTAAAATTAATATACTTATAAGATTTAAGAGAGTGACATGTTGTCACTTTCTTTGGTTTTAATAATAAATAAATTATTTTCAAGGAAACAAGTCCATAAAATGAATCTATTCCAACCCTTAAGTGATATGGGTTGCCTTTTAGTCATCCAATATAATTTTTTAAGGTGTTAGGATAATTTTATAATCTTATATTTACCCTTAATTACCCGATTCACCTTTAACTATGGTAAATAAAATTTACCGTAGTAACTATTCATAATGCCCAAAAATAAAAATTAGCTTATTAACATAATTTGGACCCACTGATTCCAAATATGGAATCCATTTTTCCAAATTCAATACACGAAATTTGCAGAAATTAAATTAAAATTAATCTCGTTGTTGAAAGAATACGGGTTTTTGTTTAAAACATTACAAAAGATTGAATTGATTTAACCTACGAATTCAATGTAAAATCAATGTTAATGACATAAATTATATTAAATGGTAAAAGTATATTCTATTTATACTTTAAAACCATTAAATTTTATAATTTAACCATATAAATTATCTCAATGAAAAAAGTTATTTTTAATTAAAAATTAGCGTATTTTTACTATTCATCAAAACATGAAAGTTATCAGAAAAGTATCAAAAATTTATCCAAAGTAAATTTTTATATCCTTATTCCAAAGAAGAATTTTATTTTGTCAAATTGAACTTATAAACGTGTCAAAACTAGATTTAATGTGGGTGCGCCATCAAAAGGCGGCAAAACTGCATTTTTTGAAAAATACTTATTTTACCCGAAAAAATTATTTTGTTCTCTGAACATGTTCTAGAAAATGTGTAAGATGAATAATAATGTTATAAAATTCAAAATTTAGTTAATACTATTCATAACGGCTATTCCATAATAATATAATAACAATATATCATTGTTTAGTGAAACCGGTATTGCGTACAACACACGATATCGAGGAAGGTCGTGATTGCGTGTAATGCAAGCCAAGTCAGGGTTGCGTGTAGTGCAAGACTCCTTTGTTTTTTTTTATAACATAATCCAACCATATTTCATTTATACATTGAATATATATATATATACATATATATATATATATATATACACTCAATGTCGCGAACTTGAAATTGTGTGTAACAAGATCCAAGAATAGTGTTGCGTATACTGCAAGCTAATACGGTGTTGCATATAGTACAAGCTAATCTTGGTATAGTGTACAATCAAAGGAATTAAAAAGAATATATATCATAAAATCTATGTGTGTTACAGAAACACCTAATAAGGTGGTCTGAGTTGACATATATGACCTCCAAAGATGAAATTTAGTATATAGGGACTAATTAAGTTAAGGTGTTCATATATATTTAATGAATTTCACATTTATGATGAAATACATGAAAATTAAATCATGTAGTGTGATGTAATATTTTATAATTGATGAAACATTAAATGGAAAGCAATTAGATATCCTACCTCATGCTTATAATGGTTCGCTCATCCAATATCAGGATTCTATTTGAGCTGGAATGAAATAAATTGGAAGAATCAATAAACACCCTACAAATAGGGAAAATAAAATCACATGGATTTTTTGTTCCATGCAGAGAGATAAATGAAGTAAGGAAGGAAGTGGATCAAAGATATTACCTATATGATTCCAACTCACCTGATGGTTTTCGAATCGGACCAAGAATGAGGGAGATTCATAGAAGCCTAGGGAGGAATCCAAAATATAGCTTGAGTGGCTATTGGGTGTGGAAATCAGAGAATAAGGAGGAAATGAAATTAAATGTGTAAGAGTAAAAAAGGGTAATTCTCTCCTATTTAATTATTGAAGTGCATTGTGTTGCATTTTTTGTCAATGAGGCATGTTGTTGTCATGGAATGAATGGATGTCAAGGAATGTCAAGATGTGAATGACAAAGGATGTGATGGTGTTGGTGATGAAGGAGAATGGCCATGGTACTAAGATTCATGTCACTTAGGAGATTAACTAAGTGACATAGGATGTTGTCGTTGAAACATTCTCTATCTAAATCAGACGATTGTTGAGCTGCTCTTGAAGTTCCAAGAACTTGTATCAAGTAGATACAATGTCACAACATTGTTTGAAGACCATGCATTGTACTGACAATGCATGAGGAGATGAAGAAGATCCATCCACAATCTCTAAGTGGATGAAGTGAGCTAAAGAAGTCCATGCACTATCACTTAGTGCATGTGAACATGAAGAAGATCCAACTTGATCTCTGATTAGATCAATGAATTTTATTGAAGAATTTATGTGATTCAAGAGTTCGGTTGAAGAAGAAGAGTTGATGATGAACCTTCAGGAATTTCACTCCTAAGTGAAGATTAAATGAGAGGAATGGAGGAATTCTTATGAAGAAGAAGATGAGAAGAAATGAAGAGGAAGATGGCTTGAAGTGGCATTTGGAATTTCACATTATGTATATGGTTACTTTGTTTTTATACAAAGTACTATCTATCCTTTGCCAAAAAATATGGCCAGCCAAGGCACCTTGAGGGTTCAACCCCAAGGCATGGGCGCTAGGGCACCACGCCCATGGGGGAACCCGTGGGGCGAGCCAGGGCGGCAGGGCGCACCCAAGACACCGCATGGGCGCCTGGGGCACGCCCGAAGGAGCGCGGCAGGGGCGTAGGAGCGATCCTCCAAGAGTATCAGTGTGCATAGTGGGCGCCAGTGGCGCGCCCGAGTGGCAGGGGTGGGCGCAAGAGCGCGCCCGCAGAAGAACTCGGTGCGGGGCGGCACCGAGAGGGGAGAAGATGCAACTGAGGTGAGGATGGGAGCGCTTGGGTGATAAACCGCGGAAAAATCGGCCGCCGTTTCGATGTGGGACGCGCATTTTTTCACCGGGAGCGAATCATGGCCGCTCGATCGATCGCGCGCCAGATCTCGACCGCACGATCGATCCCGCGCGAGATCTTCATATCCAAGCCGTCCAAAGTCTTCTGATCGGATGATCCAACGGCTCCCCGTTCGTCCTCTACCTTGATCTATGCCGAGGCCTCCCCGCGTGCCTCTATCGAACCAGGAGGAACCCGAGAGATGATTTCGAGATTCCGGCCACCTCCGACGAAGATGAAGACACCATTGAGTTCGTCTGGCCCAACTGAACATATCCATGTATAAATATGGGCATGCATGCAACGTATGGAAAATTTCGAAGAAGGCCGAAGAAAACCGAAGGTGCGAGGCCTTGTGTGGTTTATGGTTTGCATGGATTATCCTTAACCGAAGGCCATGCATGCGTTCTATGTCGCATGCATGTAGAGGAAAATAAAGGAAGAAAATGGAACCCGCGTGAAATAAAAAGAAAAACAAGATTTCACAGAATCTTGAAATAACCAAAAACTTTGGGAATTTAAAGATATCACACGCGGATGGACCGAGGCTCTCCTCGCCTATAAAAAGAGAGCCCGAGCACTCAGAGTTTCTTGCTGATCCTTTGTTGAAAATCCGAAGTCCCGTGAGAAGCACTTTGTGCCTCGCGAAGTACAAGCCCCGCGCACACTTGCGCGGCTGAAGTTCCAGAGCCACCCGAGGCTCTGAAGGAGGTCCATGCCCACGTACTCGCGCGGCAGAAGGAGCCCTCACTGCCCGCAAACTTGCGCGGCAGGAGGAGCCTGCGCGGTCCTTGTGGCATGTGAACCTTGTGCACCCAAGACCCCTTGCACCCGAAGACACTTGCACAGCTTCCTTGCACCCAAGGAGTTCGGGCTGTGTGTGCAAAAACAGAAGAAGGTTGTGTGTGTGCTAAGTGCAAGGAAGGATTTCACCTTGTGTGTGTGCCAAGTGGAGAAGAGGACCCGAGGCTTTCATGCCTTGTGTGTGCACCAAGTGAAGACACATTTTGTGTGTGCAAAATTGAAGAACAACCTACGGGTTAAGGGTGTGCAACAAGAAGTAGGAAGAGGCCCAAGTCAAGTGTGTGCAAAACAAAGAACAATTTATGTGTACTTGAACAAGTAACAAAGAAGGCCGAACCTAGGTGTGTACAAAGGGTACGCATTTAGAAGTTGAAGGAAGAGGACATCCACACTAAAGTATAACACACTTTTATGTGTGTAATCAAAAGGAATTAAGTGTGTGAAGGAAGTGAGAAGGTGTGTGCTAAAAAGGATTACACCCTTTGTGGGTTTATTGCACCAAGAGGAGAAGAAGGGAAGTGCATGCATGCATGCATGCACATGCACACGTGAACAAAGCCAAATCTGGTTGTGTGCATTTGAGGAGTCCAAGACCAGGAGATCTTGAAGATATTGTGATGCCATGCATTCAGTGCATGAAGTTGATGTGAAGTGAGACTGAGCCAGACTGAAGTGAATGATATTGTTTGTCTGAGTTTTTCAGTAATTGAGAAGACCCTGATCAACAGAAGTGATCAGAAGTTGTGAGCAAGATCAACAGACCTTTTCAGAGGCTGTTGAAGATTCTTGAAGAGAGAAGCCAGGTCATCCTCAGAAGAAAGAGATAAAGCCTGAGCAAGACGAGAAGACCTGATCAACTCAAGTGATCAGAGGTACAGAGCAAGGCCAGTAGTCTTTATCCCAGACTGCTGAAGATACTTGAAGAAGCTTAAAGAGAAGAAGAGTTACTCGTGTGACTCGAGGAGCCAGGAGAAGACCCTGTGGGACTCAGGGAGAAGAAGTCTTCAGTGGGATTCTGGAGCAGGCCAGTGGGACTCTGGTAACACTGTGGGACGTAGTATAAAGACCCTCTTGTGGGACTCAGGAGAGATATAGTGGGATGTTGTATCGACCATTGTAATACTAACAGATTATAATGGAAGAAACCATGTTGGGGTGTATAACCAACATGGCAAGGACGTAGGCCTTTGGTGCCGAACCTTGTAAATCCTTGTGTCCTGTGCCTTTACATTTACTGCATCACTCGAGGAAAGGCTGAGAGATACAAGAAGAGTGGATCGAGGCTTTAACCAGCCATAGAGGTTTAATTGATAAGGAATCAATTAGTAAAAAGTTTTAAGGGGTCACTGATTCACCCCCTCCCCATCTCAGTGATTCACACTGATCTGGGCACTTCAATTATGTTTGTAGTTAGGTCACATGGTTTAGAAAACTCTGTGCCAACCATGTGGCTCATATTGTCCAAAAGCCACACCCCGCATGGGATAGGTGCACGGTTAGACAAACCATGCACAGCCCATGCGGTCACCTCTATAATTTTTTGTAGATCTATCACGTAGACATGAGTACTTCCTTGAAAATTTTAACTAAATTTTTAGTGAACCTATAGGGATTCATGGTTTGGGGCTCATGATTATCACTACCTGTGTGCAAACCGGTCACCACCTTTTTCTATACTAAAATCTAGTGTTTTGATTCCCATTGCTCCAAAAGATCAACAGAACTCTCAATCATCTTTAAAGCCTTAATCTCCATATAAAAACAAAAAATTTAAGTGTTCAAACTCTCATAATTACATTCTAAGTCTGAATTCAAGATTTGGCATGTCAACCAAAAAAACTCTGAATCTCTTGGAATTTTCAACCAAGTCCAAAACACAGGATCTTACACTTACATTATTCTTATCCTTCCAAAGGATAAATCTCTGAGCTAATTTTGATTATAATGATGATATTATCTATAATAAAATATTTTATCATATTTATTGAGACCAAGATATTTTGGGGGGTTTGTTGAGCCATTGGTTTAAGTTAAAATGGAAATAGATGAATTGGATATAAGTAGTGTGTTGTATTTTGTTTTCAACACATAAATTATAATCAAACTCAGGTGTTTCATGGTGACTAATTTGAGTTTAAGTTCATTACAAAGTTTGGTAATGATTTTAAGTCCATATAATAATTTTTAAGGTTTAAGAGAGGAGATGGAAGTTATAGGTGAAATCACCACACTATAATGGTTCATGAAAATGGGTGTAGTGATTCTCTAGGAAGTCAAAAAGGAGTGATACTCTAGCCACTATAATTTTTCAAGGAATTTTCATTTTAAGGTTATAATTTTAAAAAATATTTAAGATTATTTATGTTTTGTAAATAAGTTTTGGTTACCTAGAGTGTTTAACGTCTCATGAAAATGGGGAGAGGGTTATTAAAATGGGAATTTCAAAAGGAATTTTTTATTGAAGAGATAATTCTACTAAAAATGGTGAGTAAGGAAATGTCTTGGATGACTTTTTGGTGGAGTTTTTAACAGTAATATAAGTAATAATGGAAACATGGAGGATCATTCTGTAGTGGGTGATTAGTGTTCATTTCTACTGAGATTTTTTACTTGTCTGAAACGGATAGCTTGAATATGTTGTGGTCTTTCTTGGTGGTTGTTTTGGGGAGTTTGTGAATTAGTTGATAGAGGTTCAACATGTGGATAAATTCTCCATAGTTCATGTAATTGTTCTTGAAAATAATACTAGTGTGAAATGGATAGGAGGTAATACTCTATTGTACTGGTCATTTTAAAGAGTTTTTTGAAGTGGTTCAGAATGGTTGGACCAAAATAGGGTCCAAAATGTTGTGGTGCCATCCATGGTCTGAAAAAAGATTCTTATTTAAGTGGATATGATTAATTTTAATTATTAGTGGCCCAAAATACTCTCAAAATAAGTATATGATTCAATTTTATCCCATCATTTGTGTCTAGGATACTCAAGGTGATCTAATGGATCGATTAGAATTGGGAGTAGTAAAAAGTTAGTTGAATGAATTTGAATATTAAAATTAAAATTTGAACTTTTTAGATTTTTTTTTGAAAGATAAATATTAATAGTAGAGTTAAGAATAAATTAAATATTGGATATATTCTAAAAGTTCAATATTTATATATTTTACATATAAGAGAAAACTAAAGAAGAAGAAGAATAAGTGAAGAGTAGAAGTTGTGTTCATGTATTATGCATACAAAGTGAATAAGTAACCTACTATTGTTAAACAGAGGAATTATGATAACTTTTCACATGAACAACTCAATAGTATTATATTTGGAGGAATATTCATCAGTTGTTATAATATTTTTTATATCATTATAAAGTGTCAGATGGGATTATGTGTTGGCTTCACCGAAACATTATCTGGAGATGTGTAATATAGGTTAAGGATAATCTTAGCTCATTTTTACTCATAGTTGATTCTAATAGTTCATGTGACTATAGGTTTTCCTATGGTGAACTACCTTTTTATTTCATAAACTTTTCATCACATGTTATAACATTTAATAATACAGAGGATCTTTCAAGGTTTAGTGTCTTGCAAATTAAGAACATAATACATGAAAAACATAAAAAATATATATATATAAATTATTCTAATCCACTTGAATGGATTATTCATAGGTTCATCCTAATTTTCTTTTACTACATCTCATATCTTGGGGACATACATGAAACAAATGAGTGAACATAAATCCTCATAATGGAATAAACAAAGAAGATACTTGGTATGTGACCATAAGGTATATCAATAAGGAATAATCATATGAACATGAGGCATATAATAATATAAAAAACATTAATCATAAAATATAAATGTGGTTATAACATAAAAATGATACATTCATAAGCATATCACCAAGATTTATCTCCAAGGCTTCATAAATCATAATTACCAAGGTTATTCCCCAAGGTATCATAAAACATGTCATATCTAGAGATTAATTATTTAACCAATTAAGTAGAGAACTATCAGGGTAAATAATTCATATTTATTAATTCATTTGAGCCACATTGATTATAATAAATCATTTCATCAATAATCCAAGTAGAAAAATGAATAGGTTTCATGTAAAATCATTGAGTTCATAAATGTTTAAGGATTTGAACATTTAATCATTTTAAACCCATGAAAAGGTAAGGTGGGTTTAATACATGTAAATTATTTAATTGATATATTATATTTACATCTATTTAAATTCCAATGGGTAAGTAAGAGGTTTAGTTATTCACAATATAAGAATATTTCATGAAAATGGGAAATTCCATGAAATGGTTTTGACAGCATAATGGTATAAATATAGATTAAGAAACATGCATAATTAAAGAGAATGGAGGTATCCCATTGACAGAAAACCATTTGGTAAGTAAGGGTAGGATGAAAATTTCATGAAAATAAAGAAGCTTTGACATTAAAAGGACACAAAAAAATAGAGGTGCATGAATGAAAAAAAAAGAGTCGAATTCCCTTACCTTGAATATTTGCTTCCTAAAACTTGAGGATAGAACCCTGAGACCTTGAGGGAACCTTGTAGGGACTATTTAGGGATTAAATTGACCATGAATACATGTCTTTTTAATTTTTAGTTGATATTAAATATGAATGGGTGGTATTTATACTTGATGATGGGTGGTTTTTAAAAGATTAAATATTGGTTATTTTCTTACATAAGTTAACCACTTGTGGGTGAAATTAATTCCAAAAAAATTTATGGACTATTAATGATTTAGGTAGCATGATTGGATGTTCAATTCATTCAAAAATCTAAACTTACCTTCCAACCAACCCAATTAATTCATGCAAACTAAAAAATAATTTTTATTTTAAAAATCCAATTTTTGGTTAAAAATAAGTAAAGTATAAATTTATAAATTATAATTAATATTTATAAATTAATTTTTATACATATTAAATTCAGTTTTTATTTAATAACATGTTTTATAAAGTTTTTAATCATGCTTAAATAATAAATATGTCATAAAATCACAGTGCTCATAAAGTGGCAATTTTCACTTTTTCACCAAAAAATCAACTTTGTCAGAAAATTATGGAAAAATAACCCTAAGATAATTTTGATGTGATGAGTCCAAAAATGAAATTTATTTTATCAAAATAATGATCTAAATATTATAATTTTAAATTTTAAATAAAAACATTATTTAAGGAAAATTAATATTTTTTATATAATAACAAACATTCTGACCGTTGTAGAAATTACTTAGTACTTCATTAAAATATATTATCATTTAAAATAATTTAATATGATTATTTCATGAAAAAATAACTTTTATTTAAAAATAAATTTATCATAAAATATATTTTAAATTTAATATGTTTATAGTCTCCAAAAATAATACAATTTTGATTATAGCATTAGATAATCTTGACAATCACTTAAATATGTCTACATAACTAATAATAATAATGACTAATGGTCAAAATTCCAATCAACTATATTAGCCAAAAATCATAAAGTTAGAAAATCGTATTTCCTTATAAATACACCATCATTCTTAGACTTCATCATTCGCCTTGATTCAATCAAGGTACAATATCATTTCCAAAAAGAATATTGTGTTTACTAACTCTTTGTTCCTATATTATAGTGATGTTTGGGGGTGAAATGATTCTAGGGGATCAAGACGGCCCAAATTTTTATATTTCACTTTATTTATCCACTATTTTTTTCCATTTTAATTTTTTTATGTTATTGGGTGTTTTTTAACTGAATTTAATGTTATTAAATAATGAAATAAAGTGTTATAGTTTCTATTATGTGCTTTCTATCCCTTTACTATTTATGGTTGTACTAGTTCATATAAACATATGATTTGTAAAGTTTTTATTAAATTAAAATGAATTTTTGTGTGATTTTATTTTAAAACCTAACAATAATTTATTGAGAGGTAATAGATCTATTATTAAAAGAAGAATATTTTTTAGGTTGTTACATTCTTCCACACCCCCTAAAAGAATTCTGTCCCCAAAACATTAACTAATATTCTCAGTTTAGTATAGATAAAGTTACTTTTGTCTCATTGTTTTCTATGGTCCCCACATTGCCTCTTCATATTTATGTTTCCTTCATAACACTTTGACAAGGTGAGTTGTATTATTGAATATAACTTTGTCTCCATGGTCCAAGATCTTCATCATCTTCTCCTCATAAGAGATGTAATTCTCTAGTTATACCACCTCTAGATTAAGTAAATGTGAGGTATTAGGTATGTACTTACTCAGAAGTGATATGTAGAATACATCATGAACTTGATACATTTTTTGTGAAAGTGCTATTTTATAGGTCATTGTTTCTATGTGATCAAGGATCTCAAAGGGGGCAATGTACCTAGGGATAATCTTTCCTTTCTTTCCAAACAACATAAATCTGTTCTATGGTGATATTTGAAGGAAAACTTTGTCTACAAAATCAAACTCCAATTACCTTGAATGGTTTTCAACGTAAATCTTATACCTAATCTGAGCATATTTTATGTGTTGTTGGAGGGATTGGACCTTTTCTTTCATCACTTTCACAAGATAATGTCCAAGTAACTTCTGTTAACCAACTTCATCCCAATAAGTATGAGTTCTATAATGCTTCCCATAAATAGATATATATCAATCCATTTGAATACTTTAGTGGAATATATTTTTGTATGAGAACTAAACTAATGAGATATGTTGTTTTCATCCACCTTTAAAATAAATTAAGAAATATCTTGGTATTTCTTTATGTTTCTAAATGGTCCTTGCATATTGACTGTCAATTTGGGGGTGATAGGTCATACTGAAATTCAATTCAGTATTCATATTATGTTGAAGACTTCTCCATAATTTAAAAGTGAACCTTGGATAATAATCATAAATGATTGAAGTTGGTACCATTTATATCCCCACCACTTCCTTTACGTGGAAATTTGGTCAATAGAGAAATATTCCCAAATAACAATGAAGTGTGAAATATTAGGGATTCAATACCCCACAAACCATATTGTATTACTTCTTTTGGATGTCTTTGGGATACTAGTGATGAATTACATAGGGATGTTCTCACATTTCCATGTGGGTATGGGTAATGTTTCATCATCCCCTTGGACTTATATCACTCTGATTTAACTTTCTAACATACCAAGAACATTGAGGTATACTCAACAAGTTCCCTCTTCATGTTGTCCAACCAGAAGTACTCACAAATATCATGGTATATATTGTTGCTTCCATGATGGATGGAGAAAGATAAGCTATGTGAATTTTCCAATAGCTCTTTCTTTATCTTGGGTGATGAATGCACAAAAATTCTAGATCCAAACCATAAGACACCATCTTTACCAATGTGTAAATAATGAATCTTCCCCTACTTTACTACTTTCACCTTCTTCTGAAGCTCCAGATCATCCATTTATGCCTATTTGATCCTCTCTTGGATATATGGTTGGGAAATCATTTGGGATATGTAGGATGTACTCCCTATCATTATAATTTCTATATCTATATTTTGCATATCCATGAAGATATGGTCTTTTTTGATCTGCATTATGGATAGAGTAGCAGTTTCTTTTCTGCTAAGTGTATTGGCTACCTTATTCTTATTTCCAATAAGATTACGAATATATCAATCATAATCCTTGATTATCTCTAACCATCTTCACTGACGCATGTGGAGCTCCTTATGTGTGAATATATACTTCAAAAAAAATATTCTATGTATATATCACATTTTTCCCATAAATATAGTGTCATCGTATCTTTAATGAAAATATAACTACAACTAATTCTAGATTAAGTGTAGGATAATTATGTTCATGAATCTTTAAATATCGTGATACATAATAGATCACCTAGTAATTTTTTATGAATACACATCCAAGAATTTTTTAGGGCACATTACTATAAATTAAGAATCCTTCCCCATTAGAGGGTAATGTTAGCACAGGTACACTCACCAACCTCTTCTTCAGTTTATGAAAACTTTATTCACACTCCTTTGTCCATATAAACTTAACTCTCTTTCAAGTTAACTTTGTTAGTGGATTATAAATCCATGAAATTATTTTCAAAAACTCTCTATAGTATCCTAATAGACCAAGGAAACTATGAATATTAGTTACAGTTGTAAGATGTGGCCACTCCTCCATAGAATTTTTCTTTGCTAGATCCACTAGGATTCCTTCATTAGACAAAATGTGTCACAAGAATGTTACTTTTTGTAACCAGAACTCACATTTTATGAATTTACTGAACAAATTATCCTTCCTATGAGTTCATAATATAACCCTTAGATGATCCTCATGATCTTTATGACTTTTAGAATATATCATAATATCGTAAATAAATACCACCAAAAATTTATCAAGATAGCCTCTAAACACTCTATTAATCAAATCCATAAATATAGTAGGAGAATTAGTCAAGCTATAGGGAATAATGACAAACTCATAATTACCAATATTTTTTGAAAGATACTCTTTGGGATATCTTATTTATTTACCCTCAATTTATGATACATATACCAAATATCAAACTTGGAGAATAATTGAGCTCCATGAAGTTGGTCAAATAAATCATCAATCCTTGGAAGAGGATATTTTTTATTCATTGTGATTCCATTAAGTTCTCTATAATCAATACATAGTTACATTGATCCATCATTCTTCTTTACAAAGATAACAGGTGCTCCCCAAGGAGACACACTTTGTATAACAAAACCCTTCTCCAGAAGAACTTGAAGTTTCTTATTTAATTCCTTTGGCTCCACATATTCCATTCTATATGGGTTCTTCAATATTATATTATATCCAGGTATGAGTTCAATTGATAACTCTACCTATCTTTCTAGGAGAGGTCTTGGTAACTCTTCAGGAAATACATCAATATATTCCTGAAAAATGGGCATATCTTCTATCTTTAGAATTTCCCTTTCTTCTTCTTCTTTACCAACAATTTCAATAAATAAGGCAATATAAGGTAGTTATTGGAAGGACGCGAGCTGGTAAATCTCTCCTTTGAAGATGATCATAGGTTTTCCTTTAAAGACTAATAAAATATCCTTACTTCTACTGTTGATCTTGGCATTATAATTTGACAACCAATCCATCTCAATTATTATTTAAAATTCCACCATGAGAACAATCACTAAGCTTGCAGAGATATTTTACTCACCAAATTTAATAGGGGAATCCCTATATATCTATGATGCTTGAATAGTTTCTACAATAGTTTTAATAGAAAAATATACCACTAAAATTTCATAGTTTAACTTGATGTTCTTTGAAAACATTAAAGAAATAAAAGAATTATTAGAACCAGAATTAAACAATGTACCTTCTATATTTGAGTGTATGATGAGTGTACCTACCAAAACATCATTTGGATCCTTGAATTTAGTCATATTAATTTAAAAATTACGAAATTTCTCCATTAGAATTTGTTGGGGTTAATAGTGTTTTCCCTATATTATCTTCTGATTTAGACATTGGTTATAGAAATTCCCAAGTTCCTTACACTTGTATTATTGCAAATCAGGTTGTTCTTAGATCATCTTCCCTTTTCATTAGAATTTAAATATTGAGTCTTTACATATATGCAATATTTATGAGCTATATTTACATCTATTACAATATTTTAGCATTTTCCACTTCCTTGAAAATAATTCTCCAAATGCATCTTTCTACATGTGTTTCCCATGGTATGTTGTACTTTCTTCTCATTTAGATTCTTCCCAAAATTTTGTTACATCCTTATATTCATATAATTATTTCCATGAGTTCATTTGGAATCTAATAAATCTATTTAAACTTTAATATCACTTCACACTATCTCTTCATAGCTTCCAAAGTCTCATATTACCAATGTTTTATAGGTGGGGTCTGAGTCTACCAAAGAATCTTTTTATATTCCCATCAGAATCGATGATAAAGCTTGAAGTGTATTGTGCAAGCCTTGTAAATTTAAAATCATAATTCCCCATAAATTCATTTTATCTTTGTTTTGACTCAATTAATTTACTCTTCATTTTTTTCCAAAGGGTACAAGGAAAACACTTTATGAAAAATGCCTTTTTAAAGTCTTCTCATCCCATGCCATCCACCTCATCCCTTGGATTCATGTTCTTGATCAGTGTACACCACTAATAATATTCTATCTCTAAGGTATATACTTCCAATTTAACTTTTTATTGCGTAGAAAAATGTAGTATAGAAAATATCATTTCTATAGTACAGATCCATTATTCTGTGATCAGTGAATCTGAGGTTCCACTAAAAATAGGTGGTCGTTGATGCATGAGGGATTCAACTGCTAGTTATTCCTTCATTGATGAAGTAGGATTCTCCACATGATTATGATATTTTTTAATCACTTGAGTTAAATAATTCATCATCATTGTGAATTTTTCAACTCCATTTCCCCCCATATTGGAAATTCCAACATCACATTGTCCTTTAAATCCACTATTTGCACGATTCCTTCTATTTCCTACCATTTTTATAGAAGTAGAAAACCTAAGTAAAAAATTTGTTATTATTGGGAATATTATAGGTTAATATGACATGTTAGGGTTGATTTAATATAATTTTTTCGAAGTAATAAACTTTTTATGACTTTCACAAAAACCAAATACTAAATAGTGTCAAAATTGACATAAATGAGTTTTTAAAAAAAATACTATATTATTAAATGATATAATATTTATAAAAATATGAGATTCAGAAAAATGACTTATATAATGATAGATATGTCATTAATTAACCACTTGAGGTTATCTTGTAATTTTATAGTAATTTTATTAACTATGTATTATAATAATACAAGAAGAAATAGTAAAAGTTAAACTATTTAACTAAGGGTTAAATCTAAAAGATAAGGTTAATATGGAGACCTAAACTTGTCTAAAACCTATTAGTTGAGAGGATTTAGACCCATAACCACCTTAAACTTGAAATAAGTCCATTTTGAGCTATTATAAACCGAAAATGATTTTATAAAAACATAATATTTCAAGCTTTTCCTAAAGTGCCCCTCACCTCTCTTATAAAAGGGTTCTTCCCCTTATCTTAAATTCACACCTCCAAATCCATTTAGCTTGGCAAAACCCTACTCAAATATCCTCAAAACGACCCTAAATTCATCCTAGAGGCCTTACTTTGATCAGAAAGCCAAACTAATGATCCCTTTTGTTCAAATCAAAAGGAAACACCTGAAGAAGAGGTAATTATTTTATCACCTCTTTCAAAGTTCTTTTCTTCTTCTACTTCCTCTTTTTTTGTTACCATACTAAAATAATAAATCCAGTACCTTCTATATACTGAGATGTTATTTTAAATATGGTACAACCATTTTCATTATTTTATCCATCCTATGAATGACAAAGTCACCATATATGTGTATGTACGGCTTACCGCACTACCATAAAACTAGGTTTCCGCAGTGCCACCTTTTAACAGTGCTAAAAAAAAGTGCTGATAAAGGGGGGTGTTTATCAGTGCTAAAAAAAGCTATGATAAAGGTTAATTTTAATAGTACTAAAAATAATTTGTTAAAATGGACCCTTTATCTGTGCTTTTTTAGCGCTAATAAAGGGGTCCCCTTTATCAGTGCTTTTTTTAGTAGCACTGATAAAGGGGGGGGATTTATCAGCGCTTTTTCCTAGCACTGATAAATTTCAAAAAAAAACATACAAAATAATATATTGTTATATAAGTATATTTATATTGATATAAATATAATATGTTTTTTTTAAATATGTTTTAGATAAGTATAAATAGACTATTACATTTAATATATAAAAAATATAGTGAAAATGGGTTTAAAATATTTTTTAAAAAATATTATTAATTAATAATTTTCTGATTATAAAATATTAATAATCAATTAATAACAATTTTAAGACAAAAAAATCATTAAAAATCATAAAAGATCTAAAATAAGTTGAAAATGTAACTCAAACTTCAAACGGCCATAACATTTGATCTGAGTGTCCGTTTGAGCTCTATAGCATATCAAATCAGATCTTTCAATGAGATCTACACACTAGTTGCTGAAGAGAACATTCTATCACATTTTTAAAGGCCCAAAAAGGCCCAGAATGCCTCTAAAACTGATTTTTTAGTTGGGATACCCCGATTTTTTAGCATTCAAATATTTATAACTTTTGATCCGGATGTCCGTTAGACCTGTACCATATATCATATCTAATATTATTTCATTTTCTTCGATTTTACTGGTTGTGGAGTTGAAACAGACTTCTGGATTAGAAGTTATAGTTGTTTTAACATTCTATGGCTTTTCAGATACACATATATATGTATTTATTCGTAAATGTCTGTGTGTGTTGTATATATGTATTTATTTATTTATTTATTTATTTATTTATTTATTTATTTGTCTATATATTTATTTATTTATTTATTTATTTATTTATTTATTTATAAACACTCATAAAAAACATATTTTATAAATGTATTTAAAACTAATCTTATAAATATATATTAACATAAAAATAAATATACAGATAACTAAAAATATATATATAAATAGATATAAATATATATTAATATAAGAATAAATATATATATATTAATTTATGAATAAATATATATATATGTATTAATATAACTAAATATATTTATATTAACATGAATCTATATTAATATACGAATAAATATAACTATATATATATATATATATATAAATAGATATATCATTAAATAGAGAAAAAAACTAAATGGATTAGTGGTAAATATAGCATCCCGCCTTTTTATAACATAAACTTTCATTACATTACACAAAACTGAGGATCTTTAACGTTTAGTGTCTTGGAAACCAGGAACATAATACATGAAAACAACATAAAACATTCTTCTTAAACACTTGAAAGACTTCTCCTTAAGTTCATCCTAGGTTCATTACTGCATCTCATAACCTGGGGACATACATCAAAAGAAAGGGTGAGCAGAAGGCCCAGTAAGGGAATAATAGAAACATTTAACATGTGAACTTGAGATACATCAACTATATCATGAAAAATAACTTTAAGGCATGAGAAATAAATCATGTGGCATATCATAATAAAAATAACATTTTTCATAACATTAAGATGTGGATACATCATTTAACATAGAAAATATTAACATATCACCAAGGTCCATCCCCAAGGTGTCATTTGAAAATTACCAAGGTTATTCACCAAGATATCATGAAAATTGTAATCTCTAGTGGTTACATCATTACCCAATGCATTAGAGAGCTATCAGGGAGCACCCTTAAATTTTCATTTATTATCATGTGAGCCACACATATCATCATAAATAATTTCATAAACAACCCATATAGCATAAAAGAAATGGGTTTCATTTCATAATCATAACGTTTTAAAAACTACTTTAAAGACATGATCTTTATGTCACTTTAAACCCATGAAAAGGGAAAGCGGGTCTCATGTATGTAAATCCCAGAATTTAAAATAGAACATTTTGGTATATATTTGAATACCCCTTTAGAAGTAATAGCTTTGAGTATTAACTTAATAAAATAAAATAATTTGAGAAAAAGAGAGAGACATTTGAGATAGAAATTCTACAGCATAACAGCTATGCTTCGGGGTTTTAGAAAACATTGAAAAGAGAGGGGACATGGGTCACCCACTCATAAATGATCCATAAAACAGTAGAGGGACATAATATTAAGGATATATGAACATGGTAATGAAATTTGAAATATGTACCATATTAAATGAAGATCATGAAAGGAAGACAAAAATAAGATTTCTCTTATGAAAACTCGGCAGCCTAACGACGTCACATAAACTTCAACCAAAAATGAATTGATGAGATCAAATAGGGTATCTCATCATATGAAAATAAAAGATCAGTATGATAGATATAGAGATCATAACCCAACATAATACAAAAGGAACTTTAAATACTTGACATGAAAGTTGATCTTTGAAAAATGATAAGGGCGAACGAATCCCTTAAAAATTCGGCAGCCTAACGGCGTCACTTAAACTTCAACCAAAAATGAATTGACAAGATCAAAATAGGGTCTCTAATCATATGAAAATAAGGGTTCATTATGATAGATATAGATATCATACCCCAACATAATAAAATGGAACTTGAAAGACTTGACATGAAAGTAGAACTTTGAAAAGAATGAGAAGGGTGAAAGAATCCCTTAAAAATTCGGCAGCCTAACAGCGCCACTTAAAACTTCAAAATACTAAATTGAAGAGATCAAATGGGGTTGCTCATTATATGATCATAAAAGATCATTATGATAGATATAGATATCATACCCCAACATAATAAAAAGGAACTTGAAAGACTTGACAAGAAAATAGAACTTGAAAATGAGAAGGGTGAAAGAATCTGTTAAAAAAAATTCGGCAGCCTAATGGCGCCACTTAAACTTTCATAAAATGAAATGATGAGAGTAAGAGGGGGTCTCTCATCATATGAACATAAAAAGGACATTATAATTAATATAAAAGAACATACTCCAACATAATAACATGGAGAATAAAAGTAATGACATAAAAGAGATTACTTGAAAAGAAAGAGAGAGGTCGGATCCCTTACCTTAAAACGTAACTCTTAAAACTCAAAGGTTTGGACCTTGAGGGGCTTGATAGCACCTTGAGAGGACTCCTTGGGAGGTAAGGAGACCAGAACTTAGTTGAGAATGATTTTGGAGTCCAAAGTATGAGAGAATGGCTTGGTATTTATAGGGAAAGTGAGGGGATAAGGCATTAATGTCCAAGGGACACCTCATAAGTGGGTTTCTCAAAATCATGTGCTCTCCCATGATATTTCCCATGAAGTTAGGCCACATGCCCCCCCATACAATAATTCATCACCTTTGGTCGGGCAACCCATAAAATATATCATGACATCATCATGACACATTTATGATGTCATTTAACATACCGAAACCCTAAAACTGTATTTTTACTATTCACTGAAAATTCAACTTTCTCAGAAAAATCCCAAAATTTCACCTTAACCAAATATAAATGCACTGATTTCAAAAATAAACTCCATATTATAAAAATAATTTTCTAAATATTTTTTATTTATTTTTTAAATAAATACACTATTCACTGAAAATTCATTTTTTTTAGAAAAATCCCCAAAAATTAACTTAACATAATACCGATGCTCTGAGTTCAAAAATGAAATCCATTTTATAAAAATATTTTTCTATATATTTTTAATTTAATTTTTAATTAAAAAATACTATTCACCCGAAAAAACTAATACTTGAATAATAATTTATGAAAGCGTTATTTAACCATTTTATTGAATCACATTACTTAATCAAGGTGACTAGATTATATTAATACTTTATTTAAGTGAGATTACTAATCCATTTGGTCACATTACTAATCCTAAGCATAAAATCACTATTCTTAATTTACTATTCATCAAAAATTAAGTTGATCTTATTAGACTCTAAATTTCGTACTGAACAAAATTGTAGAAGACCATTTTTTGAAAATCATTACACATTTTTAATTATTTAAGGTTTACATAAATATTTTTTAAAATATCCTTTCTCTAAAATTCACCAAAAATATGCATACTATATTTATCTGGACATTTGAAAATTCATAAACATCATCATAAGAAGAAATCCCAATTTTTATTTAAAACAAAGGATTACACAAGGTAGTTACGGTCTCCTTACATAGCCCCTTATCACACCAGCATAGGACCAAAGTGTAAGGTGTGCTAAGGTGAGAGAATCCGAGGGAGGCTCGGCCAACATCGCACGAGTAGTAATTTCTATCATTTTTAACTTCTCGCGAAGGCGATCCCGTTCTAGCTTCACATGATGAAGTTCAGCTTGGGTTTGGTCCAGAGCAAAGTCCAGTTGTGCTACCTCCTTCCCAAGTTCTGTTAGATGGGCTTCGATCGGTCCAAGACTACTGGGTGAGGCCATCGAATCTTCTTTCTATATTAATTAACCAAGATTACTTGTATTTAGAGACAATAATCAAAACGTTTAGTTTCCAGCGGTCATATTGACCAATGGTCATATAATAGTCAAAACCCAACGGTCTCATTTTAATCATACTCATGCTATCAAATGAAACATTTTTGTTGAGTATAAAAATAACACATAAAATTAGGAAACAAGATTTATTCAAAATTTCGGGTCGTTACAGTAAAGGTGCAGGCGCATAAGGGGGGAGGTCTCGGGTTCGAGTTATAGTGGAAACAAAGGGTGAGTGGGCGCAAGTGGGAGGGGTAGCACTGATAAAAGGTACTCCCCCTATCTTTTCCTTGATTAACAGTGCTTTTCTAGCACTATTAATGCACTTTTCTAGCACTGATAAATGTCATATTTGCAGTAGTGCTATCTCCACGTCGTGGTGTAGTTTATTATTCAACGCTTCATTATTTGGATGGGTATAATAATGAGTATAATTGATGTTTATAATAAATATAAAATTTTAATGGTTCTGTATATATAATATACCATCCAATTACATATGATTTCACCATCAATATAATGATATCGTCACTCGAGTGTATGTACGACTTACATCTCCACGACGCAATGAGATTCATTTCCATATTCACCATTCAACGATGATTATAAAAATATATATTATTAATAAGTATGTAATGTATGAAATAATAATTCTACAAGAAATATATGCATATATATATATATATTTACATATATCTCATTCACTTCTTACGTTCAATATGATATGAAAACGGAAACAGTGTTTATGCGTACATACGGCCTACCATCTCCATAAATGGTGTTTTCCATTTCATATATCTATCTAATATACATATTTATATTAGGAATATATATGATCCATAAATAATTTTTTATATTCTGGAAGCGATTAAATCATGATATAAGTGATATGATCAAGAATAAAAAGTTAAAACACGTACGATAAAGAAAGCGATTATTACCCGAAATGTTATTTTAACATGAAAATTATTATTAAAAAGGTTGTATAAACTCATAAATGAATAAAGTATGATATCATAAATATGAATATGGTTATGTTATAATTTAATAACATACTTTGGTCATTATACAGGAGGTTAAACGTACCCTCAACTAAAGCAAAGTACAAGGTAAGGGTTAATTCCTCAATCTCATTATTATCCAAGATTGTTTATGTGTAAGTATTTATTGGGATGTATTTACTATCCATGTCCATGTTTCATAAAAGAGTTTTCAAAATTAATCTTTTAAGGGAATATTTAACTAAAACATCATTTTAAATGTTATAAATATTTATTCTTCTAAATCTTTCTCATTAATGTCCATGTTTTCAAAATGGTTTTAAGGATTTATTTATATGGACATGAATTTTTTAAAATGTTAATTCCTTTTAAAAGTTTCAAAGTGGCATGGGACACTTTGATTCAAAAATATCTTTTAAATTTCTTACTTTATAAATTGTGTGACTTTTAAATGATTTCATGAAAATGGGGTATTTCCCTCAAAGAGTTTTACTGATCATTTTCAACTATGTCAACATCCTTTACTCGATATAATTCTTGATTGAGGTTGATTTATTATAATACAATATTCCATATTGTATTGAATTAGTTATGATATGTTTTACTGTGGATGTGTTATTTTTATACCATTAATGGTTTATGTTTAAAGTATTAACATTTCGTATGCTAGTTTTAATACGAATTTTTATGTTGTGTTTCAACATTTTCATCTGAGGAATGCATTGGACTTAGTAAGTAATGGGCGGGGCTCTCTATAGCCCTTTGATGCATCGGTAGGTCTCATGAGACAAATTAGTGTCTTGGAATAAGTCCTTGAAAAAAAATTATTTGTATTCTTGGCACAAGGCTTTGACTATATGGTTATGATGACCAGCATTATGCATTACCTCATTATGAAATTAGTCATTACATGTTATTATTAGACTTATAGAATATACATGTGCATGTTTATCTGGTAATGTTTGATTTATTTTTTCCATATTATGTTCAGGTTTATGTTTAAAAGGTTGTTTCTTTTATTACGCATCTTGCCTTAAAATTTTATAGCTTTCACTAAATTATTTACCCTTACTAAGCATCTGAACTCAACACTTTCTTATATTTTGTTTTCCCAAGATTCTAAGAAGTGTATTATGATTGATATGCAGGGTTAAGCTAGGAGAATAATGGAGTTCTCAAAGTATTATTTATGTTGTGTTTTATTTTTGAATGTGTAATGTAACATTCATGTATGTAATCTATTTTCCAAGACTGCTAAACTGATCGGTCCTTCGGGACTTTTTTCCTTGTAATCATGCCAATTTATTAAAATAATGCACCGGCTCTGGGCTTCTGGGTTCAGGGAATTAAATTTGGTATCAGAGAAAGTTTAACAATAACCTTTGAAACTAGATTTAGATAAACTATGATTAGAAAACATTACCCTAAGATAGAATTTGAGGATTAGTGTAGAAGTACATCCAAAAAATTTGGTAATGTAGATATTATGTGGGTTTTCCAAGAAATACATCTCTGTCTAGATACTACAAGTGGATGTGGTTCTGGCACAGATGTACATAGGAGTGAAAAATCTTACAAGGAGTTTTGGGCTTGACTCAGGGTATTCTGGTACATGAAAATGGGCCTTACTATGAACCTAGTTTGACACTCCTGAGGGATATGCTTAGGATAATTCACATTTTCTTTACAAACCATTATGAATTATTTATGGGTAAATATGTCGGTAAAGAAACCAATGTTTTGATTATGAGACTATATGTGTGTAAATATTCAATTAATGCTAATAATTTTTATAGTTTTTGGATTATATATTATGGTGTGATCTAACCTAGTGTATGTCATCATTTAGAAATGGCGCCCAGTAGATGGAATTTGAACTCCAGCAATACGCATGATCCAAAGAGTAAGAAGGGTCATATCTTTCATGGTCTTAAGCCAATATTTAGAAGTAAATAGTCTCAGACGTATCCTTATCATATGAAAAAATAGTATCATGTATTAATAAGATAAATAAATAATTATTAAAGTCTTATGGCTTTGAAGGGATTCAATAAAATAAGAGGATAGTAGAGAGAAATATGGATAAATGGAAGAAGGGAAATAAGGATTTTCCCACATGTGATAACTATGGAAAGAATAACCTTAATAAATTCTTGAAGGGAATGAGAGTATGTTATAAGTGTGGAGAAAAAGGACACCACATTTGTGATTGAGAGGGTAAGAAAAAGGTTTCAAATTGTACAATGCTACATCTACAAGGAGTTGGGACACTATGTGAATCAATGTCCAAATAATCATAGTATTCCCCAAATGATGTTGTTGGATAATAATCAAGTTATGATACTACCACAGATGAAGAGGAATGACTAGTGTTCTTATTTTTTTATTAAATAATTGTGCCATTTGAGTATTGTATTAATGATGTACAAGTTATAAGAATTATAGAGTATATAATGATTGTACTGCAGTACTATTTCATTGAGGATTTGAGATTGTATGGTACTAAGAAAAATGACTCAATAGAAAGTTAAACTTTTTGGGAAAATACATGGTTGAGGGAATGATAAACCTTAATATGGTCCTGATACTGAGATAAGTTATTTGGATAAAGTAAACTGGGTATTATTTACATCCTTGGAACTAATTAATGGTTTGTTTAAAAAGATTTTCATACTCTTATTATTGGGAGTTTTCAACATTATTTTAAATTTAAGGTGTATATCCAGTATTTTATGTTTTACATAAGGAATGAGGAAGAATGAATGTATTCAATGTAATTTTCTATTAAACCGGTTTATTACCATGTTTTAAGAGAATACACGATGAAGGTATTCGCATGTATATTATGTGACCTTCCTTATAAATTTTGGACTGTGAGTTTGGACAGAAGTATTGTGGATAAGTCTAAAGGTTGTAATGGATTAATTTTGACATTGGATACTATTGTTTAAGGTTAAATCATTTATTAAGATTATTTTTGGATTGTTATAAAAAGGACAACCCAGAGGTCGGGAGACAACCCGTCGCATCTGGCAAGGTCGCGACACTTGAACTCGCAACCGAAGGGCGATAAGGGTACATCACCTACCACTGGCCAACGTGATGTCCTGGTTTGTATAATATAGTTTTTTTTAAATGGTATTAAAGATGAATTATAAAAAAAATTTTTGAAACCCTGTACGATTAGGTTAAATAGAATATTTTTGAGTTCTATTATCTTTTGGAGTGAAATATTAGTTTGTGGTAGAAATTATTTAAAGGATGGAACTCTACTTGTCAAGTATTCTTTTTTTCTTATTCTATGAAGGAATAAATTCTTAAAAATTATGGAAAGGAACTTAAAACCAAAATTTTGTTATCCTAATACCTTATGTTTTTTTGAACTGAAGGTATTTTAAATCATCATTGATTTATGGCTTTGAGGCTGTTAATTTTCTATTTATTATTCACTTGTTTGTGATTGATGACCTAAATCACTCCCTATTAATATTTAAGTTTTTCCTCAAATTATATGCCTCTGATTTCCACCAATGTTCTCCTATTCAAAATCCTAATTTGGTGGTGACTTTTTCATTTCCTTTTTCATCTCATTAAGACTAAATTTTATTAACCCTATTTTCGATGTGGGTTTTCCACAAAGTTATTTTATATTTTCACCATTTTATTTTATAAGAACAATTTAAAATTGTGAGGAATCAATTTATTTAAGGAGGGGAGAATGTAACACCCCAATATTTCATAGTACGTTATCTCTTTAATGTAATTGAATAACTTTCTCTACATGCAACACTGAGTTGGAGCGCACCACGATTTACCAAACTAGTCTTTCAAAAAGAAGTTACGAATAGTATTAAATTAATTTTGAATACTCCATATAATTTTAACATCCATATTATGTGTTTATTAGACATAATATAAGAGCAAATTCAATTTTTTAGATAAAATAAGTATTTTTCAAAAAATGAAATTTTACTACCTTTTAATGGAGAACCCTTTTTAAGTCCAATATTTGAAACTTTTATATACTAAATTTGAAAAAATAATCTTCTTCTTTATAAGTGGGACATAAAAAATTTAGTTTGGATAAATTTTTGATGTTTTTCTGATAACTTTCATATTTTGATGAATAGTGAAAGATACTAAATTTTAATTGAAAACAGATTTTTTAATCAAAATAATTTATAGTGTCAAATTATGAATTTGAATGGTTTTGAAGTATAATTAGATTATATTTTTATCATTTAATCCAATTTTAGTCATTGGAAGTAATTTCACATTTAAATTGGACATAAACACATATTAATCTTTTGATATTTTTTACTTCTCAAAAACCTGCTTTCTGATTTTGACAATGAGAATTAATTTTAAATTTTAGAATGAAACTTTTATGTTTTTAATTTTGTAAAACAGAAATAATTTTTTAATTTGGAATATCAAAATTATCTTTGGGTTAATGTTTTGGTATTTTTCTGAAAACATTCAATATTTGATGAATAGTGAAAAACACTACGTTGTAGATAAAAACCGACTTTTTCATTTAAAAAATTATTTTTAATTTAAATTTATTTTAAAGTCAAAATAGATACATAATAAATATATTACTTAAATTTAATTCATTGGAGTCACTTTATAATAAGATTAGACATATAAATTTTTATTGAACTTTTTTAACGTCTTTTACCCACCTTCTAGGCACATTTGCAAATTTGAAAAAAATGTAATTTTACCGCTTATGTGAATTGAATTTAAAAAATATGAGAGAAAAATTTTACATCATTAAGTAAAATGTGGTTCAATATAATGAAAATAATTTTTGGTGAAAAGTAACTTTTTAATTTTATTTACAACGGTTAAAAGTAAATAAGGTAATTAAAGGTAAAAATAATATTAAAATTACCCCAACACATGTCATAATTCTATAGGATAAATTTATTTCGACCAAAATCAACCTTAGGAAAAAAATAATATCCTTTTGATCCATTTGGGTTAGATTAGGACATTTATTATATTTTATTTAAAGATGAGTTAAAATTGTTAAATTCAAATTTTAATAACTAAAACATTTTTAATATAGGGTTACACATAAGATAAATTAGAATATAAATATTAATTATAAAGATAAAAATATTCAATACATCATTTTATTTTATTTATAACTTTTATACATTAAATAATTAAATTTATTTATGACACAATGATGATACAGTAATTACCTTATTAATGAAAGATTCAAATAATTGATATTATAAACATAAAAATAAATGTAAATTGAGACTTTTGTTGCCATAAAATAATTTTATAAATTAATATGACATGTTAGGGTTTATTTAATGTATTTTTGTTTAAGTAATAAACTTTTTATAACTTCCACAAAAACCAAATATTAAATAGTGTCAAAATTGACATAAATGAGTTTTTAAAAAAATACTATATTATTAAATGATATAATATTCTAAAGAATCTAAGATTCCGCCAAAGGACTTATATAATTATATATATGTCATTAATGAACCACTTTAGGTTCTCTTGGCATTTTATAGTAAGTTTATTAATCATGTATTATAATAATACAAGAATAAATGGTAAAAATTAAACTATTTAACTAAGGGTTAAATCAATAAGATAAGGTTAATATGGTGACCTAAAATTGTCAAAAACATATTGGTTGAGTGGATTTAGACCCATACCTACCTTATCCTCAATATATATCCATTTGGAGTGATTATAAAATGAAAATTATTTCATAATAAAATAATATTTAAAGCTTTTCCTAAAGTGTCCATCACCTCTCTTAAAAAAGGGTACTTCCCCTTCTCTTAAATTCACACCACCAATTCAATTTGGCTCAGCCAACCCCTGCTCAAATCTCCTCCAAAATACCATCAATTCATCATAGAGGCATTAATTTGATCATAAATCCAACCTAAGGATCCCTTTTGTTCAAATCAAAAGGAAACACCCGAAGAAGAAGTAATTATTTCTTCACCTCTTTCAAAGTTCTTTTTTTCTTCTACTTCCTTTTTTTTGTGGCCATACTAAAATAATAACTCGAGTACCTTATACATACTGATATGTTATTATAAATATGGTACAGCCATATTCATTATTTTATCTATCCTATGAATGACAAAATCACCATATGTGTGTACGTACGGCTTATCATCTCCACGTCGTGGTGCAGTTTGATATTCAATGCTTTATTATTTGGATGGGTATAATAATGGGTATAATTGATGTAAATAATAAATATAACATGTTGATTATTCTATATATATAATATACCATCTAATTACATATTATTTAATCATCAATATAATGATATCATCGCTCGTGCGTACGTACGACTTACCGTCTCCACGACGCAATGAGATTTATTTCCACGTTCACCATTCAACGATGATTATAAAAATATATATTATTAATAAGTATGTAATATATGAAATAATAATGCTACTATATATATATATATATATTTACATATATCTCATTCACTTACTTATGTTCAATACGATATGAAAACGGAAACAGCGTTTATGCGTATGTACGGCCTACCTTCTTCATAAACAGTGGTTTCTATTTCATATATCTATCTATTATACATATTTAAATTATGAATATATATGATACATAAATAATTTTTTATATTTTTGAAGCAATTAAATCATGAAATAAGTGATACGATCAGGAATAACAAGTTAAAACACGTACGATAAAGAAAGTGATTATTACCCAAAATGTTATTTTAATATGGAAATTATTATTAAATGGGTAGTATAAAGTCATAAATGAATAAAGTATGATATCATAAATATGAATGTGGTTATGGTATAATTTTATAACATACTATGTTCATTATACAGTATGTTAAACGTACCCTCGACTAAAGTAAAGTACAAGGTAAGGGTTAATTCCTCAAACTCATTATTATCCGAGATTGTTTATGTGTAAGTATTTACTATCCATGTCCATGTTTCATAAAATATTTTTCAAAATGATTCTTTTAAGGTTATCTTTAACTAAAACATCATTTTAAATGTTTTAAATATTTATTCTTCTAAATCTTTCTCTTTAATGTCCATGTTTTCAAAATGGTTTTAAGGATTTATTTATATGGAAATGAATGTTTTAAAATGTTAATTCCTTTAAAAAGTGTCAAAGTGTTATAGGACACTTTCATTAAAAAATATCTTTTAAATGTCTTCCTTTATAAATTTTGTGAATTTTAAATGATTTCATGAAAACGGGGTATTTCTCTAAAAGAGTTTTACTGATCATTTTTAACTATGTCAACATCCTTTACTAGATATTATTCTTGATTGAGGTTGATTTATTATAATACAATATCCCATATTTTATTGAATGAGTTATGATATTTTTTACTGTGGGTGTGTTATTTTTATACCATTCATGGTTTATAGTTAAATTATTGACATTTCGTATGCTGGTTTTAATACGAATTTTTATGTTATGTTTCAACATTTTCATATGAGGAATGCATTGGAATTTGTAAGTGACAGGTGGGGCCCACTATAACCCCTCAATTCATCGATGGATCACATGAGACAAATTAGTTTCTTGTCACAATGCCTTGACAAAATTTATATTTTTAGTCTTGGCACGAGGCCTTGACTATGTGGTTATGATGTATGCATTCTATAGTTACGAAATTAGTTATTACACGTGATTATTCAACTAGTAGAATATCCATGTGCATGTTTATGTGGTAATGTTTGATTTATTTTTTCCATATTATGTTAAATTTTATGTTTAAAAGGCTGTTATTTTTATTACACATCTTACCTTAAAAGTGTATAGCTTCTGCAAAATTATTTTCCCTTACTGAGCATCTGAGCTCACCCCTTTCTTATGTTTTGTTTTCCCAAGATTCTAAGAAGTTCATTATGATTGATATGTAGGGTTAAGATAGG
Organism: Viscum album; assembly: GCA_963277665.1. NCBI lineage: Eukaryota > Viridiplantae > Streptophyta > Magnoliopsida > Santalales > Viscaceae > Viscum > Viscum album. The sequence continues at coordinate 91,640,587 of OY728130.1, read as the reverse complement.
AGAATAATGGAATTATAAAAGTATTATTTATGTTGTGTTTTATGTTTTAATGTGTAATGTAACATTCATGTATGTAATCTATTTTCCAAGACTACTAAACCGATCAGTCCTTCAGGACTTGTTTCCTTGTAATCATGCCAATGTATTAAAATAATGCACTGGTTCTAGGCTTCTGGGGTTGGGGCATAACAAAATTTATTTCTAATGCGGGTTTTCCACAAAGGTATTTTTTCTATGTCAACCTTTTATTTTCAAAGTGCAATTTCAAATTGTGAAGATATAATTTATTGAAGGAGGGGAGAATGTAACACCCCAAGACTTTATAAAATTTTTATTTCTAAATAGACTTAATTTTTTCTTGTTTTATTTTTATGAAACACCATATTAAGCTTATTCTACACACAACAATGAGTTGTCTTGCATTACACGTAAGGCCCAGTTCTACCGAACAATAATATATTAATAAAATATTATTATTTAATATAATATATAACTTAGATGTTAAATAAGTAGTTAGGAATAGTATTAAACACATTTCTAATTTTACATATTCAATATAATTTTAACATTTATCTTATGTATTTTCTATAAATAATATAATAAAGGATTCCATTTTTTGGATAAAAGAAGTATTTTTCAAAAAAAATAGTTGTGTCTCCTTTTGATGGAACACCCATTTTAAATATAGTTTTTGAAACTTTCATATATTCTATTTAACAAAATAAACTTATTATTTGGAATCAGAATATAAAAAATTAATTTGGATGATTTTTTGATATTTTTCTAATAAGTTTTAAGTTTTAATGAATAGTAAAAATATACTAAATTTTAATTGAAAACAACTTTTTTCATCAAAATAATTTATATTAGTGAATTATATTATTGAATGGTTTTAAACTAAAAATGTCATATATTTTTATCATTTAATATAATTTTGGTCATTGGCATTAATTTTGTGAGGAATTTTGATGCGAAAACATTGCAATTTTTTGCAGTGTTTTAACTTTTACAAACCTGTTTTTCATTCCAACAACGGGATTAATTTTAAATTAATTACTGAAACTTCTGTGTTTGGAATTTTGAAAAATGTATTTCATATTTGGAATAAATGGGTCCAAATTATGTAAATAGGTTCCTTTTATTTTTGGACATTATGAATAGTAACTTTAGAAAAACAATTATTATCGCGGAAAAGGGTAAATCGAGTAATTAAAGGTAAAATTAATATTATAATTACTCTAATACTTGTTCTAATTTCATTGAGTAAGTTTTTTTCAACCAAAATCATCATTAGGTTGATTTTGGGACCACTTAGAGCCACTTGGATGACTTTAATATATTTATAATATTATATTTAAAAAAAATCTAGTTTTATTATACTTTTATTTTTAACTAGTAAAATATTTGCTTCATTAATGGAAGAATCAAACAAATGATATTAAAAATATTAAAATAAATATAATATGACCTAATAAATGATATACACAAATTTTATAGATAAAATAGACATGATATTGACATATTGGAAGTATTGTTTTGAATTTTTCTTTCTGTTTGGATTTTAATTAAAGTCAAAGTTACGAATAGTGTTAAAATTGACACTATTGATATTTTATAAAAATAATACATTGTTAAATTATTTAAAAAAACTAAAAATCATTAAAAAAATACAAAATTATTATTATATGGTATAAAATTTCATAAAATGTCCATTTATAGAAAATTAACACTGTAGAAGTAAACATTTATAACCTTTTAATATTTGAAATGTTATTACCAAAATTAAAATTAAATAGATTAATTAAGGGTAAATCAAACTTATATGGTTTAAAATAAAACCAAAACATGTCAACAAATTATTGGATGAAAAATACTCTATAATTATCACATTAAGATCGATTTTGAGTTGTTTAATGGACTCTTTTCCTTGAAAATAAATTATATATTATTTAAATCAAAGATAGTTACAAAATATCACTATCTTGTATTTTAATATCTTTTATGTGTCCAGATAGGGCCAAAATCAGGATATGAACTAATATAAATGTATATATTGATATAAATGAAATTATTTTTATTAAATAAATTTATTTTTAATTTTTAGATGTTATATAATTACCTTAATAGTCTCTTCAATTCTAAAACAATATTTACTTAATTAACATAAAAATAGAATAAATAATTTTAATAATATTAATTTTGATATATTTTTTATTATTTAATGTTTCTAAAGAATTTCTTAGATATTGATATATTATAGATGTTTTAATACATTATATTCTAATTACAACTTTTTTTAATGTATTTTAAGTGAAATTAAATGAATAGTGTTAAATTTGGAAATAATGATATCTTATTGAATTAATTTATTATTAAATTATTTAAAAAAATTACATAATCACAATATGATAGGATATGGTAGAAAATGTATCCTAATTTTCATTTATGGTCCATTTTTTAGTATTTGGATCTAGAATAGTCATATTATATTTTAATATTTTGAGAGTTTCCAAAAGTGTCCCTCCCCTCACTTATAAAAGGGCACCTCCTCCCTCACTTCCTCACACCACCTTGAGCCCTTTATTTTGGCCAACCCCAACCTTTTCTCCTCTAACTTCCCTCACTTCATATTATAGGTTATAATTTTTTCATAAAGCCAACCTAATTAGTTCTTTTGTGCAAATCAAAAGAGATACCCGAAGAAGAGGTAATTGTTTTGTCAACTCTTTCAAAGTTCTTTTCTTCTTATACTTCCTCTTACTATGTTGTTTACATAATAAAGTAATAAATCCAGTATAATATTCATTATGATATGTTATTATAATTATGGGATAGTTATATTCCTCCTTTATCTATCTTACGAATAACAATATCACCATGCATGTGTGCATACGGCTTACCATTTCCAGGTCATGTGTAATTTTTTATTCAACGCTAATTTATTTGGATGGGTATAATAATGAGTATAATGGATATAAATAATTGATATAACATAATAATGATTATGTATAATTAATATACCATTTAATTCCATTCCATTTAACCATCAATGGAATGATATTGTCGCTCGTGCGTACGTATGGCCTACCATCTGTGAGATTCATTCTCCATGTTAACCATTAAAGAATGATTATAAAATTTATATTATGAGTAAAAATAATAATTATGAACTTAATATAATTATATATATGAATAAAATATATCCTATTCATAACAAATATGACTTACATGACAAAACAAGAATGGGAAAACGAAGCATTTAACACCTGAAACAATGGTAATACTAAAATTTTATTAACAAAATAATACAAGAAGATCATATATGATATCATAAATATGGATATGGTTCTGGTATAATTTAATAACATTAGTTAAACATTATATAAGAGTTTAAATCACCCTATACTAAAGGAAAGTACAAGGTAAGAGTTAATTTCGCAATCTCATTATTTTCTGAGATTGTTTAAGCATAAGTATTTACCCGGAAATATTTATCATTTATATCCATGTTTCTTAAAAATGTTTTCAAAATAAATATTTTTAATGTTTTATGTAAGGTAATATTTAACTAAAACATCATTTTAAATGTTTTAAAGATTTGTTCTTTTAAATATTTCTCATTAATTTCCATGTTTTCAAAATGGTTTAAGGATTTATTTATATGGACATGAATTTTTTAAAATGTTAATTCCTTTAAAAAATTTCAAATTAGTATAGGACAATTTTATTAAAAAAATATCTTCTAAATGAATTGTTTTATAAATTACATGACTTTTAATGTTTTCAAAGTAAAAATGGATATTTCTCTCAAAGAGCTTTAATGATTTTATTAGATTATTTTTCATCTATGTCAACATCCTTTTTAGATTTTATGATTAACTGAGGTTGATTTGTTATGATAAAATCTACCATATTATATTGAATAATTTATAATATGTTTGGCTATGGATATTCTATTTTGATACCATTCATGGTTTATGGTTAATTTATTAACATTTTGTATGCTAGTTTTAATACGAATGTTTATGTTATACCCATTTCATATGAGGAATGTATTGAACTTAGTAAGTGATGGGTGGGGCCTGTTATAGCCCCTCGATGCATCGGTAGGTCTCATGATACAAACTAGTGTATTGGAATGAGGACTTGATTGTATGGTTATGTATGGTCTTGTCACAAGGCCTTGACGGTATGGTTATGATGTCTGACATTATGCATTTAATTGTTATAAGATTAGTTGTTGATATTATATGTGATTATTCAACTAGTAGAATATCCATGTGAATGTTTAAATCGAATTATTTGATTTATTCTTTCCATATTATGTTCGATTTTATGTTTAAAAGGACTCTATTTCAGTTTTATACTTGCCTTAAAGTTTATGGTTATTTATGAAAGCTTATGTTGTTTTGTTTAACCTTACTGAGCATCTAAGATCACCTCTTTCTTATGTTTTATTTTCCTAGGATGTTAAGAAGTGTATTATGATTTATAAGAAGGGTTAAGCTAGGATAATATTGGTGTTTTCAAAGGATTATCTATGTTTTATTTTATGTTTTGAATTGTAATGTAATGATCATGTATGTAATCTATTTTCCAAAAACTACTAAACTAATCAGTACTTCAAGATTTGATTCCCTATAATCATATTAATGTATTAAAATAATGCATCGGCTCTAGGTATCTGGGGTTGGGGAATTACAATGAACCCCTCTCATGCCGCCAATGTAGAGATTGAAGTTAAAAAATTGATCAAAGACAACTTTTTCCAAGAAGTGCAGTACCCAAGATGGATCCCCAACATCATCCCTATAAAGAAAAATAATGTTCAGATTAGGGTATATGTTGATTTTAGAGACCTTAATTGGCACATCCCAAAGGTTGATTTATGATTACTAATCACAGAACTCTTGATCAATGCAACTTCTGGACTCGAAGACCTTTCCTTCATGGATGGGAATTCAGGGTAGAATTAAATAAATGTGACCCATGAATATGAAGAACCCACTACCTTCAAAGTGACTCAAGGGAAATTTTTCAAGTAGGTCATTCCCTTTGGCTTAAAGAACACCAGTTCCACATATCAACACGTCATGCACCATATCTTTAATCCATTTCTAAGAAGGATAGTTGAATGTTAGTTCGGTGACCTAGTTGTCAAATATTGACAGTGATGTGATCACTTCATGGATCTTCAAAGAATATTTGACAATCTATGATAGTATAGTCTGAATATGAATCCAATGAAATGAACCTTCAGGGTAACATCAAGGAAGTTTCTTGTCTTTGTGATATGCCTCCATTTCATCAAGGTATACCCAAAGAAGACTAGTTCTATTTTATCAATTTCACCCCCTAGAAATCTCAAAGAACTAAGGGGTTCCAAGAAAAACTCACCAAAAATTGGAATTTAATAGCCAACTTGGTCAGCAAAGATCTCCCATTCACCAAGTTAGTAAATAAGGGAATCTTTTATCAATGGGATGATGACTACCAAGAATCCCTCAAATGTCTCAAGTAGTTTCTACTACACCCACTGGTTCTGAAGACTCCAGTGGAAGGTAGGTCACTCATCCTATATGTGGCCATCATGGAACACTCACTGGGTACCCTCCTTGCACAAAAAAAATTATGTGGGGAGAAAAATTAGTCTAAACTGCCTCATCCCTATAAATGATAGGTATTGAGACCAGATACTCTAATGTCAAGAATAACTACCTTGAAATCATGTTTATAGTGAAAAAGATGAGGCATTACTTGTAGCACCATAAATTCCATCTGGTCTCTCGTATCGATCCACTCAATTATATCCTTGGTTGTACCATGCTAACAGGGTGCTTGTCCTGATGTTTAGTCATTCTGTAGCAATACAATATTCAATTTTTACCAAAAAATAGTGAAAGGGAAATACCTGGATGATTTCCTTACAGAACATCTTACCTCAAAGAATATATTAATGTACACCAATCTTTTAGATGAATAGTTATTTTATACCCATGACACTCCTTGGACATGGGAGATGTATTTTGATGGCACGTTCTGAATTCCTATCAGAAAAAGGATGAAAACATGAGACTCAATCGGATTGGATTAGGGATTGTGTTTATCTCTCCAGAAAAATAAATTTTTCCTAACTATTTCTCACTATTTGATGGATACATGAATAATGAGTCAAAATATCAATCCCTCATCACTGGCTTGGAATTAACTCTATAGCTGCAGATAGCCTACCCGAATATCAAAGGGGACTTAGAACTTGTGATAAAGCATATCAATGGGGAATATACCATAAAAAATGAAGTGTTATCCCCTCTCACTGACTATGTCAGGGGACTGATGGAAGATTTCCATTTTCATCTCATGTTGCATCATATTCTCTGGTTATAGAATGCTCATACGGATGCATTGGATAATGAAGCCACAATCCTAGCTGACAATGATTAGGAGGAAGAAATATTTCATATCACGCACTGAATAATGGTCTCGTTGATCATCATATATGATATAGAAGAAATAAACCAGTTAAACACTACCCTAGAGTATGATGAACTAGTATCCACCCCTAGATGAATGGAGACTATAATCGATTATCTCTAAAATAGGACTCTCTCAATATATCGATCTGTAAGGGAACAGATTCAGTGTCGTGTAGTGAAATTTACCCTACAAAGTGTTCTAAATGAATAGAGGAACCTCTAAAAGAGTATATTTGATGGAATCATCCTCATATTCATAGAATAAATGGATATTTAACCCATTATGGAAGAATTCCATGTGGGCCATTATTGTGATTATTAGTTTGGGTCCAATCCCTCCCACCAAATCAGAAGGATGGGTTAGTATTAGAAAACAATTATTTAGGATTGTGTGTAATTACAAAGGAAATATCATGCATTCCAGGTCCATAAAAAACCCATTGATCAACCCCTGTAATTTCTATATATTTATAAATATCCCTGGTCATCTACCATTTGGGGAATGGATATTTTAGGGCCATATCCCCCATATACAGATAAGTAGTTCAAGTACATCCTTATTGTTACCAACTTCTTTTCTAAATGGGTTGAGGCAATACCCCTCAAATAAGTCATGATGAAGAATATCATCAACTTCATAAACTCTGAAAAAGTGGTTGGATGAATTGGAGAGGATCGATGAGAACATGTTGTATAAATTACACAAACTTAAGTCCATCAAAATAAGATCTCATGATCCTTTAATAAATAAAAAATTTCTCCATTCATTTCTCTAAGGAGAACTGGTATTGGCTCTCAGAACCCCAATGATACTGGGTAAGAACCCTCTAAAGATGGAGGCCAAATGGGAACGGCCTTAAATCACACATAAGGTCTACATCAATGGAGCTTACTCACTAGACATAATGGATATTAAGCATGTCACACTACCCCCCAATGTGAGGTTTCAAAAGAAATACTTTTCATAACTATCATTAAGAGAACATGTCCTAGTTGTATGATGTCAAACAACACAAGTTTTTCCTGGTCACATATGTTAAGCTGTATGGAACTCATCCCAGTATAAATGTGTCAAACAACATAGTGTCTTACATCCTAACCACATGAAACTAAACTATATAGAGAACATCCTTACCGTATGATGTTAAACTACATGGAAAAAATTCTTACTGCATGATTTAAAACTACATGGATCCATGATCTTCCTTTCCTTTCACGTCAGGTGATCCTTATCATTTCGGCATGATATTAAAACTTCACAAGTTCTCCAAAACTATGTATGGATTAATTCTCATTTTCAATGAGATACCTTGGGAAAACTCAATCCTATATCTTGGTCTAGCCACCACATGATAAAAAATTCTCCAATCATATCTTTAACTACCTCTGCATGGTAAGGGGAACCCTTGAAATTCTTTGTTTCTTACATCGATCATAACTCAAGTGAGCTAAGGAATTTCAGTAAGGTATTCCCTATACAAATGAATCATAAAATCCCATGATAGGCTCATCATGGTCCTGAATTAAATACCATACATGTTATTTCATGATTCTTCATATCAGGATTAAACTGCACAGTTGATATCCTTTTCATGATATAAAACTGCACATTCTTGTGCACCTCACCTGAGAGGACCATTGTTTTTGGTGTTGGTCAATGTGTGTCTTGATTCTTATCATCACAGGATACATAGTGACACATGTATCTCTAATCCTGGGCCCATAAAAAATAATTTATAAAATAAATTCATCCCAATTATATAGTTATTGATTCATACAAGATTGTTTTGCTTACATATAAGTGAGATTTACACATGGATTTCTTGTGTGTGCAATATATTGTGCACAATTTTTCATGCTGATTCCTATAATCCTTACCTCATGTAGTTAAACTACAATGAAAATATCCCGGTAACATAAAATTAAAACTTCTCAACAAAAATGTCCTTACCATATGATGATAAACTTCATGACAAGTTTCCTAACTGCGTGATGTTAAACTACACTGAGACATATACGTCCCCACTACATGATGTTAAAAATGTGAAGACCATCACCCATTATCATCTCTTATCAAAGGACTGTGAGATTCTTACCACTGTTCAACCAGAGTATAAGGTGCTTTTGCCATATTTTAAGAACCTCAATCCATAAATCACACTTCATGTATAAAGTACCTCAAGTATAAACAAACCTTTCATGTCCCTTGGAAAATATACCCACCTTCAAGGTACCCTTTTTTTACTATGAATATATGCCTATGACTCATACATATGCTCCTATAGTCATCAATAAAATGTTTCACTATAGAAAAAGGGATTTCCAATTCTTGTGAGCCCTGAAATCACTGTGGTGGAGCTCAGCACCTCAGTGTGTTCTAGGCCATCCCTGGTATTATTGTTCCATATCATCACTCATGACCTAAGAACCTCAACCCATGATTTGAAACATTTTCATCTCCCACTTAGAAGTATGTTGGGTTACTCTTGACCCTGGGTATCCTAATTAGGATCTTATGTATTATCCTTCATATTAGGTCCATGTGCGTCATGATCTTAAATTTCATTCATTATTGGTAAAAGTTGTATGAACTTAAACTCTACCCTTTAATGGTCCAAATATCAAGACCTTAAACTATTAGTGAAAGGGACATATAACTCATTAAGTTTAAAACCCACAAAGGGTAGCCTGAGTAAAAGTTAAGTCTTCGCTTTCTAAATTATTCCTCTCCAGAGTTTAGGTAAAAAAATAAGGTGCAAATAAATAAGTCATAAAGCTCATAGGTCTTACTCTTTATCCCTAGTAAAATCCAATATATACGCACTGGACCACCTAGTTTAGGAAAAATTTAGATCAATAATTTTTTATATCTCCTCTCTATGATAATATGTTCACCAGTTTGTGACACAACTTTTAGGGTGTTGATCCCTTCTTGGATATTACACTTTACACAAATCACAATTCATGATTTGGGTGCCTCAAATCACTCTAACCCTTCCATAGCCCTTGGAAAATGATACCTGACTTCAAGGGACCTTTTTCTTGACTATGAATGTATGTTTATGGCTCCTTCATATGCACCAATGGTCATCAACCAAATGTTTCACTCTATAAAAATGAATTTCTGATCCTTGTGATCCCTGAAATTAGTGTGGTAGAACTCAGCACCTTAGTGTGTTTTGGGTCATTCTTGATATGATTTCCCCATATCATCTTCATGACCCAAGCACTTTGGACCATGATTTATGATATCCATGCCAAACTATCTGATTGGATTCGACATCCTCGACATTACATCACTATGTTTTGTACCCTTTCTCAAAGAATGAAGGTGACACTCCATTCCTAAATCTTTTATGCCCCACACCACATGATTTGAAACTACATGGAATAGGTCTTAAGCTTCATAATTTAAGATTCAGACTACCCTAGGGTGCCAGAACCCTTCCTGGATAGCTCTCCTCCATACCCAACCTCATCATCTTGATGTTTGAGTCTTCACAAATCTCTCATGGATCTCAAAAAAGAGTGTAGATCATCTTTGCTTGACCATGAAATAGATGAATAAGGGATTTGACAAACCAATTAAAGGCATCACCTCCTTGTAAGAAAGGATCTTCCATCCTTGTGAGCCCTAGTAGCACTATGGAGGAACCTGGAACCTTTAGGTGTTATGGGTCATCCCTTACATGTCTTCCTCATCCCATATTCACATACTCAAACTTTTGGGTTATGACATATATCACCCATATTCAAACTACCAGGTAGACCTACCATCCCTAGTATTCCCCCCTCAACTAATATTACCCCCCATAAACCTTCCATGGCCCTTGGAAAAGAGTATAGACACCTCGGTTTGGAAATGATAAAGATGCATAAGGGCTTTGACCTACAAATTGGAGGATTCTCCTCCTTATAGGAAAGGATATATAATCCTCATGAGGTTTGGAAACACCACAGAAAAACTCAACACCCTGAATTTTTTTTGAGTCATTCCTAGTATGTCTACACCATATTCCATGATAATTAATCAAGTCATGGTAGTAAGAATTTAAACTTTGAAAGGTCCGAGCTAAAAGACCCTAAACTAAAGTGATAAAAGGTATGATCTAAAATATCCTAAACTAAAGTGAAAAAGTTCCAAGATTATAGAAGCTAAACTAAAGCGATAGAAGGTCTGAGCTAAAAGGCCCTAAACTAAAGCACTAGAAGGTCTAAGATAAAAGACCCTAAACTACATCAATAAAAGTTCCAATCTAAAAGACCCTAAACTATAGTGATGGAAGGTCAAAGCTAAAAGAACCTGAACTAAAGATATAGAAGGTTTGAGCTAAAAGTCCCTAAACTAAAGCGATATAAGGTATGAGCTAAAAGACCCTAAACTAAAGCGATATAAGGTTTGAGCTAAAATTCCCTAAACTACAGTAATGGAAGGTCCAAGATAAAATACCCTAAACTACAGTGATAGAGTATCTGATCGAAAAGACCCTAAAACTATATAATATCAATGATCTAGTCTGTAAGAATGAAAATCTTGTAAGGTCCATAATATGGCCTTGGAATAAATCAATCTACTCTCACTAAGCCTATTGGCTTCAGTAAAATAAAGAGTACTCTCCCTATGGGGCATATATTCTACCCAATTATCCTTCTACGAATCACATGATCTCAAGATAAATGGAGTAGATAAATCAATAAGGAATCTCATGTTGGTGGGAATTCATGATTACTTCTTGAAGAAAATATGCTAGAATTATAATATTTGGATCCATAAATTTAGGTTTACATGATATTATGAAAAGGATGGATATCATTGGTGGTTTATATAAAATCAGATCAATGAAATATCATACACATAATGAATTAATGAAAAATGAAAAAATTCAAAATTTTAGAAATTTCATTCATTGATAGCATGCAATAGAAGAATTTTCCACATTTGGGAGTCTCTCCAAGAATCTCATCAAAAACAGAGTGCATATCAACAATCAAACTACAGTAAAATTTGATCATCTAAAATGGCCAGGTCAGAAAGTGTCTAGAGAGAAGCATCAACTGAATGTTGAAGTGTTGCTCTCCCCACCTCTTCTACTTTTTCCCTAGGACATAGAGTCTTGACTAAAGTATTCATCACCTCAACTATATTTTGAGCAGTTTCCAAAGAGGTTGATGATGTTGAAAGTTCATACCTTAGGTGGGCAAAGATTACATTATATCTTCAAATTTTCATGGTCCAAGCATTAATCTGGGCTTTATGTTTAGATATAAATTGGAGACTCTACTCTAATGCCTCCTTCATTTGTCCAGCATGGGGATCCTCATCTTTGAAATCATGAGAGACCCTTTCATTGGTGACCAAATCTAATCTAGTTAGGGTAATATATTTCATGGTTTTTATAGTGGCTTTCAATCAAAACTACTCACCCCCAAATCATGAAATAGATGATGAAGGAATTCCCCTTGGTCATGAAATGTTTCCAAATGAATATTAGTAATTAAGGTGTGAATATACTTCCAGATCAGCCTACGTCATGTCTAAGCTTCTTTGATTGATGAGATAGGTGTTTCAAAGGAAGGAATAGCCAGCTTAGCTGGAAAGGAAACAGAAGTGGAGGCTTCATATATCCTCCACTCAATAGAGGAATCACCCATTACTTATGATTGAGAGATGATTTATTCAATAGATTATGTCCCACTATCGGGATAGTCATCTCTAGGACAAGGGAACTTCCTTTAATCCTCACCCAATTCCTGAATCAGCTCCATTGTTGCTACAAAAAGAAGGGTCGGTGAAGCAAGTGACTTTTCCACAAGATGAACCTATTGTCTTAGCACACCATCAGGATGGGATGCTACCCAAGCCTAGGCATAATCCTGGGTAAGAAAGAAGTCGTTGCCAATTTCAATGATCGGACCACTCAGTGTGCGATAAGGGGTGAAATTAAAGATATCATATTGACTCAGCACATCTGTAACCTCATCGGAGCTTAGTGACGTAGCCCCGATCCTAGATATATTTAGAAATATGGAATGAGATAAGGCACTGAGGATCCTTATGGAATTATAGTATTCATATAAATAAAAATTCTCTCCTATCTAACTAAATAAAAACTAGAAAGGGCCACCGATCCTATATGGGATGATACCTTGTTGAATGTGACCCAGGAGTTGGTAAAGGCATGCAAGGTTCAGCACTACCAGATTAAGGAACTATTGTTCTGCTATCTGCACTGTTATCACCAGTGTACTGACCCGGATTCCTAAATACATGTCCCTATTGGGAAAAGAAATCCATTATGGAACATGTACATAAATCCCTCCATTATAATGCTTGTAGATATATTTTATTTCACTCGATATCCCCATGAAGTGTGATCCCTAGCTTCTAAAATGGTCCAATACGAGCTAGAACTATCACAAACTTGCTAGGAAGGACACTGATGGGGGTGTATATAAATTGAGCTAACCCCAATGTGATAAAGGAAAATGTCGATCGAGTTTTTGAAGGAGATAAGAGAGTGAATAGTCGGTTACTTTCTTATATTTTACTTCTTAATGATGAGCATGTCCTTCACCAAGACTTGAGTTTATAAGGTGTCATCCCAAACATATGCGGTGGGGAAGAACTCATCATACATCTCTCCAAGATGGGGGATCTCACCCAGTTGGTAGATATCCATAGAAAAATTCCCACCTCACCAAGGGATATATGTAATGAGTTGGTTCTAGGGCACTAATAGTTGATCAGTTCTCAAATAATATCAGGCTGTAGATATAAAATAAATTGGGAAATCTATACTACTTCATAAAGACGAACCCTATATAACTGGTCAGCAAACTCTAGGGAACATTACCCAACCCAAAAGGGGCACGCCCATTCATCATAAAAATTACCACTAGGATAGATATCCCATTTTATGCTCTATATTCCACCTAGATTGTTTATAGAAGATACATATATACTTGAGTAACTCTGAGAAATAGGTTGATAAGAAAAATCAAATTCCTCTAGACCCAAGGGAGAATTTTTTGACATATAAGACAACACCTAGGATTGAGTTGTGAACATTCATCCATCCTTAGAAATTTTCATTTGAATACAATCAAGATAAGTTGAAACCCAGAAAGACAAAAAAATTAAGTCTAAAGGAGTAATGAAAACATTTTCTAGTAGGTCAAACCATTATACTAGAAGGCGATGTAATAAAGGATAACTTTGAAGATAAAATGGGAGAATCCATTTCATAATATTGTTATCAGAATTCACATGGTATCAAAGGTTGTAATTTTGGTTTCTAGCAATCATGGCCCTTTAATTAGCTATAGAAAAGTAACTAAGATGGGAATTAGAATCCATTAGAACAAAAGTAAGCATCATATGTTAGATAGATAAAATAAATTTGTATCGAAATAAATACATAAAGTTTAATCAACATCATGTGTATCTCATGAATCAGTAAATCCATTTTCAAATAACATGAAGTACTCACAAACCACCTAATTCTTAAAGATCTCATAGACCGCATAACCCATAAGGCATTGCATAACTGCTTAACCCCTCAGAAGACTCATGATCTTGTGACATGGACATGGTCACATGATCCACATGATAGTCAAAAGATAATGTGATTGAGCCTATAGATCCCATGAAACCCTTAAGATAATTGACCATCCCCATAGTCAAAGTTCAAAAAATTACCAAAAATTTAATATGTGATTAGTTCGAGCGGGCGCCTGGGAAAAGGAATTATTGCAGAGCAGTTCTTGATAAACGGGATCACATCGAGGTCTTGAAATCAGGTCTTTCAGGATGCCCTTGCTATAACGAAACATGATGAAATTAGGGAGAGGGATATCTGGAGAATGTAGTATCCAATTAATGAATCCCTATATGGTCCCCTATTTATAGGGAATCCTGCGGAATACCAAACATCGCCCAGTAGACCAAATGTTTCCCAAGACATCGATTGGATACAGTGCCAAAAGGCTTATGTGGTCATATAATTTCCCTAGAACTAACCCCTTATTCCTACATACATTTCTCCTGATGGGGGGTCATTTGTTGACACCTACCAAATGAGAATCAACAAATTCACATAGGAATAAATACCTAAATAGGGGTATTATTTTCCCTAAAAGAGAAAAGGAAGAAGAAGTTGGTCATGATTATAAAAATCAGATGAAACCTTAGATAAACATGATTATATGAACAACTTGAGGTCATACAGATGTTCATGTGTAGTACATAGTCTGTGTAGGTTCTTGTTATATCCCTTAAATAATTCCTTTTTTCCTTTTACAAAGGCACCTCGGACAATCGTCGGTCACACGGTGGCAGTCAAATAAGCTCCCCTGGGTCATGAGACTTGTCAACCGGCGTATGCCTGAAAAACCATCCAAAAATCTTTCAAAAATAGTTTGAAAATATAAATAAGGTGATATCCTCTTAAAATCACAAAACTCACACGATGCATCACCGATATGAATAGTGATTTTCCTCAACAACACCCAATAAAAATCGTGAAACCCCAAAAATTTGTGAAATAAACAATTGAAATAAAAAAGGGGAGGAGGTGGTAGCCTCTTGCAGTCATAAAACATCATATGAAACACCACTGGTGATTTGAAAGACACCATGATCACCTAGAGACATGTCTTCCTCATTTCTCAAAATCCTGTCAGAATTTCATCCTCATCATGTGAAGAGCCTTGTACATGTACAGGAGACCTCATGTACCCCCTTTGGCTCCATAAGTAAAAATAGATGGAATTGTCCATGAAATGTTTGCACAACTCCACAGAACCTTTTATTGGCACATGATGCATCACCAAGAGGTAGGGTGATTTTATTTGACAACACTCATAAAACCTCAACAGATCCGCAACCTTTGTAAAATAAACAAAAAAATAAAGAGGGAAATGACGAGAGCCTCTTGTGGTCATAAAACATTACGTGACACAACACTGGAGATTCACAGTACACCGTAAGAACCTAGTGACATGTCTACCTCATCTGAAAAAATCACATCAGCATGTCATCCTAATCACTCAAAGAGCCTCGGACATGTTTAGGTGACCTTTTTCTCCCCCTTTGGAATCATAAGGACAAACAGAAGGTATTTTCCATGAAATTCTCACACATCTCCACAAAACCTTTTATTGGTTGCATGATGCATCCTCAATAGGTAGAGTGATTTTCCTTGACAATACCCAAACAACCTCATAATATTCCCAACCTTTGTGAAATAAAGTAAATAAAAATGGAAGAAGGCAGGAGCCTCTTACAATCATAAACATCATGCGACACAACCTAGGTGATCCAAAAGACACCACCTTAACCCAAAGACATGTCCAATTAATCTCACAAAAACAACCTAATAATCCATCATTGTATCATGGAAAGTCCCATACAAGTCACCTAAGTTCATACGAAGGCCTTTTAATAGGCATCCTAATCTCACGAAGGCACCAGGACATGTCAACCTGACAACATGAAACTTTCTTGGCATGTTTGCATGATTAAACAAGACACCATTAATTGGAAATAATTCAATAAAGGATGTGTTAATGGGATGTTCTCATGGTCTCTAAAAATCATGCAACACCCCCAGAGTGATCCATGGTAGGACCTCATGAAGACACATGACTATAAGTCCCTCCATTGATTCCATCTTGGATTCACATGATATATGACATGAAAATAGGAAAATAACTAGGGTGGAGAGGCCTATAAATCCCCCAACCCATTATGGAAAATGTATCACTAATCTTTTAAGGAAAATGGGGTTTTTCTTGGAACCTCATACCAGCATCAAAGTGGATTTATCAAATCATATGACTTCACGATAGAAAATTTTTCCATCAGGTAAGATCAAGTGAACAACTTGAGAGATCATGCACTATGCATAAAGAACTTTGTGTGATCACTCATTGATCGTGCAAAGGAATTTTGGTAGATCGTGTGAAAAATATACCACATATTTTCTATATCAGGTGAGTCTTAAAACAAGCTAACACTAAAAAAATCTAAGACAATCAAAATAAAAGACTAGAACAAAGAATAAGGGATGGGTGACTTAAGAAAAGAACATATATGTTGATCCTCATGTGCTTATCATGAACCACCCAGTCATGAGAAAACACCAAGACATGTTTCCCAAATCTCATTGTTCTTATTAGGTATACTATTTGGATCATGGAAAGTCCTCTAGACATGTCAAAGCATGTCGTATGCCCCCCCCCCTCTGGGCATGCCACCTAGTTTTGAAAATCCCTTCAGGATCTCCATACAAACCTTGAGTTTTCCTTTAGAAGTGTCACCCAACTCATATAGAAGAACTAGTAAAGGACATATGATTCTTGAATTAGCACTGGACATGTCAACTGGATCTCTCTATGTCATATGGGCATTCTGGTTGAATCTCAAGATATCCTCCAAACATGTCAATCTCGATCATGTGTCGCCCTCCAGACATGTCGTAATGACTCTCATGACGCCCTCCAAGAATTTTGTCCATATTTCTCAATGAAACCAAGGTAAATTTGGCTAGATCATGTGACACCCTTTGGACATGTCATCTGGGGTCATGTGATGGATTCTAGGACAAGTCGATTGGGTCTCGTGATGTCCTTTGGACAAGTCAATCATGATCATGTGACAACCCTCAGACATTCAATCCAAGATATGAAAATTCCTTTAGAAAATTAAACTAGATCGTGAAATTTACTTAAGTCATATTATTAATAAAACCTCTAATATTTCAACCAGATAATCAAGGCATATCGAGTGGACAATCAACGCATGTCAGGAAGACAAGTAGGCCAGGTCAATAGGCCATCCTAGGACTTGATAACCTTGTTCATCCTCAGTGTGTAAGACACGATTATAAGGGTATCCTCAATGTGTAATCCCAAACCAGTGGCATAATATTATATTCCCAACATAGACCATAAACCACATCATGTAATCCCAAATCAACAACATAATATGATATGTCCCATACAAAAGGAAAACATCAATGTGTAATCCAAGAGCAATAGAACTATGACTAATCTAATTCCTTCTATAACCAGGATATGTAAGATGTCTCTCTAAGGCCCAATATCCATATCAAACCTCTAAATGGTTGTACAAATACATAATTCCCACATCCCTAAGTAATCAGATTGATTATTTATCACCCCTTATTTCTCACACTGATCATAGTTCATGTGGCCTTAGGGAGTTACAATGATCAAAATCATTTGTATTATAAATCTCTACAAAATATAAGGGTAACCTAAGCATGTAATCCCCAAAGAGTGGCATAATATAATATTCCCCATAGATAAGTGAAACATCAGTGTGTAAGCCCCAACTAATTGAACTACAAGGAATCTGATTCCTTCCATAACCAGGATATGTAGGATTCCTTCCTAAGGTCTGAGCCTAAACTCAAATGGGAATCCACCTCAATATAAGTCCCACTATGTCTCTGAAATTTCAACTATTGGGACCCAATCATTCCCATGGGATAGTCATTCTACCTCATCCATCGGCAGATTGACAAGCTAACTAAACTATGATGAATCTGATTCATACAATAATCAGGTTACATAGGAAAACTTCTTAAGTCCCAAGATCCATATTAAATATCCTAAGGTATTTACCGATGCATAATCCCCACATCCATATGTAGTGTAGTGGATTACTTTATATCCCTTCTTCTCCACATCAAGCATGGATCACATGGGCTTAGGGAGTTACGATGATCATCTCATTCACATCATGAATCTTCAACAGCTAGGTAAATCTTAGTATGTAATCCCTTATGAGTGGTATGATATAAATATCCCCCGTATAAGGGTATATACCTTGGGGATAGCACCAAGGGTGGGATCTAACTATTATAACTACGATTCCTACTATAACTAGGATATGTAGGACATATCCTAGAGACTCAAACTCAAATATATGGTTCCCAATTTCCCATGCATATATCCTCTCTACATGATGTTATAATTTATGGGTTTAACAAACTACGTGGGTTTTTATTTCTGTAATAAATAAGACACGTAAGTCACATCATAATGGATCAATCCCCACCTTGGGTTATTAAATGCCTCCCTGCATGGTAGAAAATTCCAAAGCATCTGGTTATATGGATTTAGCATATAAGTAGCTATCCATCACTGGGAAATGTATAGAGAAACTCAGATATATACAAATGGATTCACTAATGAGATCCCCTTCTTCTGTATATAAAAGGAGTTAACCCATGATCATTTTGTTAAGGTGACTAGTCTCGTATAGAGATTAGGAAGAGATTCTTAAACATATCTTAAATCTATAAGAGAGTCTCGGAGTAGGAAAAAATCCCCCCAAAAGGGGGCGATGAGCCCGAACTCCCATCCTCTCGACCAATGTGATTCCCTAAGTGTCATTGGGTCTGAGAACCCAATTGACCACCTGCCTTTGGAAAGTACGTACACACCCAGTTATGGATGAGGGAACCATTGGGAGTTTCTGTTAAGAATGATGATGGTAACCCAACATAAATGATTGTGCAGCATATTTTAACTCCCCCTAACTCACAATCAACCATAAATCAAAATATAACACACCTCAAAATTTTCTCTTTCCCATAAAAATAATACACATGAATTTCAATATGGATAGGTTCAGAAATAAGATCCATTTGATAATCATAGGATCAATCCAACAGATTATGATGATATGTGGGAGAAGATGTTGTGTTATTTCCAATATTAGAATCAGGAAAAGTATGAGGAGATAATTTTTAATCTGGAGACGGAGCATTGGATGGAGGATCTTGATATCTTCTCTATAATGATTAAAGATCAGGATAAGTACTAGGTCTCATTAATGATCATATAGATGTGAGGGGAGGCTCGTCGGTGTTGGTATCTATATCTTGAAGAGTGGGAGGTGGAATTTGAATTCTATCCAATTTTCCAGAGGGAGTTTGCTCTAGATTACACGTCATTGGTAATGATGGTGGTAAAGAGTTGGGATTTTATCTCTCTTTATAAAGAGATTTTGTGTTATCTACTATCATTATATTTTAATTTTGTTTCTATATACACCCCCACACACAACGGGTACTACATACAAACACCTAAATGTTTCTAAGGGTGTTTTCCCTAATATCCAGGATAGTGAGAGAATGGATAGATGATTAACCCATCTTTCTTATTCTAGTTTAGGTAGAAATAGATGGAATGGTGATAATTTAAGGGTGAGTACCGATTGATGATAGCGTAGTTGGTGGTGATGTCTGGATATGAGAGGATGTGATATGTTTTTGGGGTTATATGTAGTAAGAGGAGGTAATGAGGTTGATGTCTTTTATGTTCATGATACCCTACTAATATATTTATTATGTTGTGATTGTATATGAGATGTCATAGATGATGATGTAGTAGTGGCAAGTAATTTGTGGATGATGACTGATGTCAGCATCAGATGTTGGTCCCTATGAGAGGTTAGGGTAGGTAGGGTTGTAACACGACCCACATCAGATCTGATTTGATACATGATGATTGATATTCTTAGAATGGGCAAGATCATGGTATGTTTGATGTTGGGGAATGAGATTGAAAAATCAGTGGGTAAGTGGATGTGGGGTTCCTTGATCTATTTTTCTCATGATATTATCTTACTACATGCTTGCGTTACTTGGTGAGTGAACCTTGGTGAGGATGGGATGTCAAGTTGACCTATATAGGTGCATGTTTATTCTAGTGTTTATTCACTGGATTATTTGTATGCTCTTATCTCATTTTCAAGAGAGACTATGGGTATGATCTTGTTGTGTACACATGTTATGATCACCCTATGAATATATAAACTATTTTTTAGGTTTCTAGAGAGGTTTCGGAGATCGATCCAAACATTACTAGCTTGGTGGTTGTACTTGTTGTGGAGGCATTGCAATAGTATTTCCCTTGGTACTATTTTGTTTTGGAGTTTCATTTTTATCACCTAACATGCATTATGGGATGATCATTATATTATATTTATGATGGAGTTTTTTGTGGTTTTTTATCTTATATCTCAATCCATTTCCATTTTTTAAAGGGTAATGCCTCCCATTTGAGTGTTATATACCCTCAATTCTAGTCACCAATCCAGGGCCTACTGGTGGTAGGACTAGTTGGTCACTCTTTCTCTTCAGTACTAACCAAGGAGGGGTATTAGTAGTGCAGGGTTGTGACATGTTAACCCACACCGAATACATGCCTAGGTTTTAGGTGTATCATGTGGATCAACATGTGGAGTAATGAAAAGAAAAACCAGAGTATAAAGAATGTAACTAGATATACACACCATGCGTCATGATTTATGTATACCAGATACACACTGAGTGAATTTTTCCATAACTAAAAATTAATTTTCTATTAACATAAACCCCCTTTTTAAGGTCTAAGGTATGACAACCCTGCTTTTTATTACACACTTAACATAATTTATTATATAAAATATTCACTTGATATGACCTATAAGATTGATATGTCTAGTGTATTTAGGGTTTAGGAACATTAAATAATGACATAAAATATGAAACATGATATCGAAAACTTTCTTTACATGACCACTACATTCCCCCGTACTTAGCATTGCATGGAATAACCTGAGGACATGCATAAAAAAGGGGTGATCAATAAATCCCAGTAATGGAATAAACATGGAATAACATGAGGAATATAATACATGTTCAACAATAGGATTATCAATGGAGCATAAGAGAAACATGAATATAAAGGCATGATAAAGCATGATAATCATAACATGGAGATGTGGCAACAACATTTAACATGATATTAGTATGAGCCAAGGCTCATTGCACATGAAGCATGAGTAAACCCTCATTGCACATGAAGCATGAGCAAACCCTCATTGCACTTGAATTAGCATGATTCAAAACTCATTTCACATTACGTATCATGATACTATACTTTACCCAATACATTGGAGCACTGTCAGGGTGCACCCTTCTTAATCATTTCATTTCATGCATAAGTATGCCACATGGATCATAAAACATGGATTCATTAAACATCGTCATTTATTCCACGATAAAGGAGTGTGGAATTAATACATTAAACTCTTTAACCAAAAATTAAATGTACATAAAATTTAATACCCTTGATAGAGAAATGGGCATGATATTCACTACATAATGACTTTGGCTTGGAAAATCGCGGTGCAATTTCGGCAGCGTAACAGCGTGACATAAGAACTTATAAAAATGGTTGATGAGAGATAAATGGGTGTCTCAACATATTTACATGAAATGGACAGTAAGGGGGTAATATAGATACATGTCCCAACAATTTTAATGGAATTTATATTCATGATACAAAATAATTACTTGAATGTAAATGAGGATAGAGAAATTCCTTACAGAATTTCAGCATGGTAACGGGTATACATGGAAGGAATTTATGAGAGAGAAAGGGGTCTCTCATCATTCAAACATAAATAGGACAGTATAGGGGAGGTGATAAATCATACCCCATCATTTATAATTGAAAATAAAAGTGAATAACAATATTAAGAAACTTGGATAAAAAGAGAAAGGAAGGAATCCCTTACTTGGAAGTGTGATCCCAAAGGCTTGGGAGGAGTTTGAGAGAGACTTCTTGGGAGATTGGGGCACCTTTGGAGGATTATAGAGAGATTAGGGAAGAGGTTGGCTAATCTCTAAAGGCTTTGAGTGAAGAGGAAGTGGGATATTGGGTGGGTTTATATAGGAAAAGAGAGGGAATTCTTTATTATTTAGGTTTGGGACACCACACATTAAACTAATCAAAACCACAAACTAGTCCATGGTTTTTGCCCATGGATTTTTCCAAATGGGAGTGGAAAACAATATTTTATAAGGCCAATGTCCGAAATTCTTAAAATAATAGGGTTTCTTATGTGGAGGTGAGTCACACTCTCAAGGAAATCAATTTAAAAAAACTAAAATGTTTTATAAGTCTTGAAGGGTCCACTAAAGCTTTGTAAAATAAATCAAACAAACCTAAAATCACATTATTTTAATTTTAAAACATATATTATCCTAGAATAATGTTTATAGTATTTTATTACATCACAATTGGATCATTATGATGTCATAAAACACATTATATATTTAAAAGGTATTTAATTTTTACCCAAAATTTTGACTGTCTCGGAAAATTATGAAAAATTCACCGTTGGATAATTTCGACATCCTAATTCAAAAAAAATATTCATTTTATCCAAATAAGTTTCTAAATATGTAAATTTTAACTTTTAAAATAAAAACATACATTTATCCAAAATTCATGGGTTTTGACAAAAATAGATTTCAAACCTTAATAAAAATTACAATTATATTCATAAAAATTATATGATAATTTATACTTAATAAAAAGTAATTTACTAATAATAATGTTTTATAAAAATATTATTTAATTAAAAAATCCATTAATTTATCAAAATAGATTCCTTAGTTGAATATTAACTAAAAATACTATTTGTACTTTTAAAAACTATTTACAAATTTACAATAATAAAATGAATGTATATTCTCTATAAACAAATAATGTGCATAATCATGGTACTAGGGTCTAGTTACATAACCCCTTATAACACCTGTATATGACTGAAGGGTAAGGTATGTGATGGTGAGAGACTCTTGGGGTGGCTCGGATAACATCACTCGGGTGGTAATCTCTATCAACTTCCTCTTCTCCCGTAGGCGGTTCTACTCAAGCTTAACATATTCAATCTCGGTTTGGGCTTGGTCAAAAGCAAAGACTAATGACACCACCTCCTTTTCAAGCTCCGACAAATGGGCTTCGTACGGGGAAAGTCTACTGGATGAGGTCATCGTTTCCTTTGTCTTAGTAAATTGGATTTGTTAAACCCCTATATTTATATTGATCATGTGATCACTGTTCAGCGGCTATATTATCTATGGTAAAAATTCATAATGGTATTTTAAAATACAAAAAAATACAACTAAGGAAGTGAATATTTTATATAACCATTTTACAAAATGATATATTTAATTAGATCAAGCATAATTTCCATTAATAAAATTTTGGGTTGTTTTAATCTTCCCCCCTTAAGAAATTTCTACATCAAAATTTCCTTTTCCCACACTAAAATAGATGTGGGTAACTCTGCTTCAACACTTCTTCTGATTCCCATTTCACTTCTTGAAACTTGTGGTTTTTTCACAACACCTTGACGAGGGGCATTATATTGTTTTATAGAACTTTTTCTCTACGATCTAAGATCTTAACTAGTTTCTCCTCATAAGAAATATCATCCTCTTGTTGTACTACCTCTGAATAGAGTACATGTGAAGGGTCCAGTATGTACTTCCTTAAGAGGGATACATGAAAGACATCATGTACTTTGGCCATGGTAGGAGGAATTTCTAGTTGATAGGCCATAGCCCCAACATGATCAAGAATCTAAAAGGGTTCGATGTACCTAGGACTTAACTTCCCTTTAATTCCAAACCTCATAACCTTCTTCTATGAAGATATGCATAAAAACACCATGTCTCCAACTTTGAACTCAAGGTCTCACCGACAGTTATCTGCATAACTCTTATGTTGACTTTGGGCTGCCTTGATATGTTGTTGAATGGTTTTTACCTTCTCCGCTATTTCTTTGATTATTTCAGGTCCAAGAATCTTATGTTCACTAACTTCATCCCAACACATCGGTGTTCTGCACCTTTTCCCATAAAGGTCTTCATATGGTGTCATTTGGATGCTCGAGTGGAAATTGTTATTGTAGGAGAATTCAACCAGTGGAAGATGTTGGTCCAACCATCCTTTAAAGTACATAGAACATGATCTTAACATATCTTCCAATGTCTGAATAGTTCACTCAGATTGGCCATCAGTTTGAGGATGATAAGTCATACTGAAGTTCAGTTCAGTGCTTAGAGCATGTTGGAGACTTTTCTAGAACTTCAAGGTGAATCTCATATCACAATCGAATACAATAAATAGTTGTACTCCATGCAGCCTTACCACTTATTTGATGTAAATCTATGCAATTTGATCCAATGAGAAGTCCTCTCGAATCGTGATAAAGTAAGATATCTTTGTAAGACGATCCACAATAATCCATATAGCATTTTTTCCTCTAGATGTCCTTGGAAGTCCAGTGACAAAGTCCATGGTAATGTTCTCCCACTTCTATGTTGGTATGGGTAGTGGTTGCATCATTCCCTTAGACTTTTTCCACTCATCTTTCACTTTCTAACATACTAGGCACTTTGATGTATATTCAGCAATCTCCCTTTTCATATTGTCCCACAAAAAATTTTCTCGGAGATCTCGATACATCTTTATGCTCCCCAGGTGAATAGAGAAGTTTTAGCTATGTGCATCATTTAGAAGCTCCTTCTTTATCTCTAGATCTGATGGTACACATAATTGTGACCCAAATCTCCCAATTCCATCCTTTTCAACCGAGAACTCTGAGGATTTCCCATTTCTAATAGCTTCCACCCTTTTCAGAATTTCCACATCCTTTCTTTGATCATCCTTTATTTTCTCCAAGAGGGATGGTTGAGCAATCATTTGAGTAAGGATTGATGATGTTCCTCCCTTAATGATTCTCATGTCCATCCTCTACAAATATAGGAAGATTGTTTCCTTTTCAATTTCATCATTGATAAAGATGCAGGATCCTTTCTACTTAGAGCATCTTCCACCTTGTTTTCCTTACCGGGATGGTAGTGGATTGAGCAGTCATAATCCTTGATGAGTTTTATCCATCTTCATTGGTGCATATTAAGATCTTTTTGTGTGAATATATACTTGAGGATCTTGTGATCAGTATATATCTCACACTTCTCCCCATAGAGATAATGCTGCCAGATTTTCAATGCAAATATCACAGCCGCAAACTCCAGATCATGCATGGGATAGTTTTTCTCGCGGATTTTTAGCTGCCTTGAGGTGTAGTCTATCACTTTATAACTATTCATAAACACACAACCTAGTACCTTCTTCAAAGCATCACTAAATACCACAAAAATTTCCTCACTCGTGGGTAATGTGAGAACAGGTGCAGTGATAAGCCTCCTTTTCAACTCCCTGAAGCTTTCTTCGCATTCAACACTCCAAGAAAACTTGACTTCCTTCTGAGTTAGCTTGGTAATAGTGTTTTAAAATCATGATAAATTTCTCACAAATTGACGATAATATCCATCTAACTCCAAGAATCTATAGATATACATTACTGATGTTGGCCTCGACCATCCCTCAGTTGTATTTGTCTTGGAGGAATCCATAGATATCCCATTACTTGTGATGAAATAACCCAAGAATGATACCTCCTTCAACCAGAACTCACATTTTTTGTACTTTACATAGACCTTATCCTTCCTCAAAGTCTTTAATGCAGTTTTTAGATGCTTCTCATGATCCTTCTTGGTTTTGGAGTATATTATAATATCATCTATAAAGACTACCCCAAATTTGAAAACATGATATTTAAAGACTTTATTCATCAATTCCATGAAGATTGTTGGAGAATTAGTGAGTTTGAAAGGAAGTAATATGAATTCATAGTGCTCGTATCATGTACGAAAAGTAGTCTTGGGTATATCTTTCTTCTTCACCCTTACTTGATAATATCCCGAACGCAAATCTACCTTGGAGAAGTATTGTTCTCCATGCAGCTGATCAAAAAATTCATCAATTCGTGGGAGAGGATACTTATTCTTTATCTTGATTTTGTTAAGCTCATGATAATTGATGCAAGGGCGCATTTATCCATCCTTCTTCTTAATGAAGAGGACTGGTGCACCCCATGGGGAAGCACTTGGGCGTATAAACCCTTTATCCATATTCTCCTGTAGTTGTTTCTTTAACTCCTCAAGCTCCATAACAGTCATTCTATATGGAGTCTTAGATATTGGAAATGTCCTAGGTATAAGATCAATTGAGAATTCAACATCTCTTCTAGGAGGAAGACCAGGAAATTCCTTGGAAAACACTTCAGTGAATTCCTTCACAATAGGCATGTCTTCAAGGATGGTTTCCTCCTTAGACTCAATTATTTGAGCTAGATGTGCGTGATCATAGGGCAGTAATGTCCATGCTTGAGATGATGGAGCTAAAGAAGGTTCATCTTCCTCATTTCACTTGTATATAATTGGGGGTCGATTATCAACATGGATAGTGATTTCCCTCTCATGGAAATTTATGTTGGATCTATATAGGGAAATCCAACCCATGCCAAGAATTTCATAAAATTCCACCAAATGGAGTATAATGAGATTTTTTGGGAAGTTCAATCCACTGATTATGACTAGGGAGGAGATAAATTCATGGGTTGTAATGATTTCCCCATTTTCCATACTCACTGACATCTTCACTTCCATGATTTTTGGTGGTGTAGGGATTGTTCTACTAAACTTTAGGGATATAAAAGAATGTGTAGAACTAGAATAAAAAAGTATGTTCACTATTATTGAATAAATAACTAGCGTACCTATCACCGCTTCATTTCCATGGTTCACTTCGGCAATAGTGATGGAAAAAATCTCGCCCTTTCTACCTTGGAGGTTATTGGTTGCCTCCGAAAACCCTTGGCTTAGGGTACTGATTTTCAAGATGCCCTGGTTTTTTGCAGTTGAAGCAATGAACAACACGTTGAGAGTCAAAAGGATCTTTTCTCTCCACTTTTGCAGCTGTGGGTTTTTCTTATCGACAGTTAACATCTAAGTGTCCTTCTCTTCCACACCTAAATCATTTCCTCATCCCCTTAAATCAATTTTTGGGGTGATTCTTTCCACACCTTTGGAAAGTGGGGAACTGGATTTTCATAGCACCGTTGGATTTATCCATCAGACCACCAAAATTGAAGTCCACCTTTTTCTTCTTATCCCCATGATACCCCTGAGATCTGCCGATCTTTATTTCGACATTGAGGACACATTGGACATTTTCCTCATAGCTCTCGAAGTCACAGATCACTAGGTTTTTTCGTAGGATAGGTTTTAGTCCACCAAAGAAGTGGTCAAACTTGCATTCAGGGGTAACGAAAAATACAGAGGCATATCGTGAAAGCCTTGTGAAGTTTTCCTCGTATGCTCAGACAGATTCGTCCCCTTTTTTATTTAGGGCAAGGAAGTCCCTTTCCATCTTAAGCTAGAGGTCCTACAGAGAATATTTATCGAAAAACCTTTTCTGGAAATCCTTCTATTCCAACACCTTGATATCCTCCTCTAGCTTCGTATTTTTGATCAATATCCACTATTGATCAGTTTCACCCTCTATATGATAAGTAGCCAGGAGAACCTTATCTTGTTCAGAACATTGAATAATAGAGAAGATCTTTTAAATGGAATTTATCCATTGTTCGGTGATTGTGGGATCGGATGATCCATTAAAAGTAGGAGGCCTTTGTCTCATGAAGCTTTCGATAGAAACTTGTTCTTTCTTAGGGAGGTTGAACGTTCCCCTTGACCCATTTTTCAATTCAATTCTTGAGTTATATGAGAGAGTATCATGACAAATTTTGCGATTCCTGCTCCCATCTGATTGGGGATCTCATTAGAATAGTCATTGCATTGATTTTCACATCAGTTATTAGACTGAGTCCTCCTATTACCAGCCATTGAATAGAATAAAAGGAAAGTTAGGGGTAACACATAAAGGGTAATCCAAAGACAACAATGGATGACTTATAAATAAATTTTATTTTCTTAACTTATGAATCTATAGGCTTCAATCTATGTTATCCATGATCAAAATTATAATATATATTTTTAGGGGATTTTTTTTAATTCCCTCAATAATGGTTCATACTAAGCTTATGAATTTACCAAAGTATATCCCCCGGAAGTGTTATAACCAAGAGTGAAGCAAGGACCATTGTCATGTACTAGGATACCCTGAGTCAAGCTCAAAACTCCTTGTCAGGGTTTTCACCCCTAGGTACATCTGTGCCAGAGCCGCCTCTACCTGCTCGTATCCAGACCGAGATGTATTTTCTTGATAAACTACTTACTCAATACTCACCAAAACTTAGGGATGTTTTTATTATACTTAGTCTTGACTCTAAGTATTCACAATGGTTTTCTAATCCTAATCCCAAAAATAAATATACCTATCCTCTGATATCAACTATGACAACCTTACTTTTTATTATAAACTTAACATAATTTATTACATAAAATATTCTCTTGATACAACATATAATATCAAGATTTATAGTGTATTTGGGTATTAGGAACATTAAATAACAACTTAAAACATTAAACATGACATCTTTATTGAAAAATTCCTTTACATGACCACTATATTCCTTTGTACTTGGCATTTCATGGGATAACCTGACAACATGCATAAAAAAGGTGATCTATAAAGCCCTGTAAGGGAATAAACATGGAATAACATGAGGAATACAATACATGTTAGATAATAGTCATATAAATGGATCACAAGAGAAACATGAGCATAAAGGCATGATAAATCATGATAATCATAACATGGAGATGTGGCAACAACATTTAACATGATATTAGCATGAGCCAAGGATCATTGCACATGGAGCATGAGTAAATCCTCATTGCACATGAAGCATGAGTAAACCCTCATTTCACTTGAATTAACATGATTCAACACTCATTTCACATGACGTATCATGATACTATACTTTACCCAATGCATTGGAGCACTGTCAGGTTGCACCCTTCTTAATCATTTCATTTTATGCATAAGTGTGCCACATGGATCATAAAACATGGATTCATTAAACATCATCATTTATTTCACGATAAAGGAGTGTGGAATTCATACATGAAACTATTTAAACAATAAGTAAATGTTCATAAAGTTTAATATCCTTGATAGAGAAATGGGTATGGTATTCACTACACAATGACTTTGGCTTGGAAAATCACGGTGCAATTTCGGCAGTGTAACGGTGTGACATAAGACCTCGTAAAAATGGTTGATGAGAGATAAAGGGGTGTCTCATCATATTTACATGAAATGGATAGTAATGGGTTCATATAGATAAATTTCCCAAAAACTTTAATGGAATTTAGATTCATGATACCAACGAATTACTTGAATGTAAATGAGGAAAGAGAAGTTCCTTACAGAATTTCAGCATGGTAACGGGTATACATGGAAGGCATCGATGAGTGATAAAGGGGTATATAATCATTAAAACATTAAGAGGAAAGTATAGGGGATGTTTGAAATCATACACCAACATTTATAATTGAAAATAAAAGGGCATAACAATATTAAGAAACTTGGATAAAAAGGGAAAGGAAGGAATCCCTTACTTGGAAGTGTGATCCCAAAGGCTTGGGAGGGGCTTAAGAGAGACTTATTGGGAGATTAGGGAACCTTGGGAGGATTATAGAGAGATGAGGTCAGAGTTTGGAAAAACTCAAAAGGCTTTGAGTGAAGAGGAAGTGGGATATTGGGTGGGTTTATATAGGAAATGAGAGGGAATTCTTTTATTATTTTGGTTTGGGACACCACACATTAAACTAATCAAAACCACAAACCATTCCGTGGTTTTTTCCCATGGATTTTTTCAAATGGAAGTGGAAAACAATATTTTATAAGTCCAATGGCAAAACTTCATAAAATAATAGGGTTTCTTATGTGGAGGTGAGTCACACTCTCAAGGAAATCAATTTAAAAAAACTAAAATGTTTTATAAGTCTTGAAGGGTCCACTACAGATTTGTAAAATAAATCAAACAAAGCTAAAATCACGTTATTTTAATTTTAAAACAAATATTTTCTGAGAATAATGTTTATAATATTTTAGTACATCACTATTGAATCACTATGATGTCATAAAACACATTATATATTTAAACGGTATTTAATTTTTACCCAAAAATTCGACTGTCTCAGAAAATTATGAAAAATTCACTATTGGATAATTTTGACGTCCTGATTCCAAAAATAATATTCATTTTATCCAAATAATTTTTTAAATATTTGAATTTTCACTTTTAAAATAAAAACTGACATTTATTGAAAATTCATGTGTTTTGACGAAAATAGATTTCAAACCATAATAAAATTACAATTGTATTCATAAAAATTATACGAACATTTATACTTAATAAAAAGTAATTTAATAATAATAATATTTTATTAAAATATTATTTAATTCAAAAATCCATTAATTTATCAAAATAGATTCCTTAGTTGAATATTAACTAAACATACTATTTGTGATTTTAAAAAACTATTTACAAAGTAACAATAATAAAATGAATGTATATTATATATAAAAAATAATGTGCATAATAATAGTACTAGGGTCTCATTACATAACCCCTTATAACACCCGTATAAGACTAAAGGGTATGGTGTGTGATGGTGACAGACTCTTGGGGTGGCTCAAATAACATTGCTCGGGTGGTAATCTCTATCAACTTCCACTTCTCCCATAGGCGATTTTGCTCGAACTTAACGTATTCAAGATCATATTGGGCTTGGTCAAGAGTAAAGCCCAATGACACTACCTCCTTTATGAGCTCCAAAAAATGGGCTTCGTATGGGGCAAGTCTACTGGATGAGGTCATCGATTCCTTTGTCTGAGTAAATTGGATTTGTTAAAGCCCTATATTTATACTAATTATGTGATCACTGTTCAACGTCTATATTAGCAATGGTAATAATTAATAACGGTATTTTTAAATCCAAAAACATAAAACCAAGGATGTGCATATTTTATATAACCATTTTACATAATGATACATTTAATTAGATCAAGTGTAATTTCCATTAATAAAATTTTGGGTCATTATATAAGCGGGAACCCAACATGACATCAAGGACTAAAAAGAAAAAAAAATTGTGCCCCAATGATCCAAAATCCATAAAAACCCAAGATCAAGACAACAAAGAAAATCTCCTACCCAGTAACAAAAACATTAATTCCAGATTCCACTTTCTCATCACTGCTCGGCTAGTTGTCCCATGAGTGAATTTTGGCATGGTGTATGGGAATAAATGCTTAAAATCACATGTTGTGTAAAATATTTTGCTACACAACATGAAGTTTTCATCATACATGATGTGTACTTCACATACATTACTAGTGGTATATGTCATGTATTTTATTTTTTGTTGTGCGGTTATACACACCATAAAGACTATGTGGTTTAACCCACAAAACTATATGTCTTGTATATCATGACATTCCATGTGGATTACCTGTCATTTAAGTACACAGTACATGACAAGGACCATATAATTTATGACTCACATGGCATGTCAAGTGACAATACATGTCGTATAAGTATTAAATACCAAAAATTTAATTAATCTAACCCAAAATATACATGTCATGTTTCCTTCTGAGTACACATCATGTACTTCATTATTTTAAAATTTAAAGTTTAATTTATTTAAAATAATACATGATGGGATTGTAATTTTATCCCAATGATTATTAAGATAAAATATTGAGATAAAGAATTAATAAATTAGATAAATTCCATGAAAGGATTAATGGGAGAAGTTAATGGCCTAATGGAAATGGTATATTTTTTTTAATATCATTTAAATAAATATTAATTTATTTATTTAAGAAATAATATTTTAAAAAATTATTTTCAGGTAATTATTATTATTATTATTATTATTATTATTATTATTATTATTATTATTATACATGGAGATTTCATAGAATTAATAAAATGATAAAGGGCCTTTGTGAAATTATAAATTTTTAACCCTAAGTATAAAATCCCAATTATACCATTTTAGAGAACATACTTATTGTATATGATGAAAATATCTCAATAATTCTCTCAATACTATAGAGAAACCCCTCTAATCCTCTATATCAAGAATATAGAGAGAATAATCAAGCCTTCTTGTGATCAATAATGAATGATGTGAAGAACTTGTTTCTACTATACTAGCCCCCAAAGATTAAATAACGTTGATCAAAGATTCATGGAGCATGTCTAGATACAACTAGAGGAGTCCTCATTTGGATTCTCAACAAAAATGAAAATGACATAAGAGAAGAAATGGTAATTGGTTGAAAATAATTCCTAGTTTGAGGTAATTCTAGTTTTAAATTAATTATAAATTAAATGTGAAAGATCCTCTCTAGAAAATTACAGGTCTATGTTTGTCAAGTTATTCAAGTATTATCCAATGAAACTAATGAAAACCAAAATTAGACACCGACACACCACTTCTACTTTACCTAAAAACCTTCACAAGGTGTGTATAAATTTTATAATATCTCTTGGATCCTAACCATTAAATTAATTTCAAATAATTATTTTTTCATTGTGGTATTAAATTATATGGGTGGTTCCTTAGTATTATTCTCACACAATCACCCAAGATAAACCTAATCATTAGTATCATATTCAATTTAACAAATATTTCATGAAATTTTAACCTAGTTTCAAAATATTATAAACCTAATGGTTAGGGAATTTCCTATTCCTTTTTGTGTTACTATTTCATTGCTCTTTGTTCCTTAGTCTAGTAACTCTAACAGAAAGATAGAACACAACATTCATTAACAACATGATCTGATAAGAATTATAATGGTCTGAACCTTTCTAGCATGTTTCTTTGCATATTTTAGGTGTTATAGGTGTTGGGAAGATATTTGAGCAAGATAGGAGCTATTAGAATTGATCTAGAAGAGGTTGTGCTGCGATGTTAGGGAATAAATTTTACCATGAATGATTGAGCCAGAGTCTTGCTACAGTGTGGTTGGTTTGGTTATAGTATAGAGCTCTTTAGATGTATTTTTTTAAAATTAAAAACCTTAAGCTTTTCTAGAAACACCATATGTATGGATTTAAAAATATTATGTATTGAATTTTCCATTTTTCTAGTTGTGGTGTAGTCTTTATGGTCACAACATGAGCTTTGTGATGTTGTTTCCATGATTTTTCCATTTTGGGTGTCTTTGGGTCGTGGATCCTGAGCCACACTATGGAGGTGTAGAGGCTTAATTTCATGAATATACCATTTTTAGGGTCATTCACCATGGTTCCTTAGTTACTATGTGATCCTTTTTCATATATATTGTATCAAGGAGATGACTCATTTTTAAATAGCAGAAGATAGGGAAATCACGATGTGATTTTTGAAGAGTGGTTCAACTTAGTCCCATTATGGTGTGTCTAATACCCATTGTATTGTGGTATTGTGAATTTCCAGCACCTATATAAATTTATAAGCACCTTTGAATTATTCTTATTTCCTTCCTTTTCCTAGAACCATAGTTGTGTAATGGTGTATCCTTGGAGACTTTTGATCACCCTTTGATTTTCTTTTACCCTTAGCTTTCTGAGATTGATTTCTTATGACCTAAGGAAATTTTCTTCTATATTTTCCTTGTTTATCCCCATTTTTTTCCTCCTTTATAATTTTAATCAATAGTTTTAGTTCAAATTGGGGGATTTTGGGGCATGGTATGGCAGATATAGTTTTGTTAAATGTTTTCAAATATTTACTTATTAAAGTTTGGCCTTATGATCATCCCCTTCCTTTTTCAAGAATAATAATTGGATGTAGCTTTTATTAAGGAATGGGATTCAATAAATATCATAAATTTTTTGTATAATGTGGGAGTAACATGATTTTTCTTAATTTTGGTGGATGGTAAGGATTAAAATAATAAATGTAATGAATTGAACTAAAAGTAAATTTAAGGGAATTGGGTTATTCTCATGTGTTTAAATAATTATTGATGTTTCTTATGATTGATTATTGTTTATAATTATTATTAAAAATACTATTTTTGTTGTGATATATATTTTTCTATTGTTTTGATTTTAAAGATATGATCAACTTTCATAAATGGTAAATCATGTTAAGACGCTATCGAAATTGTAGTGCTAAATATGGAATTGAGATAATACTACATAAGAAAGTGATTTTTAATTAATATATAGGTTTATTCAAAATAGAGTAGTGATACTGTGTTTCTTGTGTAAATTTTTTATTGTTTGATATTATTATTACTTGTTTTCTTGTTATGATTGTTTGATCTAGATGGTGTCATGTTGTGGTTAGAATTGAGGCATTTATATGGTAAGGTTTTGGTGGTGGGAATTTAAGGGATGATGTTGGATTATTATAACTGGTTTTGGGGTGGTTCTATAGAATGTGTTGGGAAGAGGGTACTACAACTGGTTACTATGGTTGGAAATGAAGATTGTGGTTGATGTGGGTATGGTAGATGGGGTTTTCAATGTGTCGATAGTGGCATGGATAATTGCATGGGAAGAGGATGTGTTATGCGACTATTGTGGTGGTTGTTGGCATGTGTTGTTAGGTGGTTTGTGTAGTGATTATTTGTGTGATATGGAGATGGTTCCATAGATTATCAGTGGTTTAGAATATAAATTATTGGTAATTATGGACATGATAATGGGTGTGTGTTAGAATTTAATAAGTTGCAGCTATTAAGGACGAGTTAATGATTGAAATGGATGGGTAATGACTGGGTTTACTAGTGGAATGGTTAATAAATGTTTTGTATTTAAATATAGTTAATAAATTTAATAATTAATTTAATATTATTGGTAATATGGTAGATTTGGAATTGATTAAATGGGAAGATGATGGTGTGTTGTAGTGGTTGTTTTTTGTGGGAAAGTTGGGTTGGTTTTTGTTTTTGTGTAGGAAGTGATTTTTAGTATATATTATGGGTTTTTTAGTGGTTTTGATGGGTGTGGAGATGTTTTTTAAGTTTAAACCCTTTAGGTTTTTCTTGTTTGTCATTGTATTATACTTATATTTTTCTTATGATTTCATACATACCCAAATTGGGTTTGTTGAACTTATCGACGCCCAAATTTTTTGGGTTCTGATTGTTTTCCCCATCATCCAGGTTTTAAAGGGTATGAATAGAGGACTAATACCTCTCCCCCTCTCTCTATTCTAGGTGTATCACAAGATATGATATATTAGAGTATATATAGTCATATAAGATATAATTTTTTAAAGTTGTATTATTTGATATACTTAAGGACTTAGTTATGTGACCGGGATGATGATATACAGTGGGTATCATGCATCATGATACACTATTATAATGGAAACTTGGTATATGGTTGGGATATAGTATGTGGTTGAAGATATGTGATGATGATGATGATGATGATGAAATAGTTTTCATATGAGATATGATGTGCTACAGCACAGCTACAAAAGGGATTGGGAGAACTAAGATATTTATCATTAGGGAATGAGAGTGAAAAAATAGTGGGAGATTATTTTCAAGATACCGCTTTAATATTTTATTTTGATATCATGTTATTATACTTGGGTGTGATATTGGGTGAGTGAGCCTTGGTGGGGTTGGGTGATAGTTGTCCTAGTAAGTTCTTGTTTTTTATTGTTTATTCCCTAAATCATTAGTATGATTCCTCCAAATTTAAATGAGAGGTGTTTAGGAGGATCCTACTGATCATTCATATATGCTCAACCTTATATAAAAATCCATTTTTTAGGTTTCTAGGGTGTGCTCGGAGATCGTGCTAGACATTACTAGCTTATATCTTGGAGTTGTGGTTGTAGTTTTTTCATAGGACTTTCTTTTTGGTATTTTATTTTAGAAACTATGTTGTTAATATTATATTCATTAATTATGGGATATTGGTTTCAATTTATATTATAGATTTGATTGGTTGTTTCCTTTAATATTTATGAGGGTAATTTCACCCATTTTAATGTTGTATACCATCGGTGTTAGTCACCAACTTAGGGCTTGTTAGAGATACACCATAGAGGGTCACTTTTATATTCATTGGAGGCCCAATAGGGGTTCCTAGTGGTGATGGTTTGTGAAAAGAATCATTATATGAAAATAAATTGAATAATTAAAGTCTTATAAGAAATATTTTTAAATATAATATACGAATTATAAAAAATAATCCATAAAACATAAATTTATGGGGATAAAAGATGATAAAATTTCATCAAACAAAAAAACCCTAAACTAATAAATATCCTATAATTATTCTATGATTAGAATAACTTACTAGCTTAAAGGGAACTCCAATCTACTTAAAATCCATCCTCAAAAAACTCTTAGAATTTTAATAGTATTAATAGGGTCTCCTCATCTTTTTATATTAAATACCTTATCCTTATTTTTATATGAAATTATAATTAAATTTTTCATTGATAATTAATTTTTTTTCACTTTTTCAATGATTTATTTATAAAATTTTCTATGTGTAATCCCACTATTCCTTTACTTTTTTAGGTCAACAGTTGATAGAGTCAAATTATATGACATGTAAAATATCAATAGTGATAGTTCATGGCATGCAGTGTCTTTATAATCAACTAATTTTATAAGGTGAATGTTATATGGAGTATTTTACACTATTAGGAATGAAATATACTTCAAAGATACTATTAATGTTTTCTTTTTTAGTGTTTTGTTGTGTATCCCCAAATTCAAACAACATGTAAATATAAAACTGAAGAGAATGTATTTCTTTAATTTGTATCCTTTCTTATTTTTCTTCTCTTTTATTATAGATGATACTAAATTTGTGCATCTTTACTTGAAAATATTATATTTGATCAATTTCCATGAATTATATAGAAATATGATTAAAATACCAAAATCTAGAGTAAAATTAATCATATTCTTAATTAAACTCAAATTATAATTTGGTATAAATTGTGAATCTTTTAATTCCCCCCCCCCAATTAAACCTTTTTCACTCATAGGGTAAAAATTTAGGTTTACCTACAAGTAAATGACAGTATTTTCTAATTATACATGGCATAAGTAGAACTATATTACTCATTTTCTACCAAAAAAAATATCTAGAATATAATAAATATTTATTTTCAATTTTACACATCTTTCTACATCATGAAATTATTTAATTAAGAGTAATTTTCATTAAGTTTCCCCTTATCATTGATAATAGGTCACTCATAAAATTTAACTAAATTTTTTCTGAGACTGAATGATCAAACATGTTTCTATAAGATTAACTTTTATTTACCTTCTCTATTACTCTCTATAAGAAATAAATGAATCAAGATAAATTTTTAAAATATTTTTTCTTTTGAGGAATAATAGGTAGATATTAAAATTTAAGGCTTAAAAAGGAATTTAACTCTTTAAAAAACATTTTCATGGTTTATTGAAAATGGAACTCTCCACTACCCCTAAAGATGTATTTTTATATCATTATTTCTTTAGAATGTTTCATAAATTTTTAAATATAATGACCATCAAAAGTATATTTTTAAAAATAATTATTACCATATAAGATTAGTACATAGTCAGGGTGGCTTGTTATATAATAAAATACAATTTCAATATATTGGTAGACTAAATTCTTCCCATGTACTTAATTCTTATGCCCATCTCAAGAATCAACATACCTAGTGATGTATAAAATAAATTGACTTACCTCCCAAAAATACCATAAATAAAATTTTGTGGTATTTTAATAAAGAAAACGTTTTCTATGAAATTTGAGTGAAAATATAACTTTTAAAGTAGTAGGTTTATTTATATCTCAAAATTATAAATTAGAGTAAAAATATTAAAGGTGGTATGAAATCAAGAAACATGTAATAAAAATATAAAAATATGGTATCTATGATTTTCATTTATTGTGTTATAAATTTGAAACAAATTATAATTGAAAGTTCTAAATTCATGTTGAGTAAATAGAACAAGTAATGATTTCCAAGAAATAAGGCGTTGAAAATAATTTCATGGGCTGGGTTAGGTAGGTGAATTTAATAATTATACTGAAAATGTATAAATATGAAATAAAATTAATAAAAAATAGTATAATTTTTAAAATAGAGATTAATTATATAGAGAATTTATTTATAAAGAAAATGTTTTACTAGTAAATTCTAACATATAGAGGATAAAATTATATAATACCCTTTTACTCTGTGGTTTTCCAATAATCATGTTTCACCATAGGTATAAAAATTAAAATGTGGGGGAAATTTAAAAAATAATTAAGAAAGAGAGGAAATGAGGGTGAATAATTCTTACCTAGGGTGGATGTGGGATTAATTTTTATGAAAATAATAATAATTTATAAGTGGTATAGGGGTGACATATAATGAAAATATTTAGGTAGTACCAGTGATAATTAATAATATTAAATTAATCCTATAACGTGTGTAAATATACATTGAGTAAACTTGTACAAGATTATTAAGTTGTGTATTCAGTTCACATGTCTTGTGAATTCCTTGATTTTTTATTCATACATGATGTCATGTGAGATGAAAAAACATCATGTAAATTTTTTTAATTATTAAATTATTATTATAATTTTATTATATCTATTATTATTATTATTATTATTTTGTAGAATTTTGGAGGAGGGGTGAAATACAATTATCCCTCTTTTAATTATTTGTTTTTGTTTTTGTTTTTATTTTGTTTTTATTTTTTTATTTTTTTATTATAAGAAAAGAAAAGGATAAATAACATTTGGTTACTCATATAAATGACCTTTGTTTATGGTCACTAGTTTTCCCATATAACATGATTTTTCATCCATAGTCCATGGAAGTATTAGGATTTCTTAGAGTGAACGACCACATGCTTGTAGGGGCTCACTACCATTTAAAAGGTATGTTTCTTTTAGAAGGGAAATTATGTGATTTACAAAGACAATATTATGTTCCCAAAATGAAAAAAAAGTGAGTTCATGTATTTATCATGATACATGTGTGATCAAACTCATTTTGAAACTATAGTTTGACCCATATTTGATTTATGTGAGATGAATATGATATATATATATATATGGTTCCCCCATGAGTTTCTCAAGACCCTAATTAAAAAAATATAAAATTTACTAACAAAATATTTCATATAAATTTAAACATTTTCTATGTTTTTAAAATTAAAAGAATAGTAAAATTCAATACTAACTTGACATGATGCATCTCCATTTACAATTTTAGTACATGATAGATCATTATCAAAATAATTTAAATCAAAAAAAATAATATTAACATTATAAAATAATTTCTTAGTTAACCTAACTATTAGAAATTCAATTTCAATATTATGAACATTCTCAATTTCATTTTCATAAAAAAAATTAGTATAAATTTTATTAGTGTAAATAGGAAATGGTTTTAAAATATCCTTAAATTTATAAATTATGGGTTCACAAGTGTGTTCTTCATGTAACCAACCATACACACCATTATATCTTACTAAATATAGGTTATTCATGTTATTTATTATCTTCAATAACTATCCTACCCAAGGACCTAATCTTTATAACCAGTTTATTAGTAAAATTGGTGTTTGGTAAAAGCTTTCATCATGAAAATAAATTTTCAAATTAGAATTCTCACTTATATTAAATAAAGGTTCTATTTGTGGGTGTTATAGAAATGATTTTATATTATTGAAAGTTACCCATCCATATTTATCACATCCTTGTAATGAAAAATTTAATCAACCATAATAATTATACAAAAATAATAATATGTTAAGGTATAAACAAAAGGATATAAGTAAGTCCATTCCAACCATTGGTGATTAAATAGATAAGGTTTTTTTAAAATTTTCAATAATATTTGTGGATTCATTTTTTTTAAGAATATTTATTTAAATTATTATAATAAAAATAAAATAAAATAAACATTAAAATGAATTCTTAAATTTATTTCTCTTAGTAAATCCTAAGTCCACACCATTGACTTCCTTGGTAATGGTGAAACAAATTGGCATGCCCATCATAAGGCATGTCAAATTAAAAAAAAACTTTTACCTTAATCTAAGAAAATATACAACTAGTAGTTACTAGATTTGAACTAATAGAGAAGAAAGATTAATCCCTAGGGATATGAAATTGACCGATTATTTAGAATATATATAAAATTATAAGATAAATAAAATGAATATAATTTATTATACATTAGTGATATAGGTGTAATGTTATAATTTGAATGAAATAACAAGGTTTACATAAATTTTAAAATTAATTTGGTATCTTAACTCTTTAAATAATTTTAAATAAAAATTATATATTTTGGGATTCAATTGTATGGGTGATTCTTTGGTCTAGTACTTACAAAATCATCCAAGATAAACATAATTATTATCCTAATATTGGATTTAATATAGTTCATAAACTTTTAACCTAATTAAAAAATATAGGAAACCCAATGGTCTTGGTATTCCCTGTTAATTATCATATTGGTGTTCCCTCTCTCCAAGTCCCATGTTCAAGTTACTCAAAGAGATAAACATAACGTCATTTATTCATAATTCGATCTGGAAATAAATATGAGATAAAAATAAAAATAATAATTAAAATCATACCAATAATCATTATAGATATTATATAGATCATATAAAAAGGAATAAATAAACCATAAAATATAAATTTAGTGGGATAAATGTTAGTAAATAGAAAATAAAACCCTAAACCAATGAAGATTTTGAAATGATTCCTTGGTCAAAATCATTTCATTACTTGAACGACACTCCAACATCAATTAATACTTCCCCAAAAAAATCTTGTAGTTTCAACAAAATTTCTAAGGGATCCTATTTTTAGATTTTATTCCCAAGACTCATTTTTATAGGAATCTTCAATTACATTATGTGTAGATAATTTCATTATGTGTAATAGATCAGTGATTCCATTTCTAACTTTTTCTTTGCACAATTCACCAACCCTTGATATTTGGGGTTCAGAGGTTGACGGGGTCAAGGTAAATGGAATGTAACATATTAATTAAAGAATTAAATGTAATTTAATATCAATATCATCAACCAACTATATGGGGCTGGTGGTACTGTCACGACCCGACCCTACCCGGGCTCGAGCCGTAACTACCCCAGGCCCGTCTCCATAGGCCAGGGGCTGGCGACCAGCGCCGAAGGCACAACAACTCGGGGAGGCCTTTGCCTAAGCACATGTACACACACGCAGAAAACTCAATGCCAAACTGCAGAGTAAAAGAATAGACAAGCAGAGTAAAAAGAACAACTGCTATATATAAACCACAGAGTGCATCGACCTCTATAAGATACAAGTAAAGTGCTGAAAAGGAAAAAGGGGCAAAACACGTGCCCAACCAAAAAGTGACACAACCCGGAAACAGGTAAACGAAAAGAAACAGCTGACGGGTATGCCACCTGAAACCCGGCCATGACCACCGCACGCGGTCCAAGCTCCCAAGCTCCTACGCTCCACTGAAGTCACGCTCCACCTGTCCGTCGTCTGCAAGGGCACACCAAGTGCAGGCAAAGCCCAAGCAGGGGTGAGTATAAAAATACTCAGTAGGATACCCCGAAGGCTCGAGGGAGCAACAAAGGAGGTTCCGAAGGGTGAGCAGTAGAGCGAACAGAAAAGTAGAGGAGTAAAACCGAGGGTGCAGAAAAGAGTAACAGCACAGCAGAGAGTCCAGCTCAACCCAACAAGAGAAAGGTAGGTAGACTCGTCCAAGAACAAGGAGCTGGAAACGGTGAGAAGATGAACTTCCCGTCGATTCTTTGCTACCTATAGCAGGAGAGTAGACTCATCAAACCACGAGAGGCTAGACACGGAAAGCACATGGCATACCCCACCCGTCTTCGCCTCTCCTGGAAGGAGAGTAACCAAAACCCAAGGAGTGGGTACTGAAACACGGTATATACATATCTGGATGCTCAACGAGAAACCCGAACAACGTCATAAGGGGATCTCCGTCCCGTAGCTCAGCCCAAGAAAGATGAGTCGCCAACAGTCCCATACATAACCCCATCATCGATGCCCAGCATCCCGCACGTCTTCCCTGAACCGCAAGCCAAGGGGCTCAGTCACCGCACCTTGATACTATCCGCTTTGGGCGGCACTGACTCGCCCGCATGGTTTTATATCGCGTCACAAGAACGCGTCTCGGTGGGGAAAGCGCCCCTCGTACTTGAGAGTTCTAGGGAAATCAACCCACGCCTCGTCACTGCCCTGCAGTCGAGAGGTCTCCTCACAGTCAAGTCGTCACAACATCGACCCGTACAACCAAGGGTCCCGCTCCGGTAACCACGGAGGAAAGCCACGGACTAGCCTAGTCGAGAGGAATGAGTCTGGAATGCCAACCGGTGTCCCCACTGCCCAGCCCTGCTGGAGGGTAATTCATAACCAGATATCAGGTGACCCACTGCCCAGCCCTGCTGGAGGGTAAACCTTAATACATCGTCAGGCGACCCACTGCCCAGCCCCGCTGGAGGGTAAACCATATTCAGACATCGGGTGACCCACTACCCAGCCCTACTGGAGGTTAACCCTAATACATCATCAGGCGACCCACTGCCCAGCCCCGCTGGAGGGTAAACCATATTCAGACATCGGGTGACCCACTGCCCAGCCCTGCTAGAGGGTAAACCCTAATACATCATCAGGCGACCCACTGCCCAGCCCCGCTGGAGGGTAAACCATATTCATACATCGGGTGACCCACTGCCCAGCCCTGCTGGAGGGTAAACCCTAATACATCATCAGGCGACCCACTGCCCAGCCCCACTGGAGGGTAGACCTGGAATAAGTCGACAGGCGACCCACTGCCCAGCCTTACTGGAGGGTAGACCTGGAACTAAATGACGGGCGACCCACTGCCTAGCCCTGCTGGAGGGTAGGCCCTAAGAGGTCGTCGGGTGACCCACTGCCCAGTCTCTGCTGGAGGGTAGACCCTAAGTGCGTCGGGTGACCCACTGCCCAGTCTCTGCTGGAGGGTAGACCCTAAGTGTGTCGGGTGACCCACTGCCCAGTCTCTGCTGGAGGGTAGACCCTAAAATTCAGCGAGTAACCCACTTCTCAGCCCCGCTGGAGGGTAAAACTCAGAACTGCTCTAGCCATCTCTACAGGAGGGTGCAACACTGGCCAATCGAACACGGAGTGGGTATCGCGCAGCCACCCAACTCCAGAACAACTCTCCCAAAAGAGTTTCAGCACCTACTCCATCATGGGGTGCCACTAGCACCGCTACTGGCCGATCCATCGAGAACGAAACCAAGGGAGACCACTCAACCCTACTGGTCAACAAACGAGCACCGATCTAGGGGAAAAACTCCACCCTGCTGGTCAAACAAACACACGGAGGGACCCTCTACGCCGCGAGAGGTCCAAGTACGCAAAGCAGAACCTGGCACGCATGTGGGTCCCACACGACGTGTGGCCCCAAGTCAACCCCAACCAAGCGCACGAACGTTCTCAGGTACAAAAAACCACATGTACCTCCAAGCATTTCTGTATACTCCCAGAGTATACACAGTCTCA
The DNA here is from genome assembly GCA_963277665.1 of Viscum album. Taxonomy (NCBI): domain Eukaryota; kingdom Viridiplantae; phylum Streptophyta; class Magnoliopsida; order Santalales; family Viscaceae; genus Viscum; species Viscum album. The sequence continues at coordinate 91,596,844 of OY728130.1, read as the reverse complement.
TCCCAAGGTCCATCGTGCACACAACACCCAACGTCAACGCGAAGGCGTGACGTAACAACTCCACCTCAAAGGCCCAGGCACGGCCAACTACATCTTGAGAACCATTTGCATCACTCTCCCAAGAGTGCGTGATCATGCGCCAAGGGTCCGCTACAGACAAAGTAGGGCGAACCACCACTGGAGCACCTTCCGTGCTTCCACATTTAACAATATCGCGCAAGTGGCTCCGCACAACCAAATGGATCGCACCATTGTAATCCTTGTGGAAAAACACGCGAGATCGACTACTTACTCACCTCCAACGGATATCCGATGGAAAAGTCGCCAACACTGCCTCACGCCCGAATGGTGTCCCGTGATCCCGATCCTCGGCCCCAAAAACAGTCGGGCGCATCGCACCATTGCAATCCCCTCGGGAAATCACGTCAAAAGCACTACTCACTTGAGTGCAACGAATATCCGGAGAAAAAGGTGCATCCCGGCGCACCGCACACGAGCGGTGCCACGTGGGGCCCACATCCCGGTCCCAAAACTCAACGAATGGATCGTACCATTGTGATCCTCTCGAAAAAGCACACAGGATGGACAACTCATTTGTCCAAAGCGGTCGCCCGGTGATAAAGATGGAAAATCGCCGTCGATGCCCAAACGACCCTCGTAGGCCCCGCACCATCGTGCCGAATTTGAGTGGGCGGATTGCACCATTGCAATCCCCTCGGAAAAACACCCAGAAACGACTGCTCACACGCCCCGAACGGACGTCCGAGGAAAGAGTCGCTAAAAGCTGCACGCAGCTCAAAAGACGGGTCATGGGGCCTGTGCCTCAACTTCGGTCTCAACGCCTGAAACCACCCTGGAAACCTCCGCCTCGATGCTAGGGTCCCAACGCCACTGACGGCGCTTAAAATGGACGTCGGATGCGTCCGCGCCGTCCAAAACAAGATCTGCCGACGAACCGACAAACCCCTCGACATACGTGTCGCGCCACCGAGGCCCCTCGTTTCGGGAATTAAAAATTTCCAAAACCACCTCAAAGCATTCCCATTGAAGCAAGCTCCGCGCTCCCGCTGACAGCGCGCAAAACGGACGCCCTTAACGAAAGTTACGGGCGTCGGAAATTCAAGAAGGGGGAGGGCACTCCCTAAGCCCGGACCGGCCCGGTCCGGCCGGTCCGCCCTCAGCCGGCCCGCGGCCCGGCCGCGGACCCGGTTTCGTCTGCCGCGGCCAGGTGGCCGCGGTCAACTCCCTCGACCGGCCTTCCAGGCCGGTCTCCTCTCCCAACAGCGACCCGCGTCGCGTGGGTCTCGGTCGCGCCGCACGCGGGGTCGCGCACCCCGCGACCCCCTTCCCTCTGTGCGCTACGCCGGAGCCGCCCGAGACCCCGCCGACCGCCGCCGTCCGCAGTCGCCTCCGCCGACGCCCTTGCACGCCCAGCCGCCTCACCCAGGGATCCCCACCACGCCGATCCGCGCCACCGCCTGCCGAGGAGAAGCCGCCGCCGCCGCCTCCTTGGACCGAAGCCGCGCCACCGCGGGAGCTCACCGGACTGCCGGAAACCACCGGAACAACCCCGAAATTCCCGCAATCTTCGCCAGGTCGCTGCAGCCTCCTCGTAACTCCGATTTATGAACTGAAACAAGAGATGGAAAGAGAAAAAACTATACTACGCAAATATGTGGTTCGTTTGAAGATCCAACAACAATTCGACGCTAAAATTGGAGTTCAAGGGAGGTTCGGGAAATTAAAACGCAAACATAACCCTACCTCGTGGGCGTTGCCCGGAGCTTCGCCGCGATCCGTCGGAGTCGCGCTTCTCCGGACCGTCTCACCGGAGTCACCTCGCCAGAGATGGAGGAGGATAGGGGAGGGACTGCCACGCCAGGGAGAACATCCAAGAGGGGGGGAGAAGTGTTTAAAAACAAAACACTTAAACCCCCGCCCGCGGGCCCCATACCCGAACTCCCGACGGGGTCGGGATTTAACCTCCCCTAGGATAAGAACCACGCTCTGAGCGCAACGGAGGTCTCATAATTTTATTCCGATACCCCGTTCAAAAGTTATAAAATTTAACGTCCGAAGCCGCTAAATTACGAAAACGCCCCTAGCGGCATTTTTCACAAACGGCCCGCGCCCGCGAAACTTATACCCCTCCTAGGGTAAACGGCACACTCCGAACACAACGGTGCCCTTGGTTTTCCAATCCGAGCCATCGTTTAATAGATACTAGCGTTTCTCCATTAAATTAATAAATTAATTTATTTATTTATCTGTTTAACGTTCTGGGAGCGGGCGAGGGGTCCAAACGTCCTGCGCTGACAAGTTTTATGTCGTTCCTAGGGTAAACACCCCATTACGGACCCATTCATAGACTCGTATCTCTGATCCGGAACTCTGTTTAGGAGTTATCCCATTTATTTAGCGTTTCCAGTGTGAACGCACTGAAAATTTAATTCCGGCCACTCCAGGGCTCGGAATCGCACACCGTCTGAAGGCGCTGCTCTGAAATATCATCAAGAATATTCCAAAGTCTTTCGCAGCAAAAACCGGGTTCTTACATCATTCCCTCCTTCAATATTTTCGTCCTCAAAAAGCAAAACTAGGGAGCAACACAGGGTACTAAGCCCACACCTGGCTTTCTCATACCCAGAAGAACCCACACATAGCTTTGTGTCACTGTACACAGACCAAAGGATTGATCTGTTCATGCGAGGTCGTCCCTTGCCAATTTCATGCACCCACTCCAGACTTTGGGGTTAGGGCAAGGCGTTAGGGAACCTCGCCATCCTTTGCACGGGCTCAAATGGCCCGAAGGCCCTCGGGGGTAGCTCACCTCCCCAGTCAAACCTCTACGTCACACGCCGCGACTGGAATCACCGCTCGCACCTGAAACAAGGCCCGGTGATTCCCTCCTTTAGAATATCCATATGGTGAAACACCCAAGGATATCTGGTCACGCAAGATTCCACAGTCGATGCTCCCTTACATGCTCAAAAGGCGAAGGAGTCAACACCATCGACTAAAGGAAAAGGTCTCACGCCTTTTTCCCTTACCAACACAGGGTTGCACCCGACGCCCTGCGTCACCCTGGTAACACCTCAAACAAGGAGCAGGGAGAAAGACCTTCACACGCAGAGCTTAACAATTCCACTGCAAAAAGTAGAAGAGTCGCAAGGGGTACCTCTCACCATCCCGTGCTCTGCAGGATCATAGACATCCAAAGCTCGCGGCTACCCGCGGTCCCAACCGTCAGCTCCCGGAGCCTGACGTGGACTGCCTAGTGGTGATGGGGAGATCTCGTAACGTCATCCCCCACCTCCAGCTCCTCCCGCTCCTCTGCTAACACCACCTCTCTGGGTACTACTCTGATCACGGCGCTGCCTCTGCCGTGGTGGTGCGCCTGCTGCCTGCCCGAAGCTCTCAGCAACTCAGGTCGGGCAGTCTCATACCAAGTAACCTCGCCCGTCACAAGCATAGCACTGGCGCTCTCTGGGCTGCCCTGGTACCCTCTGGCGCCACTGTGGTGTACGACCACGGCCCGGGATCCACTCATGGAAGGGCATCCTCAACTGAGGCCCTGCGCCCTTTTCAGCACAGTGGTATACAACCACGTCTTCGAAACCGGCAGTGGGAAGGCCACCTGCATCGAGGTCCGGTCCTCCAGCGCCTGCTAGCTACGGCAGTTGTCCCGGCTCCATCGCGCCCACTGCCACTACCAACCGCAAAACATGGTAGGAAGCCCTCTGTCACCAGCGCCTGCTCTAGCACCCCGGCATATGTGGAAATGCCCAAGGGTAATATGACAGCACGAATCTCTCAGCGGAGACTCTGCTCAAACTTATGTGCTCAGAAGTTGTCATCACGGACCAGGTCCTGGTAAAAGCGTGCACGGTCTGCAAAACTAGCCGCGTACTCGGCCACCGTCATCCCTCCCTGTTGAAACTGCAGGAGCTCCTGAATCCAAACGGAGCACAAGAAGGAGGGGCTAAACTCCTCACGGAGTAACAACTGAAATTCATCCAACGAAAACGACGACTCATCAAGAAACTGAGTCTCTAGAATCCACCAACGCCAAGCTACTCCACGAAAAAGGCTGGCTGCCAAAGCCACTCTCTGATCTGACGGCGTATGCACAAGCCTGAAAAGGCAAACCACTACCTCGGGCCAAACCTCTGCTGCCTGAGGGTCTGGCTCACCACTGAACCTCAGTGGTCTCTGCTGCTGGAACTCACAGAGCGCGCTCAACCTGCGCTCAAACTCAGCCTACTCTGCTAAAACTGTCTACTGCTCAACAGGTGGGGGTGCTGCTATCGGCCCACCCGGAGAAAGGGCTGACATGATGGGTCCTGGACGGTGGCATCGTAGCTCATAGGATCATCGTCACGAACCCAACCTGGTATCCTGGTTGGCTGTCTTCGCGGAAACATCCTAAATATTATCAAGGAGTGTCGCGGTCAGATGAGCATACATGTATATACCAATAATAACAACGATGGGGAGCTGACTCAAGAAGGACAGTCAAAGACTCAGTCCTATGTGATGCACAACCAAATTTTCCCTACAACAAGTGTCTCAGCATGTCGAGTCAACAAGCGGGTTATCAAGGTCCTGGTGAATGGATACGTCGGCCGCCGCACCATTACTGGACTTCCTGGCCTGAGAGCCGCTCTCGAGACACATTAACATTGTTTCTCTATATCCCAACCAATTCCTCTTTTAGGGACGTCCGCACAACGTCCCAAGGAACGAACCAGCTCTGATACCACTTTGTCACGACCCGACCCTACCCGGGCTCGAGCCACAACTACCCCAGGCCCGCCTCTATAGGCCAGGGGCTGGCGACCAGCGCCGAAGGCACAACAACTCGGGGAGGCCTTTGCCTAAGCACCTGTACACACACACGCAGCAAAATCAATGCCAAACTGCAGAGTAAAAGAACAGACAAGCAGAGTAAAAAGAACAACTGCTATATATAAACCACAGAGTGCATCGGCCTCTACAAGATACAAGTAAAGTGCTGAAAAGGAAAAAGGGGCAAAACACGCGCCCAACCAAAAAGTGCCACAACCCGGAAACAGGTAAACGAAAAGAAACAGCTGACAGGTCTTCCACCTGAAACCCGGCCACGACCACCGCACGCGGTCCAAGCTCCCAAACTCCTACGCTCCACTGAAGTCACGCTCCACTTGTCCGTCGTCTGCAAGGGCACACTAAGTGCGGGCAAATCCCAAGCAGGGGTGAGTATAAAAATACTCAGTAGGATACCCCAAAGGCTCGAGGGAGCAACAAAGGAGGTACCGAAGGGTGAGCGGTAGAGCGAACAGAAAAGTAGAGGAGTACAACTGAGGGTGCAGAAAAGAGTAACAGCACAGCAAAGAGTCCAGCTCAACCCAACAAGAGAAAGGTAGGTAGACTCATCCAGGCACAAGGAGCTGGAAACGGTGAGAACATGAACTTCCCGTCGAGTCTTCGCTACCTATAGTAGGAGAGTAGACTCGTCCAACCACGAGAGGCTAGACACGGAAAGCACATGGCATACCCCACGCGTCTTCGCCTCTCCTGGAAGGAGAGTAACCAAAACCCAAGGAGTGGGTACTGAAACACGGTATATACATATCTGGATGCTCAACGAGAAACCCGAACAACGTCGTAAGGGGATCTTCATCCCGTAGCTCAGCCCAAGAAAGATGAGTCGCCAACAGTCCCATACATAACCCCATCATCGATGCCCAGCATCCTGCACGTCTTCCCTGAACCGCAAGCCAAAAGGATCAGTCACCGCACCTTGACACTATCCACTTTGGGTGGCACTGACTCTCCCGCACGGTTTTAGATCGCGTCACAAGAACGCGTCTCGGTGGGGAAAGCGCCCCTCGTACTTGAGAGTTATAGGGAAATCAACCCACGCCTCGTCACTGCCCTGCAGTCGAGAGGTCTCCTCACAGTCAAGTCGTCACAACATCGACCCGTACAACCAAGGGTCCTGCTCCGGTAACCACGGAGGAAAGCCACAGACTAGCCTAGTCGAGAGGACTGAGTCTGGAATGCCAACCGGTGTCCCCACTGCCCAGCCCTGCTGGAGGGTAATTCATAACCAGATATCAGGTGACCCACTGCCCAGCCCTGCTGGAGGGTAAACCTTAATACATCGTCAGGCGAACCACTGCCCAGCCCCGTTGGAGGGTAAACCATATTCAGACATCGAGTGACCCGCTGCCCAGCCCTGCTGGAGGGTAAACCCTAATACATCATCAGGCGACCCACTGCCCAGCCCCGCTGGAGGGTAAACCATATTCAGACATCGGGTGACCCACTGCCCAGCCCTGCTGGAGGGTAAACCCTAATACATCATCAGGCGACCCACTGCCCAGCCCCGCTGGAGGGTAAACCATATTCAGACATCGGGTGACCCACTGCCTAGCCCTGCTGGAGGGTAAACCCTAATACATCAGCAGGCGACCCACTGCCCAGCCCCACTGGAGGGTAGACCTGGAATAAGTCGACAGGAGACCCACTGCCCAGCCTTACTGGAGGGTAGACCTGGAACTAAACGACGGGCGACCCACTGCCCAGCCCTACTGGAGGGTAGGCCCTAAGAGGTCGTCGGGTGACCCAATGCCCAGTCTCTGCTGGAGGGTAGACCCTAAGTGCGTCGGGTGACCCACTGCCCAGTCTCTACTGGAGGGTAGACCCTAAGTGTGTCGGGTGACCCACTGCCCAGTCACTACTGGAGGGTAGACCCTAAAAGTCAGCGAGTAACCCACTGCCCAGCCCCGCTGGAGGGTAAAACTCAGAACTGCTCTAGCCATCTCTACAGGAGGGTGCAACACTGGCCAATCGAACACGGAGTGGGTATCACGCAGCCACCCAACTCCAGAACAACTCTCCCAAAAGAGTTTCAGCGCCTGCTCCATCACGGGGTGCCACTAGCACCGCTACTGGCCGATCCATCAAGAACGAAACTAGGGGAGACCACTCAACCCTGCTGGTCAACAAACGAGCACCGATCCAGGGGAAAACTCCATCCTGCTGGTCAAACAAACACACGGAGGGACCCTCTACGCCGCGAGAGGTCCAAGTACGTAAAGCAGAACCCGGTACGCATGTGGGGCCCACATGAGGTGTGGCCCCAAGTCAACCCTAACCAAGCGCACGAATGTTCTCAGGTACGAACAACCACATGTACCTCTAAGCATTTCCGTATACTCCCAGAGTATACACAGTCTCAGCCCAACGGCCATCGTGCACACAACACCCAACGTCAACGCGAAGGCGTGACGTAACAACTCCACCTCAAAGGCCCAGGCACGGCCAACCACATCTTGAGAACCATTTGCATCACACTCCCAAGAGTGCGCGATCAAGCGCCAAGGGTCCGCTACAGACAAAGTAGGGCGAACCACCACTGGAGCACCTTCCGTGCTTCCACATTTAACAATATTGTGCAAGACGCTCCGCACAACCAAAAGGATTGCACCATTGTAATCCTCGCGGAAAAACACGCGAGATCGACTACTTACTCACCTCCAACGGATATCCGATGGAAAAGTCGCCAACACCGCCTCACGCCCAAACGGCGTCCCGTGATCCTGATCCTCGGCCCCAAAAACAGTTGGGCGCATCGCATCATTGCGATCCCCTCAGGAAAACACGTCAAAAGCACTACTCACTTGAGTGCAACGGATATCCGGAGAAAAAGGTGCATCACGGTGCACCGCACACGAGCGGTGCCACGTGGGACCCGCATCCCAGTCCCGAAACTCAATGAACGGATCCCACCATTGCGATCCTCTCGAAAAAGCACACAGGATGGACAACTCATTTGTCCAAAGCGGTCGCCCGGTGATAAAGATGGAAAATCATCGTCGACGCCCAAACGACCCTCGTGGGCCCCGCACCATTGTGCCGAATTTGAGCGGGTGGATTGCACCATTGCAATCCCCTCGTAAAAACACCCAGAAACGACTGCTCGCACGCCCCGAACGGACATCCGAGGAAAGAGTCGCTAAAAGCTGCACGCAGCTCAAAAGACGGGTCGTGGGCCCCGCGCCTCAACTTCGGTCTCAACGCCTGAAACCACCCTGGAAACCTCCGCCTCGATGCTAGGGTCCCAACGCCACTGACGGCGCTTAAAACGGACGTCGGATGCGTCCGCACCGTCCAAAACAAGATCTGCCGACGAACCGACAAACCCCTCGACATACGTGTCGCGCCACCGAGGCCCCTCGTTTCAGGAATTAAAAATTCCCAAAACCACCTCAAAGCATTCCCCTTGACGCAAGGTCTGCGCTGCCGCTGACGGCGCGCAAAACGGACTCTCGTAACGAAAGTTACGGGCGTCGGAAATTCAAGAAGGGGGAGGGCACTCCCTAGGCCCGGACCGGCCCGGTCCGGCCGGTCCGCCCTCAGCCGGCCCGCGGCCCGGCCGCGGGCCCGGTTCCGTCTGCCGCGGCCAGCTGGCCACGGTCAACTCCCTCGACCGGCCTTCCAGGCCGGTCTCCTCTCCCAGCAGCGACCCGCGTCGCGCGGGTCGTGGTCGCGCTGCACGCGGGGTCGCGCACCCCGCGACCCCCTTCCCTCTGTGCGCTACGCCGGTGCCGCCCGAGACCCCGCCGACCGCCGCCGTCCGCAGCCGCCTCCGCCGACGCCCTCGCACGCCCGGCCCCCTCACCCAGGGAGCCCCGCCGCGCCGATCCACGCCACTGCCTTCCGAGGAGAAGCCGCCGCCGCCGCCTCCTTGGACCGAAGCCACGCCGCCGCGGGAGCTCACCGGACCGCCGGAAACCGCCGGAACAACCCCGAAATTCCCGCAATCTTCGCAGGGTCGTTGCAGCCTCCTCGTAACTCCGATTTACGAACTGAAACAAGAGATGGAAAGATGAAAAACTATACTACGCAAATATGTGGTTCGTTTAAAGATCCAACAACAATTCGATGCTAAAATTGGGGTTCAAGGGAGGTTCGGGAAATTAAAACGCAAACATAACCCTACCTCGTGGGCGTTGCCCGGAGCTTCGCCGTGATCCGTCGGAGTCGCACTTCGCCGGACCGTCTCGCCGGAGTCACCTCGCTGGAGATGGAGGAGGAGAGGGGAGGGGCTGCCGCGCTAGGGAGAACATCCAAGAGGGGGGGAGTGTTTAAAAACAAAACACTTAAACCCCCACCCGCGGGCCCCGTACCCGAACTCCCGACGGGGTCGGGATTTAACACTCCCTAGGCTAATAACCATGCTCTGAGCGCAACGGCGGTCTCGGAATTTTATTCCGAGACCCCGTTCAAAATTTATAAAATTTAACGTCTGAAGCCGCTAAATTACGAAAACGCCCCTGGCGGCATTTTTCACAAACGGCCCACGCCCGTGAAACTTATACCCCTACTAGGGTAAAAGGAACACTTCAAACACAATGGTGTCCTCGTTTTTCCAATCCGAGCCACCGTTTAAGAGATACTAGCATTTTTTCATTAAACGAATAAATTAATTTATTTATTTATCCGTTTAACGTTCCGGGAGCGGGCGAGGGGTCCAAACGTCCCGCGCCGACAAGTTTTATGCTGTTCCTAGGGTAAACACCCCATTCCGGACCCATTCGTACACTTGGATCTCTGATCCGGAACTCCGTTTAGGAGTTATCCCATTTATTTAGCGTTTCCAGTGTGAACGCACTGAAAATTTAATTCCGACCACTCCGGGGCTCGGAATCGCACGCCGCCTGAAGGCGCTACTCTGGAATATCATCAAGAATATTACAAAGTCTTTCACAGCAAAACCGGGTTCTTATAGGTACATATTGTATTTTTCACTTTCGGTCATTGAATGTATTTATAGGAGGTTGTCGATGTGTACTTTTCCTAGATTATATCATGCATCCTTAAATTCACATAGAATATAAATTTCAACAAACATGGAATGTATTTCTAAATTTTTTATATTTTCTTCTTTTTCTTCTCTTATAATTTGGATATTACTCAGTTTTTCTTAAAAACTCTATATTTGATCAATTGTCTCAAATTATTTTAAAATATTATTAAAGTATCATGATCAAGATGAAAATTGATCATATGTACATTGAATTCAAATGATAATTAGTTATATATTTACTGCATTCACTTTTGGTTTTCTTTATTTTTTTAGATTTTTCATAACTGATGTTGCATATTCTTAGTTCTTGATCATGGTAAATGGTGTATTGTGTGATTTGGGGGGGGTATGAGTGAAGTTTATAAGGGGAAACCCATTTCCCCAATTATTTTTACCTTGTTCATGGATTACTCATCTATTATGTTTCGTGATATACCCCCTAAAAATTTTAAATCCAATATAAAGTATCACAGAAACCTAATATTTCATATAATATATGGAAATGATTTCTTTTCTTATTTTTACTAATGTTGAATTGAAAGCATGTCACTACTTCTCCAACATATATGGTATTAATTTTAATTTTGATAAAATTATCATCTTTTTATAAGTTTCATATATGATATTTGATATAGTATTAAGTATATCATAGATTCCAATGAGATAGATTTTATTATTAAATATTTAGGTGTTCCCCTCACCTATAATGGTATTTTTAATATTGATTATCTCTCATTGTTTGAGAAGGAAACTAAAATAATTCATTATTTTTCATTGAGTTTATTTAGCTACGTTTGTAGGGTCATCTTAGTTAAATATGTTCTTGATTATATATTTGTAACCACTTTATTCATAGATATGTTTTTAATGTGATTAGATCATTTTTTAGGAATTTTATGTGGTCAGTCTAGGGTGGTAACTCTCACCATTCCCATGTTTTCTACAAAGTGGTAATTCATTTAGAAACTTCTTTTGGCCTTGTTATTAGGTTTTTTATGAACTAGTATTTATTTAATGATACAAAATTTCTATAAAAATTATTTAAATTACTATTCCATTTTTATTAAATATATTAACCATTATTATTTAAATAATTTATTTATTTTAAACAACCATCATTCCTAGAATTTTTCATTGGTTTATAGAATTATCTTTAGATATCATGTTGAGGCTCTAAATATATTTATGTGCATGAGGATGAGATTACTTTGGATGGTGGTTGTTAGTCATTTTTTAAGTTTATGCATTTTTGTATTCTTATTCCTCCTCCTCTTTGACTCAAATACACCATTTTATATTTAGAGTGTTTCATTATTCCAAAATATTGATTCATGTTTTGTTTTTCTATATAGTTTTGTTTTTATAAGTGTATGAGTTGATTAAATAAGATTCTATTAAAAATGTTACTTATCTCATGTGTGGTATGGGTTTGGAGGCTACGGACCTTTAATTTTTAAATTGTATGAAGCATCTCTCATCTTTGAGAATTTTTATGAGATGATGAGTCTTCATATACCTTACCTTAATTAGAAAGATTCATTCCCTTAGTTTTATCTAAGTTTTAATATTCCTATATGATATTTAATTGGGTGTTTATCCATTAATAGTTAATATTTACATGAATTTTAATCATTTTTTTAATTATTAAAATGTTTTATTCCTACCTTAATTGGATACTTTATGATTTATAAAGGAAAAGTGGTAAAAATAAGTGACTTTAGGATCTTTGGGAATAATTTTGAAATATTTCAAGGATTTTTAAAGAAACCATGTTATATTTTATATTTTTTATTATGTGATGATGAAGAAAAAAATCTGAATCATCTCATAGTGAAGGTAAGAAATAGTGTGAATTCATATTTTATGAAACAAGTTTCATAACATGAGTCAACCACACAAGTGAAAACAAGAATATTTTATAGATAAAATTATTTTTGGGATTCGAAGGGGTATAATAACATCCATTAGAATAAGAATAAGAGATTAAAATATCAAACCTAATATCACCAATATAAAAAATTTAAATCATAAAAAAATAGAAATGAATAATATTTTAGATTTATACCTTACACCAAAGTATTCATATTATCATCCTTGAACACCTTTGAATATGTTTGATGATGATAACATAAGTGGTGGTCGAAGGACTCCCACCTCTAAAGGTATCCATGGGTTAGATAAAATCATTTGATAACTGAATGGGATCCTTCGTCCTCTATGGCATGTTATTGTCTTGATGGGAAGAGTAGTTAGAATAAGTGAGATTTTGGAATTAGGGAGTTTCGGTTGAGCATCAAACATGCACGCTCTACTTTATCCATCACATGGAAGTGGGATTTATAAATATCTGAGGATTCTCCTTAGTAGATCATGCACACATTATAATTCATGAGTAAAATCATCATCCACTTCATGTATCATATGAATAAATGAAATGAAATTCTTATGCATTAAATTTTTTGTATCATGCCTTTTGAATGATATCCATCATAGAATATGGAATCCTCCCAAACCATTGAAGCTAGTGGCATTCATGTTCCATGTAATATGGTTTTTCATACCTTAAAACATTAATAGGTAGTGGATTTTGATATCCTTCAATTGTACTATATTATTAAAGTCGGTAAAGGCATGAAATCATATTTTCATTCCATTATTATTACCCCCAAATATTATAATATGATTATGTGGGAAGGGCTAATAACCATACATTACAATCCATCCAAACATACCCTATTATATGCTAACAAATTGGATTTTAATATCCCTTATAAGATGCCCTCAATTGAACCTTATGATTAATGAATGTAGTGGCATGAATATTATTTTGTGCCTCTACACTATACCCTAATTCTTAAATATGATTGGGTTAATTGCATCACATAAAATGGTTCTTTAGGGTATATCTCCTTAAATCTCCCACTTACACTAAATCCAAAAAGTCTTATGTGTTATTTCTTCTTATATAGTATCATATATAATAACTTGTTAAATAATATCCAAAAATATTTCGGATATCTCCCAAAACACTTTTGGAATTCCATTATTAACTTCATTGTGTATCATATCATATGAAAAACCTTATGAATACCTATCCAAAACATTTTTGTATTAATTATAAAACACTTTTAGAGGATATCTCTAAGTAAAACCCAATCCCTATCTAGTCAACCGAAAATTGTGACCCCATGGGCCTTTATAGAATTGAAAACAAATATGAATCACCATATTAATATATGTAAGAAAAGATAATCCTCTATAAAAGAGTCAAAGCTACTCAAGATACAAAGAGATATGGTGTGATCACCATCGAACACATGTATCTCTATACTAGTGTCCACCATCTTCATATCAGGCTATCATATATTCCCATACTTTCCCTTTGTCTAGGATATCAAGTGACCATGGGACATAGAGTATCTCAATCCCATATATCCAACTCTTGCATTCTTGGTTATCTGAGTATATACTAACTTAGTCGATGAATACATCACATTTCATTCACCTTTATGGATGAGAACATCACATGTCCCTCATATTAATATATAAGAACATCATACATACTATCTAGTTGTGTCTACACACTCCTTAGTATATCTTAATCAAGGTCCCATATGTCATGCTCATCATGCAAGTGGAAAAATCCCATATTAGTTAAGATACAATCAATGACATGATCATCAAAACATTGTTAACAAACAACTTATCTAATTATATAAGAGAAATGAGATGAAGATATACATCCTTTACTTAGATCCACTTGAGATTAGTTTATTTTTTTATATTCAAATATTTGGTGTAAAAAATATTTTATTCATTACTTGAATTAAAACTATAGTATCTATCAATTCTTCCCTTGATTTTTAACTTTTTTATATTTACAACACTTTTAAAGCATACATTTCTTATCAAATACCCTTAAAAATCAAATAGTTTATTTCTATAACATTGATAACTAAAATATAAATTTAATGGAGTTTCAAAAACTTCTTTAGGTATTACTAATAGTTCCATCTTATGGAATCATTAATCCTTCCATTCTGATTTTACATTTAGGTTTCAATAACCCTGACTGGTTACTTGAAGAAATATTTTTGTAATTCTCAACTAATTTCTTTTTCTTTTGATTTAAATATTTCCCACTTGTACTGCCAAGACAACCAAAACCTAGAAATCACATTCCCTAGTTAACGATTTCTTGACACTTTGAGAAAATAGGGTAAACATATCTTGAACTCATTCATATTTTCCGAACATTTCAACCAATGATAATAAAATGAATTCCTTAACTAGAACATGTTGTAAGGAAACCCTAGTCTCACCAAATCATTATCATACTCAAACATATTGAGTATTATTGACTTACCCATTCATATTTAGTATATGATACTAGAATTATTTAGGTTATCTTTTATTTAATTTCTTTGATACCTAAATTGAATCATTTTATGCCTCTAACATGAATCTAGATTCACATGTTGATCAATTTAAGCACTTGGTTACTCAAAAAGGTTTACTCTAACATATATAATTTGTTTAAATTAAGAAATTTTCTTAAGTCACTATACATAGGAGTAGCTTACTATAACATCTTAGCCTGGGAGCCACTAAAAGAGTGCCCCAATCTGGTGGGTCACAAGGCCTAAAGCGTGCCTCCCCATACGCTAGAGGCTACTGACTAGAAACGATGTTCTAAAGATGGTACAGTGGGGATAATATACCGTATAGATTAGAAATAAATATAGAAAAAGAATACATAAATGAAAATAGTGAAATATAATAACAACTATCAATCAATAATAAATGAATGAATCCCCATGCATGAACACGCTATAATGTATAAGCAGTAGACATACAACAGGCGACACAATAACTAGGTCTAAACTGACTGTTAGGTCCAAAAGGGGCCTATATACCCTGAGAGGGGGGTGAATCAGGGTATGAATATATTTTTTCTATCAAAATTATTTTTTCCCCACTAGATCTCGACCTATTTATTATAAGGGTCACTTTTTTTCACTTATGTTTTAATTTTGATCTTATTCTTTCCTTATTTATCTAATGATGATTCTTTGAATGTAATGTAGGAAAGAAAGTAGACACACAGATTTTTACTTAGTTTACCCTCACTAAGCTACATCTAAGGAGCATACAAAAGCGATGTGCTGATGTACCAAATCCACTAAAGCTCACTGCCAATTACAAAGTTCGGGCTAGATCGCTTATATGCCCAGGATCACTACCTTTACAAGGTTTAGGGTCTTCTTACTGCATTAACAAGGGTCACTCCCTATGTCTCTTTCTCTAGATCACTATCGGTGGAAAGGATCATTGTCTTTCTCTTCCTTTTCTCACTTCTCTTAGAAGGGATCCACTCACAGTTTATGGACCTATAGGCCCCTTAATTATCTCAAATGAGTTCATCCTTCACTATAATTAGATGATCTATTGAAGTTACACATTCATCCAATTGATAAATAATGATTTATCATAGGTGTAATGAAAAACTTCAATCTTTCACACAACTTTTGGGTGTATTTTACACTACTTTAATGCCTTGCCCACAACATGTGCCTTTTTTCATAAAAACAACTTGTGTGACACTTTCTACTTGCATGAAACTCACTACTTTCACACAACTCCCTTCTAATGCGTAACTCACTTATTACATGCAACTCTCTTCTAGCACACAACTTTTATGTGAAATTCACTACTTGCACGCAACTCACTTCTTGCGCGAAACTCTCTACTTGCACTATATAGAGCTCATATTTCCTCTAAGTGTTGAGCTAATGAAATGAGGTGGGTAGCCACTTATTTATAGGCATTACTAAACCTATGTTCAATATTCTTTCCTATCAGCTTCCTTGTGTGCAAACCACTTCATTGATCATGGAAAACCCAATTTGATGTTGCATTGGGCGTATAAGTCCCTTTCATGCAACCTTATCATTTGCACAGATTCCAAATATTTTTTTCAATTATTTCTTTTTACATATTTTGATTTTCTTATCTTAGAACATGTCTTGTGTGAAACATTACAAACCATCTTCAATATTGTTCATAACTTCCTTTTCTAAAAACACATTTATCCATTCTTCTGATTTTTAGGCCCAAAAAATTGGAAAACACTCAGAAATGGCATCACCTTGTAAGCAATCTTTTTATACCACCTCCATAGCATTTATTCTTTCATCTTGGATCTTTTTCAATATAACTTTTCAAAAATATATCTATAACTCCACAAATCATCATGGAAACCCACTTTTTCAACAAACACAATCAACCAAAAAATTCTTCAATGTTACCTTGAGGTATTTTTTCCCCAGAAATCCCCCCCTTATGGTTTGTTTACAACTCTTCACATTTTGATATCTTGTAAAAGCTTCTTACATCTTCTACCACCATTCACTAAATGGGATTCAGATAGAGATAAATGATTTACTCAACATATACTCTAATCCCACATGATCAATCAATGAATCACTTTATTCCATTCCAAAACCACTCTTCTATTATCATCATGAACTTCAGCTGTTGTGATACGCATCCTTTAATCGATCACTTCTAGAATCCTTAGATTTTAAACTCCCTCTAATTCACTACTTGGGTTCTCATGTTTTGGAATGCTTAAATATTTCCAAACTATTATCTAATTATTTCCTCATAACACTAAATAATCCTCATCATGTTACTCCCCTTATCATCTTCTCCCCTATCTCGTTGCTCCACCTATTAGCTTATCCCTTGACTTGATTAAGACATTTTCTCCCCTTATATAGCCACACTTTGGGTTCATTGACAAAGGGGGAGAAAGTGTGGCTATTTAAGGGGATAAATCATCTTAATCGAGATAGGGGAGAAGCTGATAAGGGGAGTAACATGATGAGAATTATTCAGTGTTATGAGTAAATAGTCAGAGCTTAGTTTGGAATGATTAAATATTTCCAAGATAAACTCATAATTTTTCCTTATAACACCAAATAATTCTCATCATGTTACTCCCCTTATCAGCATCTCCCCCTATCACACTATTCCACTTGTCAACATCTCCCCTATCTTGATTAAGAAAATTTCTCCCCTTAAATAGCCACACTTTATTCCCCTTTGTCAACAAACCTAAAGGTCACTCCTTTTTTGTCTGAAACAGAGTAAAGAACATAGATTAGTAAATTAGGGAAAAAATCCAAACCTAGAGGAGAGGGGCTCCCACATCCACACTTTTTCAAGTGTGGGGAGTTGACTGAACTCCCAGAGCTAGTCAATACCTTTAAAACACTTCTTTGGGTAAGGCCTTCATTAGAATGTCTGCAACCTTTAGGTTTATAGGAATATACTCCAACATCACAAGACCTTGATCCACCTTCAACTTGATAAAATGATATATGATTTCAATGTTATTTGTCCATGAGTGATGAACTATATTTTTCTAAGATTTATATCACTTGAATTATCGCAATGGATTCCTATCAGAGACTTCACTTCATCTCTCATGTCATCAAGATGCAGATTCATCCACAATAATTGTGTACACGCTTGATTATTTGTAATATATTCAACTTCTTCGGTGCTCAATGAAATTCAATCTTGTTTCTTTATGAGCTAAGAAATACACAATCCACCAAGATATAAAGAACCTCCTGACATTTATTTTCTATCATCTGCTGATTTGGCCCAATCTGCATCTGTTTATCCCAATAACTCTTGCTGAGATTTGTCATTATACATCAATCTGAAATCCAATATTCTCTTAATATACTGAATTATTATTTTCACTATAATCATGTGCCTTTATTTGTTATTTATTTGATTTTGTGCTACTTGACATGTGGTAAAAACAATATTTTTTCATGTCACTGTTAAGTACAATAGGCTTCCAATGATCTGCCTATATTCTATGAAATTAACTGCTTTTCCTTCATCATCTAACACAATCTGTTCTCATATTCATGAATGAGAAAACCATTTCGTTTCTTAATATACACTTCTTCTTATAGAAACCCATTCATAAATTCTTATTTGACATTCATATGGAAAACTTTGACTCTTCTTTGTATAGTTATGTTCAATAATAATCTGATTGTATCTAGCCTTGAAACTGGTGAAAATGTATCTTTTGTGTAGATATAGATTTGACTTCTTCATGCTCATTATAATTATCTTCTTATAAATCATCATTTTCCACTATACTCCCCCTTAGTCTCTTACCACTTCATCAAATTCATCAGACAACTTTTCACTATGTCGTTGGTGATTTTGTCCAACCCCTACTATAGTGACATCATCACTTTCAAATACTTTTCTCAGATTCTTGTTGAAAAATTGTTGATATTCTCTCAGAGATTCTTGGTATCCTAAACATAGTCATATAATGCCATATTTTTAGAAAAAAATGGATAATCATAAAATAAATGAGTTTTTCCTACTTCTCCTCCAATTGGATTTCATGATGTTGGACAACATAAATTATCATCCTTTATATCCCATTGAGATCTTATATCTGATTAGGAGATACAATTATCCCCCTATGATTTTCAACTCTTCCTGTTGTTGGAACCACTATTTAAACCCACAAAAATTCTTATTCTCCTACATCATTTATTCTCATGTGTCACTTTTCATTAATCCATCAACAAAACCTCTAAGCCTACTAAGTCTGAACTCGGTGTAGGAAACAAGAGATAAAGTTAATAACATAATAATTGTTTATTGAACTCAATTAATTATATACATTTCAAGAAACCATAAATCATTAAATCCTTTCATGGAATTTTCCAAGATTAATTCTTTATCTCTTGTGAGTGATTTGAATTAATTGAAATTTTGGAGCACATCACATCCCCATTTTTTCATATTTCGATGCCACTTTCCCTTGGATTGTATCTCCCTAACACGTGAAACACCAGAATCATTAGTTAATAGTATTTATACACATAGGGATAGGGGATCCACTGGAATCCTCAAGAAGAGGAGTTTGGTTGATCCTGATGAATCAACTCTTTGATACTTTCTTGCAAAGCACTGTACTGTTCTTGTTCATGTTCTAACTGCTCGGCCAAATTCAACTACTCTGGCCATATGACTAAGCATTATTTACCCACATGTTGTTTCTTCTTATGATATGTGGGTTATTTTTGTTTATCATTTTTCACAATTTGGGGTTTAAGAATACTGGTACCAATTTCCTTCTTTGATGCTCCACTCAAATTCCATTTTTCATGATTCTTTCTTTAAGCAGGAATCTCTTATCTAATATTCATCTCTTTTTCTTCTCCCATTGGAGGGATCCTTCTCTTTCCTTCACTTTTTTCCTTCTTTCATTACATGTGAAATTATTGAGACATTCATTATTCATTTTTATTTTATCAGTTACCCAAATCAAATTACTCAGATGTACTAGGAGTGAGTCCTTTACTAAATGTACATTCTTCTGTCTCACAAATAGAGTAGCTCCTCCCTTTTTCTTCCATGTTTTTTCACATTAATTTAGATAGTTCTATTGTGAATGAAACCTAGGAGTTGATTGATGCAACTTTAGTTGATCTTCTTGAGTATTCCTTGAGACTTTAAACCTATTTTTTTGACTTATCAATATATGTTTTCTCATTATATACTACTGGAGGTGGGGATATACTTTAGAATTCCATTTCCCTACATGTTTGTTTCCTACTATAATATCTTGCTAAATTCCCAGGATTAGAATTTATAAAACATCTCCCGTTAAAAACAAACCTCGTATCATAATTTCTTGATTAATATGTCAACACAGTTTGAGTTTTTCTTCTAACATTGAGAACCCAGGCTTCTTGACACATACTCATGGTGTGTCCCACTCTTCCAAAATAACAGAATTTCATGGATACTTTCTTCTGGGAGACTTTTCTTTCATATTTCTCAAGATACTTCTTATTATTCTCAAATTTAGAAATATTTTTTTCTTCATGGAATAAAATATACTTAAAATCCTCTGAAAAAACTTGATGTATGACCATGAATCCCAAAAAAATAACACATGTTGTCATTTTTTACTATAAAAACCTTTTTAGGTCTATCTTCAGCACTTACATGATTTGTCTAATTTTTAGAAATGTTCACGGCTCTTTTCCTCTTATGCATGGGAGAGGGTTTATCATATCCAATACCAAATTTTCCCAAACTTCTTGGCATTTGGGATGTGACAATCATTTCTTATTTTTCCTCTAAAATCGCATATTTTCTTTTCATTTCACTATCACCCTCTGAAGGATTGTAAAATAATAAATTAAAATAATATTTTAATTTGGGATTTCCTTTTCTATTAGATTTATCTACTTCTTTATTGACTGATTCAATCTC
This sequence comes from Viscum album, assembly GCA_963277665.1. Lineage (NCBI taxonomy): Eukaryota > Viridiplantae > Streptophyta > Magnoliopsida > Santalales > Viscaceae > Viscum > Viscum album. The sequence goes on along the minus strand of OY728130.1, from coordinate 91,576,653 downwards.
TTATTCCAATTTTTGAATCTTTTTATCCCTTGATTCAAGTTGGGAATTATGTTCCCTCTTGAGACAACTCCCTCTAACTATCTCAACTACCAAATCTCGAGAGATCTTATCTATCATGTCAGCTTTCTCCTTTATTTTAGAATGTTTCTAAGTAACATATTCATTGAGAATGCATCTCCTTCATTAGCCTTTGGTTCTTATGAAATAGTTTAGATTGCTATATAGAAAGATCATTATTTCTGGATTCTAGATTCCAAATTTCTTCTAAGTTCAAAATCTTTCCCTTGTAATCATCTTTGATTTATTCTATATTTGTAGAAATAATATTTAGTTCTTCACCTTGGGAATAATTTTTCTTCCTTAGATCTATGGACACTTCAAGAATTATTTTATTTAAATCTTTCAACTTATTGAATTCAATTTCTTGTAATTTGATCTAGACTTATTTAGATTTATTTTCTTCAGCTAGTTTCTAATCCAATTCCTTTGTTTTGTGGAAAACTTCCACTTTTTGTATTCTTTCCATTTATTACTCATCAGTAGTACTAACATCACTTGGAATATCAAGTTCTTTTCTCATTCATTTAGCATCATTAAATGAGTAAATTTTTTCACTGTATGATTAATACAAACCATTCTTCTTTTCACTACTTAATTACTTCAAATAAACACACTATTTCCATAGACACTTCCACTCTGAGGAATACCACCAAAATTATACTTCTTCTTTGAAGTTCTTCCCTTTTACATGGAACTTTGAGATAAAAATAAACAGAAACATTAATTTCAACAATCAAATAAACCAAGTCATAGAAAACAAATCTTATAAAAGAAACCAATTCTATGATACCAATTGTTAGGTCCAAAAGGGGCCTATATACCCTGAGAGGGGGTTAATTGGGGTATGGATATATGTTTTCTATCAAAATTATTCATGCCCCACTGGATCTTACCTCTTTATAATAAGGGTCACTTTGTTTCAACTTATGTGTTAATACCGATCATATTCTTTCTTTCTTTATCTAAGGATGATGCTTTGAATGTAATGCAGTTTATCAAGAAGATGGACACATAGATTTTTACTTGGTTCACCCTCACTGGGATACATCTAAGGATCATACAATGGCAATGTGTCGATGTACCAAATCCACTAAACCTCACTACCAATTACAAGTTTTTGGATAGATCACTTCTATGCCCAGGCTCACTACATTTACAGGGTTTAGGGTCTTTTCACTATATTCCCAAGGGTCACTCCCTATTTCACTTTCTTTGACTCACTACTGGTGGAAAGGATCATCGTATTCCTCTTACTTTGCTCACTGTTCTTGGAAGAGATCCACCCATATTTTATAGACATGTAGGTCCCTTCATTATCTCTAATGAATGCATCCTTAATTGTAGGTAGATGCTCTATTGAATTTACACTTTCACCCAATTGATCAATAAGACTTTACCATAGGTGTACTGGGAAACATTAATCTCTCTCATAACTTTTGGGTGTCTTGCACACTATTTTAATGCCTTTCATGCAGCATGTGCCTTTTTCATAGAAAAACAACTTGCACACCACTTTCTACTTTCGCGCAACTCACTACTTACATGTAACTCCCTTCTGATACATAACTCACTTCTTACATGCAACTCCCTTCTAGTGTGCAACTTTTATGTGCATGTCACTAGTTTCTCACAACTCACTTCTTACATGAAATTATCTACTTACACGATCCAGAGCTCAGATTCCCTCTGAGTGAAGAGCTAATGAAATGGGAGGGTAGCCACTTATTTATAGGTATTCCAGACCCTGTGTGAAATATTCTCTCCCACTGGATTCCTTGTGCGAAAACATCTTCTCCAAGTATGGAAAACTTGATTTGACATCGCATTGGGTGCGTAAGTCCCTTCCACGCAACCTCATCTTTCACGCAAATTTCAAATATTTCACAAGATTATTTCCATTTCAATATTTTGATGTTCTAATCCTGAAACATGTCTTTCACACAACATTCCAAAACATCTTCAATCTTGCACACAACTTCATTTTCCAAAAACACATTTCTCCATTCTTCCGATTTTGAGGCCCAAAATTTTAACAAACACTAGGAAATTGAGTCAACTTGTATACTATCTTTTTGAACCACCTCCAGAGCATTCATTTCTTTGTCCTGGATATTTTTGAATATAACTTATCAACAATCTCTCTAGAACTCCACAACTTATCACAGAAATACTCTTTGTCAACAAACACAATCAACCCGAAAATGATTCAATGTTACCTTGAGGGATTTTTGCCCAACACTAACAAAGGAAAATAAATAAATAATCCATATCTAGAAGGAATCCTAAGTACATGATCAGATGCTACTTACAAGCTCCCATGCCCAGTCCTAGTCTATAAATTAAAACAGTACAGAGCACAGTCCAACCTAACCTACAACTAGGATATCTATCTGGGTACCCATTGACGGCTCGAACAGGGTGTGAGTAATACTCAGTAGGACACCAAAAATAGTGTTTAATTCAATCCAGTATGTGAATATAAAATAAATTATTTTTTAGGTACATCAAAAGTAAATAAATACAGTAAATGTAAATGAAATCAAGTTGGGCTCAGGTTCCTCAAGGACACCTGGCCGACCATAAATGCTTCGGCCTAAGCCAGTAATGTCTCTAAACAAGTTCCACCATGTATGTATGTATATATATATATATAAGTGTGTATATATATATATACTATATGCATATAAACCTATAGATATATATATATATATATACATATTACTAATTAGGACTCGAGGCGTGACTCAAGCATCCATGTATAATTATAAGAGTCTCATAGAGTAATAATGGATGTTATGCCTGAGGATCATGTATAATAAGGGAATCCATTCTCAGGTATCATAAATAAAAATGGACACCATGCTTTAGTGTCATGAAAAAATAATAAGGGTTATTCCCAACATCCTAATTGAGGGGTCGTGGAACGTTATGTTAAGAAACCCAAGTGATGTGAATCGCCATGTCCAATGTCCTATACCAAGGGGTTTGAAATTCCAGGTCCACAACCCTAACCAAGGTACATCTATAATAATATAGTATATGTTAATCCCAATTACCCTATGATACCTTATCCTAGGTGTTTCGTAAATAGGAACCTGAGATCGCTTAAGGTGCAGTGGACCTTCATTAATACATTACATTTATTATTTTAAATTATACCATGATAATTAAATCATTCCATTTAAATACAATTCATCATTACTATTCAATTTTTTAATCAATTACTAGTAATTTGGAAGGCCACATAATCATACATTCCATGGTTAAAATCAATTTCCCTATGTTGGATCCATTATAATAGTTAAGCACATAAAATACCAAGTACCAATGGGGTGTATTGAACCCACCTAACAATTCATTCCACTTACTAGTATTAAGGGGGAAAGCACTAAATTTAAAAATTTGATCATGGCCAAAGGTAAACATGTTATCTGATATTTTAATTATCTCAAATTGGCCATTTCACTTAGAGATCAAAGGTTCAATCATAATTTAAATAATTATCCTAAGCTAATTTATTCATCCACAACACCTATAAATCAGATAATCCCCTTTAACCATTTAATTTTAAAATATTCAAGTTAAAACACCTAAAGGTTGGTTTTAATTCCATATCTAATCATAAGGGGACATGGGAACATAAGTGACACACCTAAAAAGGTGGTTTGAGTTGACATAGAAGACCTCTAATGATGAAATTTGGTATATAGAGACTAATTAAGTTAAGGTGTTCATATCTACTTAATGAATTTCAAATTTATGATGCAATACATGAAAAGTCCAGCATGCAGTGTGATGGAATATTTTATAATTGATAAAACATTAAAGGGAAAGCAACTAGAGATCCTACCTCATGCTTAAGATGGTTCACTCATCCAATATCAGGCTTTTATTTGAGCTGGAATGAAATAAATTGAAAGAATCAACAAACACCCTAAAAATATGGAAAATAAAATCACATGGATTTTTTATTCCATGCAGAGAGATAAATGAGGTAAGGAAGGAAGTGGATCAAATAGATTACCGATATGATTTCAACTCACCTGATGGTGTTTGAATTGGACCAATAATGAGGGAGATTCATAGAATCCTAGGGAGGAATCCAAAATATAGCTTGAGTGGCTATTGGGTGTGGAAATTAGAGAATAAGGAGGAAATGAAATTAATGTGGAAGGGTAAAATAGGGTAATTCTCCCCTCTTTAATTATGTGTGCAGTTAGGTCACATGGTTTAGAAAACTGTGTGCCAACTATGCGGCTCATATTATCCAAAAGCCACACCCCGCATGGGATAGGTGCACGGTTAGACAAACCATGTGCAACCCATGCAGTCACCTCTACAATTTTTTGTAGATCTATCACGTGGACATGAGGCCTTCCTTTCATATTTTAACAAAAATGTGTAGTGAACCTATAGGGTTGCATGGTTTTGGTCTCATGATTATCACTACCTGTGTGCTAACCAGTCACCACCCTTTTATATACTAAAATATAGTGTTTTGATGCCCATTGATCCAAAATCTCAACCGAACTCTCAATACATCATTAAATACTTAATACCCATATAAAAAAAACATTTAAGTGTTAAAACTCTCATAATTACATTCTAAGGCTCAATTCAAGATTTGGCATGTCAACCAAAAAAACTCAAAATCTCTTGGAATTTTCAACCTGGTCCAAAACACAGGATCTTACACTTACATTATTCTTATCCTTCCCAGGGATTAATCTCAGAGCTAAGTTTGAATATGATGATGATATTATCTAAAACAAAATATTTTATCATATTTATTGAGACCAAGATATTTTGGGGAGTTTTTTGAGCCCTTAGTTGAAGTTAAAATGGAAATAGATGAATTGGATATAATTAGTGTGTTGTATTTTGTTTTCAATAGATAAATTATAATCAAACTGAGGTGTTTAATGGTGATTAATCGGATTTGAAGTTCATTACAAAGTTTTGGAATTATTTTAAGTCTATATAATAATTTTTAAGGTTAAAGAGAGGATATGGAAGTTATAGGTGACATCACCACACTATAATGGTTCATGAAAATGGGTGTAGTGATTCTCTAGGAAGTCAAAAAGGAGTGATACTCTAGCCACTATAATTTTTCAAGGAATTTTCATTTTAAGGTTATAATTTGAAAAAATATTTAAGATTATTTATGTTTTGTAAAGAAGTTTTGGTTACCTAGATTGTTTAACGTCTCATGAAAATGGGGATAGGGTTATCAAAATGGGAATTTCATAAGGAATTTTTTATTAAAGAGATAATTCTACTGAAAATGGTGAGTAAGGACATGTCTTGGATGTCTTTTTGGTGTAGTTTTTAATAGTAAGAGAACTAATAATTGAAACATGTAGGATCATTCTATAGTGGGTGATTAGTGGTCATTTCTACTGAGATTTTTTACTTGTCTGAAACGGCTAGATTGAATATGTTGTGGTCTTGCTTGGTTGTTATTTTGGGGAGTTTGTGAATTATTTGATAGAGGTTCAACATGTGGAGAAATGATTCATATTTCATGTAATGGTTCTTGAAAATAATACTAGTGTGAAATGTATAAGAGGGAATACTCCATGGTACTGGTCATTTTAAAGAGTTTTTTGAAGTGGTTCAGAATGGTTGGACCAAAATAGGGTCCAACATGTTGTGGTGCCATCCATGGTCTAAAGAAAGATTCTTCTTTAAGTGGATATGATTAAGTGGAATTATTAATGGCCCAAAATAATCTCAAACTCAGTATATGATTCCATTTTATCCCATCATTTGTGTCTAGTATACTCAAGGTGATCTAATGGATCGATTAGAATTGGGAGTAGTAAAAAGTTAGTTGAGTGAAGTTGAATATTAAAATTAAAATTTTAAATTTTTTGATTTTTTTTTAAAGATAAATATTAATAGTAGTGGTAAGAATAAAGGAAATATTGGATATATTCTAAAAGTTCAACATTTAGATATTTTACATAGAAGATAAAACTAAAGAAGAAGAAGAATAAGTGAATAGTAGAAGTTGTGTTCATGTATTATGCATACAAAGTGAATAATTAACCTACTATTGTGAAACAGAGGAATTATGATAAATTATCACATGAACAACTCAATAGTATTATATTTGGAGGAATATTCATCAACTGTTATAATATTTTTTATATCATTATAAAGTTTCAGATGTGCTTATGTGTTTGCTACACCGAAACATTTTCTGGAGATGTGTAATATAGGTTAAGGATAATATTAACTCATTTTTACTCATAGTTGATTCTAATGGTTCATGTGACTATGGGTTTTCTTATGGTGAACTACCTTTTTATTTCATAAACTTTTCATCACATGTTATAACATTTAATAATACATAGGATCTTTTGAGGTTTAGTGTCTTGGAAATTAAGAACATAATATGTGAAAAATATAAAAATATATATATAAATTATTCTAATCCACTTGAATGGATTCTTCATAGGTTCATCCTATGTTTCTTTTACTACATCTCATATCTTGGGGACATACATGAAACAAAGGAGTGAGCATAAATCCCCAAAATGGAATAAACAAAGAAGATACATGGCATGTGACCATAAGGTATATCAATAAGGAATAATCATATGAACATGAGGCATATCATAATATAAAAAACATGAATCATAAAATTTAAATGTGTTTATAACATAAAAATGATACATTTTTAATCATATCACCAAGATTTATCTCCAAGGTTTCATAAATCATAATTACCAAGGTTGTTCACCAAGGTATCATAAAACATGTTATATCTAGAGATTAATTATTTAACCAATAAATTAGACACTATCAGGGTACATAATTCATATTTATTAATTCATTTGAGCCACATTTATTATAATAAATCATTTCATCAATAATCCAAGGAGAAAAATGAACATGTTTCATTTAAAATCATTGAGTACATAAATGTTTAAGGAATTGAACATTTCATCATTTTTAACCCATGAAAAGGTAAGTTGGGTTTAATAGTTGTAAATTATTAAATTTATATATTATATTTACATCTATTTAAATTACAATGGGTAAAGAAGAGGTTTATTTATTTACAATATAAGAATATTTCATGAAAAATGGAAATTTTCATGAAATGGTTTCGACAACATTATGGTATAAATATAGATTAAGAAACATGCATAATTAAAGAGAATGGAGGTATCCAATTGATAAAAACCCATTTTGTAAGTAATGGTAAGATCAAAATTTCATGCAAATAAAGAATCTTTGACATTAAAAGGACACAAAAAAATAGATGTGCATGAATGAAAAAGAAGAAGAGTTGAATTCCCTTACCTTGGATATTTGCTTCCTAAAGCTTGAGGATAGAACCTTGAGACCTTGAGGGAACCTTGTAGGGACTATTTGGGGATTAAATTGACCATGAATTCATGTCTTGTTAATTTTTAGTACATATTAAAGGTGAATGGGTGGTATTTATACTTGAGGATGGGTGGTTTTTAAAAGATTAAATATTGGTTATTTTCTTATATAAGTTAACCAATTTTGGGGGAAATGAATTCCAACAAATTTGATGGACTATTAATGATTGAGGTAGCATGTTTGGATGTTTAATTCATTAAAAAATCTAAAATTACCTTCCAACCAACCAAATTAATGCACCCAAACTAAATAATAATTTTTATTTTAAAAATCCAGTTTTTGGTTCAAAATAAGTAAAGTATAAATTTATAAATTAGAATTAATATTTATAAATTCATTTTTATACTTATTAAATGCAATTTTTATTTAATAACATGTTTTATAAAGTTTTTAATCATGCTTAAATAATAAATATGTCATAAAATCACAGTGCTCATAAAGCGTCAATTTTCACTTTTTCACCAAAAAATCAACTTTGTCAGAAAATTATGGAAAAATAACCCTAATATAATTTTAATGTGATGATTCCAAAAATGAAATTTATTTTATCAAAATAATGATCTAAATATGATAATTTTATATTTTAAATAAAAACATTATTTAAGGAAAATTAATATTTTTTATAGAATAACAAACATTATTGTGTTATTAACTCTTTGTTCCTCTATTATAGTTATGTTTGGGGGTGAAATGATTATAGGGGATCAAGATAGCCCAAATTTTTATATTTCACTTTATTTATCCACTATTTTTTTCCATTGTAATTTTTTTATGTTATTGGGTGTTTTTTTAGATTGAATTTAATGTTATTAAATAATGAAAAAGTGTTATGGTTTCTATTATGTGTTTTCTATCCCTTTACTATTTATGGTTGTACTAGTTCATATAAACATGAAATTTGTAAAGTTTTTATTAAATTAAAATGACTTTATGTGTGATTTTATTTTAAAACCTAACAAAAATTTATTTAGAGGTAATAGATCTATTATTAAAAGAAGAATATTTTTTAGGTCGTTACATTCTTCCACCCCCCCCCCTAAAAGAATTTTATCCCCAAAATTTATACTGATATTCTTAGTTTAGTATAGATAAAGGTACTTTTGTCTCATTGTTTCCTATGGTTCCCACATTGCCTCTTTATATTTATGTTTCCTCCATAACACTTTGACAAGGTGAGTTATATTATTGCATATAACTTTGTCTCCATGGTCCAAGATCTTCATCGTCTGCTCCTCGTAAGAGATGTAATTCTCTAATTATACCACCTCAAGATTTAGTAAATGTGAGGTATTAGGTATGTACTTACTTAGGAGTGGTATCTAGAATACATCATGAACATGATACATTTTTTGAGAAAGTTCTAATTGATAGGTCACTGTTTCTATGGGATCAAGGATCTCAAAGGGGAAAATGTACCTAAGGATAATCTTTCCTTTCTTTCCAAACAACATAAATCTCTTCTATGGTGATAATTGAAGGAAATATTTTTCTACAAAATCAAACTCCAATTCCCTTCAATGTTTGTTAGCATAAATATTATACCTAATCTGAGCACATTTTATGTGTTGTTGGAGGGCTTGGACCTTTTCTTTCATCACTTTCACAAGATCAGGTCCAAGTAAATTCTGTTAACCAACTTCATCCCAACAAGTATGAGTTCTAAAATGCTTCCCATAAATAGATACATATCAATCCATTTGAATACTTGAGTGGAATATATTGTTGTATGAGAACTAAACTAATGAGATATGTTGTTTTCATCCACCTTTAAATTAAATTAAGAAATATATTGGTATTTCTTCAAGTTTTTAAATGGTCCTTACATATTGAATGTCAATTTTGAGGTGATATGTCATACTAAAATTCAATTCAATATTCATATTATGTTGAATACTTCTCCAGAATTTAGAAGTGAACCTTGGATAATTATCATAAATGATTTAAGGCGGTACCATTTATATCCCCACCACTTTCTTTACTTGGAAATTTGGTCAATGGATAAATATTCCCAAATATCAATGAAGTGTGAAATATTGGGGTTTCAATACACCACAACCCATATTGTATTACTTCTTTTGGATGTCTTTGGGATACTAGTGATGAATTCCATAGTGATGTTCTCTCATTTCCATGTGGGTATGGGTAATAGTTTCATCATCACCTTAAACTTATATCACTCTGATTTAACTTTCTAACATACCAAGAACATTTAGGTATACTCAACAAGTTCCCTATTCATGTTTTCCAACCAGAAGTACTCACTAAGATCATGGTATATATTGGTGCTTCCATGATGGATGGATAAAGATAAGCTATGTGAATTTTCCAATAGCTCTTTCTTTATCTTGGGTGATGAATGCACAAAAATTCTAGATCCAAACCATAATACACCATCTTTACCAATGTGTAAATCATGAATCTTCCCCTAATTTACTACTTTCACCTTCTTCTGAAGCTCCATATTATCCATTTGTGCCTCTTTGATCCTCTCTTGGATAGATGGTTGGGAAATAATTTGGGATATGTATGGTGTACTCCCAATCATTATGATTTCTAGATTCATACTTTGCATATCCATGAAGATAGGGTCTTTTTCGATATACATTATGGATAGAGTAGCAGTTTCTTTTCTGCTAAGTGCACCGGATACCTTATTCTCCTTTCCAATAAGATTGTGAAGAGATCAATAATAATCCTTGATTATCTCTAACCATCTTCACTGATGCATGTGGAGCTCCTTATGTGTGAATATATACTTCAAAAAATTAGTCTATGTATATATCACATTTTTTCCCACAAATATAGTGTCTTCATATATTTAATGAAAATATAACTAAAAATAACTCTAGATTAAGGGTAGGATAATTATTTTCATGAATCTTTAAATATCATGATGCATAAAAGATCACCTAGTAATTTTTTATGAATACACATCCAAGATTTTTTAAGGGCACATCACTATAAATTAAGAATCCTTTCCCATTAGAGGGTAAAGTTAGCATAGGTACACTAACCAACCTCTTATTCATTTTATGAAAACTTTATTCACACTCCTTTTTCTATATAAACTTAACTCCCTTTCAAGTTAACTTGGTTAGTGGATTAGATATCCATGAAATTATTTTCAAAAACTATCTATCGTATTCTAATAGACCAAAGAAACTATTAATATTAGTTACAGTTGTAAGATGTGGCTACTCCTCTGTGGAATTTGTCTTTTCTAGATCCACTAGGATTTTTTCATTAGACATAATGTGTCCCAAGAATGTTACTTTTTGTAACTAGAACTCGCATTTTATGAATTTACTGAACAAATTATCCTTCCTATGAGTTCATAATATAAACCTTAGATGATCCCCATTCTCTTTATGAATTTTAGAATATATCATAATATCATAAATAAATACCACCAAAAATTTATCAAGATAGCCCCTAAAGACTCTATTAATCAAATCCATAAATATGGTAGGAGAATTATTCAAGCTATAGAGAATAAAAAAACTCATAATTACCATATCTTTTTTGAAATATAATCTTTGGGATATATTATTTATTTACCCTCAATTTATGATACATATACCATATATCAAACTTGGAGAAGAATTGAGCTCCACGAAGTTGGTCAAATAAATCATCAACCCTTGGAAGAGGATATTTTTTCTTCATTGTGGTTCCATTAAGTTCTCTATAATCAATACATATCTGCATTGATCCATCATTATTATTTACAAAGATAAGAGGTTCTCCCCAAGGAGACACACTCAGTATAACAAAACCCTTCTCCAGAAGAACTTGAAGTTTCTTCTTTAATTCCTTTGGCTCCACATATTCCATTCTATATGGGTTCTTCAATATTATCTTATATCCAGGTATGAGTTCAATTGATAACTCTACCTATCTTTCTAGGAGAGTTCTTGGTAACTCTTCAGGAAATACATCAATATATTTCTGAAAAATGGGCGCATCTTCTATCTTCATAATTTCTATTTCTTCTTCTTCTTCACCAACAATTTCAATAAATAAGGCAATAGGAGGTAGTTATTGGAAGGGCACAGGCTGGTAAATCTTTCCTTTGAAGATGATCATAGATTTTCCTTTCATGACTAATAAAATATCCTTACTTCTAATGTTGATATTGGCATTATACTTTGACAACCAATCTATCTCAACTATTATTTCAAATTCCACCATGAGAACAATCACCAAGCTTGCAGAGATATTTTACTCACCAAAGTTAATAGGGGAATCACTATATATCTATGATTCTTGAATAGTTTCTACAATATTTTTAATAGAAAAATGTACCACTATCATTTTAGAGTTTAACTTGATGTTCTTTTCAAACTTTAAAGAAATAAAAGAAAGCTTATAACTAGAATTAAACAATGTAATTTCTAGATTTGAGTGTATGATGACTCTACCTGCCACAACTTCATTTGAATCCTTGACTTTAGTCATCTTAATTTAAAAATCATGAAATTTCTCCATTATAATTTGTTGGGGTTAATAGTTTTTTCCCTATATTATCTTCTGATTTGGACATCGGTTATAGAAATTCCCAAGTTCCCCACACTTGTATCATTGCAAATCAGGTTATTCTTATACCATCTTCCCTTTTCATTAGAATTTAAATATTGAGTCTTTTAATATACACAATATTTATGATCTATATGTAAATTTATTACAATATTTTAGCACTTTCCACTTCCTTGAAAACAATTATCCAAATGCATCTTCCTACATGTGTTGCCCATGGTATGTTGTACTTTCTTCTCATTTAGATTATTCCCAAAATTTTGTTACATCCTTATATTATTATAATTATTTCCATGAGTTCATTTAGAATATTCTAAGTCTATTTAAAATTTAATATCACTTCACACTATCTCTTCATAGCTTCCAAAGTCTCATATTACCTATGTTTTATAGGTGGGGTCTGAGTCTACCAAAGAATCTTTTTGTATTCTCATCAGAATCGATGATAAATATTGAAGTGTAATGTGAAAGCCTTGTAAATTTAAACTCATAATTCCCCATAAATTCATTTTATTTTATTTTTTTTGACTTAATTAATTTCCTATTCATTTTGGTCTAAAGGGTACAAGGAAAACACTTTATGAAAAATGCCTTTTTGAAGTCTTCCCATCCCATGCCATCCACCTCATCCCTTGGAATCATTTTCTTGATCAGTGTACACCACTAATCATATTCTATCTCTAAGGGATATACTTCCAATACAACTTTCTATTGCTTAGAAAAATGTAGTATAAAAAATATCATTTCTATAGTATTGATCCATTATTTTGTGATCAGTGAATCTCAGGTTCCACTAAAAATAGGTGGTCAGTGATGCATGAAGGATTCAATTGCTAGTTATTCCTTAATAGGTGAAGTAGGATTCTCCACATGATTATGATTTTTTTTAATCACTTGAGTTAAATAATTCATCATCATTATGAATTTTTCAACTCCATTTCCCCCCATATTGGAAATTCCAACATCACATTGTCCTTTAAATACATTGTTTGCATGATTCCTTCTATTTCCTACCATTTATATAGAAGTAGAAAACCTAAGTAAGAAATTTGTTATTATTGGGAGTCTTATAATAACAATTCTAAAGGAAAACTTTGTCCTAAAATTTTCTAATATCATTCTCTTAAGATTATATAATTCAATCTTAATAAAAGGTTTGTATTTTCTTTATATCTTTCATAATGGTTTATACAAGTATGTGATTATCCAAATCATATACCCTGGGAGTGTCAAACCAGGTGTACAATAATTCTCATATTCATGCACCAGGTGATAATATATTATAGCTTAATATTCTTTTTTCATGGTTATTATCCCTAGGTACAATTGTGCTAGAGTCACATCCACTTACAGTATCCAGATAGGGATGTATTTTCTTAGAAACTACTTACTTAATACTTCACCAAAATACCTGGATTTTTTCTATATTTAGACTTATCCCTAGGGTTTTCACTAATGTTTTATAATCCAAATTTTCATAAATAACTAAACCATCCTTTTATACCAACTATGGAGACCTAAATTTTTATTTCATAAACCTTTTATTACATGGTACAACATTCAACAATACAGAGGATCCTTTAAGATTTAGTGTCTTGGAAATTAAGAATATAATACATGAAAAACATTAAAAAACATAAAAATTATTCGAATCCACTTGAATGGATTCTTCATAGTTTTATACTAAGTTACTTTTACTCCATCTCATATCTTGGGGACATACATTAAAGAAATGGGCTAGCATAAATCTCAGTAAGGGAATAAATAAAGGATTTGGTTAGCATGTGACCATGAGGCATATCAATAAGTAATGATCATATGAACATGATTCATTTCATAATATAAATAACATGAATTATAACATTTAAATGTGGCTAAAAAATAAAAATGTGACATTTATAAGCATATCACCCAGGTTTATCACTAGGGGTTCATAAATCATAATTACCAAGGTTATTCACCAAGGTATCATAAAACATGTCATATCTAGAGATTACTTATTTACCCAATGCATTGGAGCACTATCAGGAAACACCCTTTATATAATTAATGTGATCTACATTGATCATAATAAATCATTTCATTAATAACTCAAGGAGAAAAATGAACGGTTTTCATATAAAATCATCGAGTACGTAAGCATTTAAGGACTTGAAAATTTCATAATTTTTAAACTGTGAAATGGGAATATGGGTTTCATACTTTTAAATTACAAAATAAATATATTATATTAACATATATTTTAATTTAAATAGTAAATTAAGAGGTTTGGCTATTCACAATATAAGAATATTTCATGAAAAAGGTAAATTTTCATGAAATGATTTTGATAGCATAACGGTATACAAAATCGGTTAAGGAAAAGGCATAATAAGAGATAATGGAGGTATTAAATTGATAAAAACCCATTTGGGAAGTAATTTTAAGATCAAAATTTCATGAAAATAAAAAATATTTAACATTAAAAAGACTCAAAAAATGAAAAAGAATAAGAGGTGGATTCCCTTACCTTGAATATTTATTTCCTAAAACTTGAGGATGGAACCTTGAATCCTTGAAAGCACCTTGTAGGGACTATTTGGGAGTTATATTTACTATAAATTCATGTATTAGGAATTTTTAGTGGATGTGAAATGGGATTGGGTGGTATTTATACTTGAGGATGGGTGGTTTTTAAAGGATTAAATATTGGTTATTTTATTATATAAGCTAACCACATGTGGTTGAAAAGAATTAAAACCAATTTTATATACTATTAATGAGTTAGGGAGTGTGTTTTTATTTTAAAATACTTACAAAATTGAAACTTACCTTCCATCCAACCCAATTCATGCATACAAACCAAAAAATAATTTTTATTTCAAAAATCCATTTTTTGGTTCAAAAAAAGTAGAGTATAAATTTATAAATTAAAATTCATTTTAAAAAATTTATTTTTATACTTATTAAATTAAATTTTTATTTATAAAATATTCATAAAATTTTTAATCATGCTGACATAATAATTATGTCATAAAATCGTAGTACTTGTAAAATGACAATTTTCACTTTTTCATCCAAAAATTAACTTTGTCATAAAATTCCCAAAAAAATCACCCTAAGATAATTTTAATGTGTTGATTCCAAAAATTAAATTTATTTTTTAAAAATAATAATAAAAATATGATAATTTTAAATTTTAAATAAAAAACATTATATAATGAAAATTAACAATTTTTATTTCATAACAAACATCCTCACCATTATGGAAATTACTTAAGACTTTGTTAAAATATATTATCATTAAAAACATGTTTAATAAGATTAGTTCATGAAAAAATTAACTTTTATTTAAAACATATACATTTATCATAAAACATATTTTAAATAGAATATGTTTATAGTCTCTAAAAATAATACAATTTTTTATTATATCATTAAATAATCCTGAAGATCACTTAAATGTGTCTACATAACCAATAATAATAATGACCAACTATTCTATTGAATAATGGTCATAATGTTGATAAAGTGTATTATCCAAAAAAATATAAAGGAATATGGTCATATTTCCCAATAAATATACCATTATTCTTATAATTTATCATTCACTTCAATTATATCAAGGTTTAGTATCATTTACAAAATAAATATTGTGATACTAACCCTTTTTCCCTCTATTATAGTGAGGTTTATGAGTGTGATGATTCTAAGGGATCTAGGCAACACAAATTTTTATATTTCACTTAATTTATCCTCTATTTTTTCCATTTTAATTTTTCGTATGATTTTAGGTGTTATTTTAGACTGAATGTAATGTTCTTAAATAATAAAATAAAGTGTTGTTGGTTTCAGGTATGTGTTTTTTATCCCTTTACTATTCCTAAATGTACTCGTTAATATCAAAAGATGATGTGTAAAGATCTTATGAAATTAAAAAATATTTCTATGTTCTTATATTTTAAAACATAATAAAATTTTATTGAGAGGCGAGGGGTCTATTATTAAAAGAATAATATCTTTTAGGTTTTTACATTTCCCATTTTCATAAAGGATTATCCATATAATTTTGAGTGATGAACCTTTTAAATCATTTTGATCCTTTTATTGGTGTGTTTTGGATGTGTTTTGATAGAAAAAATCATTCATATTAAGTTGTGATTAATATTGTTTTGAAAGAAACATTGAAAATAAATTAATATCACTGATTCACCCCCCCAGTAATCTCCCATAGATCCTATAAGAGGTTCTATAAGTTGTATCTAAGTATAGGTTCCCTTAATTTATGATCATTTTTTTGAAGAATGGAGTTTAAAACCTCTATATTTCATAATAAGTGGAGACAAATTTTTTTATTACCTACAATGGATAATTTAAACTCAGTAAACATCAGGGGGATTCTCACATTTTATGGAAAAGGATATCATGTATGGAAGGGAGAGATGTTTCCATGCCTTTTATCTATTAGTTATGGGCTATTGTAAGCCATAAATAATGTATTTTACCCATGTTTTGATGGTGATTCATAACATTTTAAGCTTAATTACACATGATTCGAGTGAATACTCCTTAAAATAAACATTGTGTTAAATAGCTTGTTTCACATGCAACACTGAACCAAAACAAATTGTGACACATTTTATTAATATAAATATAACTACTATAAAGTAGTAGTTTAATTAGATGGTGTAAATAGAGTTAATAAATTATTAAATATATTTATAAATAAAAATAAAGGTCACTTTTATTACAAATTCACTGATAAAATTTAATTAGAATTTCTAAACAACTAATAAGTTCATTTTATGCTTAAAATGTATTTTTTCTAAAATTTAATTTTTATGTATCGTGTATTTTTATTTCAAGAAATTAATTATATTATGATAAAATATATTTTATATATGAATAATATGTTAACCCTATTTTAATTATAAATTTATAGGAGATAATAATAAGAACAATTAATATTTGAAGAAGTCTTTTCCTATAAAACTAGTTTTTCATAATATTTTATGTTTCCATTTAAAAGTTAAATTATTAAATTTTATATTTAATTTGATAAAATTAACTTAATTTTTGGATTTAGCATAAAAATATTATATTAGGATGATTTTTTGGTTTTTTTTTAATATTTTTTTTAGGTGAATAGTGTAAAATGTTTTAATAAATACCGTAACATTTATGACATCATTAGGATATAATAATAACCTAAAATTTATGAAAAAAATCTTGAAAAATATATGTATTTTATAAGTAAAATTATGAATTTCAAAATATTAAGTTTAATTTACAAACCTATGTTTTTTATTTTGAAAATTAAGTTATATTTTTATCTAAAACTATTTTTAATGCATTGTACATTTATTATTTTAGAATTAATTTTTATAAATTTTATAAATTATATATAATAAAATAAATTTAATATTTTTAATTATAATTTACAAATTATTTGATAAGATCCATTTTATTTTTAATCATTAAAATAAATTACTTGGGTAAAAATTAGATATCAAAGTAAAATCCAAAATGGTAGAAGGGAAAATCAATGGGAAAAAGACCTAAAACGTGTCTCCAGATGAGTTTTTTTGGACTTTTTAAACCTTATTATATCCTTCCCACCATTATTTTCCACTTTGAATCCACTTTCCATGTTGAAAATGATTTCATTTTTATATTAAGAAATTATATTTACAAAAATGTCATTTACTTCACCTATAAAAGGAATCTCACACCATCCCTTCAAAGATACACAAAAAAAATTCATACTATACCCAATAATATTCCCCCATTACCTTATTAAATAATCATATCCTATATTTCTAAGTTTCTTCTCCCTATAGATTTCCAAAACCCCTTTCGAATTGAGAAGGTTTCCCAGAAGAAATCTAAGTCTTTTACATCAGTATTTTATCCTCTATAATCATTATTCCATTTATTTTTATTATAAATATTATTAGTTATATTTTAACCATTATAATATAATTAAATAAGTATTTTTAATATAGTGAAATTTTTTTATGTTTATGTAATATCCCTTAACTACCTTTTTATTTTTCTTTAGAAAAATAAAAAAAATGTTTGTGTTACATGAAAACTACCGCCTCCATGAACAACATGCTTTATTTTTCATCACCAAATTACATGAATGGTTAAAATGGGGTATTTAATGAAAAAATATGATATTTATAAAATGATTAATATACTAAAAATATAAATCAATTTTTACCTTCTTTTCATTCCCTAGAAAACAAAAATATCATTTATGTGTATGTGAGGACTACCGTCTCCATGGAACAATGTGTTTCCTTTTTCATCATCATCCCACTTGGATGATTATAATAATTTATTTAATGAATTGAAATTATTTTTATAAAATTATTAAGTTTCTTGAAAGGTTATATTATTATTTAACTTGTTATTAATATACCAAATTTTGTTCATAAAAATTTTTCGAAACAATCTCATCGTTGATTCTATATTCATGAATCTTGACTAAGATTCTCATGGAATGAAATTAAAACTTTATAAATAATTATAAAGAATTTATTACAATTCCTTGTATAATATATGAATTATGAACTTGGTATCAAATAATTGATATCAACATCGACATTTTAAATCATATGTGAAACAATCAAAATCGCTAACATCCGATGATAAAAATAAACTTTAATTGACTAATAAATTATTATAATTGAAGAGTATATAGAAAAATAGATATAAATAAGGTTATAAAATAATTTATTTATATGTTTATTCTAATTATAAAATAATTTAAAGCACCTTCTTGTAATTCAAGATAAATTTTAAGTCTTTTTCATCTCAAACTCCCTCCATTGAGACATGTTTCGAATTATGCAACAATTTCCATTTATATAATGTATATTCTACCTATTAGAAGTAAAATTTCATAATTCACTCTTTATTCGTGGTATTTAAAGTTCCATTTCAAGTTTTCTATTTAAATAGGCTTCGATTAAAATATTATAAAATTTGTAAGGGTTTCTTAACTCAATTTTATATCTTTGAAAAATATGTCATATTCACCACTTATTTTATTTTTTGGGGGGTATATAATACCCTATGGATTACTTTTATCATAAATTTCATGAAATTAAATGTATTTAAAAATATATCATAATTTCTCTTTCAAGGTTCTTTGATTCAAGTTTTACTAAATTCATATGTATTTTTCATAGACTCAATTTCCTTTTATTGATTCTTAAGCCATCTGTATTGACTATTGTCATGAACCGACCCAGATAAACCTCTTAAATAGTACTAGAATCAATATTGATACATCCTAAAGGGTCTTCCTTAACCCCATGATGTAGTGACTAGCTTCTGGTCATCAATAACATATAAGAGGGAATGATTTCACCACAATAATAACTCAACAAGACAAAAAAGAGGATATGAAACAAGGTTAGGAGAGTCAAAAACCACCCTAAGTGAGTCTCCAAGTCAAAAAGGTAGAATGGGGTTTGAGGGAGAAAATAAAAGAATAAAAATATTGATTTCAAGTAGTGAAATTATGATACTTCCCAAGATTTCCTTACCCACATCAGCATCATCAACAAGATAGTGGTGCCAGAAAGAATACCTAGGTGCTTGGGAACACCACTGATTAGCCAATGGTGCCAGGAATAATTAATGTACCAATGGTAATCCCACTAGTAGTATGGTTTTATCCACTATATGACCAATGTGATTTATATAGGAAACCATCACTGCTAGCCTTCCACTGGCTGGTCGGTGGCCTTCACTGGCGGGCTGATAGAACTCCTGTAGCCATTTTGGTTATAGGCTCTTGTTCACTCCTTTATTAAACCTCTCAAACACATATTAGCTCCCTAAAACAAAAAACAAAACTTACTCTCAACCCCTCTAAAATATCATAAAATCAATTTCAACCAAGAATAAAGGGAATAAACTAGATACCAACATTAAAAACAAGGATAGTCAAAATAATCCAAGGATTGTACCTAAAATATGGTATCTGGATGTCATGATTCTCCACACCATAAATGATTTCAGCCTCTAGAAATCATGTTAAGAAGACTCCATAGTAAATAGGTAATGACACTTCTCTCTCGTCAATGCCTCACAATCCCGCATCTCATGATAATTAGAACTGTGTTTCTATAGAACCTAAACCAATGGTTTGGAATTTCTATGAACCTTAATCTAATAATCAATAATCCACACTAGCTGCTTATTCATGGTCATATCAAGTTCCACATCAAGGTCCTCCCAATTAAAAACATGATATGGGTTTGATAGATACTTATTGAATAATGGAATGAAAAACACAACATGAATCGATGTCATCAATCAAGGAAAGACTCAACCAACCAAGGAAAGACTCTCAAAAAATCCATTCATCGACCAAGAACTCTAATAGATATCAATGAAGATTGATATAAGAATCACAATAGTTCTACATAGTTACCATTCTCTAAAGAATCATTTGGATCTTAGTTTTCATCTCCTAGACTAAACTAAGCTCCACAAGGTACGCTTCACCAATATATAACCAAAAAAGCATATAGTTACAAGTTTTGACATACAATGCCTCAAAGGGTTCCTTTTTTATGGATAAATAATAGTTTTTATTGTAGGAAAACTCAACCATCCCAAAATGGAAATCCCAAGATCCTCTAAAGTCAAGGACACAAGCATGAAGCATATCATCCAGAATCTATATAGCCTATTATTTATGACCATCCATCTAAGGATGTTATATCATGCTCAACTTTACTTGGGATCCCATTACCTCCTAGAGGCCACTCCAAAAATGAGAAATGAATTGGGGATCCCAATAAGAAAAAAAATTAGATGAAACATAATGAAATCTTATAATCTTATACACATACAGGTTTCCCAAGTCCGCAAATTTTGTTATATCATGAAGGGTAATAAAGTGAGCTGATTTGTTTAACTGGTCTATAACCACTCAAATCACATTCTTTCCTCAAGGGGTATATGGAAACCCAACCACAAATTCCCTCAATGTCTCTATCCACTTACAAGTTAGAATAGGAAGTAGTTAATGTAGACTAGAAGGATTCTAATGCTCATCCTTAACCTATTGACAAGTATAACATTGACAAACAAAATCAGTAATTTATCATTTCATATTAGGCCTCTAGAAATGAAACCTCATAGAATAAAACATATTTTTCATTCCTAGGTGTGCTTACCACTATGAATGATGAAAATATCTCATCATAGATTTTCTCATAGGGGATGGAATGATACATTTGTTCCTAAAGAAAAGGATTCCATCAAAATATAGATACCATTATTTGATGGTCCCCCCACCATATAAAGAATTACTAAAACCGAAAAACTCACCATCAAACTATTTTTTTTAGAAGATCATCTCAAAAAGAGAATATTTTAGTTAAACAATCACCACACAACCTATGTATCATCCTCTCCTACTCCAAAATTTATATTATCAAAGAGATCCATGAGGTTCCACTCCTCATAATATTATTTTATGGCCTGGGATGAAATTTTCCTACTCAAAGCATCAGAAAAAAAATTACCTTACCAAGGGTGTGGGTAATATCAAAGTTAAAAGGTTGTTGGTATCCCACCCATCACCATTGATGGGGGGTTCATATATTTTTATAAAAAGATATAACTTAATCTTTTATGATCATATTAGATATTCAACTTTTCTCTGAAAAGGTAATGTCACCAACTATTAAGAGCATGAATCACAACTTCAATTTTGAGATCAAGTGTGGGATAGTTATTCTCATAAGGATGAGACTGAAAACAACCAAATTCCACTATGTGATGATAATTCATCCCAAACCTAAGCCCGATGCATTATAGAAGACCACATATCCATGTCAAGCCTCTAAAAGATTTATCACTAACACTGAATTCAAATGACACTTCAAGTTATCAAAGGAAGAATGAAATTTCAAATCCCATATAAAAATTACTCCCTTATAAGTGATAGTGGTTAATGGAGAAGAATAATTTTATAAATCATTTATAAACTAATGGTAATACTTTATCAATCCTAAGAAGCTCCAAATCTCAAAATTTTTTGTGGTTCATCCCCTGACATGATAGATTTCATCTTCTCAAGATTAACTAAGATGCCTTATTTGGAAACAACGTGATTTAATATCTTTACCTCCCAAATCCAGAAATGGAACTTTGATATCTTAGCATAAAGTTAGTTATTTATCAAGATGACTAGAACTCCCCTCAAAGAAACTACATGATCCTCCTTGGTTTTTTTAGTAAACCATGATTTATCCCATGAATACCACAATTAAATAATTGAGATACTGGTGTAAAATCCTTTTCATAAATGCCATAAACATGGTAAAGTAATTAATCAGTCAAAATGGAATAACAAGATACTTATAATGACCATACCTACTCCTGAAAGTAAACTTAGGGATTTTAGAATCCTTGATACTAAGATGGAGATATCCAAATTGAAGATTGATCTTAGAAAACCAATTTTACCCTTTTATATAATAAAAATAGTCATAAATATGAGTAAAAAGATATTTGTTCTTGATTTTAACCCATTTGAGATTCTTTTAATCAATACACAAGCGAAGGGTTCCATCATTTTTCTTATAAAAAAAGTACAGGTTCTTCC
Organism: Viscum album; assembly: GCA_963277665.1. NCBI lineage: Eukaryota > Viridiplantae > Streptophyta > Magnoliopsida > Santalales > Viscaceae > Viscum > Viscum album. The sequence continues at coordinate 91,554,035 of OY728130.1, read as the reverse complement.
CAAGGAGACACACTTGGTCGAATGAAACCTTTGTACATAAAGTTATCTAACTGAATATTTAACTCTTTTAGTTAAAATTGTATTATATGGTAGGAATTAATAGATATGTTCTGAGTATCCAGTACCAAACTAATATAAAACTCCACCTCCCTCACCGATGGAAAACCTAAAAATTATGATGGGAACACATCTGGAAACTCAAAATCTATTGGAGGAAGATCACCACACAAAGATTCTTGTCCATTCCAAAGGAAAACATGGATACCATCCTACCCAACTCTAGTGTTGGAGGTCTATCTAGACTCAACCTTGGGTCTCATTCTCTATAAAAATGACACTCCCCATCAGGGTCAGTAAAGGATACCCACTAAAGATAACAGTCTATATGAGATTTATAAGAAATTAACCAATCCATACTGAGAATGAAATACAGAGGTATTATATTCAGAACAAAAAAAGTACTAGAAGAGATCTGTTGGATCATAATGTATATGTCAAATGGAACAATACAATAAGGGGGTGAATTTTAAGTTTAAAAACTTTTATTTTTATACTTAAAGGAAACTTATTTTAATATAATTAAACTAATCGTATTCACTAACCTATTTTTTATTTAAACAATAATCAGACAAGTCCCTAGGTCTGATGGACAAAATATCATAATCAGTAGGTTATGATAAGTATTCCATAGGTTGAATTTGAAATTAATAATATTCACAATAAGGAAATGATTTAATAAGAGTAAGCATGATATAGATCATAATCACAATGGTTGTGATAAACATACTGAAATAATTAATGATTCTATCATAAAGATTATAAAATCATATTGGGTAAATGAATTGATCGTAATCACTAAAATCATAATTAAAAATATAGTAATCACTAAATACATAATATAAAGATGAATATATAAAATGATTCACTTTATATTACAAAGAATTAGAAATGTAAACAATTAAAAGAATACAATTATTTTTACCCAAAGAGAATGGTATCCAATAACCTTGGATAGATTTCCCTTGATTTATATTTTCAAGAAAGTCCTTCTTACCCACACTAGGGTAATCCCTCGATACAATGATCGGATTCTATTTTACTATCCCCAAAAGACCTTGATCAAGAAGGTAATCGATGACTCTTTCTTTCTAGACTTAGAATCCCTCAATACACAAATGATCGGCACAGCTGTATTCCTATCCATGGAATACCACAATCGTAATCACCAATGATTGGTGTCCCACTAAGCAAAGAAAAACTCTTAGAAGTAACAAGTATGTAGAATGATCAGTTCACAACTTGAAATCTTCAAAGTCTTTCACACAAAGAAAAAATTTTACAGAGCTCTTGCACAATGTATCGAATTCGTCAAAAAGTTATAATCTCATTCAAATGACTTGGTATTTATAGGCCAACATCCCAATGGTCATCTAGGATTCCAATGGTCAGATTTTCTCCAGCAAATGCGGAGGGACTTGGACACCTGGAACTCCAAGGGTCATCTTATAACTAAAACAACAACATTGTTTTATAAATCAAATCAAAATAGAAAACATGAAATCATTTTGATTAAAAGTATTTTAATTATTATGATACAGTTTTCTTGTTATGATAAAATGAGTTTGAATGGATCCGATGATTCTCAACATGAGATTCAGTATTATTTTTATCATTGTGATAATATTGTCAGTACAAAAACCAAAAAGTGTGTATGATAAAAAAATCATATTTGGTGTGTACGGTAGAAATCATATTCAGTGTGTACAATAGAAATCATATTCAGTGTGTACGATAGAAATCATATCCGGGATCATTACGATAATCACGGAAAGCCTTATTTCTTTGAAACTCAAGATTACGATTATTATCATATGTGTATGAAAAAATATAAAAAAGAAAAGTAAAACAAAATCCTTAAATCAAGTATGATAAATCAATATATAAATTTATTTAAAAAAGAGAGTTTGTGATTTCTAAAACCAAAAGAAATATAAAAGACAAAATAATACTTTTGACTCAACAATATCAATTTTTGATAAATAAAAATTACAAGAGGATCATCAGAGACCCTAAACACTCTCTTCATCCTGATAGGTATTGAAATCTCCATTACATAAGGTATAAGATCAGTAGGAAGATTTAATAAGACCACAGTACAGGTATATAAAAAATAATGAGAGGCACCAATATCAAATAAATAATTTATTAAAGATAAATAAATGGTAATGGTACCTATCATGGTCACAGGACTCGCATCATCCTCCACTGGAGAATCATTTACTATATGAAGATGATTTGATCCTAATTCATGTGGCTAGAACCCCTTTTTTCTGAATCATTTAATTTTGCCATAGATCCTATTAGTAATATCAAGCCCATACCACTACACAGAGTAGTAAAAAAATGTAAAAACCTTTGAAAGTGACCTAAGTATCCACAAGATCTATATATATTCAGTTCCTTTATGAGAGTATGATTTGTGTTCCCATCATTATTACATTTAAAACAAGTCAATTGGATTTTTCTAGACATTGTAGATGAATTAGAAGAAGGTTTTTACTAAGATACACCACTATTATTTTCACCACAAGACTCATCTTTATTTCCCTTCCCTTTAAAGGGGTCACTCAAGCTACCACTGAGAGTATGAGGAAATCCCATCAACCCTGACTTACCAACTAAGTAAAATTACACCATTATAGGTCTATCCAAAACATTGATATATGAGGTGAGATTTATCATAATGACTTGAGACTAGATATTTGATCAAAGACCCATCTCAAACCTTAGGGCCTTCATCTAGTCATTCAATACTACCTCAGTTAAAAACTGTGAAAGTTTAGTAAAATGATTGGTATACTAATTCATTTTATGTTCACCTTGTTGAAGATTGAGGAACTCTATGGACTTAGGTAATACCATAAATTTTGGATAAAATCTCTCTGTTAAAAGGATTTTTAAGTCTTTCTAATCCAATCTTATATTATTCCGTTCTAGAAATATAGTATTACACCACCTTTTTTTAGTCCCTTTAAGTTAAAATATGGTACATTTCACCTTAATAGAATCTGGAATCTCTAAAAACTCAAAGATTTAATCAATCGTTTTCAACTAATCATCTTGTTCCTTGGGTTTATTCATTCCCTATAATGATTTTTGTTTTTGATTCAGAAAATCCCAAGTAAGATCTCTACTATTGTACCTCTAAGTTACACCCTTTATATCCTAAACGGGAATAGGGGTAACTACTTAGACCATATATTGGACTACACGAGCAACAACCTCTATAAGGTTATGATCAACAAGAGGTTCCTCTTGTTGTGGTTCATCATTATCCCCCTCTTGAAGTCTAACCAAACATATTCTTGAGGGAATGGTACTATAAAAAATCAACATATTAAAAAGGAAAACTTCAGTAAAGATACATGATATAATCAACTCTATCTATTAGAATTCAACTTAGAACACAAATATGAAATCAAATTTTGAAAAAAGTCAAGATTCGGATCAAAAAACTCTTCAAGGTCAATTTTTTCCAATAACCCATGGTAACTTAAGGTTAATTACAATGAGAGTATTCCACGCACTCTCTCTTAACCTACCCATTAATTTTTGAAAATCATGTCTCCTATCTACCAATTCATCCCAAAATATATACTAACATCCAAGAAAGGGCATGACTTCCTTTGATACCAATTTGTCACAAACTGAACCAGATAACCAGTCTAAATGGTACCTAAATCAATCATGAAACAAACCAAAGGTCATTTCAAATCCCCATGGGCTGGTGACTAGTGCCTTGACATCAAGAACATATAAGAGGGAACAACACCACAAGAATAAATCAACAAGACAAAATTATGTATAATAAACATGGTTAGAAGAGCCAAAAACCACCCCAAGGGAGTCTCCAAGCTAAAAGGTTCAAATAGGGTTTGAGGAAGAAGAGAAAAAAAATTAAAATAGAGATTTAAAGTATAAGAATTATGATTCTTCCAAAGGTTTCCTCATCCACATCGACATCATTGGCTATACATTAACTTCCAATGGATATCCAATGGCACTAGATAAAATTCATGGGTTTCTAGGAACACCACTAGCTAGCTAGTGGGCTTCCATTGAATGAATGGTAGTTCCAAGAAGAAATGAATTCACCACTGTACATCCCACCAGATGGTCAATTCCCACCACTATCTAGATTATGGGATTTCTATAGGAAATCTTCACTAGAATCCTTCCACTGGCTGGTCGATGGCCTTCACCAGTGATCCAGTGGACTTTCTATATCTATTTTGGATACAATCTCTTGTCAACTCCTTTTTTGAAGCTACTGATCACCTATCAACTACTTAAACCAGAAAAAAATATCACTCCCAGCCTCTTGGAAAGATGATACAAAAAATTACAACCAAGAATCAAGATAATAAACTAGATACCAACAAGAAAAATAAGGAGAGTCAAAATAAACCAAGGATCATACCTGAAAGATGGTGTCAGGATGATACAACTTTGATTATATAATTTTATACTATGTTTTCATTTCTCTATTACAAATGATATTTCCTCTTTTATCTAGTTAAAATACTTATTTACCTTAAATTATCCTTCACTTATGGATTTATTCTATTTCTAAAGTATGACATTGTTAAGAATAATTCCCATTCACCCCAAATAAGCACTTTTTTCTTGTATATATTCACTCTTCCCCCCAATTTAATAATTTATTATTTTTAATTTAAAATATGTATTATTTCTAGTGATATTTTAATTTATCTTTACCACTTTTCAAATGGAATATTTATCACTCTTTTTATGATGTGGTTTTCATTAAATGTGTATTTAAAATGTTGAAAAAAATTTCCTTTCCTGGTAGTACGTTTTATCTTCCACTCTAAATTTTATCAAGATACCATTTATGTCATTTTCAAGGCTCCATTATTGAAGATTATTTTTAAAAGTAAATGCTTTCAAAAAAATCACTTCACTTTTTCAAAAATGAAATTTCAAAGTGACTCGTAACCTATTCTATTTATAATAATGTTAAGAAATGTTTTATAAAATTTGTTTTATATTTTTATTCCATTTTACTTTTTAAATCCAAAAGATATATCTCCTATGGGGTTATTTTTTGTGAATATTCCTTAAAATGGATTTATGAAATACTTATTTTGGGTGATTGAATTTTTAATATCAACTGATCTACTTTTAATATCACGTTATGTAATACTATTTGTAAATGATATTAAAACCATTTTCATTCTATGGTTTTTCATGATATGATGAATGATTGATGTCTTATGGTGCACATATGTATGGATTTTTATGAGTGGGGTCCTATATAGACCTTTAATGAATTCATTAAGGATTTATATCTTATGAGATAATAATTAATGGACATCATGGGTTTGTTCACAAGTATGGGAATCATGGGTTTTATCACAACATAAAGTGTGGTCATCATGGGTTTTCTCACAATATTATGATTTCCTAATCTTATTTTTGTTCTATATTTCTATGATATTCCACTTTCTTATGTTATTCACCCATGATTCTATATTATTTTTATATTCTTCTAATCCATGTTATAACTTTTATAAGTCCTTGATGAGCATTATATGTTCTTAAATTCATATATCATTATCCTTAATGCTCAAACAAGTTTTATGATTTCCACTTATAATACCATGATATTTTAATCAAATATTTCTCCCATGACCATGTTTTCTCATAGGATTAAGCTTTAACACATTTATAACTCATTGATAAGTTTTCCCTTACTGATCATTTAAGATCACCCCTTTATTATGTTTTCATTCCCTAATTTATGAAGATAATTTTTTTCTATTATTAGTCTAAAATGGGGTCTAGTGTGGTTTTACTATTGATAAATTTTCACAGGTGTTGTAAAATAAGTTCCTTATATAGCTATTCCTCAAATAAAATAATCTTTTAGTTCTTGGTATTATGTGATTATTGTGATATGTAATATTTAACTTATGAAAATGATGTAAATTAAATATATGATTAGCTTGGTTCATCCCACTTGGTATCAAAACTTATGTGTAAAGTATGTGTTTTTATCACTAAAATCAGGAGTGTGGATATAGGGTTCCGTATACAGATAATAGGAATATGGAGTATGATGTTCATGCTAAAAATGTTATTTTTTCTTCACATTTAGAGAGTGAATTTTTGAAAATCAAAGGAATCAAGATAGAAAATGTATATGAGATAAAATTTAGAATATATATAAAGGAAATAGCAAATTCGAGAGGGAAAAGATATATATTGTGAAATTAAAATATAAATATATATAAATTCATAATGATGTTACTATTTATATCTTCTTCATAAGAGTAAATGAAGTTGTGAGCAAGAACAGAGGTTATAGTGAGAAGTTGGAGGACTCTACTATTGCGGAGAAGATCTTTTGTATCTTACCTGATAAGTTTTATGTGAAAGTATGTTATTTGGAAGATAAATACCTAGTTGGAATCCCTCTTGATGACATAGAAAGTATTTTTATGTCTTATTTTATAATCAAATATACATTCATCAAGAATAAAGGAAAGGTTGAAATAGAGATTTCCTATAAAGCCTCAAAACCTGAGAAGTTGAAGAAGAAGGTTATTGCTAGAAAAAAATATTTATTTTAAGATTATAATGAATATATGGAAGTAAATTTTGATGAATTTATATCCCTTATCTCTAGAAAAATTATATGGAGGAAATTATGATATAATGTAAATCTCTCATTGAAATGTTTTAGGTGTGGAGCTATTGGGAATTTCATAAAAAATTTACCAAGATTTAAAGATGAAGATGAAAATGATAAGGAAGATTAAACGCCTATAATATTATCTAATAATAAATCTAATAAGTCAAAGTTTTCATCAAAATATAAGGATAATAATTTTTCTAAATTTAAAAATGGAGACTTTTGTGGAAATTAAAGGCGGTGAAGTAGAAGTTGAGACATGTGTTGGTGAAGATGATGAAAACTTTATCATTTATAAAGTGGATGATAAAAAATGAAACTAATGAATAAATTAGTTCTAAAAATTAAGACTAAGATACTAAAATTTGGATCATTTTGAAGATATAATTAAAATAATGTCCTCTAAAGATCTTTAAACTAGAGTAAGCGATCATGAGATTGAAGAAAGATAATTAGTCTATCAATAAAAATGAATTTGTTTTATAGAAGAAAAAATAAAGTTTATAGAGTATAATGGATTATTAAATAAGATAATTAATGATGATAAGATTATTAACATAAATATGGAATAAAATATGATGGATAAAGGGAAATATTTGGACCATATTCACTAAAAATTGATCAAATCTAAATAAGATATGAACAAGAGTAGGACTAACTTTTAGAAGTCTACTTCAGAAGTTAGTGAATGTTCTAAGAATAAAGTGACTTAGGAATACCTAATAAACATCCTAAAATTAAGGTGAAAAGTATGTAAATTTTAGTTAAAATTCAAATAATAATAATAAAATCATGAACATCAAGTTTGTAGTTATATCTGGTGACACTCAGAAATTCAGAAAATATGGGAACACTAACTTCATATCAAAAACTACTACAATCAGTGATTTTAAGTAGTATAATAATAATACTAATATTAAGAGTAATATTTAAATATTATATAATAATTTTTTTCATAAAAAGGTTCCAATATTGATGACTCAAACTTAGAAGGAAGATGAGTAACATATTCTATATAGCATGTTTTATACAAATAAAAGTATGCTTTCGATGGATTATTATGATACTATAGAGGCTTTAGGAATGAAATAAAGATATTTTGGTTTAATCACAAATAAAATAAAATTCCTAAGAGGCTTGGGAATCAAGTCTTAATGGGGATTTAATCCTATAAAAGTATGGAAGATCATAAACATGTTAAAATTTCTGAACAGAAATTTGATGATAGGTTTTAAGTTCTTTAAGAAGTATATGGAAGGTGTGTACTTATGATACATAATGAAAATAAATGTTTCATACTTATACCATCCTCAAAAAATATGATTTAAAATACTCAATAGCCTTATAAAAATAAATTAAAAGGAAAAAAGAGTGTTTTAGTTATGGATGATTTACTTAAAGCATCCAAAGGGGAAAGTCCATAGATCTTGGACAGTGGATTCTCTTCTCATATGATAGAATATTTAAAACTCTTGAAGAATATTGAAAATTTCAAATAAGTTTTAGTTACTTTTGGAAATTATGGGTCACTAAAGATCAAAGTAATTGGTTCAATGGTCATTGGAAAATAAAATTTCAAATCCAAAAACATATTTTATGTTGATGGATTAAAAAAATCTATTAAGTGTTTCGCAACTTTGTGATAAAGGAAACTAATTGATTTTTAGGAAGTATGTATTATTGTTCAAGAATCTTAAAGATATAATATTTCTGACTAGAGTAAAAGTAACTAGTTAAAATCTATTTCTGGTGGGTTATGCTAGAAAATCATGTTGTCTAAGCATGAAATAAGTAAATGGTTTGTGGCATCGTTGGACTATCCATATTATCCAAAAGAATATAAATAACATCACTCAATGAGAAAATTTTCATGATTTTTCTTTATTAATAAGAAAAAGGGAGTGTATGTTATCATGTAACACCCCGATCTGAACCATTAGGTCTAAGACAGAATGCCACATAACCCCAAGCATGCCTCTCTATATGCCAAAGGTTTTCGACTATCATTTAGGGTCTCATTTGAAACTATGGGGAGACTATACCCCCCTTTAAAGTGAAAAGTATAAAATAAATAACCAAAAGTATAACAATATATAATTAGAGTAAGTATAAAATAATAAAACCATCACTTAAAGTGTCAATATGATATGTAAAATAAATAAAGTTAAGCTAAATAAGGATCCAAGGTATGGGATAAATCCAGTAAATAAATTTAGTAGAATACATCTTTCTCAAACTCTATCTAGAAACATCCATGTCCCCCTACTCCACCTTCTCAACCATCCACCATGGGACCCTTTCCCTTCACCGGATCCCTAGTAATTAAATCTATAAGCACACCAAAATTCTTGAATAGGGTGTGAATACAAGACTTGGTCAGACACCACCAACTACCATTAACATCAGTGCATAAAATATATAAGTACATGACATGAATATAAATAGGGTATAGATATAAACAAAAATATATCACACAAATACAAAACATATGTCGGGTCCTTTGAAATTTGATCTACCTAGTTTGGACCTATATTAGAAAGAAATATTGTTCATCCTCCTGAAACATCCCTCTTGATGGATAGTCCCAAGCATGTGACACATCCCATAGGCTATGGTATCCTAAGTGAATGTTGACCCAAGTTTGGAACATCCCTCTCGATGGATAGTCCCAAGCATGTGACACATCCCACCAGCTAGGATAGCCCAAGTACATATTGACCCAAGTCTAGAAAATCCCTCTTGAATGGATATCCCCAATCATGTGACACATCTTGCTAGCTGGGATAGCATAATTATATGTCTACCAAAGTCTGGAACATCCCTCTTAGAGAATATTCCAAATAGGTCGACCTTTCACGATCAACTTTAGAAGAAAGAAAAAGCACATATGATATAGGAAACATATGACATATCAATCACCATATCAAATCAATAGGTATAATAATCATAAGAACCCATATGCAAGCAACGCATGCATAGGTCAAAGGCTACACACACACCTCGTGTGATCAATCATCAGACACAAGTTTCTAAGGGCTTATTCCAACAATCATGCCAATAATTTGTATAATACATGTGATAAAGTCAAGGTTTTCCTAGATCAAGCTCATTGATGAAGAAATCAAAGGTTCGTCAAGGAAACATCACTTGAATCATGTTCATGTGTTCTCTAACTCAAACTACTCACCAAGTATTCCTAGAACTGATTCTATATATTTTTTTCCAAAATATATAAAAACTCCAAATGTGATAATAGATTATCTCTCCTAGATAGTCCATAATAAATATGATAATTCCATATTATCCATCTTGATAATTCCAAATTATTTTAAAGAATAATTATAATTCCACTTGTGATAATACTTTCACTCTCCTAGATAACTTTCAAATTATCTATTTAAGACATAGAATGTTCTTAATAGTTTCTTTCTCAAAGAATAATTATAATTTCACATGTGATTATATTATCTCTCTATAATAATGTGGGTTAAGAATGATAGTTATTTTTTATGATTTGTTTGTAATTTATATATTATTACAATTAATAAATCTTTATTCAATTCCTCTAGAAATATTAGGAAGAATTATTTTTAAATTGAACAAGAAAAATAATTCATGTAAATTATCCCTTCCTAAAAATTACAACCAAGAATGGAAGAGAGAGGGTGAGGGTTTTTTAGATCCTAGCTACTGGAAGGACTCATATTGATCGAATAAAGTTTTACCAGCCTTGAATAATGGAAGTTCCCAAACTTCCTGAACTTAAGAGAATAACCCAAAAATAAAGGTAGAAGGGATGGGGTATTCTCTAGAAGGAAACCCTTATATAGGTTCTTATCATTAAACCCCAAAAATTAAATTAACCATTTAATTTTATTTTACCTGAATCTTGAATGCGGAGTATTTAAAATACTTTATTAGGGGATTAAAACTTTTAAATTAGTCAAAATAATTAATTCTCATGGTTTCTAACCTTATAAATTTCTAAGAGGTATTATAAGTTCATTCCTGAGGAAAAGAAACAAGAAAATGGTTTTTTTTAATTTTTCTCCCAGAAAGATCATTGTTTAAGGGTAAAATTATACAAATCATAGGTGTCACGTAAGGGTACTAGGTTACCCTTATGTATCCTTTAGGAAGTAAGAGTTACACTTTCATATCTTATCCCTACCCTTATGCACTCTTATGAAACTATGAGTTACCCCTTATGCATAGGCTAGGCTACCCCTGCACAATAAGGGTTTGCCATTACATAACCTTTTAAAAATCATGTTTACCTTTCCACATTGCCTTCGGTACCCTTACACAGTCTTTGATAATCTGAGGCTACCCTTACATAACTTAAAACTTATCCTTACACAACCCATATAAACAAGGGTTTACCTTTCTATAATGCCTTGGTCACCCTTACATATCCTTTAAAAAGTAGAAGATACCCTTATGTTACTCTATAACTACCCTTATGCACACCCTAGCTTACTTTTGTGCGAATAGGGTTTACCCTTATGAGAGCAGAGGAAACCGTGGTTTACCCTTACATAGTGGTTGTTCCTTTAACCAAACCTTATGTAGATTAATAAAAATTAGGATTTTCCTTACAAAGGTTATAGAAAAAGGCCTCTACCCTTATGAAACCTATGGAAAAGTGACTTTACCCTTATGTAGCTCAAGGAAAACCTCTCTTCCCTTACTTAGGAGCTTGGAAACCCATTTTACCCTTACCTAACCCTCAAAATACATGAGTAAGGGTAATATTTATTAGAAAAAATCAAATAATAAGACATATAAATTAAAAATAAAAGAGTGTTTAAATATCATTTAAAAACTAAGGATATTACAATTCCCCCCCCCCCCCTCTAATGACCCCTCAGCCTTGAGAAGTATCTTTAGTGTTCATTCTCAAACAAAATTTAGATAAATCCAATAGATTAATCAAGGAAACTAAAAAATCACACAGGCACACACAAGGGTTTACAAAAAGATATAACCTAAGAGTTTACCCACAGGTACAAGGCATAACCCCCTAAGAACTACCCAAAACCCAAGTCAAGTATCCAATTCCTACACGTTAGTCACAGCTACATATATACACTCAATAATAGAATATAATAAACTCAATAAAAAAATTCAAGAAATAATATACCAGGAACATATCATAATTTCAACATTCATTTTAATTATTTCGGGTCGATCTAATACAAGCAACATGTATATATGGAATGTGAACCTATGTGCCTAGTATGATGTATGAGTTCACACAAAAACCCAAAAATCACATATAAACATCATGTGCATCACCCAAGTTGAATTTAATCAATGATGATATAAAATAGTAAAAACATAAATTCTTCACTTTATGGAAATTCATAGGTCCACTGTACAGTACTGGTCAGATATTGACACAGTTCCCCTACTCAAGTCCCAACCTTCCTATCTTCTGTATGCCATGTCCCAACCTAAGGAAAAGATAAGAAACAAGTTAATAAACTTAGACCTCTAATTCAACTTTGTAACACCCTAATCCAATACATCGAGTCTAATCTATAATTCCACATGACCTTAGGCGCACCTCCCTATATGCTAGAGTTTTCTAACTAGTAGGGAGGGTCTCGAGTCGAAATAGGGGGAGATTATACCCTCTGTCAAAGTGCATAGTAGAAAATAAATAACCAAAATTATAACAATATATAATTAGAGTAAGAATAAAGTAATAAAACCATCCCATGTAGTATCAATGTGGCATATCAAATAAATAAATAAAATCTAAACAATAATCCAAATAATAGGGTAAATCCATAAAATAAATACAGAAGTATATGTCTTGCTTGAAATCCATCCATAAATGTCTATATCCCCTTAATATTCCAACTCAACCATCCACAACACACCCCTTTCCTTTCCCCGGATCCCTAGTCATGAAATCTATAAGAGCACCAAAATCCCTGAGTATAGTGTGAGTAATATTGAAGTTGGTTCCCTAGAAACAACTAATTTTGTACTTAAGATTATATGTATATTTAAATATTTGAATATTTATTTAAATATATTATCACATATTGATTTTTCTTTTGCATAACATTGATGTGATAATTTCCTAAATTATATGTCACATTGAAAAGGGCATAGCAGTTCCCCACTATGATGAGAACCTTGAAATTCTATGATGATATTATTAAAACTTGTTCTACAGTCAAATAAAATACTATGAAAAGGAACATAGTACAAAGAATTTTAGGTGAAATTACTCATAAGTGGATAAGGCTTCTTCTCATGAAGTCCATACTTCATAATCTCTAAGAAGGGAGATTTTGGGAATAGACCTGACAGTAATAATTTTGTATGTTTTGGTGTCATAAGATATTTCTATCTATGAGAATGTGTAATAGTTCTTAGACTATAAGATTATCATTAATGAATTTCATGACTCACACAAATATATTTACTAATAAAAACCATCATGTTATATGTCAGTAGGAATTATAGTACATTGGGTGCATTATGAATGACATGTTATTAATGGATAAGTTGAGGAAGGATTTTCCCTTCCATGTTTATATAAGATAATATCTCATCCCTTCTATTGAAATAAAACGATCACATTAAATTCCATTTCCATGGTGTAACAACATTTATTTTAGATAGTCAAAGAATGACATATCAAGTATATAGGTTGATGACATAGATGTGAAACCTAATTGATGAGATATTGAGACAAAGGAATTATATCACATAGTGAGCATTCATATGTGGTTTTCAATGTTGCAACATTAATTTCTTTCTCTTGAGTTCCTTTTTTGGAGTTGGTGTCCTAGAACCAACTACCCTGTACTTTATTCATTAATAAATACCTTATCACATCTTGATTGTTGTTATACGTGACAATGCATGTGATAATTTCCTAAGGATAGTTGTTGTATTAAAGGGTCATAGTGGATCCCTACTATGATGAGAACTCAAAAGTTCCATAACACTTTTCTTGAATATATGTTCTATGGATGGATGATGTTATTTGAGGGACACAAATAATAAGTCCATTAGGGGTGAGAACTCATAAAACTTTGAGGCACCTTCTCATGGTGTGTGCCATTGGTAATATCCAGGAGGATATTATGAGAATGAGACCCACCAGTGGGAAACCCACATTTCATAGTGTCATTGGATGTTCCTATTTGCGGACGTGTGTATTGGTCCTTAGACTTTAAGATTATTATTAATGGGTATTACAACTAGTGCACTTAGATGTATTGATGAAAACCGTGACTAAACACTATTCACAACAACGTAGGATATGTTGGGTGCATCATGAGTAATACTGCATTAATAGATAATGCGAAAAAGGATTTGTCCCTTCTGTTCCAAAACAAAAGTAGATATTTCAGGCCCTTTTATGGAATTGATATAGCCTAAATAAATCCATTTCTATAGTGAGGAATGTGCAAGTTCAATTCCAAGAAGTCAAAGAAAGAATACTCAAACACATGGGTTGATGGAACCAACATGCAACCTGCTTGATTTGAGATATCAAGGCAAAGGGATTACATTACACGATAAGCGTTCGTAGGAGGTGAAACATCATTGTGGTGTTAACTTCTTTCTCTATGGTTGTCTTGGCTTGTTGTTAGACCCTAACCTTGGACTTTAGGCAGGCTCTACCTAATTCCACTGAAAAAGAGGCCTAGAGGGTCACACACTAAGTGTGTCCAAGTATCTCAGTTAAATATTAATTTAACAAGTTAAATAAAGATTATTCCTGATTGTGGTTTAATAATTATTCAAGGATTCCTGATCACATTTATTTTGACACTAATTATTTGAGAGAATATATTGTGGGTGAAATAATATATTTATTATTAAGTAATGCAGTGATATTTATTTGATAAATATATATCCATTATTCAAGGCCTAATAAATGTGGTAGAGAAAATAAAGAGAATGGAAAAATAAAAAGTACATGACATGTATATTAATATACATGCTGTGTATTTTTCTAGGAATTTATGAGAAATAATATTATTTATTTAATTAAATAATATTAGGTGTAATTTGCTGCGCACATGTCGAGTAATAATAATAGTCAATTTTTATTATTATACATGGGGTATTACTAAGAATTAAATGAAATGAATAAATGATTTCGGGTAATTAATTCATTTTATTATTCTAAGTAAATAAAATCCCAATTATATAATTATCATTAGCCTAGACATTTTGAGGGGTTGTGCACAACAGATATAGAGAAATATCTCAAGGCAGGAGATAATTATTTTCTTCCAAGAACGCTCTCAAGCTACAAGAGAGAGATCATTCTCCACTGGATCAAGGTGATCGAAGGCAGACATTGCAAGTGAAGGCTCTTCTGTGCTAGCACTTGGAGATCCCTTTGGAAACATCCATAGATACATGGAGAACGTGTGGATCACCAATAGAAGAATCCTACACTTGGATTCTATGATGCAATGATGGATCACATCGGATCGTGACCAGAAACATCAATGGAGAGAGAATTACATCATGGTAATTCTTGTCTTTTAATTAAATTAATTATAACTAACATATGATGATCCTCTCTATGGTTCTAGGGCTCCCTTATTTTCTTTCATTCTTCATTCTATTTCGAATATCCAGTGGTTTATTATCATGATGGATCTCATATTAAACGTCATTAATGGAAAAAATTGAAGTTGGGTACACCCACCAACACGCTTCCATTGTGCCCAGAACCTACAAGTGGTATTAGAGGGGTCATATCATTGATTATAATTATTTAGTTTTTTGTTGGTGATTTATGAATTTAATAATTTAGTTGTTTCAATTCATGTTAATCATTCTTTAAATCTTAATCTTGATGTCTATTCCTCATATTTTATTTCTCATTTACCTTACAGAAATGATTTTTATTTTAATTTTGATTAAAATAAAACAGAGGATCTCATCCAAAGGTGTCAAAGATTCCTAGCCATACAACACCAGAATACATGGCATGTATTCGGCAGTACATGTCGTGTATTATAGGTTCTATTCATCGGGATGGTCCGCTGAGCTAGGTCATGTCATTGGATCCTATCTAAGTATTTAAGACTTCGTGTGTTGACCAAGAACAGGTGGCACATGGTTTCCAGATTACACGTCATGTGGCCCATTGAACATGGTGTGTAGTCTCTTCGGGTTAGGGTCGGACCGTGTACCTCATACATGGCTTTCTCGGATAGAAACTGTGTAATGTGGATACTAAACGGCATGTGACCCACTGAACACGTCGTGTACTCCAAATATTTTCAAAGTACATCTACATGCCATGTCCCCGGGCATATAATTTGGATAGACAGTGAACAAAAGTACACGCTATGTAGTCGAAACTACATGTCGTGTACTTATCCAAATTATTTATATTTATTAAAAATTTATTATTATATTATAAAAACCCTTCAGACATGTACCATAGTGAAGTCGTAAAGTTGAGTCACAACACATGATAGGTGTTTTATATATATGTGTTTAATTTAACATTTGTGTAATGTTAATTTACATTTATTGGGTAGTTATGAATGGGAATTCACTGGGTTAACTCCAAGGTAAACATTACGTATAAAGATAATTTAAATGAATTTATTTGTTAAAATTATGATGGATGAGAATCTCAAGGAAATTAAAAAGGGTTTAAGATAAAAGGATTGATTAATTAAAGATAATTAATTGATTCGAGTGTGATTTATCTTAAAAAGGAATGATTAAAGAATTGAATGCAAGTTTTATTTATGCGTAAATATTGTTGCATGTATGGATGATCATGGTCTAGACCAAGACCTTTGTATGTGAATGGTTTCTTTTAATTTATTTATTTAAATTAAATTTGTTGTCCTGCGAGCCTTCTCCTCGTTAATATGTAGGGCCTACGTGCCCATAGTTTCTTTTATGTAAAACCCCTAGTTTTTCCCTCACATGTGTGTGAGATAAAAGCATATGTAATGGATGGAGCTCCCGATCTAGTGTAGTCGACTCAAGTTAGGAGCCAAGGTGAAACCAATCTAAGGATATACAAAGGTGGGTAGGTGGAAAGTTGTAAACACAAACCCAAAAGGTTCAAAGTGTTTCTCCCCTATGTCTTGGGTTAGTTTATCAACTGTTAGATAAACTAACCAATATAACAAGCTCATGATCATACCATTTATTTTATTTATGTCAGTTTCATGGTTTATTTATTATGGGTGTGTTTTCATGATCATACAATTAATGAATTAAACAAGCATGCAAGATGAAGCTAAAATAAGACCGTATAATGCGTAAATATTATCTTAGACATGGTTAATCACTTAAATATATCCCATTTAATATTAAAAATCATGTAATCAAAGATAATAAAATGGTAATTTATATATAAGTATAAAATCCCTCAAATAAATATTAAGTTGGTATAGACTTCCATAATCTTGGTTAGAATTTAACCATAGTTCAAAGTGCTTGATCAACCCTAGTTGGGGTGCTTCCAATTATTGGGGAATTATAATTCAAGGTTTTTGGGTTGAATTGACTTGGTTCACATCAAGATTTGACTGCCACAGCAGGACTTTGTGTGACTAAGAGGCAAAGGTTGAGGAAATCCAAAATAAAAGGGTTTCAGGATTGGGGAGTCCACTCAGTGGATCAAGGATCTGCGAGTTAATGCAGTTGGAATTTGGAATGCCTACCTAAAACCCTTAAAGTTGCATAACCAACTCTATTTTGGGTAATTCAAAGGGAAATATGGATCCTTTTCATTAGAATATTTAGGCAACAGAATATTCTGAAGTCAATGGTGAGGGATATTGGATTTCGATAAAATAGTGGGAGACTAATAAGTATTAATTTATTTATTTTTCTCAGTTTTTATCATAATAAAGTACTAAACCTTTTCTCATCTTAATTTTTAGAAATGGAAATAAAAATGACTTCAAATATATCATTCCAAACCATACTTTAGAAGGAAAACCTTATCACCAGTACCAATTTCAAGGAATGGCATAGGCGTTTACATGTCATCCTTCGCCACGAGAGGAAATTGTATGTTCTGGAAGAGCCTATTCCAGTTGCGCCTGGAAAAGAGGGCAGTGATGAGGAACTATCTCTCTATATGAAACATATGGATGATTCCACAGATGTCCAATTTTTCATGCTATCATCTATGCCTAATGAGCTCTTGAAGCAACATTAAAACATGGACGTGTATAGTATGATGTCTCACCTTAAGGATCTCTACCAAGAGAAGGCAAGACAAGAGAGATATGAGATCTCCAACGCTTTGTTTAAAACTAAGACTAGAGAGTATGTGTCAGATGGGCCTCATGTAGTCAAGCTTATTGGCTACATTGAATGCCTGGACATCTTAGGAATTAAGTTCCGGGATGAGTTGCATACAAATCTCATCCTATCATCACTGTCCAAGGCCTTCTCTAGATTTTTTGTCAATTATAACATGAGAAAAAATGAGAAGAGTCTCGGAACTTTTGAACTTAATTCTCCAGGTAGATAAGAACATGGGGTGTGACAAACCCGCAGTCCTTATGGTGAATAATAAAAGGAAGAACAAGGCAAAGGGTTCAAGGACTTATAAATAGTCTGAAGCCCCCGAGCACCATCCCTCCAAGAAGTGGAAGATCCAGAGGCAGGGTAGGGAATGGGAGGTGGTATGTTTTTCATGTGGCAAGCTAGGCCACTAGAAGAGGAATTGCACCCAAAAGTGTGGGGAAGCTAAAGGTGCGTTCAGTATCGAGTGTAATCTTTCTATTTCTACACATTGGGTATTAGATATAGCTTTTGGGGCTCACATATGTATTCAAATGTGGGAACCAAGTAGATTTAGAAATATTTCCAGGGGATAGGTGGATCTTCGAGCTGCCAATGGCATAAGGCCGGTTGCATTGACCATTGGTGATTAACATCTCTCATTTACAAATAAGATGATTTTGGTTTTACATAATTGTTATTATGTGCCTAGTGTTACCAAAAACATAATTTATGTATCATGTTTGGATATGGATGGATTTATTTTCAAGTTTGAAAATAAGGGTTGTTTATTTTTTAAGAAAAACATATGTTATGGTATGGTGCATTTAAATAATGGTTTGTATGTATTAAATTACAAAAAACAAGTGTTGAAAATAGATAATGAAACAAACTCACATGACTCATACATCACCCAATTGTGGCATCACCGTCTCGGTCATGTAAATGAGAAGTGATTGAAAAGGCTCTTCCAAGATGAATATTTAGACTCTACTGAGCTAAAACCACTTGATAGATGCCACGCTTGTTTACAAGGTAAAATGACCAAGCTGCCTTTCATTGTACAAGGTTAAAGGGTCACAGAGATTCTAGAATTGGTGCACACAGATGTGTGTGGACCATTTCCAGTAGAATCTAGAGGTGGATATTCATACTTCATTACTTTTACTAATGATTTGAGTAGATATGGATATATCTATTTAATGAGGTATAAGTCAGAAGCCTTAGAGAAATTTAAGGAATTCAATAATAAAGTAGATAATCAGCTTGGTAAAAAGATAAAGAAGCTTCGATCGGATCAAGGTGGAGAATATATGAACCAAGATTTCATCGATCTTCTACAGGAGTATGGGATCCTATCTCAGTTCAGTCCTCCTTATACACCACAGTGGAATAGTGTTAGTGAGAGGAGTAACTACACCTTGTTGGACATAGTGAGGTTGATGATGATTCATACAAATCTTTCATTATCCTTTTGGGGATATGCATTACAAAATTCATCATACACATTGAACCAAGTACCAACTAAGGCAGCAAATGGAATTCCCTCCAAATTATGGAATGGAAAGAAACCCATTTTTTTTACACGCATGTATGGGGATGTGAGGCGTTTGTTAAGGCCTTCTCAGGAAACAAACTAGCACCCCGGGGCACAATGTGTATCTTTATAAGATATTTGAAGGAAACGAAAGGATATTACCTATATAACCCTTCAGAAAATAAAGTGATTGTCGCCAGACAAGTTGTATTTCTTAAGAGAGAGCACATCCTTAAAAAGGATAGTGGGATAAAGATTGACTTGGATGAAGTTGATTCTAAAGATACACAGAAGTTGGTAAAGGAACAAGTTTCATAGGTCCCCGTGGAAGAGGTTCTAGAAACACAAGTACTGCGTAGGAGTTCAAGAGAGGTAAGGGAACCAGAGATATTTGGTTTACTAGTCACCAAGAATGGTGAATCATTATTGTTGGAAAATGATGAACCTCTCTCCTACAAGGAAGAAGTATAAATCTCAGAAGCTGTAAGATGGATAGAAGCTATGAATTTTGAGATGGATTCTGTGTATTAGAACCAAGTCTGGGTTCTGGTCGATGAGATAGTTGATGTAAAGTCTATTGGATGCAAATGGGTATTCAAGAGAAAACTAGATGTGGAAGGTTAAGTTAGCACCTCTAAAGTAAGGCTAGTGTCTAAAGGATTCAGACAGCATCAAGGAATTGACTATGATGAAACCTTCTCATCAGTTTCCATGTTTAAATCCATAAGAATCATACTTGCCATAGTAGCTTACCATGACTATGAGATTTGGCAGATGGATGTCAAAACAAAATTCCTTAACAGAAACCTTCAGGAAGATGTCTATATGATACAACCAGAAGGGTTTGTGACACTAGGTGAATCCAAACAGGTTTTCAAGTTGTATAAATCCATTTATGGATTAAAGAAAGCATCCAGGTCATGGAACATTCAATTTGATGAAGCCATAAAATAATTTGGTTTCATTAAGAATAAATGTGAGCCATGTGTTTATAAGCAGTTTAATGGGAATGTGGTCATTATCCTAGTAGTATATATTGACAACATATTGCTTATTGGAAACAATGTACCAGCCTTACAGTCAGTTAAGGACTGGTTGAACAATTGTTTCTCCATGAAGGACTTAGGTGAAGTAGCCTACATTCTAGGGATCAAGATCATTCATGATAGATCCAAGATGCTTCTTGGACTAAGTCAGGGTACATACATTGACCAGATACTTAAGAGATTTAGTATGGAACAATCCAAGAGGGTATTGGTTCCAGTGTCACAAGGCCTACATATTTCCAAGAAAATTTGTCCTTAGACACAAAAAGAGAAATATAGAATGAGTAAGATCCCATATGCTTCAGTTATCGGATCCATCATGTATGTCATGTTATGTACTAGGCTTGATATTGCCTATGCACTGATCATGGTAGGCAAATATCAAGTAGATCCAGGAGAACAACATTGGACTACTGTTAAGACTATCCTTAAGTATCTAAGAATAACTAAGGATATGTTCATGGTGTATGGAGGAGACTAGAAGCTTGTCATCAGAGGGTATGTTGATGCTGGTTTTATGACAAATCAGAATGATTTAAAGTCACAATCTGGATATGTTTTATGTCTCAATGGAGGAGCTGTGAGCTCAAAGAGTTCAAAGAAACCAGTTGTCACAGATTCTATAGTAGAGTCTGAATATATAGTGGCTTCTGATGTATCCAAGGAATCCATCTGTATTTGGAACTTTTTCCAGGAGCTTGATGGGGTGCCTAGCAGCAAAGATCCTATCACATTATATTGTGATAATACTGCAACGGTGGATCTTTCAAAAGAACCAAGGCCATATCAATGGATAAAGAACACTCTAGAATTATCACCTCTTGAGGGATTTATATCAAAGGGGTGAAGTTGCAGTGAGAAGAGTGTCCACAGAAGAGAACATGGCAGACCCCATGACTAAAGGCATATCTCAGCAGAAGCATGAATATCATGTGAGAGCTAGCAGGTTAAATGTTGTTAGTAGTTGGCTCTAGTCCAAGTGGGAGTCTGTTGTATTTGGTGTCCTAGAACCAACTACTTTGAAATTTATTCATTAATAAATACCTTATCACATCTTGACTGTTCTTATGCGTGACAATGCATGTGATAATTTCCTAAGAATAGATATTGCATTAAAGAGTCATAATGGATCCCTACTATGATGAGAACCCGGAAGTGCCATAACATTGTTCTTGAATATATGTTCTATGGATGGATGATGTTATTTTAGGGACACAAATAATACAATCCATTAGGGGTGAGGACTCATAAAACTTTGAGGCACCTTCTTATGGTGTGCGCCCTTGGTAATATCCAAGAGGATATTATGAGAAAGAGATACGCCAGTAGGAAATCCACATTTCATAGTGTCATTAGATGTTCCTATCTGTGGACATGTGTATTGGTCCTTAGACTTTAATATTATTATTAATGGGTATTACAACTTGTACACTTAGATTTATTGATGGAAACTTTGACAACACACTGTTCGCAGTGAGGTGGGATATGTTGGGTGTGTCACAAGTAATACTACATTAATAGATAATGTGAGAAAGGATTTGTCTCTTATGTTCTATAACAGAAGTAGATATTTTAGTCCCTTTGATGGAATTGATATAGCCTAAATAAATCCATGGCCATGGTGAGGAATGGGAAAGTTCAATTCTGGTAAATCAAAGAAAGAATAATCAAACACATTGGTTGATGGAACCATCATGCAACCTAATTGATTCGAGATATCGAGACAAAGGGATTACATTACACGGTAAGCATTCGTAGGAGGTGACACGTCATTGCGGCATTACCTTTCTTCTCTATGGGTGCCTTGGCGTGTTGCTAAATGTTAACCTTGGACTTTTGGTAAGCTCCGCCTAATGCCACTGATAAAGAGGCCTATAGGGTCACACACTAAGTGTGTCCAAGTATCTCAGTTAAATATTAATTTAAAAAGTTGAATAAAGATTATTCCTTATTATGGTTTAATAACTATTCAAGGATGTCTGATCGAATTTATTTCAACACTAGTTATTTGAGATAATATATTGTGGGTGAAATAATATATTTATTAGCGAGTAATATAGTGATATTTATTTGAGAAATAAATAGCCATTATTTAAGGTCTAATAAATATGGTAGAGAAAATAATGAGAATGGAAAAAAAAGGTACATGTCATGTATATTAATATAAATGCCGTGTATTTTTTGAGAATTTATGCAAAATAATATTATTTATTTAATTAAATAATATTAGGTTTAATCTATTGGGTTCATTTCGATTAATAATAATAGTAAACTATTATTATTAGACATGGGGTATTACTAAGAATTAAATGAAATGAATAAATGCTTTTGGGTAATTAATTCATTTTATTATTCTAAGTAATTAAAATCCCAATTATATAATTCTCATTAGCCTAGACATTTTGAGGGGTTGTGCACAACGAATCTGGAGAAAGCTCTCATTCCAAGAGAGAATTCTTTTCTTCCAAGAACGCTCTCAATCTATGAGAGAGAGATCCTTCTCCACCGGATCAAGGCGATCAAAGATGAACATCGCAAGCGAAGGATCTTCTGTACTAGCACCTGGAGATCTCTTAGGCGACGTC
This sequence comes from Viscum album, assembly GCA_963277665.1. Taxonomy (NCBI): domain Eukaryota; kingdom Viridiplantae; phylum Streptophyta; class Magnoliopsida; order Santalales; family Viscaceae; genus Viscum; species Viscum album. Next base: position 91,530,890 of record OY728130.1, on the reverse strand, counting down.
CAGAGATAGGTGGAACACGTGTGGATCATTGATAGAGGAATCCTACACTTTGATTCTATGATGCAATGACAAATCACATCAGATCCAGACTAGAAACATCGAAGGAGAGATAATTCCATCAAGGTAATTCTTATTATTTAATTAAATTAATTATAACCAACATATGATGATTCTCTCTATGGTTCCGAAACTCCATTATTTTCTTTCATTCTTCATTCTATTTTGAAGATCCAACATTTTATTATTGTGACAGATCTCAGATTAAACATCGTTAATAGAGAAAATTAAAGTTGGGTATACCCACCAATGCGCTTTCGCTACGCCCAGAACCTACACCCTTGACCCACTACTAGATAGTAATCTTGGAATTTAGGCATACCTTCCAAATGATAATGAGAAATAATCCTATAGGGTCACATGCTAAATTATTTCATTGATCTCGATTAAATTCTATATGAATTTAATTATTGGATTAAATATTATTATCATGACTGGGGAATAATTTTATTCAAGTTTTATTGATCGCTAATATTCTCAAGGTAATAAATAATTATCTATTCATTAAGTAAATAATTTATTTAATTATTTGAATATTTTATATGTAACACCCTAATTTTCCACGATACGTTTTTCTTTGAATAATGCAATAGCTTGCATTGTACGCAACTTCGAGATTCTAACACACCGCGACCAATCAAACTAGTCGTTATGAATAGTAATACCCACTTTTTGAAATTTTATAAATTTTATCTTTCAAAATGGACTTCATTTTTGGATTCAAAATATCGAAATTATATTAGGTTGAATTTTTGGTATTTTTCTGAAAACTTTCAATTTTTGATGAATAGTGAAAAACACAGAGTTATTGTTTAAAACCAACTTTTTATTTAAATAATTAATTATTTTATTTAAATTTATTTTAGGTAAAAATAGATACATAATACCTATATAAGTTCAACTTAATTAATTGGAGTCGTTTTATAATGAGTTTAGATATATAAAAATTTTATTGAACTTTTTACCATCTTTTACCCACCTCCTAGGAGAATTTACAAATTTGCATAAAATTTAATTTTACCACTTCTGTAGGTTGAATTTCAAAAATCCGAGAGACATGGTTGATATCAGTAAGTAAAATTTGGTTCAATATGATGAAAATAATTTTTGGTGAATAGTAACTTTTTACTTTTATTTACCATGGCTAAAAATAAATAGGGTAATTAAGGGTAAAAATGATATTATTATTACCCTAACACATGTCCTAATTCTATTTGATAAGTATAATTCGACCAAAAAAAGCCTTAGGAATAAAATATGAACTTCTTTGGTCCACTTGGATTAGATTAGGACATTTATTATTATTTTATTTAAAGAAGAGTTAAAAGAGTTAAATTCAAAGTTTAATAACTAAACCATTTTTAATATAGGGATACATACAATATAAATTCGACTATGAATATTTATTAGAAATATAAAAAGATTTCCTAAATAATGGTATTTTATTTATAATTTTTAGACATTAAATAATTAAATTTATTTATGACACAATGATGATACAGTAATTACCTTATTAATGAAAGATTAAAATAATTGATATTATAAATATCCAAATAAATATAACTTGAGTCTTTTAATGAATTCCACTAATTTTATAGGTTAATATGATATGTTAGGGTTGATTGAATAAATTTTTTTCTAAGTAATAATGTTGTTATGAATTTAACAAAAACAAAATACCAAATAGTGTCAAAATTGACATAAAAGAGTTTTTAAAAAATATTATATTATTAATTGGTATTATATTCCTAAAAATATGAAGTTCATCCAAAAGTCTTAAATACTATTATATATGTCATTAATGAACCACTTGGGGTTCAATTGGAAATTTATAGTAATTTTATTAACCATGTAATATAAAAATACAAAGAGACATTGTAAATGTCAAACTATTTAACTAAGAGTTAAATCTAAAAGATAAGATTAATATAGTGACCCAAACCTATCTAAAACCTATTGGTTGAGTGGTTTTCGACCCATCCCCACCTTATAAATTAAATAATTCATTTTTGGGCCATTAGAAACCGAAAATTATTTTATTATAAAATAATATTTCAATCTTTTCCTAAGGTGTCCCGCACCCCTCTTGTAAAAGGGCACTTCCCCTTATCTCAAATCCACACCTTCAAATCCATTTGTCTTGGCCAGAACCTGCCCAAATATCCTCCCAACTATCCTCCCTTCATCTTAGAGGCCTTATTTTAGTCATAAATCCAACCTAAGGAGCCCTTTTGATCAAATCAAAAGGAAGAACCCGAAGAATAGGTAAATATTTCATCACCTCTTTTAAGTTTTTTCTTATTCCACTTATTCTTTCCTTATTGTTTCCATTCTAAAATAATAACTCCAGTATCTTATATATAATGTGATTTTATTATAAATATGGTACAACCATATTCATTATTTTATCCATCCTTTTAATGACATGTCACCATACGTGCGTACGTACGGCTTATTGTCTCCACGCCATGGTGTAGTTGTTATTCAATACATTATTATTTGGATAGGTATAATAATGATGTATAATTGATTTAAATAATAAATATAACATGATAATGATTATTTATATAAGATATACCATCCAATTATATATGATTTTAATATCAAAATAAGGATATTGTCCCTCATGCGTACATACGGATTACCGTCTCCACGAACATGATGAGATCCATTCCCCGTCGTATCCATTCAAGAATAATTTTCATTTGATGATTAAAAATAATGTTTAAAGACTTAATATAATTCTGAATATGAATAAGATACATCCTATCCATAACAAACATTACTTATGTAACAAAGTATATAAAGGAAAACGAATCATTTAACACCCGAAACGACGACAATAATAAAATATTATTAACAAAGCAATATTAAAAGATCATATATGATATCATATTAATTTATATGGTTATTTTATAATTTAATAACAATTATTTCACCATTATAAAGGATTTTAATCTACCCTCGACCAAGGAAAAGTACAAGGTAAGGGTCAATTTAACAATCTCTTTATTATCCGAGGTTGTTTTTACGTAAGTATCTACTGGGACCTCTTTATCATCCACATCCATGTTTCTTAAAAATTTATTTCAAAATATTTTTACTATTTACTATACAATGGGTTAAATTCATTTATACCCTTATTTGAACTTATATTTTTTGAAATGAATCTTTCAGTTGTTTTCCAAACAAGGTACTTTATGACCTTTTCGACAAAATTAAGGTAAGAATTTCTTTTTTAACTTATACGATGGGTGCGGTTATTCTCTGCCATTATAACATCTTAAAATATTCCCTTACAAGATTATAAGAATATTTTCAAAATAAATGTCTTCTTTTATAATTATGTAACTTTAAATGATTTCAAAAAAAGAAAGAGATATTTCTCTCAAATGGTTTTGATTTCATCTATGTCAACATCCTTTGATGGATATTATAATTGTTTGAAGTCGATTAATTATGATAAAAATGTTCCATATTGTATTGAAGTTTTTGTGATATGTTTGAATGTGGATGTGTTATTTTTATACAATTCATGGTTTATGGTTAAAGTATTGACATTTTGTATGCTAGTTTTAATACAAATCTTTATGTTATATTTCAACCTTTTCATATGAGGAATGTATTGGACTTAGTAAGTGATGGGTGGAGCCCGCTATAGCTCATCGATGCATCGGTAGGTCTCATGAGACAACTAGACATGGAATTGGCTAAGGCCTTTCCCAATTTTGATATATGGTTTTGGTCGAGGCCTTAATCATTTTTAGACATATTGGCCGAGGCCTTGAAAAAATGTTTCAGAATGTCCGGCATTATACATTCCCTCATTATGAAAATAATATTGATGGTTCATGTGGTCATTCGAATAGTATAATACCCATAATTATGTTTTATTATGGAATTATTTACTCAGCTCATATTACTTCCATAAAAAGGTTCATGTTTATTATTTGTAAAGGCATGTGTTTTCAATTATTCACCATGCTTAATATTTATGTTATATTCTGCTGTATTGTTTATCCATACTGAGCATTTGAGCTCACCCCTTTCTTATATTTCATTTTCCCAGGATATGAAGGAGTTAGTTATGAGTGACTTGCGGGAATAATCTAGGAGGCTTGGATGTTTCTAATGGAATAAATTAGTGTTGTATTTCTTTTCAAGCTGTAAAGTTGAACTTATGTATGAATCTTGTTTACAATAATACTAAACTGATCGGTCTTTCAGGACATGATTTCCTTGTGATCATTCTAATGTTATGTAATAATGCACTGACTCTAGGTAACTGGGGTCAGGGCGTTACATTATAAATATTTTTTCTCTAGATTGTGGATAAAATATTTACTTTATTTATTAAATATTTAATAAATATTTATTCTCTAGTTTGTGAATAAAATATTTATTTAAGTGAATAAAATATTTATTTGGGTATTCAATAAATGTTGAAGATTTCAAGCAGACCCGGATCATTTCTGGTGATAAATATTAATTTAAAATCTGGTGAAAAAATATTGATAATTATGTGATTTAGAACACATCGTAAAATAATATTATTATTATTATAAATGTCATGAGATTTATTAAAGATTATAATATTATTTAAGGGTTGTTATGAAATTAAATAATACTTTAACATAAACCCTAGCTATATAAATATATGTTTATGTATATTGTATATGGTTAATCAAAAATTGCGGATAGATAATCATTGTGAACAATAGACTTCTCTCTCACTCAAATTACTCCTCTATTACTCTCAAGAATGAGAAGAAATACTTCTAGTACAAAGGATATTAGAGTGATCAATACAAACAGTGAAAGACATTTTATTCATTGGGCTAGTACTCGAAAATCAATTGGCATTGCTCAGAAATCAAAGGAGCATGTGTGGATCACCACTAGAGGGATTCTACACTCGAATCCTTATAGCGTAATGAAGGTAATCCAAAAGGGTTTTTGGAAGATCAAAAACATCACCAAATAAAGGATCCTAAGACTAGGTAATAATTTCTTACTGATCAAAATAAATTCATTATAAATTTAACATGAAATATTATGGCATCCCACCATTTTATTACATAACTTCTCATTATATTTTACAAACAGATGATCTTTAAAGTCTAGTGTCTTGGAAATCAGGGACATAAAACATGAAAACAACATAAAACATTATTCTAATCCACTTCTAAGGCTTAATAATATGTTCATACTATGTACAATTATTGTGTCTCATATCCTGGAGACATACATCAAAGGAAAGGGTGAGCAGAAGGCCCAGTATGGGTAAATAAGGGAATTAGTGTACTTGTGATATCGATAAGAACTTGAATAAAAACATAAAGACATGAGCAATGGAAGTATGGGAATATCATAATGAAAATAACTTGAAACATAACTTGAATATGTGGCTAAAACATTTCATTTAGACATTCATGAACATATCACCAAGGTTTATCCCCAAGGTGTCATAAAAATTACCAAGTTTATTCACCAAGGTATCGTGAAACTTGTCATCTCTAGAGATTAATTTCTTTACCCAATGCATTGGAGAACTATCAGGGAATACCCTTAATATTTATTTACTTTCATGTGATCCATATATATCATAATCAAACATTTCATAAATAATCCATGGAGAATAAAAGAAATGGGTTTCATTTCAAGATTGTGACGTTTTAAAAGTTCTTAAAAATAATATCATTATGTCATTTATAACTCATGGAAAGGGAGTGAGGGTTATATGTATTTCAATTATAGAATCAAATATATCATATTTATATATTTATGAACACCCATAGAAACGAAATAGTTCTGGGTATTCACATAAATAAAACAATAGAATTTCTGGAGAGAAAGAGATAGATATTTTGAGGCGAAATTTCTGCAGCATAACGGCTATATAACATGGTTTTAGAAAACATTGAAAAGAGAGGGGACAAAGGTCAAACACTCATAAATAATTAATTATACAGTATGGTTACATAATAAGATCATGTTATGGATATTTGAATGGAATACCACATGAAAAGAAAACATGAAAGAAAAGAGAAGATGTTATTTCTTTTACGAGAAATTCGGCAGCCTAACGGCGTCACTTAAAAATTCATAAAACAAATTGACAAGATCAGAAAGGGTCTCTCAACAATTAGAAATGAAATTGACAGTAATGAGAACATATAATAACATACCCTCAACATAAATAGATGGAAACTAGAAGACACAATATAAAGGAATTCATGGCTTAAAAGAGGAGGGTGAAAGATTCCCTTACCTTAAAGAGTAACTTTGAAAGCTTGAAGGTCGAGACCTTGGGAGGCTTGAGGGAACATTTGGAGGACTCTTTGGGAGGTAAAGAGACCATAACTTCGTTGGGGAGGATTTTTAAATTAAATGAATGAGGGAATGACTTGGTATTTATAGGATAAGTGAGGGAATAAATTATTAATTTCCAAGAGATAGCTCATCGGTGGTATTGGCAAAACCATGGACTTTCCCATGGTATTTTCCCATGGTATTGGCCACTTGGGAATCCTAATATAATATATTACTATTCATAAGTATTCCAGAATTATTACATAATTATCACATCATTAATGATGTCATTAAACACCTGAAACTCAAAACTGTATTTTTACTATTCACCGAAAATTCAATTGTTTCAGAAAAATCCCAAAAATTCACTTTAACTTAATATAGATGCTCTGAATTCAAAAATGAACTCAATTTTATGAAAATAATTTTCTAATTATGAGATATTTAATTTTTAAATAAAAACACTATTCACTCGAAAAAACTAATACTTATCTAATAATTTCTGAAACAGTTATTTACTTATTTTATTGAATCACATTACCTAATCAAGGTGCCTAAATTATATTAATACTTTTTTAAGTGAGGTTACTAATCCATTTGGTCATATTACTATTCATAAGCGTAAAATTACTATTCATAATTTACTATTCATCAAAAATTAAGTTGATCTTATTAGACTCTAAATTTTTTACTGAACATAACTATAGAAGACAATTTTTTGAAAATAATTACACATTATTAATTATTTAAGTTTTACATAAACATTTTAAAATATCTTTTTTCCAAAATTCATCAATAATATACATCCTATATTTATCCAGACATTTGAGATTCAAAAAATTCACCATAATAAGAAATAACAATTTTTATTTATATCAAAGGATTACATAAAGCAGCTAAGGTCTCGTTACATAGCCCCTTATAACACCAGCATAGGACCTAAGTGTAAGGTGTGATAAGGTGATAAAATCTTGGGGTGGCTCGGCCGACATTACTCAAGTGGTGATTTCTATTAGCTTTAAATTCTCCCATAGACGATTCCATTCAAGCTTCACACGATGAAGTTTGGCTTGGGTTTGGTCCAGAGCAAAGCCCAGTGGTGCGACGTCCTTCCCAAGTTCCATCAGATGGGCTTCGAATGGCCCGAGACTACTGGATGAGGCCATCGAATCTTCTTTCTATAACCAAGATTACCTGTATTTATAAACAATAATCGCAACATTAAGATTTTAGTTTCCAACGGTTATATTGACCAATGGTGGGTAGTCTTGTTGCGTAGAACCTTGTCTCTACAATCCAAGATCTCCACCGGAAGCTCCTCATAAGAGAGGTCATGTTCCAGTTGTACCACCTCTAGGTTTAGTACATGTAAAGGGTCAGGTATGTACTTCCTCAAGAGGGATACTTGGAAGACATCATGAACTTGTGCTAGATTTGGAGGAAGTTCAAGTCGATAGGCCACTGCTCCTACATGATCAAGGATTTCATAGGGTCTAATGTACCTAGGGTTGAGTTTCCCTTTCTTACCGAACCTCATGACTCTCTTCCAAGGTGAAATTAAAAGAAAGACCTTGTCACCAACATCAAACTCCAAGTCCCTTCGACAGTTTTCATCATAGCTCTTTTGCCGACTCTGAGCAGCCTTAATGTTTCGTTGGATGGCATGGACTTTTTCAGTCACCTCTTGGACAAGATCAGACCCAAGAAGCATTCTCTCACTAGCTTCATCCCAACAAGTATAAGTTCTACATCGCTTCCCATATAGAGCTTCATAGGGTTCCATTTGATTGCTCGAGTGGAAGCTATTGTTGTAAGATAACTCAACTAAATGTATATGTTGATCTCATCCACCTTTAAATTCCATTGATCATGTTCTCAGCATGTCCTCGAGTGTTTGAATAGTTCTTTCAGATTGGCCATCAGTTTGGGGGTGATAGGCCGTACTGAAATTCAATTCAGTGCTCAGATCATGTTTAAGACTTCTCTAGAATTTTGATGCGAACCTTGGATCAAGATCAGATACGATAGAAAGTAGAACTACATGCAGCCTTAACACTTCATTCACGTAAATCCTGGCAAGTTTATCAAGAGATAAATCTTCCTGAATAGAGACAAAATGGGCAGTCTTGGTGAGACGGTCCACAATAACCCATATTGCATTGTTTCCTTTTGAATTTCTCAGGAGACCAGTAACGAAGTCCATTGTGATATTATCCCACTTCCATGCTGGTATGGGTAGTGGTTGCAATACCCATTTAGGAAGTTATTGCTCTGCCTTCACTTGCTAACATACTAGTCACCTTGTAGTGTAGTCAGCAATATCCCTTTTCATATTATCCCACCAAAAATGATCATGAAGGCCCCTATACATTTTTGGTCTTCAAGATGTATAGAGAAAGTAGAGCTATGATCTTCATCCATAATCTTCTTCTTTATTTTATAAATAGATGGAACACATAGTCTTGTATGAAATTTCAGTACACCTTCTTGATCAATATTAAACTCAGAAGACTTACCATCCTTTATAGACTCAAACTTCTTCTGTAACAAAGGATCTTCTTTCTGAGATTTCTTGATCTTCTCTAGTAATGATGGTTGAGAAATCATTTGGGTTAGGGTTGATGATGTACCTTCACTTAAAATTTCCATATCCAACTTTACTAGGTCATTTATCAAAGGATCTCTTTGAATCCTCGTCATAGAAAGAACAACTGGGTCTTTACTACTTAATGCATCATCAACTTTGTTTTCTCTTTCGAGATGGTAATTAATTGAACAATCATAGTCTTTGAGAAGTTCCAACCATCTCCTTTGTCTCATGTTCAATTAACTTTGTGTGAAAATATACTTCAAACTTTTATGGTCTGTGTATATATCACATTTCTCCCCATAGAGATAGCACCTCCATATCTTCAGAGTAAAAACGACCGCAGCTAGCTCCAGATCATGCGTGGGATAGTTCTGCTCATGAGTTTTCAACTGTCGAGATGCATAAGCAATGACTTTTTCATTTTTCATGAGGATACACTCAAGCCCTTTGAGATACACATTACTAAAAATAACGAATCCTTCTCCACTTGAGGGCAGAGTTAACATGGGTGCAGTAACCAATCTCTTCCTCAGCTCTTGGAAACTTTCCTCACACTCCTTTATCCAGAGTAACTTGACCCCATTTTGAGTTAACTTGGTTAATGGATTAGAAAGTCATGAAAATTTTTTCATAAGCCTCCTATAATATCCTTCCAATCCAAAGAAACTTCGAATCTCAATTATTGTTGTAGGTTGAGGCCACTTCTCTACAAATTTTGTCTTTATAGGGTCAACTGTGATTCCTTTATTGGTAACAATGTGCCCCAAGAAATCAACTTGTTGTAACCAGAATCCACATTTACTAAACTTTCCAAAAATCCTCTCTTTCCGTAGAGTTTGCAAAATAACCCTTATATGATCTTCATCCTCCTCGCGACTTTTGGAATATATCAGAATATCATCAATAAAAACTACCACAAAGTTATCAAGGTAGTCCTTAAAGACTCTATTCATCAAATCCATAAAAATAACAGGTGAATTAGTCAATCTGAAGGTCATAACAGCAAACTCATAATGCCCATGTCTTGATCAGAAGGAATTTTTTATAATATCTTCTTTCTTCACCATCAATTGATGATAACCAAATCGAAGATCAATCTTAGAGAAGAATTGAGCCCCACGAATTTGGTCAAATAAGTCATCAATTCTTGGAAGAGGGTATTTTTTCTTTACTGTGATTTCATTCAGTTTTCTATAATCAATGCATAGCCTCATCAATCCATCCTTCTTATTCACAAAGATAATTGGTGCTCCCCATGGAGACACACTCGGTCAGATAAACCCCTTCTCCAAAAGATCTTGGAGTTGTTTCTTTAATTCCTCCAGCTTCACATTTTCCATCCTATACGGGGTCTTTGATATCAGATGAGATCCATGTACAAGTTCAATGGAGAACTCTACCTCTCTTTCTGGGGGAGGTCCGGGTAACTCCTCAGGAAATACGTCAACGTATTCCTGGACGATGGGGACATTTTCTATCCTTAAACTCTCATCTCCTCTTTCTTCTTCACCGATCAACTCCATAAATAAAGATATAGGGGGTTCTTTTAGATAATGATCAGGTTGAGATATCTCTCCTTAGAAGATAACTGTATATTTTCTATTCAAGACTACTGATATTTCCTTGCTTCTTTAATTGATCTTAGCATTATACTTTTAGATTCAGTCCATCCCTAGTATAATGTCGAATTATAGCATGGGAATGACTACTAGATTTGAGATAATATTGAGACCAATAAAGTAAATAAGAGTTTCTAAACACTGACGATTCTTGGATAATCCCACCAGGAGTCTCGACTGATAACTCTACTTTTAGAAAATCGGGGGTTGATTCTAAATTCTTTGCAAACTTGGAGGAAATAAAGGAATGAGTAGAACCAGAATCAAACAAAGTGCTTGCAAGCTTTGAGAGAACAACAATAGTACCTGCTACCATATGATTTGGAGCTTCAACTTAAGTCGTAGTGATTGAAAAAGTACGACCTTGTTCCCTTGGTCGTTTTTAAGGCTGATGGTGGTTCCCCTCCACTGCCCTCGAATTTGGACAGTGATTGGAAAAGTGCCCAAGTTTCCCACACTTAAAGCACTAGACATCTGGTATAGATTGCATCATATTCTCCTTGTCGTTTGTGTTAGTAATTTGAGGTTTTACCTCACTACAACAATTCCTTGCAATATGGTCATCTCTTCCACACTTGTAGCATTTCCCGCTCCCGAGCAAGCAGTTCCCTGAACGCTTCTTCCCACATTTATTACACGTGGGAAGTTTCACTTTCCTGCCTCCTCTTCCCTGGTCAAAGGTCCTCCCTAAGATAGGCCCTATATATCTCTTCTTTTCATTAGATTTATGATTCCACTGCATCTCACCAAACTCCAACTTGACTTTCATTGCACTCTGCACGATCTCCTCATAGATATCATAGTCTCGGTTGGTTAGATTCTTCCGTAGATGAGGTCTCATTCCACCGAAAAATATATCAACCTTACCATTTAGATCCATGAAAAAGATAGAGGTATATTGTGAAAACATTCTGAATTTCATTTTGTAGCTTCCCACAGATTCATTCTCCTTCTTCTTCAGCTCGAGAAACTCCTTCTCCATTCTTGTTCTCATGGAACGATGGAAATACTTACTGAAAAAGATCACTCGGAACTCTTCCCACTCCATATCTTCAACTTCCACTCTTTTCCTTGTGTTTTAAATCAGTTCCCACCACTGATCAGCTACTCCTTCTAAGAGATAGACAGCCATGGTGACATTCTATTACTCTGAACAGCGGAGCACAGAAAAGATCGTCTCAATGGAGCTGATCCACTGCTCAGCAATCAATGGGCCAGTCGACCCACTGAATTTTAGTGGTTATTGAAACATAAAGGACTCAACAGAATGTTGTTCACTTTGTGGTGATATTGTTCTCTTAGATTGATTCAAGTTATTTCTCATAACTTGAGTCAGTTGGTTCTTCATTCGCACGAATGTTTCCATTATGGCTTCCATCGGAGGGCCGTCAGCGCATGGTCTATTGCGGTCACCATTTTCATGGTTCCTCCTATTTCCATCCATTTTCTAAAATAATAAAACCTTAGTGAGAAACTTATCTCATTTATGAATCTTTTAACTATAAATTATTTTATGTCTTAAAACTTTATGCTTAAACAATTACATTTCTCTATAATTCCTTCATAATGATTTATAAAAAGCTTGTTATTAACCAAACAAATCCCCCCGGGAGTGTCATAACCAGGAGTTCAGCGAGGCCCATTGTCATGTACCAGTTCCCATTTGATTCTAGCTCAAATCGGTGTTTTTGGGTTTTACCCCTATGTACATCTGTGCCAAAGACACCTCTACCTTCTTGTATCCATACGGGGATGTATTTGCTTGATGAACCACTTACTCAATACTCACCAAAATACCAAGAAGTTTTCCTATATTTAAACTTCTCTATAGGGTTATTACTAAAGTTTTCATATCATAATTTCCATAAATAACTAAATTATCCTTTGATACCAACTATGTCATCCCGCCTTTTTATTACATAACTTGTCATTACATTTTACAAATAGAGGATCTTTAAAGTCTAGTGTCTTGGAAATCAGGGACATAAAACATGAAAACAACATAAAGAATTATTTTAATAAATTTTTAAGGCTTCATAATATGTTCATCCTATGTAAAATTACTTCATCTCATATCCTGGAGACATACATCAAAGTAAAGGGTGAGCAGAAGGCCTGATAAGGGTAAATAAGGGAATCAGTGTACTTGTCATATCAATAAGAACTTGAATAAAAACATAAAGACATGAGAAATGTAAGTATAGGCATATCATAATGAAAATAACTTTAAACATAAATTTAATGTGTGGATACAACATTTCATTTAGACATTCATGAACATATCACCAAGGTTTATCCCCGAGGTGTCATAAAAGTTACCAAGGTTATTCACCAAGGTATCGTGAAACTTGTCATCTCTAGAGATTAATTTCTTTACCCAATGCATTGGAGAACTATCAGGGCACACCCTTAATATGTCTTTAATTTCATGTGATCCACATATATCATAATCAAACATTTCATAAATAACCCATGGAGAATAAAAGAAATGGGTTTTATTTCAAGATCGTGACGTTTTAAAAGTTCTTAAAAATAAGATCATTATGTCATTTATAACCCATGAAAAGGGAGTGAGAATTATATGTATGTCAATTAAAAAATAAAATATATCATATTTATACATTTATGAACACCCATAGAAATTGAATAGGTTTGGTTATTCACATAAATAAAGAAGAGAATTTATGGAGAGAAAGAGATAGAAATTTTGAGGTGAAATTTCGGCAGCATAACGGCTATATAACATGGTTTTAGAAAACATTGAAAATAGAGGGTACAAGGGTCACACACTCATAAATAATTCATAATAAATTATGGGTACATAATAATATCATGGTATAGATATTTTAATGACATGCCACATGAAAAGGAAATATGAAAGAAAAGAGAAGATGCGATTTCTTTTACGAGAAATTCTGCAGCCTAACGGCGTCACTTAAAAATTCAGAAAACAAATTGATGAGAGCTAAAATGGTCTATCAACAATTAGACATGAAATGGATAGTAATGATAACATATAAGAACATACCCTCAAAATAAAGAGATGGAAACTATAATACACAACATAAAGGAAGTCAAGGCTTAAAAGAGGAGGGTGAAAGATTCCTTTACCTTGAAGAGTAACTTCAAAATCCTGAAGGTAGGGACCTTAAGAGGCTTGAGGGAACCTTTGGAGGACTCCTTGGGAGGTAAAGAGACCCAAACTTCATTGGGGAGGATTTTTAAATGAAATGAATAAGGTAATGGCTTGGTATTTATAGGAAAAGTGGGGGAATAAATTATTAATTTCCAAGGGACACCTCATCCGTGGTATTGGAAAAACCATGGGCTTGCCCATGGTATTTTCCCATGGTATTGGCCACTTGGGACACCTCATAGCATATCTTACTATTCATAAGTTGACTAGAATGATTACATACTTATTACATCATTAATTGTAGATACCCAAGCTTGACGTACATGGACACTACATTACTTTTGCAGAATACTTAATACATAACAAAAACAGACACCCAAGGACCGTAATAGTTTAGTGTCTTTGGAAAATCAGAACATAATCTTCTAATCATGGTGAAAGATCTTAAACATCTCCCATAAATATCTTCCCCTTTTTTTCTTACCTAAAATCGTTCCTTATATCTTGGGGAAAAGAAAACATATAAAGGGTGAGCTCAAATGCTCAGTAAGGGTAAACATGGAAAACATAAAACAATCCATAAACATTTGTACATGAAAACATGAACATAATATTTAATCATCAAAATCATGATCAATGACATAAAACATTGTAGTACATAAGGCATAGATCATAAAGAAACATTAATCATGATAAAATAGTATGGGAATAAAACATGTAATTGTGGCAAACCATTAAGCATATGATATAATTTCCATAGTGGCCAAGGAATTGTTGCCAAGACTATCATAGTGTACAAATTCCATTACTGATTCAGGTTTACTTGTCGTTCCAACCCTGTATTACTGAACCAGATTTACTTGTCGTTCCAGCCCTGTATTACTGAACCAGATTTACTTGCCGTTTCATCCATGTTTATCTCATGAGATATAAATCTTTACCCAATGCAGAGGAGGGAGATATAGGTCCCACCCATATCATAATTAAACCATTCTTATGTGTTCCACAAAATCATAAATCATACATCATAGCATAACCCATGTAATAAAAATGGGATTCTTAAACATCATGTCATCATAACATAATCCATATAAGATAAAAGGACTTCACAAAAATAATTCCATCATAACATAATCAAATCAATGTAATAATAGGGATTGAAACATAACCCTATATTATCTTAGATGGGAAATAATTTTGATAAAACAATTGAACTTCATTATTGAGGAAAATATCCTTTCAACTTCAAAAACATTTTTCCTTTCTCAATATGTCATAAAATTTTAAACTAAAAGAAGTTAATTGAAAATAAACTTGAAAATTTGTAAAGGAAGCTTCATGGAAATAATGTTCTATGAAATCATGAAAATCCATTCATGCTGTATGAGTTTAAAAAAACATTCTTCTCGTACTTTGGCTAGAAAAGTCAAAAAGTATCTCGTACTGAAAACGACAAAAGATTCTTGTCATATCTTTTACTAAAAATTAAAAAAATAGGTAAAATTGGATTTAAAAAATTGTAGGAGGATATAAATAATATTACATATTGAGGAGGTCATGGATGTGGATGATAAATATTCCCCAGTAAATTCTGAAGTATAAACAATCTCAGATAAAAATGAGATTGCTAGATTTTCCCTTACCTTAGGTCCAATATGCTTTGTACGTATTCGAACCTCCTGTATAATGATTTAAAAAAATTCATTAACTTATTATAGACTCATATACATTGTTATGATATCATATATGGTCATATTCTTATCTTCTTATTAGTAATATTTCATTTCTACTTGTTATTCGGGTGTTCATTGCTTTATGTTCTTATGTGTGTTTTGTAGAATAAATTTTTATTCCTCTTTTTAGGTTATAGATACATCATTTACAGAATGGTATTAGTGTAATATATATCATATTTATTCATTCAATTCTTTTATATAATCATTATTCAATGAAGATCATGTAGAAGGAGTCGCATCACATCGTGGAGACGGTAGGCCGTATGTACGCACGAGCGATGATATCATTCCCATGATTGTGGAATTGTATTGAAGTGTATTGTGTATAATATTTTAGAATAAATATCACTTTAAAATAATCATATATAGTTATTTCTTCTATCCTTATACCCATCCAAGTATTTTAGTGATGAAATAAAAGATTACACCACAACGTGGAGACGGTAAGTCGTACGTACGCACATGTGGTGATTTCATTTTTTTCATAGGATAGATAGAAGATAGAATATGGTTGTTTAATATTCATAATAACATGTCAGTATACAAGTGATACTTGAGTTATTACTTAATAATGAAACAACTCATATAGAGGAAGTAGGAGAAGAAATAAGTTTGAAAGAATCGGTAAAGGATATTACCTCTTCTTCGACGCGCCTCCTCTTAGCCTCCTCTTAGGGCACAAAAGATAGTCTTTGAAGAAGACCAAGACCTCTAGTAGGTTTATAAGAAAGTTTATAAGTGAAATGGTCAGGGTTTTGATGAATTTGAAAGCTCAAAAATGGTGTGAAGTGGAGAGGGAGGAGGTGCCCTTTTATAAGGGGGGAGAAGAGCACCTTTGGAAACCTAAAAAATATTAATTTATAATAAATTTAAATCCCACTTAAAAACCTCCAAAAATGACTCAATTATAATATGAGAATATATATGGTTGTAATATCATCAAACAATAAAATTTAGACATGTTTTAAGTTTATTTTAAACCTTATCATTTTGATTTATCCTTATTTAATCTATTTAATTTTATTTGTGGTAATAATATTATAAATTTTAAATTGTAATAAAAACATACTTATATGTTTTAAATTGTACATAATTGGATACTTTATAACCTTTTAGATCATATAATTTTCAATTGGTAATTTTTAAATATTTTTGTGATTTTTAAATAATTTAATAATATGTTATTTTTATAAAATACCAATAGTGTAAATTTTGACACTATTCATTTATTTGAATTTAAATAAAATACTCATAGAGAATATATTCAAACCAAAATATTTAATAGGTTCCTAAAGTTTCATATTCATATAGAAAATTAGTTCATCATATTAATTAGTTTATATAATATTTATTTTAATATTTCTTAAAACCATTTATTTGATATTTCTCTTAAAATAATAATTACTACAACATTTTTGTATAATTATTTAATATGCTTATTTGTTGCATAAAAATTAAAAATAAAATACTATGATGAATATAAATCTAGTATATTTCATAATAATACATTTAGTCGAATTTATATTCTAAAACACCAAACTTTTAAAATGTTATGTTTATTAAATTATGAAGGTGACAACTTTGACATCATTTAAAATAAAATAATATAAGTGTCATAATCGCTTTTATAAGGCTCCAAATGGTCAAACATTCGACCTTTGTATGATTATAGTTTATATGTATACGACCAATAAGTTTTGGTCAGGTTTTTGGGCCTTTTATGGGTATTATTAGTTTAATAAAAACTATATTATTGATTTTTCACTAAATAAATAATTTCTGCATCATTAATGTATAAGCTATTTAGGTAAATAAATATTTCTTAAAAATTAAAAATAAATTACCATGACAAATAAAAACATTTTATCTTTAAAATTAGTATTTATAATCGAATTTATATTCTGTATAACTTTATATTAAAAATATTTTAATTATTAAAGTTTGAGTGAGACATATTTCACTTTCTTTAAATAAAATAAATTAAAGGTCTTAATCACATCCAAGTGGGTTCCAATAGATTTAATTTCAACCCAAGTATGATTTAGGGAAAATATAATCATCCAATTATATTAATACAAGTTTTAGGGTAATTTTATAATATTATATTTACCCTTAATTACCCGATTTACCTTTAACTGTGCTAAATAAAATTTATCATAGTTACTATTCATAATGCCAAAAAATAAAAAATAGTCTATTAACATAATTTGTACCTAATGATTCCAAATATGGAATCCATTTTTCCAAATTCAAAACACAGAAGTTTCAGTATTTAATTTAAAATTAATCCCGCTGTTGAGAAAACGGGTTTTAAAAGTTAAAACGTTGCAAAAGATTGAAATGTTTTTACCTATGAATTCAGAGTAAAATTAATGAAAATGACTTTCATTATATTAAATGGTAAAAATATATTATATTTATACTTTAAAACCATTAAATATTATAATTTAACCATATAAATTATCTGGATGAAAAAAGTTTTTTTAATTAAAATTTAGCGTATTTTTACTATTCATCAAAATATGAACGTTATCAAAAAAATATCAAAACTTTATCCAATGTAAATTTTTATATCCTGATTCACAAGAAGAATTTTATTTTTTAAAATTTAAATTATAAAATTTTTAAAAATTATATTTAAAATAGGTTCTCCATCAAAAGGCGGCAAAACTGCATTTTTTGAAAAATACTTATTTTACCCGAAAAAATTATTTTGTTCTCATACCATGATCTAGAAAATGTGTAAGATGAATGATAATGTTATAAAATTAAAAATTTGTTTAATACTATTCATAATGGCTAGTTCATAATAATATTATAATAATATATTGTTGTTTAGTGAAACTCGGTATTGCCTACAACACACACTATTGAGGAAGGTCGCTCTTGCGTGCAACACAAGCCAAGAATAGTGTTTGCGTATAATACAAGATAATAAGGTGTTGTGTATAGCGCAAGCTAATATTAGTGTAGAGTACAACACAATAAATTAAAGTAATTAAAAATAATATTTCTCATAAAATCTCGGGGTGTTACATTAATGATGTCATTAAACACCCGAAACTCAAAACTGTATTTTTACTATTCACTGAAAATTCAACTGTTTCAGAAAAATCCCAAAAATTAACCTTAACCTAATATTGATTCTATGAATTCAAAAATGAACTCCATTTTATGAAAATAATTTTCTAATTCTGAGATATTTAATTTTTAAATAAAAACACTATTCACCCAAAAAAACTAATACTTATCTAATAATTTCTGAAATAGTTATTTACTTATTTTATTGAATAAGATTACCTAATCAAGGTGCCTAAATTATATTAATACTTTATTAAGTGGGGTTACTAATCCATTTGGTCATATTACTATTCATAAGTGTAAAATTATTATTCATAAAAAATTAAGTTAATCTTATTAGACTCTAAAAATCTTACTGAACATAATTGTAGAAGACCATTTTTTTAAAATCATTACACATTATTAATTATTTAAGGTTTACATAAATATTTTAAAATATCCTTTTTCCAAAATTCATCAATAATATACATCCTATATTTATCCAGAAATTTGAGATTCACAAACTTCACCATAAGAAGAAATAATAATTTTTATTTATATCAAAGGATTATGTAAAGCAGCTAAGGTCTCGTTACATAGCCCCTTATAATACCAGCATAGGAACTAAGTGTAAGGTGTGTTAAGGTGATAGAATCTTGGGGCGTCTCGGCCAACATTGCCCGAGTGGTGAGCTTGAAATTCTTCCGTAGGCGATTCTGTTCAAGTTTCACACGATGAAGTTCGGCTTGGGTTTGGTCCAGAGCAAAGCCCAGTGGTGCTACCTCCTTCCCAAGTTCTATCAGATGGGCTTTGAATGGCCCAAGACTACTGGATGAGGTCATAGAATCTTTTTTCTGTAACCAATATCACTTGTATTTATAAACAATAATCGTAACATTAAGATTTTAGTTTCCAATGGTTATATTGACCAACAGTCATATTGACCAACGGTCATATAAAATTTGAAACCTAATGGATTCATTTTAATTATACTCATTTCATTAAATAAATGAAATAGTTTTGTTGAGTATAAAATAAAATAACACACAAAAATAGGAAACAAAAATTATTCAAAAGTTTGGGTCGTCACAAATATCCTCTCTCAAGGTTTTGGGAAACTCTAAATTAAAATAAATTTTAATTTCACACCAACCAAAGGTGCTTCTGCTACACCCAAACCCTAAAAGTAGTTTCAAAGTAGTCTTATTTTAAATTTATAATTATTTAATTGATTTTTGATCAATATTTTCAATTGTGGTTGAATTTTTCATTTCATATTATTCGCTATTTAATCTGATTTTAATTAACACGTTTTTGACGTTTTAATTTCTTCATTCAAGATTCAAAATTTCTTATCTTTAAGAACATATGAAGAATTATCAAATATTTAATTAGTAAGTGTCTAGGAATCTATCCAAATAGAATGGGATTACATGGTGTGTATCCAGAGTACACATCGTGTACCCAAGTTCAATACAAATGGTCATGTCATAGGATACACGACATGTTGAGAAGTAATTACATGTGGTTCATTTACTTCACACTGCATGTAGACTGGGAAAACCTAGAACAAGGAATGTTAGAGTGAACTTCATGTAACCAATGTACACATCATATAGTCTACACAGGTTAGTGGCGAAATTTGCACAATATGTGTGGTCATTATACATGGTCAAACTGCATGGCACTGAAAGCCTAGACCGTTAATGATATACATGAGGTGTATGTAGTGTACACAGAATTTAGTTCATGAGAACTGAGGTACACAGTGTATAGCTCATAAGTACACACTGTGTAGTATCCTAATAAAGGACAGAATTAAATTGCATTAAATTGAAAATTGAAGCATTAAAACCATATTTTATTGATTGGAATACATGGTGTGTTTGAAAATTTAATAATGGTTTTAAAAAAAATTAAATTCTCAATTAATTTTATTTAATAAATCAATGATTGTTGGTTCTGTCGTTTATTTTCCATGAGTGCCATTAATTAAGGGTATCTCAAAATGAATCCAGATGGTCATTAAGATGAAAGGGAAATAATTAATCGATTGATTAATTAATTAATGCTAGTGTGTTTATCTAAATAATAAAGAATGAGTATAAATGAATGTTAACCATTTTACTTTTTTGTATACGTTTCATGTATTATTTTTCATGAGTTTGACCAAGACCTGTGTATGTGTTTGATGTTTTAATTTAATTTATTTCATAGATTTGAAATTATTTAATATTAAATTAAATTTGATTTCAGGTGTGTCATTCCTCCCTTCATTATTATGTAGGACCTGTGTGTCCATGGTTATTTATGTAATCTCCATTAACCAATCCTTTGGTTCCCTTAACCTATGTATCATTTATAAATACTAGTAATTAATGGTGTATCTCAAGGTGCGTGGAGGCGGTTTAAGATGGAACCATAATGATGCCAACTCAGGTGATATACAAGTGTATAAGTGGAATGATGTAAGTTACACTAGTGAAAAAAATGGTTTTTCATGTTGCTTTTTTCCTTTTTAACATCGATTAGTATGTGAAATTATTGTGGGTGACATTGTAAATAAGTTTTAAACATCGGTTAATAAAATATAATATTATAAATAAATTGATTTTGGGGGTTTTCATGTCAGTTATCAAATAATTGACATGAAAAATTGAGTGTTTTTTACATTAATTGTCAAATAAGCAACATGAAAAATCCTTTTATGGTGTAGATTTTTTTAAAAAATAACATGATAAAATGTTTTTCATGTTGGTTATTTAATAACTGGCATGAAAAACTCCCACATAAAGTGTTTTATGTCGGTTATAAAATAACCAACATAAAAATAATAATAAACTTCTTTTTATTCCTCCTCTTAGTAGAAAACAAGAGCATAAGACCAGTAGAAAAATCATCAAAACACACTTATAATTTGAACTTTCAAGATTAAAATATATATAACAAATAAACTAAAATCTAATAAAACCTATGAAATAATTTTCCCAATAATTTTGTATGTGTCTCATCTCCTATTCACTATAAGTTTTAGGATCATCAAAAATATGTAAATTAAAATTAAATCATTTAACATGTATTCTGAATAAAATGAATGGAATATTAATGAAAATTTTATAAAGAAATATAACCTACAAGAACTTTATAACTATACCATTTAAAATTATTTCATACATAAATATTAAAACATATTATTCAAATCCCTTTATGTCTTATTTTTAATGATAATGTTTTTAAAAGAATTTTTCAATTTAAAATAACATTATTAAGTAATATTTCCAAAATTTAGTAATTGTAAATGAAAATTCACCTTTTATTTTACATATTTGATCTTGGATATCTTCTTTCTTATGGTATCTCTAAATAAATTTCATTCCCTATTTGAAAATAATATTAATAAAATAAATTTAAAATTCATTATAATATAAACAAGTATTAAAATATTCAAAATTGCGTGTCCAATACATTCTTAAAATTTTCTCTCACTTTACCATGGATAGAGAATATCCAGTAAAGTGTCTTATCCCTTGGAAAAAAATACCCAAAATACAATGGAAAATGATATAAAAGAAAATTTAATGTTATATGTTATTATGTTAAGAGATATATAACACTTTTTGAGATATATGTTTCATACTCTTAAAGATAAGGAAACATCTATCACTGAATAATTGCATTCTTTTAAAATATTTTAGTAATATAAATTTTTATTTTTACATCAATCAATGACATCACTATATGTGAAATAATCTATGGGTCCATAAATCCATATACTTCTATCATTTAATGCTTCTTAAAAATTGTATAAAGATACCTAGTACAAAACAAACATAAGTATAAATTTTCATTAAATTAAAATAATAGAAAAAATTTGTTAATCTATTTACATGGAAAAAACCTGCATCTTGTTGATTCCCAACTAATCTCCAGTTAAAAGCTCCATGATATCATTTTTCAAAATCACCACGGTCATTTCACACCCACAAATTCCATCTTTAATTAGAATCTCATAAATATCCAACAACAAATTTGAATATGTTGACAATCTTTCAAGACTAGTAGAATTGGTCTCTGAAGTCATACAACTTTAAATTTGTTTTGTCTATATAGTATTTATTTACCTTTAAATTATTCTTATAGAAAATAGATAAATATATAAACTTTAAAATGTTAAAAAAATTAATAGAAAAATGAAATAAAATATAAAATATACACATAACTCTATGGTAATATGTTGAACAAGTCTAGAAGGCCAAACTAAAAAGTGGATGATACTTAGTCCAACTATAATCACCTCATCTATAGCTAATGGTATTCCTACCAATCTATCTATAATATCATATATAGTGACTTGATGATACTTTATCTCTATCTGTTGATGATGAATTATATCACCAATATAAAATATAATCTCATACATAACAATATAATATTGGGGATCATCAACATATAACATACAATAACTGGGAAGTTGTGAAGGTGGGGTGTAGGAGTAGGATACAAAGGAGTGGGGTTTGATGGTAGAGGTGGGGGAGTGGGATCTACTGGAGGAGGTGGAGGAGTGGGATCAGCAGTCTGAAACTATCTTTTCATGACTGTAAACATCGACTGTACCAAAGATCTGATCTTATCCTCCATCATCACATGAATATACTGAACTTTAGCTTCCAAAGATTCTATTTTTTTATAAACATCCTCCATTGAAGAAGCTTCAAAACATGTAAATTCTTTTTTTACTGATACACTTGTTGGATATCCTAGTACGCGACCTAGGTGTTCATGATTTACGAATGTTCTAGTTAAAATATCCTTCCTAACCTATCTATAAGACCACATGTGTGCTCTACTCCTCAAGATAATTCTGTATGTAATATTTGAAAAAATATATAATAAATCATAATATATAAATAATTTATTTAACTTCAATAAATAAATAAAGTAAACATCTTACAATCCTCACAGCTACAACCCACGACTCTTCCGTAATATATTTTCATTTATTGCTCATTTGAGCCCTCTTCAATTTTTCATATCTAGCGAGGGGAGGAGGGTAAACCTCTACAGATCCTGAAGACTCAACTCTCATTTTTTGAAATTTTTCAAATATCATTTGTTCTTATAATAATGTATATCCATGAGATAAAGTATGTGGGTAAAATTTTCTAGATTAGATCTCCTGATGATATATCATCGATTGCTGTAAATTAAAAATAAGGACATCATTAAAAAGATCATTAATATAAACAAAACTTCTAAAATTTAACATCAAACTTAACAAAAAATGATTCTCATCTACTTTCAAAAAAATTATTCCATGTGTCTTCATCTATAAATGGATATATATGACATGGATTGTGATGTTTTTTATGCCCAAAAATGAAATCTGATGTGAGGGTTGATTTAAAATATCTTCATATCCTAGTATCCAATGATAAACATTTACTCATAACTCCTCTAGTATCAATTATATAATATTTCATCTGACAAGAAGGGGGAAACATATATTACTATAAACATTTCAAGATAAGTAAAATAATAACAAATGATCTTACCAAAATGGTCTCCCACATGTGATATATTTTCAATTTATCAACACTTCTCTAATCATCAATCAAAATACTAACTTTCCTTTTAGATTTCACTACTATAAAAGTATTTAATTTTTTAAAATTTGGACCTCTTGGAATATCATTATCATAAAATTCTATTAGTATCCTATGGTCCTCTCTAAGATCAACTGATAATTTTGGAAAACATGTGCCGCCATGTTTACCAACTCTCTAACTCTTCTTTGGCCCTGTGGAAGCAGATGTCTCCTATAAAGGAGGATGAGGCTCATCAATAGGATCATGTGTCCATTCCTCCTCATATTTATGAGTATGATCATCTCTATAAGTATGTGGTGGATTAGATAACTGATATGACATTATCCTATAAATCAAAGAAATAAACAATTAGTGCACAAATATACAACTCTAACTATTACATTCAAATGTAAATTAAAAATTATCAAAAAAAAGGAAACTAAACTAAACTTAACGAATTTTTATTCATATTTTTTATAGTTAAGTAAAATGATAAAAAAATGATGTGAGATGGAAATACATATGAACAAATGAAAAAAATCCAAAAATAGTGTGGGAATAGTAAAAATGATCCAACTGATAAATCATTTTTTACACCCAAAAGAATATTTTTTGAATATACTCTTATAAAAAAATTATTTAAAAATTTAGATTTAAAATAATTATTTTTTAACAAAATCAATTAATAGATAAGTTATGTAAGGTAAACATGGTAGACTAAACAAAACTAAACTAAAATAAACAAACATTTAACTTATTAGTTATAATAATTGTTTTAAAAAATAAAATCAAAGTAAAATATCTAATATTTTATGAAATTTAAAAAAGAAAATGAGAAATAAAAATATGTTACCTATAATATTAGAAGTGTACTAAAGGATTATTTTCCTAAATTCCTTCATCAAGATCATTATGTATGGCATAAACCATGTCTACGATGTTCTCATCAATATTATTTGTTAATATTTTCATGGAAGTTGGGATCTCACATAAATCATCATCTTCATCAAGTTTATCATCACAAGCATACTATTTTTTTCCCTTATAAAATAATAAACCACTACATATCGGATTGATCAAGAATATAGAAAGAAATTGTATGTGCTGCAATGATATTTGGATCATTTGTGTATTCAAATCTATTCAGATTAACTTATGTCATTACAAATTCATCATGTTTGACACTGTTTTTACTGATAAACCATTTGTAGTTAAATAGTTGAACTTGAAATTTAATGTAATAAACCTCCCATATTTATTAAATGACTCCATAATATGAAATTTATGTGGATATTGGATTTTTGTCTTTTGTAATCAAAAAATAAATTGCTTATGTGAACACCAATACACTACTATTATGAACTGTACTTCTATTTTCCCGATATTTCATATGAAATTTATATTCATTAATTTCATTCGCGAACCCTAATATCAAATTTAAACTTGGATCGCCCACTAACCATCTCAATGTTTCAAATTCATCTGATATACCAGGAATAGTCTCTTTAAACCATGGAAAACAAATTTTTTTATAATCATTCAAAATCCACATATCTTTCTTCTTTAGATAAAATTATTTCATCACATTAATATGAAATGTTATATATGGTTGAACATAATCTATGTTATTAAAGATGTATAAATGTACCTTCTTTAACTTTTCACTTATCAATGATTTTACTTTCAAGCCATGGATCCCATTTCCCCCATAATTGACTTGTTCTTAGAGAGATGTAGGCTAACCAATGTGTTCTACTGCAAACAAGTATCCTAAACAAAACTCTGTAACCTCATCATAAATATAATTCTCAACATTGGAGACTTTAATTAGATATATATTCTTAACATAACCCTTTAATATCTTTATATACCTTTCAAGAGGATACATCCAACATGGATATACAGGTCCAAAAATCTTTATTTATCACAACAAATTAACCATTAAAAACACCATGATATCAAAAAAAATATGGAGAAAATTACATTTCTAATTGAAAAAATATAAAAACCACTTCATTCTCCAAATTGTTCAGATCATTCATATCAAACTCCTTATTAAAAATTGAATTTAAAAAATAATACACCTTTATGATAGTTATTTTAACACACATGGGAAATATTCTACACAATGCAACCGGTAAGAGTTTTTTCATCGTGACGTGACAATCATGAGATTTCATAACTATAAACTTCAAATCCTTTAAATAAAAAATAAAATTACATTTTAAGAATAACCCTATGGCACTTTGATATCATGAAGACACTAAAAAAATATAAGTTTCTCCTTATTGGATAATGTATGACAAGTTGGGGGAAGGATTGTTCATCTTTCATCAGGAGTGGGAGCTAATGCCAAATGTATTCCCATTTAGAGTAATTCAAATCTTTCATTCAAACCATCTTTAGTATTTCCTTTAATATCTAACATTGTTCCAATAAATCTATCATGAATATTCTTCTCTACATTCATGACATCAATGTTATGTTTGACCTCATGATATCTCCAATATGGTATCTCAAAAAATATTGTTCTTTTCTTCTAAATATTTCTATCATTACCAGATTTTTGTGTCTTGTGAATTTCATATCAATGTTTTTCACCCTCTCAAAACATTGATCAATGGAAAAAGGTTTTAGAGCAATATAAAATTCTTTTTAACCGTTTAATTCCCTTTTTAATCTTTTACAAGATTGATCCAAAAAAAACTTTTGATGACCCGTGTATGTAGTTTTTATCCCATTATGCAGTTGATAATATGAAGTCTTTCACTCACAAATTAAACAATATTTATGCCCCTTAACACTATATCTAGAAAAAATTTCATATATTGGTAATTCATTTCTAGTGAATATAATCATTACATGTAGTTGAAAATATTCCATTTTAAAAGAATCATACACCCTAATACCTTCCTCCTGTAAAAGTTTCAAATCATCAATTAAAGGTGAAAAGAAAACATCATTATCATTTCTACACTATTTTGGTCTAGATATCATTCAACTCAACATGACGTATTTTTTCTTCATACAAAATTCAGGAGATAAGTTATAAATTACCAATAAAATAGGACATGAACTATGTGTTCTACTAAGGCTTAAATATGGATTCATTCCATCCATTCATAGTCCAAGTATGAGATTTATAAATTCATTTCCAAATGTAGGAAATTGGTGATCAATTTTATTCTATATTGGACAATTAGCTGGATAACATAATTTTCCATCACATATTTTCTCATCTTCATTCCATATTAACCTTTTTACATCATGTGAATTTTCTAATAAAAATTTCAAATGAGGAATTATAGTAAGATACCAAAATTCCTTGGTAGGGGTCTCTATAATTGCTAAATTAGCCAGTGATTTTTCTTTCAAATTATACCATGACGTCCCACATTTAGGGATCCCTGAAATAAATTCATATCCACTCCTATATAGTACACATACATTCAAGTATCCATGTATTTTTTTATACCCTAATCCCATCAAGCATAGTATTTTATTTTCTTTAAAATTTTAATTTTGAATATCATTTTCTTTAGGAAGAATATCTTTCAATAATTGTTGAAACTATATAAAACTCTTGTCACTCCATCAATGTTTTTTCCTTCAAGTTAATCAATCTTAACACTATCAATAAAACTGTAAACTCTATTCAATCCAGATACAATGGTTTCTCAGCATCACCATATAGATGCTCAATTATCGATTCTTTCTCAATTTCCTCTACTTCAATATCATGAATTATTTCTTCAATTTGATCAAAGTTATCATCTTGCAAAGAATCATCATCGATAGATCTGAAATTCTACCCAGTTTCACCATACCAAATCCAAGGGTTGTAACTTGGATTAAAACCATGAAAAATTAAATGATCTCTGGTCTATCTAATTTTCAACTTCTTCATATTTAAACATTTCAGGCATGGAAAAAAACATGTCATTGTTTGGAACATTTTGTTTATAAAATTCCAAAAAAAAGTATCAATACCTTCCTCAATTCATTACTTATTCGAAGTACAATAATATAACTTCAACTAATTATTATATATAAAAAATATCAAAAATAAATATTTTTTCAAAAGAACATAGTGGTGATAAAAGTGATTAGGAGGGGAAAATAGTAGATTATTTCAATATAATCAAGAATACACACTTGTGATATAATTCATCAGTAAAATGTTTCTATTATTTTCAATAATAGTGAATATAATGTTTAAAAAGTTAATAACATTGAAGATAAAATTGATTGTTAATTGGAATGATTATATAATAATAAAATAGAAAATAAAGTAAATTTATATCACTAGATGTCATAATTTGAAAGTAACAAAACTTTGAATTTTAAAAAATATATGTGTATTTGAAAAGTGTAATTATAAATTCTAGACAATAATGGAATATAAGTTTAAATATAATTGTTAAATAATAAAAATAAATGCATGCAAGTAATTTTAAAAAGAAAATATAGTTATAATATTCTCTCATTTTTCATTTTCTTCTGAATGAAATTAGATGAAACTTGAAATTGAATATTATTGAATAGAATCCAAATCAAGTGATCATTATCCATTTTGATTTGAATCTTTATCATAGAATTTTTTAATATATTTTTTGCATGAAAAAACCCAAAAAATATTATAATAAAAATTAATTCATACTGTAATATAATTGTATAGTAGATTTCAAATGACACGATGATAAATTTATAATGCAGAACATATATACATATAAAAAATTAATATTATTTATTATTTATGCCTAGTTAATTATGAAAATTGTGAAAATCATATTACGTACTGTGTATTCTATGAAAAAAAAAATTATTTGAATGTAACAGACTAATAACCCACATTTTAAATATTTTAGTCAACTTTATTTGATACAATAAAAATCCAAATT
The DNA here is from genome assembly GCA_963277665.1 of Viscum album. Classification (NCBI taxonomy): domain Eukaryota; kingdom Viridiplantae; phylum Streptophyta; class Magnoliopsida; order Santalales; family Viscaceae; genus Viscum; species Viscum album. The sequence continues at coordinate 91,501,894 of OY728130.1, read as the reverse complement.
TATGGGCAGAAAAATAATTTCAATGTGAATACCATGTGATGTGTGTGTAATTCCATTAAAATATAACATAAAAAAACTATACCTATACAGTGGGATAATCCTCTAAATTTAAAAAATAATGAGACCTAAATTATGATTGGGGATAGGCAGCGCATCAATCTCTATTATCATTTGTACCAAATGGGTTAATTAGTCCAAATAGAATTAAAATCTAACTTATATCTATGAGAATATAAAAAATATATGTAAAGAAACCAATTGACAGTTCCTATTGTGTATTCACCAATAATTTCAACATTATATTGATAGTAACTCATAATATTCTGACTACATATTTAATATATTATTTTTTAAGATAATAATATTCTCACATCATAATAAAAATATTGATATACATATACACTACTTATATGATATTTTATATTGAACTATATGAAAATTTAAATGTATGTATATATTAAATTTTAATATTATTAAGTCACTAATAAATGAATAACACTAATTAAAATGTATCCATATACACAGAAGTGTATGTATAAACAATGAAGTATTCACAAACATCATCCAAATAATCAAAATTTAGAGATTTAATGCAGAAATTTAAGATGTGATATTGTATAAACATCTATGAAACAATTCAATGAAAACACTTTTCCATATAGTATAAACACTAGAACATTAAGATATAATGCCTAAATTTATTATCTAACATGGAACATTAATATATGATAAAATCTACACACCTTTTCACTTAAATCAACAAATAACTAAGGTATGTGAAGATGGTAATCCAAGATTTGATATGAGAATATCTATATTTGAACATGAAATGATGAGTTTGATGAAACCTAAGGGTTTATAAAGATGATAATGTGAAATTTGAGTCCACAGAATCGAAAAAAATGATAGTCAGAAGGTATGTGCCATTTAACGGTCAAAAGATAGGATTAATATGTGAGGCTTACTTCAGAGATGAGAAAATAGAATGCACAATAATGAGGTTGATGAAACCTGAGGATGTGTGAAGATGGAAAACCAAGATTCGAGTCCACTGAATCAAAGAAATGAGGGTTATGGCTTCTATATGAGATAAACAAGTTTGATTTCATGAGATTGAAAGACACTGAAATAATTAAAACTAGTGATTCATAAAATTTTAAATGGTATATTACATGGGTTACATAATAAATTATGTGATAGAGCAATGAAAATTTATTTTACACGTCGGTTATTATATAACATACATGAAAAATCCAACATGATAAATAATTTTTTCCATCCAAATCATTTTTTTATTTCATAAAACCACTTTCAGGGCTATAGTGGGAACCCTCACACTGTCCAAATTCCACATTCCACATTCCACATTCCAGCGGGCCAAAAGATAACAGATTCAAAACTCAAAAACCAAAAACCAAATCACACAGACTAGTGGTAAAATTGAACACATATTCAAAATTCAAAAACCCAGAAGAAAAAAGTAGATCGGAAAGCATGTCACTGAAACTCGCATTAGAGACAAACCCACAAATCATGTGAGCTGCCAAAGAAACCATGCATCACGATGATACCACTGCATCACTCCTACTTCATGTCGGATCCACATTATCCATCAGTCATCAATCCCATCGAAGTCATTGTTATCATCAACTACGTTAGCTAAGACCCGTCGTCAACCATCATCACCATCATCCTTACCACCATCATGTCCACCATCTAGGCACCACACCAGACACCGGGAAGTCCATCGAAGCTGCCAAAATCACCAGCACCATGTCATCTCGGACCAAAAACAATGTAGCCAACACCAACAATATCACGGGGCCAACAAAGAAGAATCCACCACACAGCCACTCAATCACACATCCCAAATCCCTAGGGATACCACAACACAAATCCACCTTAGAGAGAGAGGTAGAGACCTAGAACCAAAGCAGAGAAATAAGTGGAAATGGAGCTCACCTTTGAGGGACCCAAGAAGAAACGATACCATAATGACAATAAAACAAAAAAAAAAGAGAGATGGGGTTGAACCCTACAGGAATCCAGGGCTAAAACCTTAAAAGGTTCAATGAAAGAATGACCAAAAGTGGAAAGAAACCCAGGAAGAATAAATAAGGAAATTCTGAGTAGACCCAGAGTCACCCGACCGCAAATCTCATAACTTTAGAGAGTACATCACCCCAGATCTGACCTGGAGAGGAGTAGTGGATCACAAAGTCATAGCATAGAGAGGTGGCTGGGGAGAGCACCGAAGTGTAAATTCAGAGTAGAGGTAATCGAGCGAGAAGAGGCCGAGTGGAGTGAGAGAGAAAAGGGGGAACCAAGGGAGCACTACCCTAGGAGGGAAAGTGAGAGAGAAGAGGGAACCAGAGTGGAACGAAGCGAGGTGAAGGAACTCCATCATTGTCGAGGAGAAAATGAAACCTTAGGTGGTGGAAGAAGAGCAGAGTGCCTGATAGTGTCCAGGAGAATCAGGCGCCATACAATGAATTTCAGTGAAATTGATAATCTAATTTTTATGACTAATTATGGATATTAAATACTTTTTGTACTCGTGTCATGCCATGACTGGAACAAGGAATTTTACCCTAGGTCAAAGTTTTATTTATTATCCACTACATAAATCAACTGTTAGATAAGCTCAAGATTATGTTATTTGTTATTTATTTATTTATATCTTATGAATTATTTATTTTATAGATGAAAGTCAGTTATCACACAAATAAATTAATTAATGTGTAAAGATGGAATTTAAACAAATGGATTATGCATAAATTTTTTATCCAACATGGTTAATTAATTTTTTAAAATACACTTAATATTAAAAATTTATATAAAGAATAAAACAAGAAAAAATTTATAGATAAAAAATAAAATCCCTCAACTAAATATTATGTCAAAATTCACCTTCCCTTACTTGATTAGAAATGAAACCAATATAACTAAGTGTTTGACCAACCCTTTTTGGGACACTTACTTTTATAAGGGGGTTCTTATAAAGGTTTTGGGTTGACTTAATCATTTTACATCAAGAGGAGTAACCCTTTATATAATTGGTGTAATTTGGAGGCAGGTGTTGAGGAAATCCAAGTGGGGATTTCTATATTTGTGGATCCACTCAACGGATCAAAGACCTATAAGCCTGCTGTTAGAAAAGACCTACCTACCTAAATACCTTCAATTAGCTTGACTAACCCTTTTTGGGGTAATGTGAAGGTGTATATGGATCTTTTCCACTAAAATTTCCAAGAATCTAAACATTTTGAGTTTAATGGTTAGGGATGTTGATAATTGATAAAATAGTAGGATATTTAATAAAAAATTAATTATTATTATTTCTCACATAATTTTTAATCAAGAAAATTATTAATAATATATTTTAATTATTATATAAAAAGGAAAGAAAAACAAAAAAAAGTAATGTTATCATTCCTTAAATCAGAGTATGTCCTAACAAATACAAATTTACAGATCTGGTAAAATAATTTATATGATGCATTATTATAAAAAATTTTGTATTTTGTGTTTGAATCCCCTACTTCTATTCTTCCACACCAGTAGGTGAGCGATAGTGAAAAGGATACCTACCAAAGATATGTTAAGGATTATTAGTATGTCTGTTGTATTATATTATAAACTATATCTAGATAGTTCATGATATAGAATAAATACATGGATTCATACATCATAATATCACATCATCATTCTCTTGATAAATATAATTAAAGGATATAAATAAATAATATTGGCAATTCACTATATCAGTGTAAACTGGAAGAAGGAAATCTAGTTATAGATCATGCTTTCAAAATGCTAGGGTATATTGATTGGTTAGAAAAATTAGGATTCCACTTGGATAATAAATTATCCATTAATATTATTTTATTATCCTTACCACCAAAGTTATCCTTATTTTTTCAAGCCTAGATAAATTAAATGGATAAGTTACTCAGGAATTTTTTTCCATACTTCACCAAGAAGATAAGGACTGGTTGAAACCTGTTTCTCCACCCCTTATGGGGAAAGTTTGAAAGAAAATGCTGAATATCCCATGGATAATCTAAATCCAAAATATTCTTTATAGAATCATTTAAAGAGACAAAATATTCAAAGGCATAACAATGAACAAGAAGTTATTTTCTTATTACATTGAAATAATGGGCATTGGAAAATAAATTGAAATGAATTAAAGAAGCAAGTAGTTTCATCCACTTTAGATATATTCATCAAGTTTCTATTATCTTCTTGTATATTAAATACAATATACTTAAAACATTCATGTGTTTAAATATAATAAATAATCAAGAATAAAAATGTTATTGAGTGAACTCAAAAGGATATGAGAAAGGGTGATTCTTATATCATCCAAGGGGAGATCACTATTTCTAATTGCCAAAAGATAATGATTCAAGTTTTTAATGAGTATTAAAAAAGCATTAATCTTAGTTTATATCTATATATAATGATACAGTATTTCATATTTGGAATAAAAAAAATTTATAGTACTTAAATACTAAACTATTGGTTCAGTAGATTGTGCATATTAGATATCCATCATAATTAATAGTGAACATAAAACATAATATTCCTACCCAATTGTGGCAAGATAATTATTTGTCGAATAAAACTGAAATTAGTTGACTTTTTTATACTATAAAAGTTTTTTTAGTCTCTATTGAGCTAAGATACTAGATATAAAAACAAACTACTTATCATGTTATGATAAAGAAACATTTATACATAAAGGTACTTCACAAATCTTATAAAGTTAGTTTAACATGTGAACTATTCTAAAGCTAATTGTGACTTCATATACTTCATGATATTCCTTTAATAAATTTTATAAATGATCAATCAATTAAAGGTAATCCTAAACTCACATTTACTTATACACATCATTATCATGATGGTATTAAAAGGAATATTGATCGTGAGTCTTATATATATTTAAAATATTCCATTATTTATTCCAATATATGTTTTTAAAATAAAAGGGAAACAATTAAACCATGTTCCATCTAAATTGTCTAATGGATATCATATAAATTTCAATATGATAAGAATATATTAAGACACTACCACAAGTGTTTGTTGAAAAAAAAATTAAAATCTATCCTTAGAAACAAATGAACATCAAAACACTAAGTTCTATATGAGTTAATGATCCTATGGCCACTGAGGATATTAATTTCTAGTCAATAATGACTATATTTATATAATAGAAGCCTTTCTATTTCAATATAGTGGGATTATACTTAACTTTTATGAGTTAAAGCTCTGGATACACAAGGTTTGGCATAGGAATATTGTACTACATTAAGCTTAGTGGGAGGAGTAGTTCAAGAGACACATACTTCATAGGAATTTATAACCAAATAGGTGGTTTATATTCACCGTAGTGGGTGATATATATATTATTCTTTCAGAATAAAGATTTCTACAATGCAGTAGTAAATGGTAATATGATATGGTTGAAAAGTATGTATATATTCAAGTAAAGTACTTCATATATCAAGATTTTGGGACTCAATATTTTGAATGTTTCTAAGACTTGATACTTATGGTGAGTATTCAAGAGAAACTATACATGGAGTTACAATATGGGACCAATAAAGCATGATTAGTTTTTGAATGGTCTAGTCTCTAAAAAAACCTATACACCAATCATCATGAATAAAATAAGTCTTGAATTCTACTTTGTCATATAATATGTCTATGATCATTATATTGGGATATTGATTGTTAAGCCTGCCTCACTTATAGGGATCCTTACATAATATGTCTATATGACACAGCCAAAAGGAGACCCTATGGTATATGTCTACTGTGAATAACTTAAAATGGTTTATGAAATCAATAAATTCTAATAAGATATATAGATTACCTAAATTAATTTATGAATAAATCATTCACAGTGATCATAAAATATTCATTTGGAAACAAATGAGTGACGTGTGTCTCTGTCTGGTTAGTGGGAGCACTGTAACTTTTCAAGATAAATATGTTGATAACATATAGAAAACAAATGTTGTATCTTACCAATTTTCTAAGACTAAGGAATCAAATTTCATTATGACTTAAAGAAGCAACCGTGTTATATGGAATAATATCAATAAGATGAATCCATGGCCTTTCTAAATTTATTCATAGACATATATTAACTAATTACTGGAAAACAAAGTTGTAACAATTCAATACTAAATTGTTGTTGACATATAATCCTTCTAGAAGAACATGCATAGGAATAGGAACATATTATTGAGATTAATATAATTTCAAAAGATTAAGTGATAGAAATTTATCTCATGTATCATGACATGAATATACATTTTATATTACTAATTCATGATGCATATTATGTGAATAATAAATATATCCAACATAACTACATCGACTTGTAGTTAGAACTATCTAGAATTACTTTGAAAAGTAAAACTAGATGATTTCTTGGTATCTGGAGAAGTGGGAATACTAGTGATCAAGTGAATTTATCACTTTTAATCATTTAGTTCAATTTGATCTAGTATCATATAAAAGTATAAGGTAATATGAAATAAAAACATATTACAACCAGTAGTATCTATATCACAATATTTGAGTATGTTGCGGATTCTGATGCAGCTTAAGTAGTGGTTTAGAAATACCCTATTCTGATTTTGGTTTGTGCCAAAATAAAGAGTTTTATTATTATCATGATAAGATTTGACTATGGATTTAGTCAATATTTCAAGACTTTAACATTGGAACAATAGGTAGATACTCTATTATATCACTACTTGAGGGTTTTTCTCAAGATAGTAATGTTGCAGTAAATAGATTTACCATAAAGACATGTGTATTTTTTCAAACCTAGCCATAGAAATGTGATATTACTAGAAGACGTAGACATACTCAACAAAATCATGTTTCTACAAGTGATAATTAACCAATCATTAGTAGTTGGATCTAATAAAGGAGTTTGTTAGAGTCGGTTCCCTAGCAGCAACTAATTTTGTATAAAATATTACATGTATATTTAAATATGTTAATATTAATTTAAATATATTATCACATATTGATTGTTATTCTACATAACATTGGTTTATAATGTCCTAGAGTATTTATTTCATTGAAAAGGGATTATTAGTTTCTCATTGTGATGAGGACCTTCAAATTCTATGATGATACACTAGTGGAAAAAACATTTAACACGTCGGCATTTTTCACGTCGGTTCTATATGAACGACATGCAAAGCTTTAAAAATCGATATATCACATTGCTTATTTTATAACCAACGTGATATATCGATCAAGATCCATTTTTTAGGTCGGTTATTTTATAACTGACGTAAAAAATATGGATATTAGCTTTTTTACATCGGTTATTTTATAACCGACGTGAAAATCTAATCTGGTGTGCTTTATCACATCGGTTATAAAATAACTGATGTGATAAAGGAAAGCTCGGAACTTTATCACATCGGTTATAAAAAAACTGACGTGATAAAGCTCCATTTATAATGTCGGTTATAAAATAACCGACATTATAAATAATTTTCTACATCGTTTATTAAATAACTGACATTATAAACATAGAAAAAAATATTTTATCACATCGGTTATTAAATAACCGACATTATAAAGCTTTTAAATGATTTATCGTGCCCCATATTCATTCATTCTGTTTTCTTCGATCAGGCGACTTGTGAATCGTCTCTCCCACGTGGAAAACCTAGAAAGGATTCTTTGAAGTCGTTCCCTCCAGCCTTGTTTTTCCAACATCATTCATCATCTTTATTGTCACTAGATCTATCAGGTTGACTCACAACACTCAAGTAAGCCTCACATGGCTCGATTTCAGCTATTATTTTTCATGATTCCCTAATCTAATTTTTTGATATGTTATTTTTCTATCTTTGTTCTTACTGTCATAGTAAGTTTTATAGTGTTCATTTATACGATGATAAATTCTTTTCTGGGGAAAGAAACCATGGAAGTGATATCATGCAAGTTTACGATTTTTTTTGTTTTTGTGTGCGCGCGTACAGGGGGTGTCCAAGGGGGTGGGGGTTGTCCAAGTGGGTGGGTGGTGTCCAGGGGTGGTGGGGGGCTTTCCAGGGGGTGGGGGTGTCCAGGGGGTGTCAAAGGGGGTGGGGGTGGTGTCCAGGGGGGTGCGGGGGCTATCCAAGGGGGTTGGGGTGTCCAAGGGGGTGTGGGGGATGTCAAAGGGGGTGGGAGTGGTGTTCAGGGGGTTTGGGGGCTGTCCAAGGGGATTTGGGGTGTCCAAGGGGGTGGGGGTGGTGTCCAAGGGGTGAGGGGGCTAAGGGGGATGTCCAAGGGGATATGGGTGTCCAGGGGGTGGTGGTGGTGTCCAGGGAGGTGAGTGGACTGTCCAAGGGGGTAGGGGGTGGGGGCTGTCTAGAGGGGTGGGGGTTGTCCAGGGGGTGGGGGGATATCCAGAGGGGTGGGGGCTGTCCAGAGGGTTCAGGGGGATGTCCAGAGGGTTGGGGGTGTCCAGGGTGTCCGTGGGGGTGGGGGGGCAGTCCAGAGGTGTGGGGGTCCAAGGGGGTGGGGGTGTCGAAGGGGGTGGGGGCTATCCAAGGGGGTGGGAGGCCTGTCCAGAGGGTTTTGGGGGCTATCCAGGGGGGTTTTCCAGAGGCTTGGGGTTTCCAAGGGGGTAGGGGTGGGGGTGGTGTCTAGGAGGGGTGGGGGTGTCCAAGGGGGTGGGGGCTGTCCAGGGGGTGGGAACTGTTAGAGGGGTTGGGGTTGTCCAAGGGGGTTGGGGGTGTCCAATGGGGTGTGGGGGATGTCAAAGGGGTGGGGGTGGTGTCCAGGGGGTTCAGGGGTTGTCCAAGGGGGTTGGGGTGTCCAAGGGGGTGGGGGTGGTGGTGTCCAGGGGGTGAGGGGGCTGAGGGGGCTGTCCAAGGGGATAGGGGTGTCCAGGGGGGTGGGGGTGGTGTCCAGGGAGGTGAGTGGGCTGTCCAAGGGGGTAGAAGTTTCTAGGGGGTGGGGGATGTCTAGAGGGGTGGGGGTTGTCCAGGGGGTGGGGGCTGTCTAGAGGGGTGGGGTTGTCTAGAGGGTTCGGGGGGTTGTCCAGAGGGTTGGGGGTGTCTAGGGTGTCCATGGGGGTGGGGGGAGTCCAGGGGTGTGTGGGGTCCAAGGGGTAGGGGTTTTGAAGGGGGTGGGGGTTGTCCGAGGGGGTGTGGGGCTGTCCAAGGGGGTGGGGACCTGTCCAAAGGGTTTTGGGGGTTGTCTGGGGAGGTTTTCGGTTGGGGGTTTCCAAGGGAGTAGGGGTGGGGGTGGTGTCTAGGAGGGGTGGGGTTGTACAAGGGGGTGGGGGATATCTAGAGGGGTGGGGGTTGTTCGGAGGGTGGGGGGCTATCCAGAGGGGTGGGGGGCTATCCAAGGAGGTGGTGGTGTCCAAGGGGTGTCCAAGTACGTGGGGGTGGTGTCTAGGGGTGGGGGCTATCCAAGGGGGGGTGGTGTCCAGGGGGTGTCCAAGGGGGTGGGGGTGGTATCCAGGGGGTGGGGGTGGTGTCCAAGGGGGTAGGGGTGTTTTCCAAGGGGGTAGGGGTGTCCAGGGTGTGGGGGTGGTGTCCAAGGGGGTGGGCGTGGTGTCTAGGGGGTGGGGGATGTTCAGAGGGGTGGGAGGGTTTTCCAGAGGTTTCAAATCATTGGGATCTATGTAATTTTTAGTAGTGAATGTATACATATTTTAATATTTATACTTAATATTTCTTTTTTACAGAAGGGTGAATTTGGTATCCAGTTGCACCGGGATGTATTATTTGTGAACCTTAAGAAGAAAGGATCCAAGATGAATTTAAAATTGTTATATCTAACTGTATTTTCTTTTTAAATTCATTTTCAATAATATTTTTTTTAAATATGAATAGATTTGTTTTATATTTTAAAATTGTTTTACATTCAAATTATGATATTTTTCATATAAACATATATTTGTCTTATCTTAAAAAGATGTATAATTGTGATATTTGTTATAGGTAATAATGAGTTGAAGTTGGATTAAAGTACATCAAATGAGTAATGAATATGAGGAAGGTGTTGATGCCTTTTTGGAATTTTCTAAACAAAATGTTCGAAGCAGTGACATTTTTTCTATCCATGCCTGAAATGTTTGAATATGAAGAAGTTGAAAAGTATAGAGATAAAAGATCATCTGATTTTTCATGGTTTTAATCTGAGTTACAGCCCTTGGATTTGGCATGGTGAAACTGGATGGAATTTTAGATCTAATGATGATGATGATTCACAAGATGGTTAACTCCAATGGCATTGAAGAAATGATTTGTGATATTTCAGCAGAACAAATTGAGATAGAACTGACATTTACGCATCTATATAGTGATGATGAAAAACCATTATATCCTAGTTATACAGATTTTACGGTTTTTTTGGCGGTGTTAAGATTGATTAAACTAAAGGTGAATCATGGATGGAGTGACAGAAGTTTTACAGAGCTACTACAATTGATGAAAGACATTCTTCCAAAAGATAACGATCTTCCAGATTTGCATTATAAGGCCAAGAAAATATTATGCCTGATGGGATTGGGATATAAGAAAATACATGTCTGTCTGAATGATTGTATGATATATAGGAAGGAATGTAAATTTATGTCAGAGTGTCCTAAATGTGGGAAATCACGATATAAGGTGAAAGAAAAATAACAGGCTGATGTAGAGATTAAAATGATGTCACGACCCGTCCTCGGGGCCCGTGCCGTGACTACCCCAAGTCGACCTCCCATAGGCCAGGGGCTGGCGACTAGCACCAAAGGCGTAAATCCCGATAAAAGGGAAGTAATTTCATTTATATAAGAAAACAAACACCACATAGTACACAAGATGAAGTAAACACTAAGTAAACTGAGTACAAAAGTAAGTGCTGGAAAGTAAATGGGCCAGAATACAAACCCAATTGAAAGTAAAGTACAACTGAAAAGAAAGTACAGCAATAGAAAAGTAAAGCAGCAACACTGAGCTGTCCACTGGAATTCCCACCTGAAGGGTGGGTACAGATAGTCTCCTCAGCTCCTCGGGTCCGGTCGTCCGCTCTGTGTTTGTCCGTCCAGGTACTGTCCAGCTCCACGAGTCTCCACCTCGATCATTGTTTTCCATCATCTGCATCCAACACAACGTAGTGCGGGCATAGCCCGTGCAGGGGTGAGTATACGATACTCAGCAGGGACCCCGAGACCCCTGAAGGTCTCCCAGAATCCACAAAGGATAAACCACAAAGGAAAGATACAATCATGAAGTATCAACCAACTCCACTTAGGTATATGCCCATACATATACCTAAGTCATCAATTCCAGTTCTGCTCCAACTCACGATCCCAAGTTCAACCCATTCCACACAGGAAAGTACAATCCAATCCACACAGGAAAGCACAACCCAAACCACATAGTAAAGCACAACTCAATCCACACAGGATAGCAAGTCAATCATATCGAAGATAATGATTGAAAGTCAAGACTCAGCTCACACAGGTATACTACTTCTGATGAGGGGTGGAGATGATTAGATGTAGACTCTGAATCATCTCCTCTGCCAAACCCACGTAGGATCCAAGTACAGAAGTCGTCGCTACCGGACCCACGCAGGATCCAAGTACAGTAACCATCGCTGCCGAACCCACGTAGGATCCAAGTACATTCGTTATCACTGTCAAACCCACATAGGATCCAAGTACAGTCGTTATCACTACCGAACCCACATAAGATTCAAGTACAGTCGTCCTCACTGCCGAACCCACATAGGATCCAAGTACAATTGTCATCATCATCGCAGACGCAACCAGCTCTAGGGTTCCCGCTCACAACACGCTCGATTCTGGGAGGGTCCGCTCCACGAGTCAAGGGGGGTCGATACATCAACTGTCATTAAGTCCAGAGTTGATGTATCACAAAGTTCCGTCTCATCAATAGGAACTCAATGCGATAGACGGTGCGTCAATCGGACGCCCGGTCTGAGAGTTGTTGGCTTTTCTGTCTCAGGGGCCCGATTGGTTTTTAAGATAAAACCAACCCGACCGTACTCCATCTGCGTCCAAATCTCAAGAGGAGTAAGCCAAAAGAACCCTCTCACTAAGAGGAAATTAACGTAACTGACGGCACGTCGTTCGGACGTTCAGTCGTTAAGTTATAAGTGTTTCCGCCCCAAGGGCCCGGTTGGTTTTGGGTTCAAACCAACTTGGTCGTAACCAAACTTTACCGAAATATTGAGTGTAATATACCAAAACAGCCATCTCGATCCAAGGATTCGAATGCAACTAAGGTTGCATTGATCGGAGGTACTTAGCCCAAGTTATGGGCATTTGAACGGATCTGTCCGAAAATAGGGGGTTCGGGCCCGGTCCGACCCGGCCCGATACCCCCTGGGTCGGCCCGAACCGGGTTGACCCGACCTGGGTCTGGGTCCAGCCCAGTTGGGCGTGGCCCGGCCCGGCCAAACCGGCGTGGACCGGCCCAGCCCGACGCTGGCGGCCCGGCCCGGCTGGTTGAGGCTCGGCCTGCATGGCTGAGCGGACGCGGAGGGGGGGCGTTGTCCCCCCCCCGGTTGACAGGGAACTGGCGCGGCATTAAAGTCGCACCTCTTAAATCCGGAACGGCTATGCCATTCCGGTCCAACTTCTGCCACCACGGCTCATCTGCAGCAGTCTTCTCTGGCAGCGTGCCGCCACCGCTTTCCGCGAACCACCGGACGCACACTGGTGGTTCGTTTCACCCTCCGTCTACGCCTAAGGTCTCTACGGGACCCGAACTTCACTACGGAGACTTCAAATTGCCATTGTGGCCCGTTTCATCATCGCCCGTCAATCCGCACATCAACAAACAAAATGCGGAGGATCGGGGCTTGTTCGTTAGCTCGTGCCCTCCGTGTTAGAGATTTTCAACCAGGATCAAACTCAAATTCATTCCTAAAAATTAACCCCGCAAACAAATATTCCCAACCCTCAAAAAAATACTTTCGTGGATCAACTTAATAATGAGTTGATCCGTGTTATTTGTTTAAGAAGAAAAAAATCATGGGAATATTAACATTCTCAATTTAAACCCCTACCTCGAAGTAAACTCACGGTTGTCAAGCGCTGTGGAAAACGATGTCGCGGGGTGAGGTTCTGTAAACATCAATGGAGAGCGCCTGAGGAGGAATCGGTGTCTTCCTTCCTTTGTTGCAGAGAGAAGATTGTATGGCGCGATGTCGTTGGCGAGTTTCTGCGTTGATGCCTCCTCCTTTGTCATGGAGGAAGAAGAGGACGGAAGAAACCGGGTCGCCGAGTCGATGATCCTTGATGAAGTGTTGTCGTTATTTGCGGGAGGATGAGTTCTTCAAAGGAACTTAGAGCTCTTCTCCCAAAAGTCTCAACACAACAATCCCAACCCCAAATAAAATAAGACTTACTCTTATTTTATTATAACATTCCATGCATTCAAAACTTAAAAATTCAAACTCTTAGTTAAATTAATTGAATAGGTTTAATCAATTAATTTAATGTGAGTTGGCATGAAATAAAGAGGGAGAGAGGGTGAGTTACCATAAATTTATTATGGGAGTTCAAAGGGGTTAAGGGTTATGGAATGTGAAAAGATGGGTGCTCGTGTGGTCCCCACCTCCCTCATAACCACACATGGGAAGTTTGGGTGGTTGTGGGCCCCAACAACAACTTCCCATGAGAGAGTTTAACTTCCAAGGTTAAAATAAAATTGTACCACAATTTTATTTACTTCAAATTTAATCCTCAATTTTTAACAACTCCTCCCGAGCAAACGCACCTTCGGGAAAGGTTCTCTTAAGAAATTATCGGTGCTGCGGTTCCATCGGTGCCTTCGGATTTCAATTCCGAGCATTGGTTCAGAAGTTAGAAAAACCCGCTCGTCCGTTCACTGAACGTACCCGAGCTAAACTTCGGAAATTGATTCCGAGCACACCGGGCCTCGGAATCGGGTGCCGTCAGAAACTGTGTACTCGTAAAAAAACTCAAAGAATTTAATAAAAAAAATCCTAGAAATTTACGGGTCTTTACAAATGATCCCTTCCAAGGTATTTTGGTACCTTCCTATAATTCATCATTTGAAACGTTTATTTTCTAATTCACATGATGAAAAAAGGCTAAGATGGTATGCTAATGAGCAGATATGTGATGGAAAAATACGTCATCTAGCTGATTGTCCACCATGGAAGAAAATTTATGAGTAGTATCCTACATTCGGAAATGAAATTATAAATCTTAGACTAGGGTTGTGCATAGATGGAATGAATCCATACCGAACCCTCAGTAACACAAATAGTTCATGGCCTGTTTTATTGGTAATTTAAAACCTCTCTCCTGAAGTTTGTATGAAGCACAAATATGTCATGTTGAGTATAATGGTCTCTGGTCCGAAGCAACCCAACAATGATATTGATGTTTTCTTGTCACCATTGATTGATGATTTGAAACTTTTATGGGAGGATGGTATTAGGGTGTATGATTCTTATAAAATGGAATGTTTTCAACTGCATGCAGTTCTTATGTTCACTATAAATGACTTCCCAGCATATGGAAATTTGTATGGATACAGTGTTAAAGGACATAAAGCATGTCCAATTTTTGAACAACAGACTTCATATTGTCAATTGCATCATGGGAGGAAAACAGTGTACATGGGTCATCGAAAGTTTTTGCCTATGGATCACTCTTATAGAAGACTAAAAAAGGCATTCAATGGCTCACAAGAATTTTATATTGCTCCAAAACCTTTATCCCCTGATCTTTATTTTGAGAGGGTGGAAAACCTTGATGTGTCATTGGGAAAGACACAAAAATCTGGTAATGATAGATATATTTGGAAGAAAAGGTCAATATTTTTTGAGCTACCATATTGAAGATATCATGAAGTTAAACATAATATTGATTTCATACACGTGGAGAAGAATATCTATGACAATTTGATTGGAACATTGTTAGATATTAAAGGAAAGACAAAATATGGTTTGAATTCAAGATTAGAAATACTATCAATGGGAATACATTTAGAGTTAGCTATCACTCCTAATGGAAGACTAACATTTCTTCCCCCGGCTTGTCATACATTATCCAAGAGGGAGAAAATAGCTTTTTTCAGTGTCTTCATGATATCAAAGTGCCTCAAGGTTATTCTTCAAATGTAAAAAAATTTGTCTCATTGAAGGACTTGAAGTTGATAAGTATGAAGTCTCATGATTGACACGTCATGATGCAACAACTTCTACCAGTTTCATTGAGTGGAATATTTCCCATCCGTGTTAGAAATACTATAATGATGTTGTGTTATTTTTTCAATTCAATTTTTAATAAAGTGATTGATGTGAATGCTTTGAACATTTGGGAAAAGGATTAAATTTGTATACTTTTTTTATTGGAAATGTATTTTCCTCCATCTTTTTTTGATATAATGGTTAATTTAATGATTCATCTGGTTCGAGAAATAAAGCTTTGTGTACCTGTATATCTTTGTTGGATGTATCCTTTTGAAAGGTATATAAAAATATTGAAGGGGTATGTTAAGAATTCATATCGAACTGAAGCCTCCATTATTGAAAAGTATATTTATGAGGAGGTTGCAGAGTTTTGTACAAGCTACTTGGTTGCGGCGCAGCACATAGGTTTGCCTCCATCTCGCCATGAACAAGTTAATAATGAGGGAAAGGGGATTCATGGCTTGAAAGTCAAATCGTTGTCAGCTGAACATATGAAGAAGTTATAATTATACATCTTGAATAACATAGTTGATTCTCAACCGTATATCACATTGCATATTAATGAGTTGAAACAATGTCATCCAAAGAAGAAAGAAATGTGGATTTTGAATGAGCACAACAAAACATTTTTTTCATGGTTTAAAAAGACCTTGCTTGGTAGATCAGATGTATCAGAAAAATTAAAATGGTTAGTGGGTGGTCCATGTTTAAATGTGATAACATGGTCCGGTTATGACATTAATGGCTATGAATTTCATACAAAATCTCAGAATAATATAAGTGCAGTTCAGAATAGTGGTGTATTGGTGTTTGAAGAAGCAATGCATTTTTCGAGTGCTAAAGACAAAAACCCAATTTCTGCATCAAGTGAATATTATGGAGTTATTGAAGAAATATGGGAGGTTTATTACTTTAAAATTAAAGTTCCTATTTTTAACTGTAAATGGTTTATCAGTAACAATAGTGTCAGACATGATGAATTTGGAATGACAGTTGTTAATCTGAATAGATTGGAAGACACGGCTGATTCTTTTATAATGGAAAAACATGCAAAACAAAATTTCTATGTAGTAGATCAATCAGATATGCAGTGGGATGTTTTTTTAAAATGGAAAAACAATATGTTGGTAAGGATCAACTTGATGAATATTCTAATTTATGTGAGATCCCTACTTCCATGGAAAGATTAATAGAACATAATGATGAGCATGTTGAAGACATGGTTTGTGCCATAAGGAATGATCACGACGAAGGAATTTGGGAAAACAATCCATTTATACATTCCTAAAATTATAGGTAACATTTGTTTATTTCTTGTTTACATTTATTATTTTCATGAAATGTTAGATATTGTAAGTTTTTTCTTTATTAAAACACGTATTAAAACAAATAAGTATAAGTTTTTTTTTGTTTTAATTTTGTTTAGTTTACTTTATCATGTTTACCATTACATAAATTATATATCTATTATTTTTGTTCAATAACAATTACTTTACCATGTTTACCATGTTTACCATGTTTACCATGTTTACCATGTTTACCATGTTTACCATGTTTACCATGTTTACCATGTTTACCATGTTTACCATGTTTACCATTGTTTAACATGCTTACCATATTAACCATGTTTACTATTACGTAACTTAGTACAATTTTATATTTTTTGTTTAAATTAGTATTGTAATATTTGAATTTGTATATTTTTGAACTAATGTTTGTTTGTTTTTTATTTCAAGGATAATGACAGATCAATCAGTTGATCAACCACATGATTCTGGAGATTGGAATATTGGTCAAACCTCTGGGGAGGAACATTCACACGCTCCTCTTGATGTTCCCCAATCTTCCTCATGTGCTACCATTATGACAAAGATTTCAAGATTTGGTAAACGCGGGTGCACACATTTACCAAAATTATCACTTTCTCGTACACAGGACAAGAGGATAATCGTTGAGTTTGATGAGGATGATATTCCTAGAGGTTCAAATACAAAAGATTTTAAGACTTTTGTATCAACTTAGGGTAAGAGAAAAGTAATCATTTTGTATGATGATTGGAGAAGTGTGGACAAAGTGATAATCTCTCAGTTGTGGGAGACGATTTTGGTAAGATATTTTGCTATTGTTTTCCTATTCTTTAAATGTTTCTAGTATATATAATATGTTTAACCTCTTCTTTATCAGATGACATTTGATATTCCTGACACTGGAGGATTTAGGAAGAAATGATTATCAATGGCTGCCCTGAGATGGAGGGATTTCAAATCAACCCTCTCATCTGATTTCATTTTTCATCATAGGAGTCATGAAAATCCATGTCATATATATCCTTTCATATATGAAGACACATGGAGACGGTTTTTTGAAATTAGAAGAAAACATTCATTTTTGGTAAGGTAAATGTAAACTTTTATAAGTTTTCTTATATAAATTATCTTATTAATGTTTTGTTAATGATTTATTATTCTTAATTTACAGCATATAAGGAAATATCATCAGGAGATCCAATATAAAAATGTATACCCTCATAGTTTATCTCGAGGAGGGTATACATTATTGTAAGAACAAATGATGGCAGAAAAATGACAAAAACTAAGAGCTAAGTCTTCAAGATCTGGAGAGGTGGCCCCTCCATCCCCTCCATCTAGACATGGAAAATGGAAGAGAGCTCAGATGGGAAAAAAAGGGCAATATCTTTTAGAAGATTCAAGAATCGTAGCTGAGAGGACTGTAAGATATCTATTTTATTTATTTAAGTTAAATATATTCTTCATATAATTTCAATCATTATATAAATGTTAAATTAATTAATACATGATTATCTTGAGGAGTAGAGCTCACAGGGGGTATTTACAGCTGCTGGGAGGCAAGATATTTTATCTACAAAATTGGGAAAGATCAAACATCCTGGTCGTGTACAAGGATATCTGACAGGTGTATCGGTAAGAAAAGTGTTTCCACATTCTTCAACTTCTTCCATTTAGGGTGTTTATAAAAAAATAGAATCTTTAGAGGCTGAAGTTCATAATATTAATGTGATGATGGAGGAAAATATTATAGTGTCGGTATAGTCTATGTTTGCAGACATGCAAAGACAATTTCAGACTGCAGCTCCCACTCCTCCACCTCCCCCTGTAAACCCCATTATTTATCCTCCACCTCCGCTAGTATCTCCCACTCCCCCACCTCAGCCTGTGGACCCAATTTTTTATCCTACTCCTCCGTCGAATCTTCCTACTTATTACGAGTTGTATGTTGATGATCCTCAACATCATATAGTTTCATATGGGATGGTATATTGTATAGGAGATATAGTTCATCATCAACAATTAGAGGTAGAGAATCATATGTTCACTGTATAGGATATTATAGATAGATCAGCTCGAGTACCATTACCTACAGATGAGGTGACGACAGTTGGACATAGTATCGACCATTTTTTAATTTGGCCATCCAGACTTCTGTGACTCATTACCATAGAGGTATGTATATTATATCTTCTATTTTATTTTTTTTATTAAATGTGTTTTATCATTTGAAAAATAATATATTTTTCTATTTATTTTTATAGTAATACTTCAAAGGTAAAGAAATACTGTATAGACAACAACAAAGAAAAATGGTTATGACATCAGATACAGATTCTAGTAGTCTTGACAGATTGTCAAGATATTCAAATTTTTTGGCAGATCATTATGAGTTTCCAATGGAATATCATGTTTGTGTATGTGAAATAACTGTGGGGATTGTGAAAACTGATATCATGGAGCTTGTTACTGTAGATAAGTTGGGCATCAACACGGTGCAAATTTTTTCCATGTAAGTCTTAACACATTTTCCCTGTGTTATATTTATTAAAAATGTATACTTATGTCTATTCTGTATTAGGTATCTTCATAACATTTGTGAGAAGAATGAGCGGAAAGTTGTATATGGATTCATGGACCCGCATTTGATTTCCCCTGAAGCACATGCATTGGATGAGGAACAAAGAATGCTTTATATTGCTGAAAGATTTGAACAGAATATAGTCACACAATGTTGGATGATGCCTTTTTGTGAGAGGTATGAAACACATCTCTGGAAAAGAGTTCATTATCTTCTAACATAAAAAAACACTAACCTTAAATTTTATTTTATCAGTGATCATTGGATGTTAGGTGTTTTTTTCCCAAGGGATAAAACACTTTATTTGATATGCTCTGTCTATGGTGATGTGCGGGAAAGTTTTAAGAAAATTTTGGAAAAGTAAGTTTCAATTTCTCAATAGTTTTATATATTGTAATGAATTTTAAATTTATCCCATTCGTATTATTTTCTAACAAGTGATGGGTCTACTTTCGAAAAAACACAAAGAAAATGAGTGAGAAGATCAAATATGTAAATATAAAGGTAAATATCCATTTATAATTTTTTATTTTTTATTTATTACATAAAAATAATATATTGAATTTACACTCATTCAAACATAATTGTCATGAAAAACAAGAAGTCGTTAAATGGGGATATTATATGTTAATATTTATGTATGAAATAATTACAACTGGAACAGTTTTGAACTTTTACCTGGTAAGATTTCCTTTTAAAAAATTTCATGATATTTCATTTGATTTATTAATTATACATGTTAACTACTATACTTTTAATTTATAGATATTTGATGACCCACAACCCTATAGTTCTCAAGACGTCAAATACTTACAAGTGGAATGGTCAAATTATTTTACAAGTTTGATTGAATTTTAGTTGTTTGTAGTGTAAAATGTAATTTGGAATATTGTCATTGTAATTGTGTATTTGGTAGTTTTTTAGGTTGGGTTTAGTTTTTTTTAGTTGACATTGTAATTTTTAAATGTTATATATGTGAATGTTTAATTTTTCTCTACTTCTTGTTTTGGTCTACTTATGATGTACGGATTCTGGTCTGGGGGGAAGGGTTCCAAGGGTGTGGGGGTGTCCAGTGGGGTGGGGGTATCCAGGGGTGTGGGAGGGTTGTCCGGTGGGGTGGGGGTATCCTGGGTATCCATGAGAGTGGGAGGCAGTCTAGGGGGTGGTAGAATTTCCAGGAGGGTAGGATGGATGTCCAAGGGAGTGGGGGGTTGTCCAGGGGGTGTCCAGGGTGTGGGGGTGTCCTGTGGGGTGAGGGGGTTTCCAGGGGTGTGGGAGGGTTGTCCAGTGGGTTGGGGGGTGTCTAGGGTGTCCATGGGGATGGAGGGGCAGTCCAGGGGGTGGGATCATTTCCAGGAGGGTGGGAGGGCTATCCAGGGGAGTGGGGGGCTGTCCAGGGGGTGTTTAAGGGTGTGGGGGTGTCCTGTGGGGTGAGGGGGATGTCCAGGGGTGTGGGAGTGTTGTCCAAGGGGTGGGGTGTCTAGGAGGGTGGGGGTTTTCCAGGGGTGTGGGGGATGTCCAGGGGGTGGGGGAAGTCCAGGGGTGTGGTGGGGGTTGTCCAGTGGAGTGGGGGGTTCTGGTCAGGTTTTGGTTAGGTTTTGGTCTGTTTTTGGTCTAAGGGTGTCTAGTGGTGGGTCTAGGGATGTGGTGGGGGTTTTCCAGTGGGGTGGGGGGTTCTGGTCTGGTTTTGGTCGGGTTTTGGTCTATTGGGATGTTCTGGTCTGGTTTTGGTATGTTTTTGGTTTTGGTATGGGGGTGTCCAGTGTGGTGGGGGCTGTCCAGGGGTGTGGTGGGGGCTGTCCAGTGGGGTGGGGGGTTCCAGTGGTGTGTGGGAGGGTGTCCAGGAGGGTGGGAGCATTTCCAGGAGGGTGGGAGGGTTGTCCAGGGGAGTGGGGGCTGTCCAGGGGGTGTCTAGGGGTGTGGGGGGTGTCATGTTGGGTGAGGGAGGTTTCCATGGGGGTATGGGATGGATGTCCAGTGGGGTGGGGGTGTCCAGGGTGTCTATGGGGTGGGGGAATTCCAGGGGGTGGGAGGGTGTCTAGGAGGGTGGGAGGGTTGTCCAGGTGAGTTTTGGGATGTCTAGGGGGTGTCCAGGGCTATGGGGTGTGTCCAGGGGGTGGTAGGGTTGTCCAGGGGTGTGGGAGGGCTGTCTAGGGGTGTGGGGGTGTCCATGAGGGTGGGGGTGTCCTGTGGGGTGAGGGGGGGTTCTAGTGGTGTGTGGGAGGGCTGCCCAGTGGGGTGGGGGTGTCCATGGGGGTTGGGGCAGTCCAGGGGGTGGGAGGGTGTCCAGGAGGGTGGGAGGGTTGTCCAAGAGATTAGGGGATGTCCAGGGGGTGTCCAGGGGTGTGGGGGTGTCCAGTGGGGGAGGGGCTTTCTAGGGGTGTGAAAGGGTTGTCCAAGGGTGTGGGAGTGTTTTCCAAGGGGTGGGGTTTTCCATGAGGGTGGGGGTTCTAGGGGTGTGTGAGGGTTGTCCAGGGGTGTGGGAGTGATGCCCAGGGGGTGGGGGTGTCCAGGGGGTGGGGGTGTCTAGGGGGTGGGGGTGTCTAGGAGGGTGGGGGTTGTCCAGGGGTGTGGAGGGATTTCCATGGGGTGGGGACAGTCTAGGGGTGTGGGGGTGTCCAGGGGTGTGATGGGGGATGTCCAATGGGGTGGGGGGTTCTGGTCTGGTTTTGGTCGGGTTTTGGCCTATTTTTGGTCTGGGGGTGTCCGGTGGGGTGGGGGTGTCCAGGGGTGTGGTGGGGGTTGTCCAGTAGGGTGGGGTGGGAGGGTGTCCAGGAGGGTGGGAGGGATTTCCAGGCGAGTGGGGGGATGTCCAAGGGGTTTCCAAGGGTGTGGGGGGTGTCCAGTGGGGTGGGGGTTTCTAGGAGTGTGGGAGGGATGTCCAGGGGTGTGGGAGTATTGTCTAGGGGGTGGGGGTGTCCAGGAGGGTTGGGGTTTCGAGGGGTGTGGGCGGGCTATCCAGGGGTGTGGGAGTGCTATCTAGGGGTTGGGGGTGTCCAAGCGGGTGGGGGTTGTCCAAGGGTGTGGGGGTTGTCCAGGGGGTGGGGGCAATCTAGGGGTGTGGGGTGTCTAGGGGTGTGGTGGGGGTTGTCTAGTGGGGTGGGGGATTCTGGTCTGGTTTTGGTCGGGTTTTGATCTGTTTTTGGTCTGGGGGTGTCTAGTGGGGTGGGGGGTCTAGGGGTGTGGTGGGGACTGTCCAGTGGGGTGGGGGTTCTGGTCTGTTTTTGGTCGGGTTTTGGTTTTTTTTTTTTTGTATGTTTTTGGTCTATTTCAGGTCTTTTGGTAGGGCATAGCAGTGGTTGATTGGTTTTATTAAAAAAAATTTACATCAGTTATTTTATAACCAATGTAAAAAATGCACTGTGATTAGTTTTAACGTTGGTTATTTGAAAACTGACGTGATAAATTCATGGGAAATGGTTTTTACATCAGTTATTTCATAACTGATGTAATAAATGGAAATGAATAGTTTTTACATTGGTTATTTTATAACCGACATAGTAGATATGTTTTCACGTCGATTATTATTTAACCGACATGGGAAACCGCTTGTCAGATAGGTTTATCACATTAGTTATGAAAATAATCGACGTGATAAACGATTCAGAGGAGTGATTTATAATGTCAGTTATATAATAACTGATGTGAAAGAGTATATACCATGTCGGTTATTTAATAACCGACGTCATACACCACGACGCCGAAGTGTTTTCCATGTCATTTTTTATCAACCGACGTGAAAAACGCTTCAGATTTGTGTTTTTTAAGTTGGTTTTAAAATAACTGATGTAAAAAATAATGTTTATAACGTCTCTTATAATAACGTTATCCAAAATCCGACAGAAAAAATAAAAAATAACCACCGTAAAAAATGTTTTCTGCACTAGTGATATTCTTAAAACTAGTTCTACATTTGGATAACATGCTATGAAAGGTCACATAATACATAGACTATAAGGTTCAAGTACTCATAAGAAGATGAGGATTCTTCTCATCAAGTGTCATTATATCATAAATTTTAATCAATAAGTTCATTTTTAAAGAGGTTTAATGGATGTATGAATGTAAATCACTATTTTTATGGAAAATGTGATTTAATTATTCAATGTTCTTATTTCCAACATCGAGTGTTCTCATGTAGGATTAGGATTATTGAATGATGGTTCATTTCTAAGTTTTGAGTTTTAAATTGATTTATGTGTATTGGTAAACAAAAAAATCCAAAGGGGTATATTGATGAGCTTGATATCATTGGGGGAGTTTTTTTAACACTTAGTTGAAGATAAAATGAAAAATATGAAGTGGATGTTATTTGTGTGTTTTCTTTTATTATAAACACATAAATCATGTTCAAAATTAGGAGTTTTATGGTGATTCATTTGAGATGAAGTTTATTATGAAGTTATTGAATGATTTAAATTCCATAGAATAAGTTTTAAGGTTAAAGAAAGGATTTGTAAGTTATGGGTGACATCACTACATTATAGCAGTTCATGAAAATGGATGTAGTGATTCTCTCTGAACATAGGCATTTTTCAAGTAATTTTCATTTGAGAGTTTCACCTGTTTAAAATAGTGAAGATCATTTATGTCATGAAAATAATTTTTTATGACCTAAAGCACTTGAAGTCACATTAAAATGGGGAGAGCATCATTAAAATAGGTGTTTTATAAAGCATTTTGATTAAATAGCTTCTCCTGTTAAAAAGAGTGAGAAATGAAATTTCATGGATATCATTGTAGTGGAATGTTAAATAGTAATATCACTAGTAATTTAAATGGGGAGTACCATATTATAGTGGATCATTCATGGGAAATTCTACTGAGAGTTTTTCACTTTCTAAAATGGATAGCTTTATTATGTCGGGGTCTTTCTTAGTGTTCGTTTTGAGGAGTTCATAAAACAGTTGTAAAAGGTTCAACATAGAGAGAAACACACTATATTCTATTTAATTGTTCTTGAAAAGAATACCTATGTGAAACGGCTAGGAGGGAACACACCATGGTGTTGAGAATTTTAAATTAGTTCTGAACTATTGGACCAAAACAAGGTCCAACACATCGTGGTGCCATTCATGATCTAAATAAAGTTCCTACTTCAAGTGGGTCTAATGATATAGATCTATTAATGACTTGGGAGCCTCTAAAACTTGATCTATGAAGTCATTTTATCTCATCAACAGTTTCTAGGATACTCAAGGTGATCTAATGGCTCAATTAGAAGTGGGAGTAGTTGAAAGTTGGTTAAAGTAAGTTGAAGATTAAAATTTGAATTTGAAATTCAAATTTAAACTTGTTGGATTTTTTGTTTCTTTGAAAGATACAAATTTAAAATAGAGGGAAGAAGAAACAAGTGACTAGATATGAACTAAAAGTGTAATATTAATATATTATCTATATGAGAAAAAAATGAAGAAGAAGAACAAGTGAATTTTTGTGCATGTATTATGCATACAGAGTAAAGAAGTAGTTTTCTATTGTGCAAGTGAGGAAGGAGGATAACTCGACACATAAACAACTAGACAATAGTCTATTTGGAGTAAGAATCATTAGTTGTTACAAAAAAATTCTTTCATTGTAAATTATAGGATTCACTTATGTTTTGGGTGCATCAAAACACTGTCAGGTGATGTGTAACATGGGTTAAAGATAATCCATGCTCAATTATGCGCATAGGTGATTGTGGTGGGTCATGTAATCATGGGTTTTACTATTCACATAGAGGATTATCCATCACATTTTAAGTGGTGAACCTTATAAATTGGTGTGATTCATGTGTTTTTGTGTGTTGGATGTGTATAGAAAGAACACATTATTCATCTTAATAGGTGATGAAGGTTGTTTTTAAAGGAATATTAAAATGAAATTAAAATCACTAATTCAACCCCCCCCCCATTGATATCCCATAGATCCTTCAGGTGGTTCTATAAAAAGAGTGTCATGTTTTATTAGTATTTAATAATGAATTTTATTAATGATATCCCACCAAAATGATGACCCCTTTTAAATAGATCATATCTATTAGTGGTCCAAGATCCATACTTCACTAAGCAATGTGTTTTCTAGGGCATTCATCTCACCACTTATTTATTTATGCATGGTATCATACCAATCATATCATATATGTTTTAGGGATATTTTAGTGAGTAACTCTTTAACCAATACATTAAATGGATAAACTCAACTCTATTCCTCGGGTATCCTAACCCTTAGGGTTTCTCAGCTAAGTGTAACCCAAAAAAACACCAAGAATGAGGAACCTAACCATTAAGAACCTTATAACTTTCTTTACTTACATGAGATAATCTAGGGGTATCAATATATGTTATAAAACTACCTTTTTAGATGATAGAGTTATTAAAAAGTCATTTTTTAGAAGGAATGTCATGCTTAGTAATTTTAAGGGGATTTAATCTCACTATCTTATCTCATGATATTCCCTTTATGTATGCATGCTTATAATGATTTGGTTTTGAATATAATTCCTTATAAAAAATAATATGTTAAAACCATATATATGTGTAAATCTTTATTCATCCCACAGTTTTTGTTACTCACCCAAAAATAGAATCCAAATATATTTACACATATCAAAATGCATCTTATGCATATGATGCATGAACTTTTCATGTAAAGGTTTAGAATTATTTATGATTTTGAATCCCCTCATAAGTAAGCCTAGAGTCGTAGATATCCAAAACCCACCTTTCTAGAACAAGACATAAGCATCTCGGAAAGTGGGAAGTGTAATACCCAAGATCTTCCTATAATAGGTAAACATTACATCCCTATATTATTTCTCAATGCACATCCTATTATTTTATCATTATTATAGAAATAGTTCATGGTTATATTTAAAAGTAAAATTTCTAAATTTTATAATTTTAATTTGATAAAATGAATATATTTTTTGAATTTATAATATAAAATTTATCTTTGGGTGAATTTTTTATATTTTTCTGGAAAAAAATTGTGAATGGAGAAAAATAGTATTTTTGCATATACCAAAACTTGTATGACATCATTATGATGTAAGCATGACTTAAAAATTAATAAAACATTTTTATTGGCCATATATGTACTAAAGGAGTAAAATAATGAATTTATAACTATTATGTTGAATTATAAACCTATGTTTGAAATTATGATGCCTAATTTTTTATTCGAATAAAAAAATTATTTTTTATTTTTTACTTTTAATTAGGTGGTTCAAGGATTCCATTGAGATTTTTCATGGTTTTAATGTCAAATAACCCTAATTTATTTAATAATGAACCATAAAATTCATATGAATCATCACCCCTCAAAAATATTTGTCCTAAATGATAAATTAATCAATATTTTAACCCTAAAACACCCCTCTACTCAAGTATAAATAACCCTCTCTTTTCCCTTATAAAACCACTTATCAGTCACTTTAGCTCAATAAATACCTACCAAAATACCTCTAAAACATTCCTAGACACGTCCTAGAGGTATTGGACTCATAAAAATACCAATCCTAGAAGGATTAAGGTTTAATCCGAAGGAATTTTTCCAAAGAAGATGTATAACTCTTAACATAATGTTTTCATGTTTATTTTTTGTCACCTCCAAAAAATATTCTATAAACATGATGATATGATAACATTAGTAACTTAAATATAATTAAATGTTATTATGTTGATGTAACATCCTTCTTTTATCTCCTTTCCATCCTGTTGAAAATGAAAACATTGCTCATGTGTATATACGGCCTACCATCTCCACATAGCGATGTAATTCATTTTTCATCACCAATTTATTTTGATGGTTATAAAGATAGAACTAATAAATATATATGATATTTATGAAATAATTATTATTTTTTAAATATAATATATCATCTACCTTCTTATCATTTCACCCATTAAAAAATGATATTGTCACATGTGTGTATGTGTGGACTACCACCTCCACGAAGTGATGTGATATGTTTTTCATGTAAACCATTCATGGATGATTTTAAAATTGTATTTAATGTATAAAAATGATAATTATATCATGATTAATATTTTATATATAATTTAACCATGACCTATTTTACCATGGACAGTGCACCAATGTTATTTTGAGGTTATAAACCGAAGGACCCCAAAATGTCCAATGTGAACTTAACTAATTTACTCACTATATAATATATGGTAATAAATAAAATAAAATTGATTATTAAAATTGAATAAACCTGAAAATTTTTATTAATAAATAATGAAATTAATATAAGTTTATTATATATGAGTTAGTGTATGTACATGGCAACTCAAACTCAGGGTAAGTGTTTATTCTACAATCTTATTTTTATTTGGGATTGTCTATATTTAAATTTTCATTAAAAGGAATTATGAGATATTTCTATTTTTAACTCCATCTATTTTCCTATATCCTATTTATTTTTTTATTTTACATGTTTTAATTTCATTTACTCTTTTGGTTCTTAATACGATCGAGAAAATTTTTCTTTAAGAAAATCCAACATTATTTCTACTTTGGTCGACAGACTTTTTCTTCCATGTCTATGTTTATTAAAATGTTTTTAAGAATATTATTTTATATAATAAAATTATTATTTAAATTCATTTTAAACTATATTTTACTTTATTTAAAAATGTTCAAAAATAATCTTTATATTGTTTTCCAAACAATATACTTTTTTCTTTTTACCAAAAGTGTGAATGAAATCATTCTTTTAACGTTTACATAATAAATGTATTTTCCCGCTATTATGAATATTTTTTGCTTTAAAGGTTACATTACAAGTTTCCATGTTTATTTTTAAAGAAATTAATTTTATCAATATTCTAGAAATTTTTATTTAAAATTTTATCAAAATAAAAAGGTATTTTTCTTATTTTTTCAAGGAAAGACTCAGATTTTCTTTTAAAGGTATTTCTATTTATGTCAACATCATTTGATGATTCTTATGATTTACTAGGTATATACTCTAATGAAACCATCCATCTTATTTCTTTTAATGAATTATGATAATTTTGTTCTATTTATTAGCTAGGTAAAATTTAAACATGTCATATGCTAGTTTTTTTTCAATACAAATATTTATATCGATTATCTATTAAATTGTTATTCATTTCATTCAAATGATGAATGAATTGGACTTAGTAAGTAGAGGGTGGGGCCTGTTATATCCCCTCAATTCATTGGTATGTCTCATATGAAAAACTATTTTGGGTATTTGGCATATGACTTACCTATTTGTGTATGGTTTCTAAGCATGAGGCCATTAAAATAATATTATGATATCTGAAATTATAAATTATATCATTATAAAACTATTTTTTGTTATCCATATGATTATTTATGTTATTATTCCATCAATGGATATATTCCCCTTTTATGATATTAGCTATATAGAATATTTTATTATTGTTTATCTCTTTTATATTATTCACTCTTTATTTATTCTATGATAGATTATGTTGTACATTTTCCCTTACTGAGAATCTAATCTCACTCTTTATTATGTTTTCCTTTCCCCAGGATACCAAGAAGGTATATATGAATGTTTATTAGGATATTCTAGAATAAATAATAAATCTATCACTAGAATTTTATGTTATATTTCATGTTTTCAAATGTAATGTTAGAATCATGTATGTATATTATCTCCCAAGATTACTAAACTATTAAATATTTTAGGATACTATCTATTTTATCTTGTGCCAATATAGTAAGATAACCACCAACTCCAGGTTACTAGATTTGGGGTCTTATAGTTAGTATCAAATAACTTTTGGTATAAACATTGGGAATTAGATTTAGAAAAATATATATTAGAGAACATAACCTTATAATAGATTCTAGGGATATGTCTAAATTTAGGAAAATATCATGAATTTTTAGTAAGGTGGAGAATGTGTGGTATCCTAGAAATTACATCTTTGTCTGGATACTGGCTAGTGGATATGATTGTGGAACATATTCACTTAGGGGTAAAATTATTTAAAAATGTTGGTTGAGTATCAACTCAATCTTCACATTGTTCACAATGAGTGGACCTAAGACTGAACACCTAGATAGACACTCCTAGGTGATATTCTTTAGTTAATTCATGCATTATTTACAAAACATTGTGAAAGATTTGGAAATATAATTATAATTTGAAGATATTCCCAAATATACTAAGATTATTATTCTGAGATTAGTTATTCATACTTTTTTATGTTAAGTGTTACATCAAATTTAGAATTATAAACTATGATTTAAAATTCATAATGTTATGAGATAATTCAGTAAATTCCATTATATAGAAATTTAACATGGTGGAAGGAATAGGAACCATATCAATTAATGTAACCTGTGTATGGATTTCCCTCCTAGGAAATATAATTAAGCTTGAGCTGGAGGTGAACAAATTATAACTATATTGGGGGAGATGACTCAGGTTATAACCAATAATATTTCTTTTATGGGGAAACTTGATGATCCCTGACATGGTGAAATAATGTTGGACCACTTCATGTGATAGTAACCTCCATATTTCAATGGGACTACTAATCCATTAGTAGCTAAGCATTGTATCAATCCCCTAGATAAGATATTTTTCACTTTGGGAAGTAGTGAAAGAGAGAAATTTATCATAGGTCTTAAATGAGACGTTGATCAATGGTGGTCATTAATCCAAAACACTAAAGAGTTAGAGTAAATAGATATTATGGAGTGAAATACCTTTGAGGGTATATTATTCAAAAAATTACTTTCTTTGTGATCAATGAACTGATATAGAGATGAAATTACTCAACCTAAGGCAAAAGGAAGGAGAAAATGTTTCTTAATAAGAAGCTAACTTTACAAGGTTAGTAACTTATGTTGTGGATTATGTATGCAATCCAATAAGTAAGATTGATCACTTCATTGATGGATTAAAACCTATCCATCTAAGGGTGTTAGTATCTAAAAAATAGTATATGAGGATATAATATAAAGTACCATAAAGATATAGAAATAATTCTCTAAGTCTTATGTTTTCTAGGGAAAAAAAGAAAAGAAACGGGTGGTTGAGTACTCTAAAAAATACATAAAAATGAAATAAGGGAAGGGTGTAATTTCCAACTTGTAATAATTTTGGAAAGAAATATTATAGAACATGATTGATGGGAATGGGAGTTTTCTTCAAGTGTAGAGATAATGTTTATCAAGATCATGATTTCAAGGGCAGAAAATAATCCATCAATTTTCAATGATTCAACTATAAGTAGATGGGGAACTATTTGAATGAATACCCCAAATGTTAAGGGAGTTTTCCTCAGAAAATTAATACGGAGTAAGGTAAAGCTTATGTGATCAGTACGGCTAAGGTTGAAGTTCATAAATATGTGTTGGCAGTTACTTTAAATTTAACCTAAATTTTAAATAATGTTTTATTTGATTATGGATCTTCACACTCTTTCATATCTTTCATATTTACTAAGAAAATTAGATATTTCCCTATAACCTTAAGAAGGGATTTTTCAATCAAGACTCCTAGAAAAAAAATATTATTTCAATAAGGATATGTTATCCAGTTCCCATTATGACACATGGGAATATCCTATTTAAAAAATTGATTATTATACCTATATTTTAATTTAATATAATCCTTAGTATATATTGGATTTATAATTATAATGTGAAAATTTATCTGCAAGATAAGGAGATCATGATTCATGGTGGAGATACAGAATAACTTATCTTCAAAGGGGAGACTAAATCATCTAAATCATGTATTGATTCACCTCTAGTGGCTCTGCTTAATGAAATTCTTAGAGAAGAAGAGTATACATAACCTATAAATGGGAAAGGTATCATTAGAATATAGGATGAACCAATTTTTCAAGAATACATTGTTGTGTTTCCTAAAGAACTACATGGACATCCACCTGAGCATAAAGTTGATTTTTCCATTGATCTCATCCCTAATGTAAAATCTATATCTATAACTCCCTACGTGAGGGATATAGTGGAATTAGTGGAACTGAAGAAATAACTATAGGATTTGTATGATAAGGGATTTCTATTACCTTACATTTCTCCATGGGGAGCCCAAGTTCTTTTTGTTAAGAATAAATATGGGTCTATGAGTTTGTCTATCAATTACAGGGAAATAAAAGCTATTACTATAAAGAACAAGAATCCTCTACCCCACATTGATGAATTTTTTATTCAACTTCAAGGAGCTTAATATTTTTCAAAGATTGATCTTTATTCTAGATATCATTGAATATATGTAAATTAGGATATTCCAAATATGAAATTTCATATGAAATATGAAAATTATGAATTTACAATAATTCCCTTTGGATTGACTAATGTACTCTCTATTTTTATGGATTTGATGAATAGAGTATTCAATAGTTATCTCTATAATTTCATTTAGGTATTTATTGATGATGCCTTGGTAGACTATAAAAGTCATGATTAGAATAAGATTCATTTACGAATCACTCTTGAGACTCTTAGAGAATATGATTTATATGGAAAATTTCGAAAATATAAATTTTGGATTTAGGGAGTTTCTTTTCTTGTCCATATTATCTCTAAGGATGGAATATCAATTGATCCTTCAAACAAAAATTTGGTGATGTAATGTTCAATGATAATGAATATAACTGAGGTACATAGTTTTCTTAGATTAGAAAGTTATTATTGATAATTTATTCAAAAAAATTCTTTATTAGCTAAGTCATTATTCAAGTTGACACGTAAAGGGTTTATGTTCATGTAGTCAACAGAATATAAAGAAATTTTTAAATAATTAAAGAGGAAATTGGTCGAAGAACTGATATTGACTTTTTCAATGGAAAGGGATAGATTTGTGATATATAGTGATGCGTCAAATAAGGAGCTTGGATGTGTACTTATGAAAAAAAAGGGGTTATTTCCTATGCATCAAGGTAGTTAAAGATTCATGAATGGAATTATCCAAACCATGATCTTGAGTTGGCATCCATAATCTTCGTATTGAAGATATTGAGGCATTACCTTTATGATTAAATGTTTGAAATATATACAGATCACAAAAGCTTGAAATATATCTTCTCATAGAAAGAGATCAAGATGAGGCAAAGATGATGGAAATAAACTACTCAAAGATTATGATTTCTCAATATGTTACCACTATGGGAAGGAAAATAAGGTGTTTAATGTGTTGAGTAAAAAATATCATGGAGTTTGGACTAAAATGAGGATTAACAAAGATATTATATTCATGGATTTAGTAAAGTTGGATATGGTAATCATTAAATAAGGGGAAACATTAAATCTATTTCAAATGATCACCAAACCAACCTTGTTGGATAAAATCAAAAGTTTGGATCTTGATGATAATAATATACAAAAGAAAATCAAATTTGTAAATGATAGTAAGTTGGCAGACTTTATCTATGAAGATGGTATATTTAAATTTAGAGAGGTTATGTGTTCCATCCATGCTTGATTTTAAAATATAATTATTAGATAAATCTCATAGCTAAAATTTTTCTATACACCATGGTAGCACCAAAATGTATCAGGATTTGAAGCAACATTTTTTTGGGGATAATATGAAACAGTAAATTGAAGACTATGTATCAAGATTCTTATTTTATAAATAGTTAAATGCTAAGAGACAACATCTTAAAGGATTCTTGCTACCTATACCTATTCCTGTGTGGAAATGGTATGATATTATTATGTATTTTTTCACTGGATTTCCAAAAACTCTTAGAAAGAATGATGTCATATGGGTTATTGTTGATCGTCTTACCAAGTCTGTTTATTTCCTCGCTATAAGAGAAGATTTACCTCTTGATCACCTCATGTGTCTCTATATTAATGAATTTGTGAGACTTCATGGTACTCTTTTTTGATTGTATATAATCATGACCCGTAGTTTACATCTAAATTCTGGAAAATTCTTCAGAAGGCTCTTGACATCGAGCTACATTTGAGTACCGCTTATCATCCTCATACCGATGGGCAGTCTAAAAGGAATACTTAAACATTAGAAGACATATTGAGGTCATGATCACTTGACTTTAAAGGTATGTGGGATTAGTATTTATCTTTGGTTTAATTCACATATAATAATAGCTTTCATTCAATCATTTAAATGGAATCGTATAAATATTTTCATAGAAATAATCATCACACTACAACTTGTTGGGATGAAGTTACTAAAAGGAATCTTGTAGACCTGAATCTTATAGAAGAGACAATGGTGAAAGTGAATACTATTCAGAATCATATTAAGGCAACTCAAAGTATATAAAAAATATATGGTGATAAACAAAAGAATTATTTAGAATTTCAAGTGGGAGATCATGTTTTATTAAAGGTATCTCTATGGAATGGTGTTAAAATGTTTTGAAAGAAATGGAAATTAAGTCCTAGATACATCATGCCTTTTGAAATTTTAGAAATAATTGGATTTTTGGCTTATATTTTGTTATTGAGAAAGTGCATACCAAACCCAATGCATGTGCTCATTTATAAGGATATAGAATCAGAACCTAATTTATCTTACTATGAAGAGCCTATATAGATTTTTGACACTAGAGAGAAGGTGTTTCAAAATCAGATAACTCTGTTGGTGAAGGTTCTTTGGATAAATAAAAAACTAGAATAGGAAACATAGGATCTTGAAGAAGCTATAAGGAAGGATTACCCACATTTATTTAATAACTAACTTTTATAAAAAATTTAAGGATAAAATTATTTAAGGTGGGAGAATGTAATAATTGAGATCTTCCTATGACAGGTAAACATTGTATCCCTATACTATTATCCAATGCACATCCTATTATTTTATCATTATTATAGAAATTGTTCATGGTTGTATTTAAAATAAAATAATCCAAATTTTAAAATTTAAATTTAATGAAATGGATATCATTTTTGAATTTATCATGGTAATTTTATCTTAGAGTGAATTTTTTATATTAAACTGAAAAAGTTGTTTTTTATGAATAGTGAAAAATACCATTTTTATGTATACTACAACTTTTATGACATAATTATGATGTAATCATGATTAAAAAAATTTAAAAACCTTTTTATCAGCCAAATATGTATTAAATGAGTAAAATAATTAATTTAAAAGTA
The DNA here is from genome assembly GCA_963277665.1 of Viscum album. Classification (NCBI taxonomy): domain Eukaryota; kingdom Viridiplantae; phylum Streptophyta; class Magnoliopsida; order Santalales; family Viscaceae; genus Viscum; species Viscum album. The sequence continues at coordinate 91,467,685 of OY728130.1, read as the reverse complement.
TTAAGTTGAATTTATAAACTTATGTTTGAAATTTTGAAGCTTAAGTTATATTTTATTCAAATAAAACAAATATTTTTTATTCTTTACTTTTAATAAGGTGGTTCAAGGATTCCATTCATATTTGGAATGGTTTTAATGTCAAATAACTTTAATTTATTTAATAATAAACAAAAAAATCATAGGAATCATAAGTCCTCAAAATTCTTTGGCCTAAATGATAAAATAATCAATAGTTTAACCATAAAGCCCTCGTCTACTCAAGTATAAATACCCCTCTCTCTTTCCTTAGAACCACTTCCCAGACATTTTAACTCGACCAATACCTACCCAAATACCTCCCCAAAATTCCTAGACACGTCCTAGAGGTCCTGACCTCACAAAAACCGAATTCTATAAGTCTTAAGGTGTAATCCAAAGTAAGTTTCCAAAGAATGCATATAACTCTTACCAGAGTGTTTTCATGTTTATTTCTTTTTCCACATCCTTAAAATATTATATAATCATGTTGATATGATAACATTAGTATCTTCCATATAATTAAATTTTATTATGTTGATTCAAAATTCTTTTTCATCTTCTTTCTATCCTATAGAAAATTAAAACATCGCTAGAGCATACATAAGGCCTACCGCCACCGCATAGCGGTATAATTCATTTTTCATCATCACTTTACTTGAATGGTTATAAATATAGGTCTAATAAATATATATGATATTTATGAAATAATTATTATTTTTGAAATATAATATTTCATCTACCTTCTTACCCTTCCACCCATTAAAAAATGATAATGTCGTTCATGCATATGTGTGGACTAACACCTTTATAAAGAAATGTGATTTGTTTTTCATGTCCAAATTTCATAGATGATTATAAATTCATTTGATTGGAAATATATTAATTAGAATATATTAGTCTATAATGATATTTTTAGAAGGAATTTTCCTTAATAATTATTTTATTCCAACTTCTTTTGTAAAAAAAGAATGGTTCCAGAAAAGAAAGTATCTACTGTTAAAATGGAAAAATATCCTGATGAGAATAGAGAGTACCATAGAAAAATTGAATAGTAGAAAGAATTGGTTGGATTAAAACTTTTTAGGATAAATAAATAAGTGGAATTGGCTAAGATAAGAGATTACTTATCAGAAAATTAGTCAGAGAACACCCTAAAATTGTGGAAGAAGGTGATGTCAAAGGCTATAATTACCCTTAAATGTCCCAATTTGGTGATTAGAAGCAAGGGAATTGTATATAAAAATGGAATAGTTGAGGAGTTTGAGAAACATATTCCAGAACTTATCATCCTTGGATTAATCAAACATAGTGAAAGTACTCATAGGAGTGTGGAATTCATGGTAATGAATCATGCTGAGAAGTAATGTGGTAAAGTTGGGATGGTTATCGATTACCATGATCTTAATTGTGCCACAAAAGATGATGACTATAATCTTCCTAATAAAGAGGCTTTAAGAAGTAGTATTAATAATTAAAGGCCAAAAGTATATTATAAGTTTTATCTCAAGTCATTATATTAGAAAATTATGATTAAATAGTAGTCTATACCATTAATAGCATTTACAATGTCAGTTGGCTTGTTTGAATGGATAGTTGTGTCATTTGGACTTAAGAATGCACCGGTAATATTCCATAAGAGTATGGAAAAGGAATTTAGTAGATTATCACAGTTCATGCCAGTCTATATCAATGATGTGCTCATAGTAAAAATATATAAGAGCATATCAAGCATTTATAGTAAGTGGTTGAAGTGTTCAGAAAATAAGGGATGATACTTTCAGAAATAAAGATTATTTGGATGAAATCAAATATATAATTCTTGAAATTAAAAATCCAAGGAAGTAGAGAGAAGCTTTAACTTAATATTTCAAAGAAGTAAGAAACTTTCCCTAATAAGCTTACATATCATAAGCAGATACATATTCTTTTGGGTATATTAAGTTATGTCAGATCATACATCAGAGATTTCGAAAAAATTCATAGCAACAATTCAGAAAAAAAAAATATCCAATAAGATACCATGGAATTAAACAGAAAAATATTATTAAGTAATCATAATTATAAAGAAGAAATATCAGAACCTCTCAAAATTGGAGTATCTAGATAAAATTGAAGATAAAATTATCTTAGAAATAAATGCATCAGGATCAGTATGGGGATGTATCCTAAAGATAAATAAAACCATGATGAAAGTATTAGTAGATACTGGAGTGGATTCTTTAATATAAAAGAGAAGAATTGTTTTGTCCATGAATGATATATTCTTTTATCCCTTAAAGGAATTAGTGCTAACAAGATTTTATTGGGAAAACCTTTCACTATAAGAACAAATATTTATTATATAAATAATTTCATGCAAATAAAATTAAAAAGGTTTACCCAGGAACAATTAGTGTAGTTGAGGAATGAATTTAAATAATATAACTTTAATATAAAAATATTAAAGGAAAAGATGATGTCATTCCAAATGCACTAACATGATACTTTGACTCTTGCAGGTGCAATGGTGGAAGGTGGAAGATCAAGGCGATGTCTAGTTTGCAATGACAAGCATTTCATGGTAGAATTCCCGATTATCAAGGAAATGAATGGAAAAACTAGAAAAGATGAGGAATTCTAGCCAAGAATCTCTTTCAGAAGAAAGATTATTCATCAGTAAGGTTGAAAGATTAGACAGGATGGGTTCTTCAACCACGATGAAAGAAAAACCCAAAAGTGTTGTAGAAAGATCCCTAGACAGGAATTTTAAGGATAAAAGCCATATTGAATGCTTTGTATGTGGGTAGAAAGGTCATTAAAACACTCAATGTGTAGAAAATATGAGAAATAGTGTAACGACCTGAACCAAGTTACCCAGAGTCAGTGCTTTATTACATAACATTAGCATGATACAAGGAATCATGTCCCGAAAGACCAATCAGTTTAGTATTATTGGAAAAAAGATGCATACATAATTTCAACATTACAAATTGAAAAGAAATAAAACACTAATTTATTCCATTAGAAACATCCAAGCCTCATAGATTATGCCTAAAATTCACTCATAACTAACTTCTCCATATCCTGGGAAAATGAAACATAAGAAAGGGGTGAGCTCAAATGCTCAGTAAGGGTAAGAAATACAACAAAAGATAACATAAACATTAGGCATGATGAATAATTCAAAACACATGCCTTTAAAAATAATAAACATGAACACTTTATGGAAGGAATATGAGCTGAGTAAATAATGCCACAATAAAACATAGTCATGGGTATTCTACTAGTCAAATAACCACATGAACCATCGTTATTATTTTCATAATGAGGGAATGTATAATTTCGGACATTCTGAAACATTTTGTCAAGGCCTCGGCCAAGATGTCTAAAAATGATTAAGGCCTTGGACAAAACCATATATCAAATTAGGAAAGGCCTCAACCAATTCTACATCTAATTGTCTCGTGATACCTACCGATGCACTGAGGAGCTATAGCGAGCTCTACACATCACATATTAAGTCCAATACATTCCTCATATGAAAATGTTGAAACATGACATAAACATTTGTATTAAAAATAGAATACAAAATGTCAATACTTTAACCATAAACCATGAAGGGTATAAAAATAACACATCTACAGTCAAATATATCACAAAACCTTCAATAAAATATGGAAGATTTTTATCATAATAAATCAACTTCAAACAAGTTTAAAATCCATCAAAGGATGTTGACATAGATGAAATGAAAACTATTTGAAAGAAATGCCTCTTTCTATTTTGAAACCATTTAAGAGTCACATAATTATAAAAGAAAACATTTATTTTGAAAATATTATTATAATATTGTAAGTGAAGATTTGATGATGTTATAATGGCGGAAAATAGCCACGCCCACCGTATAAGTTAAAAAAAACATTATTACCTTAATTTTGTCGAAAAGTTCATAAAGTACCTTGTTTGGAAAACGATGGAAAGATTCCTTTTAAAACATATAAGGTCAAATAAGGGTATAAATGGATTTAACCCATATTCTAGAAAATAGTAAAAAAATTGAAATACATTTTTAAGAAAACATGAATGTGGATGATAAAGAGGTCCCAATAGATACTTACGTAAAAACAACCTCGGATAATAAAGAGATTGTAAAATTAACCCTTACCTTGTAATTTTCCTTGGTAGAGGGTATGTTAACCTCCTTTATAATAGTTAAATCATTGTTATTAAAGTATACAAAAACTATATACATAAATATGATATCATATATGATCCTCTAATATTACTTTGTTAATAATATTTTAGTAATATCATCATTTCGGATGTTAACTGATCCGTTTTCCTTTAAATGCTCAGTTACATAAGTCATGTTTGTTATGGATATGATATATTTTATTAATATCTAGAATTATATTAAGTTATTAAAAATTATTTTTTATCATAAAATTAAAATTATTCTTCAATGATTACGATGGGGAATGAATCTCATCGCATTCGTGGAGACGGTAATCCGTACATACGCACGAGCGACAATATCATTATATTGATGGTAAAATCGTATGTAATTGGATATTATATAATATATAAATAATCAATAACATGTTCTATTTATTATTTACATCAGTTATACTCATTATTATACCCATCCAAATAATGAAGTGTTTGAATAACAAACTACACCACGACGTGGAGACGGTAAGTCGTACGTACGCACGTATGGTGACTTGGTCATTCATATGATGGATGAAATAATTAATATGGTTGTACCATTTTCATAATAACATCACATTATATAGAAGATACTGGAGTTATTATTTTATAATGGAAACAACAAAGAAATAGGAAGTGGAAGAAGAAAATAACTTGAAAGAGGTGATGAAATATTTACCTCTTCTTCGGGTTCTTCCTTTTGATTTGATCAAAAGGGGTCCTTAGAATGTATTTATGACCAAATGAAGGCCTCTAGAATGAATTTAGGAAGGTTTTGAGGATATTTGGTTAGATTTTGTCTGAGACAAATGGCTTTGGATGTGTGAAATTAAGAGAAGGGGAAGTACCCTTTTATAAGAGAGGTGAGGATCACTTTAAGAAAATCTTGAAATATTATTTTATAATAAAATCATTTTCAGTTTATAATGGATCCAAAATGAATTATTTCATGTCTAAGGTAGGTATGGGTCTAAAACCTCTCAACTAATAGGTTTTAGACAGGTTTAGGTCATCATATCAACCTTATCTTTTATATTTAACTCTTAGTTAAATATTTTGACATTTACCATGTCTCTTTGTATTTTTATATTATATGGTTAATAAACTTACTATAACAATCCAAGAGAACCCCATGTGGTTTATTATTAATATATATAACCTTATCTAATTCCTTTGGTCGAACCTTATATTTTTAGGAATATTATATCAATTAATAATATAGTATTTGTTTTAAAAAACTCAATTATGTCAATTTTGACACTATTTAGTATTTGGTTTTTTTCAAAATCATAACAGCATAATTACTTTGAAAAAAAAATATTTAATCAACCCTAACATGTCATATTAACCTATAAAATTAGTGTAATTCATCAAAAGTCTCAAATTACATTTATTTGGATATTTACAATATCAATTATTTTAATCTTTCATTAATAAGGTAATTACTACATCATCATTGTGTCATAAATAAATTAAATTATTTAATGTCTAAAAATTATAAATAAAATACCATTATGTAGGAAATCTATTTATATTTCTAATCAATATTTATAGTCGAATTTATCTTATGTATAACCCTATATTAAAAATGGTTTAGTTATTAAACTCTGAATTTAACTCTTAACTCTTCTTTAAATAAAATAATAATAAATGTCCTAATCTAATCCAAGTGGACCAAAGAGGTTCATATTTTAGTCCTAAGGTTTTTTTTTGTCGAATTATACTTATCTAATAGAATTAGGACATGTGTTAGGGTAATTATGATATCATTTTTACCCTTAATTACCCTATTTACTTTTAACCGTGGTAAATAAAAGTCAAAAGTTACTATTCACAAAAAATTATTTTCATCTTATTGAACCAAATTTTACTTACTGGTATTAACCTTGTCTCTCATATTTTTAAAATTCAACTAACAGAAGCAGTAAAATTAAGTTTTATGCAAATTTGAAAATGCTCCTAGGAGGTGGGTGAAAGACGGTAAAAAGTTCAATAAAATTTTATATATCTAAACTTATTATAAAATGAATCCAATGAATTACATTGAAATTATATATGTATTATGTATCTATTTTGACTTCAAATAAATTTAAATAAAATAAATAATTATTTAAATAAAAAGTCAGTTTTAAACAATAACTCAGTGTTTTTCACTATTCATCACAAATTGAAAGTTTTTAGAAAAATACCAAAAATTCACCCTAAGATAATTTCAATATTATGAATCCAAAATGAAGTCCATTTTGAAAGATAAAATTTATAAAATTTCAAAAAGTGAGTATTACTATTCATAACTGCTAGTTTGATTGGTTGTGGTGTGTTTGAACTCGAAGTTGCGTACAACACAAGCTATTGTATTATTTAAAGGGAAACGTACCGTGGAAGCTTGGGGTGTTACATTCTTCCCTCCTTCAAATAATTTCGTCCTCGAAATTTCTAGAATACTACCGCACAAAAAGATTCGGGTGTTTCTTCATCATAAGTTCCTCTGGTTCCCACGTTGCCTCTTCCATCTTATGGTTTCTACATAGAACTTTTACCAGATGAGTCGTCCGGTTTCTCAGAACTTGTTCTCTTGTATCAAGAATCTTGATAGGATCTTCACAATAAGACAGATCAGTTTTCAGTTCAATTTTCTCATAAGTGAGTACATGCATTGGGTTAGGCATGTATTTTATCAACAGTGATACGTGGAACACATCGTGAACTTTGGAGAGACTTGGTGGCATTTCCAAATGATAAGCTATAGGCCCAATTTGTTCTAGAATTTCTAAAGGTCCGATGTACCTGGGAATTAATTTACCCTTCTTACCGAATTGTATAACTCCCTTCCATGGATATACCTTCAAGAAAACATGATCTCTTACCTGAAATTCCAAATTCTTCCTTCAGTTATCGTCATAGCTCTTCTGCCTACTTTGGGCTACTTTGATGTGAGTTTGAATAACCTTCACCTTTTCCATCGTTTTCTCAATAAGTTCTAGGCCTACGAGTGTTCTTTCACCAACATCATCCCAACAAGTTGGTGTGCGAAATTTCTTTCCATATAACGCTTCATATGGTGCCATATGAATACTTGAATGGAAGCTATTATTATAGGAAAATTCTACCAGAGGTAAATATTAATCCCACATACCTTGAAAGTCAAGTGAGAAATATCTCAACATCTATTCTAAGGTTTTAATAGTCTGTTCTGATTGTCCATCAGTTTGAGGGTGGTAGGCAGTGCTCAAACGAAGTTCAGTATTCAGGTCTTTCTGAATACTTTTCCAGAATCTTGATGTAAAATGGGGATCACGATCAAAAACAACCGATAAGGGTACTCCATTAAGTCTTAAAAATTCATTAATATACATTCTTGCTAAATGTTCAAGTGGTAAATCTTCTCTTATAGCAAGAAAATGTGATGAGTTGGTAAGACAATCAACAATGACTCATATTGCATCATTCCTTCTAAGAGTCTTTGGTAGCCCCATGACAAAGTCCATCGTAATATTATCCCATTTCTACTCAGGTATGGGAAGAGGTTTCATGAATCCTCCAGGTTGTTTCCTTCCAGCTTTCACTTGTTGACAAACCATACATCTCGACACAAAATCAGCAATCTCTCTCTTCATGTTGTCCCACCAAAAATATTCTTTCAAATCTCTATACATTTTAGTGCTACCAGGGTGTATAGGGAAATTGGAGCTATGAGCATCATCCAACGATTCTCTTTTTAGATTAGGTATATCGGGAACACAAATACTCTTCCCAAATTTAAAAAATCTATCTTTATATACGAAGTCGATCAATCTCTCATCGTTCACAGCTTTAACTTTCTTTTGAAATTCCTCATCATCAGTCTGAGAATTTTTTATCCTTTCTATTAAATATGGTATGGAAATCATTTGAAAAGGAATTGATGTTTCACCTTCCAGGGTTATTCCCATATCCATCTTTACTAGATCCATGAAAATAGGATCCTTTTCAACTCTCATCTTGTTCAAAACTCCATGATCCTTTTTTCTCAAATCATCTTCCACCTTATTTTTCTTCCCCGGGTGGTAGTGTATAGTGCAATCATAATACTTTAAAGCCATCTCCTTTGCCTCATGTTGAGTTGTTTTTGTGATAAAATATACTTCAAACTCTTGTGATCAGTATAAATCTCACATTTTTTACCATAGAGATAGTGTCTCCATATCTTCAAAGAAAAGATTACAGTTTCTAACTCAAGCTCATGAGTGGGGGAGTTTTTCTCATGAATTTTTAGTTGTTGTGATGCATAGGCAATAACTCTATAATTCTGCATAAGAACACAACCAAGTCCTTTATTTGAAGCATCACTATAAATAACAAACCCATCGTTCCCTGGTGGTAGAGTTAAGATAGGATCATTAACTAATCTTATCTTCAGTTCTTCAAAACATTCTTTGCACTCTTTTGTCCAAACAAATTTAACCCCTTTACATGTGAGCTTGGTTAATGGGTTAGCCAATCGGGTAAAATTCTGGACAAACACCGATAATAACCTGCTAAACCAATAAAACTGCATACCTCAGTTATACTCATTGGTGCTGTCCATTCTTGGATTGCCTTTGTCTTAGAAGGATCAATAGAGATTCCATCCTTAGAGATAATATGGCCAAGAAAAGAAATCTTCTGAACCCAGAATTCACACTTTCTAAATTTCCCATATAATTCATTTCTTCTAAGAGTCTTTAGGATAATACTCAAGTGATTTTCGTGATCTTTATAGATTTTTGAGTATACCAATATATCATTAATAAATACCACTATAAATTCATCAATATATTCCTTGAAAACTCTATTCATTAGATCCATGAAAACATAGGGTGAATTAGTCAGCCCAAAAGGCGTTGCTGTAAAATCATAATACCCGTACCTGGTTCAAAATGCTATTTTTGGAATGTCTTCCTTATTCACACACAACTTATGATATCCAGATCGAAGGTCAATCTTTGAAAAATATTGAGCTCCATGAAGTTGGTCAAATAAAGCATCAATGCGAGGTAGGGGATACTTGTTCTTTATTGTTATAGCATTGATCTCCCTATAGTCAATTTACAACCTCATAGATCCGTCTTTCTTCTTAACAAAAAGGACAGGGGATCCCCATAGAGAAACACTAGAGAGAATAAATCCCTTATTACTCAATTCCTCTAGTTGTTTCTTTGGTTCCACTAATTCCACAGTGGCCATTCTATAAGGGGTCTTTGATATGGGCCTTGAACTAGGAATTAAATCAATGGAAAACTCAATTTCTCATTCTGAAGGATGTCCAGGTAAATCCTCTAGAAACACATCAACATATTCTTGCATAATAGGTGTGTCCTCTATTCGAACATTCTTTTCCTCACCCATAATTATTTCATTCTCATCCTCCCCAATAATTGAATTTAGTAGAGCTACTGGGGGTGTATCTAGATAAGAATCAGATGGTGACATTTCTATTCTAAAGATAAGGTACTCCTTATCATCATCGAGAATTGTAACCTCCTTCTTCTCACAATAAATTTTCACATCATGGTCTGAAAGTCAATCCATACCAAGGATTATATCAAATTCAATTATGGGTATGAAAATTATATTAGCAGATAAATATCATTTATATGCCTTAATGGGGACTGATTCACAAAATTTTGTTGCAATGATACTTCCCTTAGGAGTTTTGACTAATAAATCCCTTGTTAAATAAAATTGGAAATATACAATTTTCTTAGCAAACTGGGAAAATATGAAACAATGCGATGATCCAGAATCAAATAAAGCATTGGCTAAACTTGAGGAAACCATTAAATTACCTTCCACCATGTCTTTCGGAGCTTTAACCTCAGTAGTAGTGATCGCATAAGCTTGGCCTTGATCCCTTGGCCTTTTCTGAGGTAAGTTTTCCTGACGCTTAGGAAATTCTTTTGAATAATGTCACATCTCCCTAAAATTATAGAATTGAACAATGGTAGCTTCTTTATTCCCCTTAAAATCACTAGAAAGATGGCCTTTCTGTCCACATTTGCAGTATACTTATTTTCCTTTTAGACAGGCACCAAGGTGCTTTCTTCCACAATTATCACAGGGTGGAAATTCAACTCATCCCTTATTCCCTATTTCCTTATTTCCTTTCCCAGAGTATTCAGCAGATCTCTTCTTCTATTTCTTTTCTTTAAATTCCTAAGACTTAGAGAATTCCTTTTCTATCTTGATAGCACATGAGACAATATCTTCATACAATGAGAAGGATTGCGAGACTAATAATCGATGGAGAAATGGTTTTAACCCATCAAATAAATGATCAATATTACTTCTTGGGTTATGTATATAATCTACAGCATGCCTTGCTAACCTTGTAAAGTTAGCTTCATACTTTGCAACATTCTCATCCTTCTTTTGTCTCAGACTCAGAAATTGTCTTTCCATATCTTCTTAATGGTCACGAGGAAAGTATTTTTCTAAGAAAATCTCTTTAAAATCCCTCCATTACATACTTGATACTTCTTCATCCTCCTTTGTGTTTTGAATTAATGACCATCATTGATCTTCATCTCCGGTGAGACGATAAACTGCCATAACAACTTTTTCCCTTTCACTACTCCCCAAAGCATGAAATATTTTCTCTAAGGAACTTATTCATTGTTTAGCTACAAATGGATTTGTAGACCCACTGAATGTTGGTGGTTGTTTCCTTATTAAGTGATCTAACATTGATCTTTCGTGTTGTGGATCAGGGTGCTTCATATGGGTAAGGTTATTATTCATAACCTGTGTGAGTTATCCCAGTATGGTGATAAGTTGATCAGCACCAGTTGCATCACCAGCTCCACTATAATTATCTTGAGCAGGAGGGAAATCCCTATATGGATTACGTGTGTTGATATGGTTTTCATTCTTTCCACTAGGTTTCATTTCTAAACAAATTCATACAGTAGATTAGTTTATGAACCGCAATACATAATTCTAAACTTGTAAAACACTTAACATAAATTGAATAGTTTATGGATATAATACATAATCATAAAAATGTTTTCTTTGAGGAGGTATATAATCATAAATCCTTCATAATGTTTTTTAAAGAAAATGATAATTATCCTAAGCATATCCCTCAGGAGTGTCATGACCAAGAGTGCAACAAGGCCCGTTTTTATGAACCAGTTCTCGTTCGAGTCTAGCTCAAAGTGGTGTTTTCGGGTTTTACCCCTAGGTACATTTGTGCCAGAGCCGCCTCTACCTACTCGTATCCACAAAGGGATGTATTTCCTGTAAAACTCACAAAATATCTACAGTACCAAAATTCTAGTAAGTTCTTCTATATTAATTCTCAAAGTCTATCTTAGGGTAATGTTCTCTAATCAGAGTTTTTCTAAATCTAGTTTCCAAGGTTTGTATTAAACTTCCTCTGATACCAACTGTAACGATCGACCCCAGTTACCTAGAGTCGGTGCTCTATTACATAACATTGGCATGATACAAGGAATCATTTCCTGAAAGACCGATCAGTTTAGTATTATTGGAAACAAGATATATACAAAAGTTCAACATTACAACTTGAAAAGAAATACAACACTAATTTATTCCATTAGAAACATTCAGGCCTCCTAGATTATGCCTACAAGTCACTCATAACTAACTTCTTCATATCCTGGGAAAATTAAACATAAGAAAGGGGTGAGCTCAAATGCTCAGTAAGGGTAAGCAATACAGCAGAAGATAACATAAACATTAGGCATGATGAATAATTCAAAACACATTCTTTTACAAATAATAAACATGAACACTTTATGGAAGGAATATGAGCTGATTAAATAATGCCATAATAAAACATAATCATGGGTATTCTACTCATCGAATAACCACATGAACCATCATTGTTATTTTCATAATGAGGGAATTTATAATGATAAACATTCTGAAACATTTTTTCAAGGCCTTGACCAAGAAGTCTAAAAATTATTAAGGCCTCAGCCAAAACCATATATCAAATTGGGAAAGGCTATGGTCAATTCCATGTCTAATTGTCTCATGAGACCTACTGATGCACCAAGGAGATATATAGGGCTCCACCCATCACATGCTAAGTCCAATACATTTCTCATATGAAAAGTTTGAAACGTAACATAAACATTCGTATTAAAACTAGCATAAGAAATGTCAATACTTTAACCATAAACCATGAATGATATAAAAATAACACATCCATAGTCAAACATATCACAAAACCTTCAATAAAATATGAAATATTTATATCATAATAAATCAACTTCAAACAAGTTTAAAATCCATCAAAGGATGTTGACATAGATGAAATGAAAACTATTTGAAAGAAATACCTCTTTCTATTTTGAAACCATTTAAAAGTCACATAATTATAAAAGAAAACATTTATTTTGAAAATATTATTATAATCTTGTAAGGGAAGCTTTGATGATGTTATAACGGTGTAAAATAGCCGCACCCACTGTATAAGTTAAAAAAAACATTCTTACCTAAATTTTATCAAAAAGGTCATAAAGTACCTTGTTTGGAAAACGATGGAAAGATTCCTTTAAAAACATATAAGGTCAAATAAGGGTATAAATAACTTTAACCCATAGTCTAGTAAATAGTAAAAAAATGTTTTGAAATTCATTTTTAAGAAAATGTGGATGTGGATGATAAAGAGGTCCAAGTAGATACTTATGAAAAAAACAACCTCAGATAATAAAGAGATTGTGAAATTAACCCTTACCTTGTACTTTTCCTTGGTTGAGGGTATGTTAACCTCTGATATAATAGTTAAATAATTGTAATTAAATTATAAAAGAAACTATATACATAAATATGATATCATATATGATCCTTTAATATTGCTTTGTAAATAATATTTTAGTAATATCATCATTTTGGGTGTTAACTGATCTGTTTTCCTTTAAATGTTCAGTTATGTAAGTCATATTTTTTATGGATAGAATGTATTTTATTCATATATAGAATGATATTAAGTTCTTAAAAATTATTTTTAATCATAAAATGAAAATTATTCTTGAATGATTACGATGGGGAATGAATCTCATCACGTTCGTGGAGACGGTAATCCATACATACGCACAAGCGACAATATCATTATATTGATGGTGAAATCGTATGTAATTGGATGGTATATCATATATACAGAATCAATAACATGTTATATTTATTATTTACATCAGTTATACTCATTATTATAATCATCCTAATAATTAAGTGTTTGAATAACAAACTACATCGTGACGTGGAGACGGTAAGTCGTACGTACGCACGTATGGTGACTTTGTCATTCATATAATGGATAGAATAATGAATACGGTTATACCATTTTTATAATAACATCACATTATATATAATATACTAGATTTATTATTTTAGAATGTAAACAACAAAGAAAGAGGAAGTAGAAGAAGAAAATAACTTGAAAGAGGTGATGAAATATTTACCTCTTCTTCGGGTTCTTCCTTTTGATTTGATCAAAAGGGCTCCTTAGGTTGGATTTATGACCAAAGTAAGACCTATAGTATTAAGGGAGGAAATTTTGGAGGATATTTGGGTAGGGGTTGGCTGATCCAAATGGATTTGGAGGTGTAAATTTAAGAGAAAGGGGAGTTCCCTTTTATAAGAGAGGTGAGGGTCACTTTAGGAAAAGCTTGAAATATTATTTTATAATAAAATCATTTTTGGTTTCTAATGGCTCCAAAATGAATTATTTCGAGGCTAATGTAGGAATGGGTTGAAAAACTCTCAACCAATAGGTTTTAGATAGGTTTAGGTTACCATATCAACCTTATATTTTAGATTTAACTCTTAGTTAAATAGTTTGACATTTACCATGTCTCTGTATTTTTATATTATATGGTTAATAAACTTACTATAACAAGTCAAGCGAACCCCATGTGGTTTATTATTAATATATATAAACTTATAAAAGTCATTTGGATGAACCTTATATTTTTAGAAATATTATATCAATTAATAGTATAGTATTTGTTTTAAAAAACTCAATTATGTCAATTTTGACACTATTTAGTATTTGGTTTTTGTGAAAATCATAACAGTATAATTACTTTGAAAAAAAATTATTTAATCAACCCTAACATGTCATATTAACCTATAAAATTAGTTTAATTCATCAAAAGTCTTAAATTAAATTTATTTGGATATTTATAATATCAATTATTTTAATCTTTCATTAATAAGGTAATTACTACATCATCATTGTGTCATAAATAAATTAAATTATTTAATGTCTAAAAATTATAAATTAAATACCATTATGTAGGAAATATTTTTATCTTTATAATTAATATTTATAGTCTAATTTATCTTATGTATAACCCTATATTAAAAATGGTTTAGTTATTAAACTTTGAATTTAACTCCTTTAACTCTTCTTTAAATAAAATAATAATAAATGTCCTAATCTAATCCAAATGGACCAAAGAGGTTCATATTTTATTCCTAAGGTTGTTTTTGGTTGAATTATACTTATCAAATAGAATTAGGACATGTGTTAGGGTAATTATGATATTATTTTTACCCTTAATTACCCTATTTACTTTTAACCGTACTAAATAAAAGTCAAAAGTTACTATTCACCAAAAAATATTTTCATCTTATCGAACCACATTTTACTTACTGATATTAACAGTGTCTCTTAGATTTTTTAAATTCGACTCACAGAAGTGCTAAAATTAAGTTTTATGCAAATTTGCAAATGCTCCTAGGAGGTGGGTAAAAGACAGTAAAAAGTTCAATAAAATTTTATATATCTAAACTTATTATAAAATGAATTAAATGAATTACATTGAACTTATATAGGTATTATGTATCTATTTTTACCTCAAATAAATTTAAATAAAATAAATAATTATTTAAATAAAAATTCGGTTTTAAACAATAACTCAGTGTTTTTCACTATTCATCAAAAATTGAAAGTTTTTGGAAAAATACCAAAAACTCACCCTAAGCTAATTTTGATATTCCAAATCCAAAAATGAAGTCCATTTTGAAAGATAAAATTTATAAAATTTCAAAAAGTGGGTATTACTATTCATAACGGCTAGTTTGATTGGTTGTGGTGTGTTTGAACTCGAAGTTACGTACAACACTAGCTATTGTATTATTCAAAGGGAAATGTACCATGGAAGCTTGGGGTATTACAAATAGAAATGTTTGAATGAAACAGATGATAGAAATAGATATAATCTCTAAAGGAAAGGAGGAAATTATTTCTAAAATTTGGGGTGATCAAGTAGAACTTGAGTAGCTGAAGCAGTAGAAGGTTTAGGAGGAACTTTGTCGGCAGAATGTTCAGTATGAACAAAATCGATAAATCATGGATAGTGATCTATATGAGGATCCAAATATGGAAAAGGAAATCTAGAAATATTTTCAAAGGATTCAAAATATTTCTAAGAACAAATCCACAATTTTTTATAATCTAATCCAGAAAAATAAGGATGGTTAGATATTTAAGAGTGGTTTGAACCATGTTATAGACATGCTGTAAGAATCTGAATATATTACGAAATATTATAAGAGGATAGATCAGGATATAATCAGTATGATCATTAATGAAGAGATATGGCTTAAGGTTCAAGTTTTTGGTCTTCTCGACAAAGCTAAAAAGATCAAAGAAACAAATGTGGAATAATATCTAGTCTTGAAAATATTTTGGAGGATGTCAAGAATAGGGATTCTAAAACTCCATATACCAGACACATAATTAGAACCAAAAGAGTTTATCAAGTGATGGAAAGCTTTTTGAATGGGAGTAGTACAATTCTTTAGATTTAATAAGATAAATTCCACATTTGATCGGGTACCAAAGATGGTGAAGATGGCTCTAAAAATGCATATCCAAGTTTTCTACGGTGGGTTGCGCATATCAAACCTATCATATTAGTAGACAGATTAGTCATGTTATGGAACAAGTACCCAGATCACTGGACTGAAGGACCTATCTAGAAAGCGTTCAAGTATTCTTAGTTTAGCGATAAAGATTGGGTAGAGTTCAGTTTAAATAAAATTAATTATAAACATATCCAGATCACATGGAGTGTTTATCTGATCAAGTCAAAATTGATGAGAAAATATTGTATGTTCTTTGCAAGAGACAATGTGTTAATCTCTATCAACTCAAGATACATTAATACTGTAGAAATGGAACATCTGACAGATTTTGTAGTGGAAGAATACATGATTCTTAAAGAACTCAAGACATGGGAGGGACATAAAAAAGATGTTTTTATTTTCAGAGAATAGATCCAACATACCATCAAATAATTGATGGTGTTGAATGATTTGTTAGATCATAAGAGTATATTTTATGGATATACTTACAATAGGGGAGGTGAATTATAGTTTAAAAATTTTAAACTAATCAAAACACAATACCTCTTAAAGTAATATTATCGGACTCAGACTTCATCCAATGATCATAGTGAAAGAATCAGAATCACAGTTGATCTGATTATATCAAAGTAAGTTTTTATCATAATTGCAGTTACACCGATAAAACAAATAGTATAGAAATATAAGTATGAAGACTAAATTTCTATTACATGTACATTAGAATATACTTGTAAAAACAAGCAATAAAATAGCTAGTAAAATTAAGAATGAATTACAAGCTATATAAAAAGAATACACCATTTTAACCTTAAGAGTAATGGTAGTCGATAAACTTGACTAAAGGTATCCATAGTTTTATACTTACTGTAAATTTTCTCTTTCCTTACCAAGAAATCCCATGATACAATTATTAGACTAATATTTTTCTTCCTATCATTAGAATCCCTCGATACAATGATCGACATATATCTTCCAAGCCACGGAAGCCCTCTATTTGATGGATTAGATTCACTGTCTTCCTATCACCGGAATCTCTCAATTGTAACAATGATCAGACACAATTAAAAAATAAAATTTTCTCCAAAGGAAATAACCCTGACAAGGATTCTTTATAAATACAACTCTCTAAAGTATTACAATGAGTTTGGAATGATATTTTCATGCAGAGAAAACTTTATACGGATTGAGTTATGAATGTGATCATCTCCCAGCTCTTCAAATGAAAATCTATTTATAATCGAAGCTCCAATGGTCATATTTCTAAGTTAGTTTCAATAGCCTCAGGTAGCTGGCACTTGACATCTCACAATGTTCTGGCATAACTGAATATCTGATGTCGTTTTGTTTTAGCACCATTATAATGCTAAAAGTATTTCTTACGATAGAAGCAATTCTTATGTACTTATGATTATAAAATTCAATTAGTCTGATGGATTTCCTTATTGATTATCAATACAATGAACTGAATGAAATTCAGTCTAATGTATCATTACTAAGTTCAGTTCGATGTTCATTGCTTTTTTTATTCAGGTAGAAAAAACAGAAGTCTAACCACTAGTCTGAACAAAGTTCATTCTGATGGATCAGACCAGTCTGATGTATCTTATTGAGTAATGTAAAGTTTCAATTCATAATACATTATAAAATTTCTATGTATGCTATTCTACAAAAACATGCTAAAATACTTGGGGTATAAAAATTTATTAAACAAATTTTTAAGAAAGTATTTGTGATTTCCAAAACTAAATGAATGGAAAAGTGAGAAGTAATAATTTTGACTCAAAAATCTCCCCTTTTTAGAAAGAAAAACCCACAAAACTTAAATGAAATAATATAACTTAAAAAACTTACAACCCTTAGTTATTTTAAGAACTTTCAAGATATTATTTATAACTCCCCTTGAGTTTATAATTCTTTTGTAATATGATGGAAAGTATTAGAATAACTCCCCCCTAAATAATATGTATCCCTTTAAAAGAAAACTTTACCCCCCTAAGTAAAGTATTTCCCCCTTAATAAAATATTATCCCTTTTATAAAACATTCTCCCCCTTTATGATTTTCAAGAAGGAATGGGAAAGAATCCAAAGTTTACTAAAATTTTAAAAAAGATAACATACGAAACAATAGATTGAACTAACTAATCATCCATGAATAATATGAAAGAATATATATCCAATCATAATTGGAAAACATTCAAGAACAAAATATTTAGATGAAAAGTATTTCATAACAAACATTTAAATGTTTTACAAAATACATTTAGAGTTCAAATGAAAATTTTAATCTTTCTTTGTGAGGTTCTTCATAAAATATTTAATCTTTTTTAACTCATTTCAATCCTTCTCGATATTTATGATCTTTTCTTCCAAAACGGCTTGCTGCCTAACTTTAGTATTCAAGCTTTCAACTTCTTCCTTCATAAGAATCAACTCATCATCACAAGACCTTAACCTTCTATTCTCCAATTCCAAACTATGAACCTTTTCTTTCAATACTTTTAGTTCCTCTGTCAGATCATCCGTAGTATCTTTGAATTCTTATACAAACTTTAATTTGTCAGATATATCTGTAGATAACTTTTTGAAGGATTCGTCTATTTCTAGAAAAAAATTCTTTATTCAAAAAAAATTTTATCATGTTCTTGAATATCACAATCTACCTGGTTGGACCACTTCACCATCAGATTGCATGATCTTTTGTGAGTATGGGAGTTTTCTTGAAATTTTTTCAACTCTACTTCAATATGAATAATTGATTTTGTTAAAACTTTTATTAACTCTGATTTTTTTGTTCAGATTCATATGGAAAACTTTCCTTACTTTCACATAGAATGAGAACAAAGAATCCTCAACCTTATTTTTCTGAAAAGTTCTAAGTCTATCCGGTAACTTGTGAGAAGGTAAGTATGCTTCGCCATTAGAAGGAATACCAATCAAGCCCAATACTCTCTTAAAATAAATTTTATATTTTTTTACAAACATAGAGAAGGAAACTTTATCCTTACCATTTTCTTTGTCAAACTGAACTGATGCATAAAACTCTCTAACCATCTCTGGTTAATAAAGATCGAAATATTTATCTGGTTTTTTTACACAAACACTTTCCCAACCTTGAAATGAAATTATCCTTTTGAGATAAGTGTCTTAATTTTCAAACCAAGATCTTGCAATAATTCTTTCCCTAAAGACATACCATTTTTCATAATCTTATTTTGTTACCATTGTAATGAGAACTAGGGCTGTTAGATTGGAAAAAAAGAAAATGAATCAGACTGAAGGCTTTGAAGGGTGCGAAAGCTCAGGAGTGAAATCTCTGAAAATCAATGTGGGAAAACGGGGTGACCCACCCTTATATAGGTTCTAGGTGCGATGGTTCAACTTCAGTATTCAAATCAACATTTGAGATTGAAACCATTTTGGATCTGATGGCCATTATTTAATTGAATAAAGTTTTTAAAGTTTATTTGAACTCTCAAGGTTTTAAAAAAACTTTTATCAGATTAGGAATCATTCTGATTAGAAAAAAATTGAAATTATGAAAACAAAGCAAAGTTTTTATTAAAACAAAACATATAACAACAACAAAAATTTTAAACTATAGTAATGAAATAGTGAAAAAACTAAAAGAATATAAGAGTACCTTTCGGGGTGAAAAGTTTCATCGGTGTGATTAACCTGTTCTTCTTGATTTTTGTAAAACAAACAAATTATGATAGTTTTGTTATAAAGTATGATTATGATAGTTTTATTATGAAAACTTATTATGATAGTTTTTTAAAAATAAAACTGATTACGATAGTTTTAAAAAGAAAACTGATTACGATAGTTTTAAAAAGAAAACTGATTATGATATTTAAAAAAATGATTATGATAGTTTTAAAAAGAAAACTGATTATGATAGTTTCTTAATCTGAAAAAGTTTGTAACAAATTTTGAATCTAGAAATTTTGTAACAATTTCTAAGTCTGAAAAGAAATTTGAGAATTATGACTCTAAAAATTTTATAAAAATTTGAGTCTAGAAAACTCATTACGATAAAAAAAATTAGAAAAACTAACCATTTAGAAAACTAAAATTTTTATGAAAAATAAAAAAAAATTAAAAAAAAACTAAAAGTTTTTGAAAAAAAATATATATACTCTCCCTATTAAAAGGAGTATATTAATGTTATGATATTAGTAAACAAGAAGTATATATGAATAATCACTTTAAAATGATCATTTCAAGCTTCATTTTAATATATTCAAATCTATCGGAACTAAGGGGTTTTGTAAACATATATGTAAGTTGTTCTTGTGTTCCAATGAATTGTAAAATTATATCTCTTAGTAGCAAGTTTAACTTTATTTCTAACTATTATGCCATTTTCATCACATTTATTCTGAAATACTCATTTTACTTCAATTATAGAAGTTTCATTAGATTGTTCAACTAAAGTCTGGACTTGGTTCCTTTCAAACTCATTGAGTTCATCTTGCATTTCTTTTATCCAATCCTCATCACCTAAAGCCTCATTGGGGTTCTTAGGTTCAAATTGGGATAAGAAATCTAGATTTTCAATTTTATTTCTTAAGTAAATTCTAGTCCTAACCGGTTGATCTACATCACCAATGATACTTTCACTAGAATGATTCCTAATAAACAACTGACTTCTTAGGTTTTCAAAAGTATGTTCATCAACAATAGGTGGGAAATCTTCCTAAGGAATGACTTCATAAACATATTATTGAGTTATTTCCTTATGAGAAGTATTTTCTACTAAATGTTGAAAATTATTTTTAGAAATAACATCTGAGGATGTAGGTTGATGTTTTTTGAAAACCAAGGGATCAGTTTCATCAGACTTAACATGTACTATTTCCTCAATGGTATAAGAAATTTTATTAAAAACTTTATAAGCCTTACTAGTAGTGTAATAGCCTAAAAATATTCCTTCATCAGATTTGGGTGCAAACTTATGTAAATTATCTTTAGTATTTAGTATGAATACTTTTCAACCAAAAACTTTTAAGTAAGAAACTTTTTGTTTTCTTCATGTCCATAACTCATAAGTAGTTTTATTAAGAAAAAGTCTAATAAAAACACGATTTATAGTATAGTATATAGTACTAACTACTTCAGCCCAAAAGTGTTTAGCAACTGAGTATTCACTCAACATGGTTCTAGTAATCTCCTGATGAATTGTATTTATTCTTTCAACTACACTATTTTTTTGGGGTGTTCTAGGTGCTGAAAAGTTGTGTTCAATACCTTTCTTGCTTCAAAAAGTATCAAAATCGGAATTTTCAAATTCTCCACCATGATCACTATGAATAGTTATTAAAGAGAGGTTTTATAATTTTTAACTCTATCTAAAAAAGTTTTAAAATAACTAAAGGCTTCAAATTTATTTATTAGAAAATAATCCCATGTGTATCTAGTGTAATCATAAACTAGGACATATACATAGTATGTTTCACCAATATTTCTAGTTTGTGTAAGACCAAATAAGTCAGTGTGCACTAACTGTAAAGCATCAGAAGTTGATACTTCACTAATAGATTTAAAACTTGACTTGTGTTGCTTACCGTATTGACAAGGGTCGCAGACATTTGAAGTATTAAACCTCAGTTCTTGTAGATCCTTAACAAGTCTTTTCCTAGTCAACTTAGATAAGGTTCTTAGGTTATAGTGTCCTAACCTTCTATGTCATAACCATGATTGATCTTTCATTGCATTGAGGCATGGTAAGTATTAGCTCATAAGGTCTTCTAAATTTAGTGTATAGACATTCTCATACCGATTGGAAGAAAGAATAAATTCATCTTTGGAACTATGTGTAGTACATTTATCATTTCTAAAGTTCACAAGGTAAACTTCATCACATAATTGACTTATGCTTACAAGGTTGTGCTTAAGTCCTATAACAAATAAAACATTTGAAATAATAGCTTTTCTAAGAAGTATAATGTTACATATACCAATGATCTATCTTTAAGCATTATCTCTGAAAGTTATTTTGTCACCTTTCATCTTGATTATCTTCTTGAGGAAATATTTATTTCCAGTCATGTGTTTGGAACAATCATTATCCATGTACCAAATTTTTTTGTTTTTTGTACTTTCTTTATTTTCCTAAAAACAAAAATATTAGTTTTTCGGAACCCAAACCTTCTTGGGTCCAATATTTTTAGAAAACAATATCTTGGGTAACCACATTTCTCTGATTTTTTTTATTTTGGGAAAATGTCATTTCCTTAGAAAAATAGACCTTATGAAATCCAAGATATTATACTCTATTTAAAGAATAATTTTTCTTCCAGTGGCCACCACTTTGGAACTTAGTGCAAAAAGGTTCACTTTTAGGAACAAAGTAATTGTTACTAAAAATAGGTTTTTTATTAGTAAAACCCATTCTGATATTATCAATATAAGGTAGAATTTTCTTATACATTTTATCGAAGTTTTCCTTACCAGTGGTAAACTTGGATAAAAGTTTCTTTAAGCTAAAATTTTCATATTTTAGTTTTACAATTAAATTATTATCCTTGTTGGTAATAGTTTTGGAACTAAGTTTATCAAAAATATTTTTTAAAGTAGTTTTCTCATAAATAACTTTTTGAAAGTCTTTTGAAATAGAATCTTTTTCAAAATTAGTTCTATCAAGATCTTTAAAAAGATCTGATATTTCATTTGTTAAAAGGGTTATTCTTGAATCTTCCTTAGCAAGTTTAGATTTGGCATTATCAAGTTTTTTACAAATATTATAATTTTCATTTTCAATAGTTTTATAAATCTTGAAACTTTATCATAAATGGGTAAAGTATTATCTTTTACTGGGGAAGATTCTTCACAAGAAGATATAGAATTTTTCTCATCAGGATAATTTGTATTTAAAGACGTATTAGTTAGGGATTCAGTAGTGTGTAACTTTTCCATTAGACATTGATTTATCATAGGTACTCTTACAAAAATTCAAATGTTCCTTTGTACAAAACTTTCATTATCAGAATAATTTTCAGAAGAATCTCCACCAATGACACTCCATGTGTCATAATCTTTAAGTCTTTTCTTTCCTTTTGAATTATAATACTTATTTGAATTTATATTTAGATTACTTTCCTTTTTATCTTTCCTTTTTATCTTAGGACAATCAGATTGGATATGTCATGATTTCTTGCATTCATAAAAAGTGACCTCAGAATCCTTCTTTTCACCTTTATCCTTGTGACCTTTCTTGTATTTGTATTGAAAATATTTCTTTCCAACAATCTTTTTCATACCTCTATCAAGATTAGCCAACTCGTTTTCAAAATGTTATGATGAGCTAGAATTTTTCTAAACAAAAACTTTCTTCTTTATTTAAGATTTCACTACTTTCTCTGCTGATTGAACTTTAGAAGGTATAGTGATGTTGTAGCAAAAGAAACACCTCCATTTTTATTTTTAGCTTTTTCAGCACCACTCTTCAATCTTACCTCATATTGCATGATAGTACCAATCAGATCATCTAAAGTAAGATTAGTAAGCTTTCTTGTATCATCCACAGCATTTCTTTTAGACTCCCACTCATTGGGCATTATGTCTATAATATTTTCAACTAGAATTTCATAATCAAGACCTTTTTCTCCAAGAAACTGTAAACTATTTATAATAGTCATAAATCTTTGGTGCATCTTGGAAACTGTCTCACCAAGTAGAAAATCAAAGGCTTGGTAATCATCTCTAAGCATAGCTCTTCTTGTCTCCATAAATTTAGATGTACCAAAATGTGTTACTTCCAATTTACTCCAAATATTATTGGCAGGTTCACAAGATGACATCTGACTATAGATATTCCTCATCATAGAACACAATAAAGTATTTTTGACTTTATAGTTCAACTGATATTATAATTTCTTAGCATTAGTAAAATAAAAAACTTCCTTATTGGGAATCTTGTACTTTCCAATAAGCATTAAAAAGTTATCAACTTCAATGTTGATCACAAAAGTTTTCATTTTATCTCTCCGATATTCGTAGTCATTCACATCAAAGATAGGTGGTTTTCTAGGATTTAGATTATCAAGAGATCCAATGTTTATACCTTCCATCTTAAACAATAGAAACTATTTTATACAAATACATGTTAGTGTAAAAAAGTTTATAAACAGAAAGTTTATATCAAAACTTAAACAACTTGTAGTAAGTAAAGAAAGTAAAAAAACTTAGCAAGTATATAAGTAGTAGAAACCTACTCTGACACCAATTATTAGATCATAAGAGTAGCATAGATGGTTATACTTACAAGAGAGGGGGTGAATTGTAGTTTAAAAAGTTCAAACTAATCAAAACATAATACATCTTAAAGTAATATTATCAGACTTATACTTCATTCGATGATCAGAGTGAAAGAATCAAAATCACAGTTGATCTGAATATATCAAAGTATGTTTTTATCGTAATTGCAGTTACACCGATGAAAAAATAGTATAGAAAGATGAGTATGAAGACAAACTTTCTATTGCATACATAGTGAAATAGACTTATAAAAATGAGCAATACAATAGCTAGTAAAAGTAAGAATGGCTTAAAAGCTATATAAAAACAATACATCTTTTAACCTTAATAGTAAAGGTAGTCAATAACCTTGAATAAAGGTATCCATGATTTTATACTTACTGTAAAGTCTGTCTTTCCTTACCAAGAAAACACTTGATACGATGATCGGAATAAGCTCTATCTTTATATCCTCAAAATCCCTGGATATGATGATCGGTATATGTCTTCCTAGCCCCAGAATCCCTTGATCTGATGGATCAGATTCATTATCTTTCTATCTATGGAAACCCTCGATCGTAACAATGATCGGACACAATTACAAAAGCAAATCTATTCTAAAGGAAACAACCCTGAAAAGGATTCCTTAGAACTACAACTCTCTAAAGTATTACAAAGACTTTGGAACGAGATGTTCACAGAGAGAAAACTTTAGACAGATTGAGTTGCGAATGTGATCAGCTCCCAACTCTTCAAATGACCGGCTATTTACGGGTGAATCTCCAAAGGTCGTATTTTTGAGTTAGTTGCAACGACCTCAAACAGTTGGCGCTTGACAGGTCACAATGTTCTGACATAACTAAATGTCTGACGCCATTTTGTTTTAGCACCATTACAATGCTAAAAGTATTCCTTACGATGGAAAAAAATTCGTATGTACTTCCGATTATAAACTACAATTAGTCTGATGGACTTATTGATTGTCAATATGATAAAATGAATGAGGATTAGTCCAATGTATCAGTGCCAAGGTTAGTTTGATGGTCATTATTTTTTTTAATCATATAGACAAAACAAAAGTCTAACCACTAGTTTGAACAAAGTTCATTCCGATGGATCAGACGCACACCTTCAATTCGATGTATCATATTGAGTAATGTAAAGTTTATATTCGTAATACACTAGAACATTTCTATGTATGGTAAAAATTAATGTTTTCTACAAAAACATGATAAAATACTTGGGACATAAAAATTTGGTAAACAAAGTTTTAAGAAAGTGTGTGATTTCCAAAACTAAAGGAATGGAAAAGTAAGAAGTAATACTTTTGACTCAATAGGAGTCAGAGAAAAAAGTCTCAGTCGGCGAGATGATTGATGCTCTGTATGACTTACAAGGATTCTAGGCGCTGATCTAGACATGCATCATATCTGACATGGATGATCAAATCAAATCAAACATGTCAATTATTGAGTTTGTTTTTATGTGCGAAGTGTGCAGTGGTAGTTTTCTGATTATGCACCGCACCTTTTTCTTTTGATTTTACTTTTGCTTTGTCGGAAGTGTGTGATGTAAGATTCCCCTTTATCTCGAGTCTTCGATTCTGCTTCTCGAGCAAGCTGAGCCCAAAGACCTATATAAGGGACCTCCAACCCATTTGTTCAGAGAGATAATTTTGGAATAGAAATTAGTACAATTTCAGGCATTCTCTATCTAGTTTCTCTCTAAGCCTTCATGTTCTTCATGCAAAGCGATTCAAAGTGCGATCCTACAAGTCAAAGATGGGCCTAGTGGATGAGTCTCTGACGGTCTTCCAGGGACTTCCACTTAAGGAATCTAGAAAGACTGTAAAAATCATTCACAAGCACAACATCACAACATTATCCAGAAAAAAAGGATAAGAGGGATACATGTCTCTGACTCGTAGGATCGCACTTGGAATCGATTCGCACAAAGAATGTGAAGGCTTAGAGAGAAACTAGAGAGAGGATGTCTAGAATCGTATTGATTTCTTTTTCAAAATTATCTCTCTGAACAAATGGGTCTAAGGTCCCTTATATAGGCCTCAGGGCTCAGCTTTCCTGAGAAGCAGACTCGACTTCTACTGTAAGACTCAACAAAAAGGGGAATCTTACGGTGCACACTTCCAACAAAGTAAAATAAAAAGAAAAAGGTGGAGGACACAACCACAAAAATATCATTGCACACTTCACACATAAAAACAATCTAAATAATTAACATGTATAATTTGATCCGATCATCCATGCTGGATATGACACGTTTTTTGATCAATGCCTAAAATCCTTCTAAGTCATACAGAGCGTCGATCATCTCACCAACTGAGGCTTCTTTCTCTAACTCCTCCATCTCCATCAATTCTTTGATGGCGTGTTTAATCTTCTCTCTAACAATAAGGACATCTTCTTTATGTCTCTTTCATGTCTTGGGTTCTTCAAGAATCATGTTTGATTCCACCGTGAAATCTCTCAGATGTGTCATTTTTGCAGTTTGCATGTCTCTTGAGTTGATAGAGACTAACACATTCTCTCCTGCAAAGAAAATGAAATCTTTGCTCATCGATTTTGACTCAATTAGATAGACACTCCATGTGATATGGATATGTCCGTAATGGATTCTATTCAAACTGAACTCGAGTCAATCTAGATCGCTAAACTGTGATTCCTCGAATGCTTTCTATACAGGTCATTTAGTTCAGTGCCCTGGGTACGGATTCTATAACACGACCAATCTTTCTATTAATCTGATAGGTTCGATATGTGCAACCCACCACAAAAAAAAACTTGGATATGCGTTGTTTAGAACCATCTTCACCATTTTGTGGTACCCAATTGAATGTGGAATTTATCTTCTTAAATCCCAAGAATTGTATTAATCTCATTCGAAAGGCTTTTTAGCACTCAATAAACTCTTCTGGTTCTAATGTCATGTATGGTATATAGAGTTTTGGAATCTCTATTCCTGGCATCCTTCAAAATCTTTTCAAAACTGGATATCCTTGCACGCTTGTTTCCTTGATCTTCTTAACTTTGTCAAGAAGACCAAAAACTTGAATCTTCAACTGAATCTCTTCGGTAACGATCATATTGATCATATCCTGATCTATCTTCTTATAATCTTCCATAATGCCTTTGGATTCTTCAAGCATGTCTAGAACATGGTTCAAACCTCTATCGATTATCTGATTATCCTTATTTTTTATGGATCATTCTATAGACAGTTGTGGATTTGTTCTTAGAAATATTTGGAATCCTTTTCAAATATTTCCATATTTCATTTGCTGGATTTGGCTCTTCATCTAACTCGTTATCCATGCTTTCTCAGTCTTATTCATACTAAACATTATACTGATGAAGTTCCCCCTGAACCTTCTGTCGCTTCAGCTGCTCAAGTTCTACTTGATCAGCCAACTTTTATAAACAGTTTTCTCCTTTTCTTTAGAGATTCCATTTGTTTCTATCCTCCGGTTCTTTCAGGCCTTTCTATTTCTCGAATTTTCTACACATGGAGTATTGTAATGGTCTTTTTGTCTGCATACAAAACATTCAATGTGGCTTTTATCCTTAGACTTGGTGTATAGGGATCTTTTTGCAACACTTCGGGTTTTTTGGTCGTCCTAGTTGAAAACCCTGTGTTGCCTTATCTTTCAACCATAGTGGATAAAAATCCTTGATTCTGAAGGAAATTCTTTGCTAGAATTCCTCTTCTTTTTTGGCTTTTGTCGTTCATTGTCTTGATAACTGGGAATTCTGCCACGGAATAATTATCAATGCAAACTGGACACCGTCTTGACCTGCTACTTTCTGTCATAGCACCTGCAAGAGTCAAAGTAGTGTGTCAGTGCATCTGAAATGACATTATCTTTTCTTTTAATATTTTCTATATTAAAGTTACTGTATTATAATTCATTCCTTCACCGCAGTAATCATGCTTAGATAAACCTTTTTAATTTGATTTTCATTAAATACTTTATATAAGAAAGTTTTTATAGTGAAAGGTTTTCCCAAGAAAAGCTTGTTAGGCATAATTCTTTTAAGGATTGCAAGCAATTCTCGTTCATGGACATGATAATTCTTTTTTGTCCCATTAAAGCATTCACTCTAGTATCTACCGATACTTCCATCATGGTTTTTTCTTATCTTTAAGATACATCCTCATACTGAGTCCGATACATTTGTTTCTAAGATAAATTAATTTTCACTTCTATTTGGATACTCTAATTCTGAGAGGTTCTAAGCTTTCTTTGTAAGAATTCTGATTACTTTAGAATCTTTTTCTATCAAATTTCAAGATATCTTATTGGATACTTTTTTTTTGAATTGAAACTGAGTTTTTTGCTAAATCGTTGATGTATGCTCTGGCATAACTTAATATACCCAAAAACACTTTTAACAGTCTCATCAGGAAAAATTCTCAACTTCTCTTCAATATGTTGTTGAAGCTTCTCTCTACTTCCTTGGATTTACAATCTCAAGAATTTTATCTTTAATTTCATTCGAATAGATCTTTTTTTCTAAAAGTATCATCTCATCTTTTCTGAACACTTCAACAATCTGTCATAAATATTCGATATACTCTATATTTTTATTAAATGCACATCATCGATGTAGACTGCAATGAACTGTGATAATCTACTGAATTCATAATCATAAACAACGAAAGATTTGACTGCAAGACATTGAACCAATCTAGAATAGTCAAACTCAACCATTCTCAATTCCCAAAGTTAATTAACTCAACTAAATAAACACATCACATGTCATTTATCTAATCATAACCATAAATTTGTTCTCATGCAATTAAGTGCCCGAATGTTTTAACCTATAAATTTCATACGGTTATACAAATCTCTTTGCATGATCTTTGTGATATTGAATCATCCTCAGAAAGTCGTTCTTAGTAATGACAAATAATGGACATCAAAACATGAAAGTTCACATGTAGTAAACCTTGTTAATATCAAGTCAAAGGCCTATGGACGGGCCTTAAGTAACGTCGATGGCAGATACACATAACATTATATGTGGCTCAATCAAAGTGAATCAATCCCGCCAACAAACCATGAGCAAATATCTTCATAACAATTCTTACACTGGTATTAAAATATCTACACAATCTCTGTCGTTGTTGATCTCTTTTTACTGTAGTTGCTAAATTTTTGGCCAACAATAAAACATGGCACCACCAGATTATAACCACATAAACACGCCTCATTGTGTCTGTGTGTGTAGATGCGTATAGATTTAGAATCATATACATCCTTCAACCGCAGCTCCTCCCTGCAGGATTGATGGGGACAGCAAGATCCTGCAAAGAAATCACTGCCAGAAGCAGGAAGAAGATGAACTGGAATTATCTGTGTAATAAAAAACATGTATAACTGCACTATCCGAGCAACATCCATGGCAGCAGTACTATAAAGGCATGTTTGGTTTATTTACAGTGGAGGGAAGATCATATGGCATCTGGGTCGCAAATAAGCATGTGTATCCTCCTTATTTTGGCTTACCGTTGGGGGTTGGATACGGATTTCTTGTTCATTACTTGACATTCATCGCAGCAGCCATGGTCCTAAGCTTCTGAGAGATCTCCAAGAATGACGGGCGGGTGGCCGGGTCGGACGCCCAGCAGGATTCCATCAAAGCCTTCCATTCCGGGTCACACCATGCGGGTATTTCTGGACGAATTTGATTGTTGACGATTCCCCCTGCATACACAAGAGACCGATCACGAAAGGTAGAGCAGTATCATAATATAGATTAAACAGATGCCAACCGATTATGGAAGCACAATGCATATCTGCATATGGTTCTTGTCCTGTGAGCAATTCCCACATAACAATCCCAAAGGAGTAAACATCAATCTGCCAAAGACAAAGTAAATTATTAAACATTCAAAGATGGAGAAGGAAATAAAATTCATCTTAGAGCTGAAGGTTCCCGAATCCACATTACCTTGTCGGTCACCATGTTATTTTTCCCGGTAAGCAGCTCCGGTGCCATCCAGGGTAAAGTCCCACGAACGCCTCCTGAGACAAGAGTGTGTTGTTTTACCTTTGATAGGCCTAGATCCCCAATCTGAAACAATATCCATACATAGATGAGGTTGCATGTGCTGTTTGGCTAGTTGCCTAGTCCTTATCCAAACCCAACCCAGACCTGATAAGAAAATTTTCGACCCGAACTGACCCAATTACGCAACAAATCCTAAAAAATCAACATCGGGTATGAATGATGGGCAACTGGGTATGGGTCTTGTTCAAGCAAATAATTAAATATTGATGGATGGATCTATGTATATGTATATGCATGCATACACATAAATGGCCCAACTAAACAGTTGAGCTTGGACCCAACTAGTCAAAGCCCCTTGAACAAAACAAAACAAAACAAGAAAATGGGGTTAGGCTTTGTTTGACAGCATTTACTGAAAACTGTTTATAACACTTATCACTTACCACTTACGATAAGTGTTTCTATTAGTGATTCAAAACTTATTGAAAATTTGCTTTCTAGCAACTTATTCTGAAAACACTACTTATTTTTTCACTGTGTATCATAAGTAGAGGCGGCAATTCAAGTTTACAGGTCAGGTTCATGTTGAGTTGGCCATCCTGTGAACCCATTTAAGCTAACCCTAATCCGGTCCATTTAATCAAACAGGTTGACTCGATAATCCAACAACAACAACAAAGCCTTAAACCCAATTAAATGGGGTTGGCTAAATGGATCAAACGTTGCCAATTAACATTATTGAAGACCATATTTTCATTGAAACCATTTATAGAACAAGATCATCTTGAGTGATTTGTTTAAGAGTCCTTTTAGGTCTATCACTTATCCTATTAATAGGTGCATCCCTAGGTCTTATTCTAACATGTTCAAACCATCTTAATCTAATCTCATCAGTCATCTTCTCGTCAATCAGAGTCACTTCAATTTTATTTTGAACACATTCATTTCTAATCACCACATGTTCATCTTAACATTTTCATTTAGATTACCCTTATTTTTTGTTCAAGATGTCTCGTCAATGGCCAACACTCACCACCGTATAGAATAATTGATCTAACAACAGCCCTGTAAAATTTACCTTTCAATTTCAAAAGAATTTTACAAAAGAATTTTATTATCACAAAACACCCCAGAAGTTTTTCTCCAATATAGTCATCCAGTTTGTATCCTATGAGAGACATTTGCATTAATATCTCCATCACATTGCAGAAATGAGCCTAAATATCGAAAACGATCAACTTTTGAAATAGGTACCCCATGTATTTTGTTTTATCCCTACAAAGGAAACCTTTTGATTCTGAAATCTCTCTCCAAAGCTCTAA
Organism: Viscum album; assembly: GCA_963277665.1. NCBI lineage: Eukaryota > Viridiplantae > Streptophyta > Magnoliopsida > Santalales > Viscaceae > Viscum > Viscum album. The sequence goes on along the minus strand of OY728130.1, from coordinate 91,436,024 downwards.
CTTAAAATTGATACTCTCTTTAGATTCTGCAAAGAAAACTACATCAAACGCATGCAATTAAGTATCTCATCTTGAATGTGCTTTGCAAATTCATCTAAGACCAAAGAAAAAAAGTATGGAGTTGAACCCAGTCCTATCGAGACGGGGAAGTCGTGTCACCTACTGGAGTTCTAACTCGAGTCAAACTCCCTTCATACATGTCTTGGATGAGTTTGATATGCGTTGCACACCTTTTCTTTCAAGAGTTTTCCATAAAACCTCTAGAGAAAGTTTATCCTATGCCTTTTCCAAATCAATGAAAACCACATGCAAATCTTGGGTTTTTTGTCGATAATTGTCCATCAGACCTCTAATCAAATAATTGATTATGTGGTTGAACGTCTAGACATAAAAACAAATTGATTATCTGAAACATTAGTTTGCCTTCGAATCCTTTGTTCAATCACTCTCCCCCAAAGTTTCATGGTATGACTCATAACCTTGATGCCTAAATATAACAGACTGCATTGTGACATGTCCAGCTAGTTAATATCACGTAAACTCAATGACCTAACCAAGTTGAATTATCTCATTTAGACTAAAAATAACCTAATTAATATGAAACATATGTTATTTGTGTTACAACTCAGCCCTATTAAACCATCTAAAATCAATAATCTGCTATAAACATGTTGAATTATTTCAAATTAAGTTGATAATAAGAATAAAATATATTACAAAATTAATTATTATTATATTTTTAATATTCCATTATCATTATATTTTTAATTAGGATATACAAATTAGACAAGTCGGCAATGGTCAACCCGAACCCAATAAAAATATTATGTGTCAGATTATTCGATCCAATTGCAATCCAAACCCATTTATGTCTGATACTAACCCTTTTAACTCGTTTCGGGTTCAAAATTGTCACCCCTAATCACAAGTGCTGGTTGTTATAAACAGCTTTCAGTAAGTGTTGTCAAACGAAGCCTCGATAAACATATTTAGTTGAGCATACCTTGCACACAGGCCGATGTGGATCCCTCATATTTACTAACAAATTTTCGCATTTCAAGTCAAAATGCACAATGTTTTTCCCGTGTAAATACTCCATCCCAAACGCAACGTCCATTGCAATGATAAGCCTTTTACGACGATCAATCGTCCTGCCAAATGGCAAAACAGAATCAGAATTCTACTGACATAAATGGCTAATTCACAATTCAAAAATATAAGAACTTCCATTGCAGCACTGAAAACTGTGACCTGTCTTTTTTCTTCAAAAACTGTTTCAACGACCCATTAACCATGAATTCTGTAACAGTCACTAAAGATCCATCCGGTCCATCACGAACTACACCATAAAAAGAAACCACATTTGGATGGTGCAACGAACTCAAAATCTGAGCCTCCTTCCAAAAATCTGCAATCTATGATAGGAAAATTAAGGAAGGATCAGGGTCCATTTGAGAACACTAATTGAAAACTGCTTATATAATATAAGTGCTTCTGAATAAGTGTTTCCAGGTTGCTTAGGGTCTGTTGGACAACACTTATTCAAAACTGCTTAGAGCAGTTACCACTTACCAAAGTGCTTCCAGATTGATTATTGAAAAAGTGATTTTCTGTCATTAATTTAAGTGATTTTCTTCTAGAATTTTTCTTTTTTTCATAAACAGAACACTGCTTATTTTTTCAAACTGCTTATCATTAGTGAAAAGTGTTGTAATCAGCTTTCAGCAAGTGCCATCAAAGAGAAGAGCATTATAGAAAAGTGTTTTTCTAGTTTTCTTCTGAAATTTAAGTACAGGTGTTTTTTCAGAAATAGAACAAACACTACTTATTTTTTAAGAACTGCCCGTCATAAATGATAACTACTATATGATCAGTTTTCAATAAGTGTTGCCAAATGGAGCTTCAACCAATACAATATTTAGATATAAATAGTATAGCCAAACATGACCAGCTCCAAATAAATAAATAAAAATACAAAACAACATAAAAAAACCACAGTATTTTCAAACAAAGAAAACCCATAAAATATAACAGCACAAGAATGATTAATTTTGGTTATTTGAGCACAATTTCAACTGAGTAACCAGTCAATGTTTCACATAAAAAGCAATTAGTGATAGGAAAATAGCCTAATATGGTAGTCTAACACAAGACATTCCATGAGTACACAACACAAAAATATAATATTAATCACTTTTTAGTTAAAAGATAATTGGATTCTTAGCATTTTAAAAGCAATTAATAGCAGAAAAAATTGTCCAGCAATGGATTTCAAAAAACAAACACTTCATTTCAATATGATGTAGAACTCATGATAATTGGATTCTTAGCATTTTAAAAGCAATTAATAGCAGGAAAAAATTGTCCAGCAATGGATTTCAAAAAACAAACACTTCATTTCAATATGATGTAGAACTCATAACATACAACCATGAAAATCAAAAGTGGATCTAAGAGTGCCAAGAAGAAGTCTCAATGAAAGTTGATTGATCACATAAAATAAAAGGATTTACAATATTATTTTGCACCATCAAAAGCTAGAATGCTAAAACATTGATTCACAATAGTGTCTGCGGACTTATATATCGAAACTAGTAAATGACAACATGAATAAAATAGTGATTATTATGGTATCAATGTTAGTAGCTTCCATTGTTATGACCACACGATAAGTGGGTAAAATACACCAAACCACAATCCATGGGGAGGGGAGGGGAGAGGGCAGACATTCTGCATCTCTTTTAGCTGGATGCATTCACCAGAAGTCAACAGGAAGGAAAAAAATATGATCCCCTGAACACTAAAGAACCTATAATACATAATTGACACATCTCCTTAGTATCACGATGAAATACATCAACAAAATAGCAAAAAAAAAAAGCAAAAAAAATGAAGTTCAATGGAAAAATTAAGTGTTTACAAAAGGAGTGGGCAGGTCGGATATTTTACCAAACGTTCTCTTTCTGACGGTCTCCCAGCAAAGCAGCTAGCTTTAATTTTTTTAATTGCGACGTCAGTACCCTTCCACTTTCCATGATAAACAGCCCCATATGTACCAGTACCCAATTCCCGAATCTCTTCCAGATCATCATTTTTTATTGTCTAGAGAAGAAGAAAAATACTCATAAGAAAAGTGCAATTGAGAAATAATAATAATAATAACAATAAAGAACAAAAAAGAAAGAAAAGGTCTACGTAAAAAACAACACAAAGGGAACATGGAAAGTGATTGCATCCAGATTCAAATGGGTAAATATTAACCTGTAGTCCTCTGGCAATTGCTTCCTCCTCAGCCTTGGTGGGCTCAATGGCAGACATGTTCTGATAATCGTTTTCAGAATCCAATTCATGCTCGTGATTTACATTCTACAAGGTAAATAATAACAATGATCATGGTATATGAAATAAAACAGAAAAAATCAACAAAAAAAAGTTCTGAGTTCTTACATTTGCCTCTAATTCTTTCAAAGCAGTTTCCTCAGTAGCAGGTTGTACTACAAGGTGATCATCATCCAAATGTTCTTGACCTCTGGGTTTCACCTCTTTGAATGCTCCTACAACTGCCTTGTTTTCAGAATCAAGAGGCCCAGGTTTTATATCTGAAGCATTCGAATCTTCTGCCAGAGCAGACTGATCACCTCTGCCCGCTTTCACAAAATCATGACACTTACCTGGACGTTCTAAATTATTCAAATTTACAGACAAAGGATTAACATCCCCAGACAAGTCATCTGCCTTCCCGTCAACTATTAGAGGATGGCTGCTTGGGCTATGAACACCTTTAAAACCTCCCAGGTTTTTTATGAACTTTCCTTCCCCCTGGTTAATTTTCTGCTCCCTGATAACAGCTGCTTTTTCTTCCCTCGGATAAATATTCTGCCCCCTCCTGGCAGCCTCAGCAGCATTGGCTTCAGATTTAGACTCCAGATGATGATCAGGAATGCTCAAAGTTAAAGATATATCACCAGTGAGGGTTGAAGGATTCACATATGAGGTAGGTTCCGCAGGGATGAAAATGTTTATCAAGTCCGGTTCAGAATCACGCTTATCTTCCTCAAAGTGCTGTGAATTTACTTTATGGTCACCAAAATACTCGGGAATGCCAGAACTATCAAGACCCAAAGCTATAGAAGATGACTCAATCGGAGTATTTTTATTCTCTCTAGCATGACAAAACCTAGGACTGCTCTCAGCTGCACCCTTCATGAATCCTGGATTCCCTATTCCATTTGCTTGTTGGACAGGATTAGATGCTTCGTAAGGAGCACCATGCCTTGGATTTTGAACATTTCTTAACAAGGCTTGTGCAGATACATGGCCATGTGATCCTTTATAGGAATTATCAATCCCATATTCATAAGGAAAATTGCCATGCTGAGCCCCGCGTTCATTAAAAGGGATGTGAGGTCTAGAAGCAACAAATTGGTCATGACATGCTTCCTTCCCCAATTCATGTGCAGCCTGAATATATCGGGGATCTTCATGGACAGAATTTGAAGTCGTATAATGGTCATCTGTTAGATTACCATGCCCAAGAGAAAAATTCATTCCAGCTCTGTCTACAGAGTAGTGATCACCCAACCTTCCAGCCCCAGCTATGTAAGATTTATCCTCAGCCCAAACATTCAAATGATGGCGATGAATCCATCCTCTTTCAACACTTTGAGGCTCATTAAAGAAAGCACGGGGATCAGTCTGCTCTTTGGGGTAGATCCCATGGTGGAAATTTGGATCCTTATTAAACAGGTAAGTTTCCCTGTTAGGAGTGCACGCAGCACATGGGCCGCCCGCCAGGGGAGCTCCTGACCCTACACCAGACTGTTCCATTAGTGACTGTTCTCCATTTTTCCAGTGGGAATCAGAGTAAGCCTGGCATCTTTGGAATGTAATCTGGCAGTTCTCACAAATTCTGTTTCGTTCAAAAACATTGGGACCGTGATACAAATTTCCAGGAAAACCAGATACATCACCAGATATAGCTCCAGATTGCAACCTTACAACACTCTCTGGGAACCGAGGCGAGCAATCATATTGAGATGGTTGATGCACTTGCTGCCGGCTGTATTCTTCAGCTAAACTATCTGATTCTCCAAAAGGAATATGAAGCCGTGCAGAAGAAGGTGTCTCGGTCAATGGCCGTGGATCATGCAACCCATGATGCCTAGGGGAGTAAAATGCAGGACTCCATTGAGCCTCCACTTCATTATATCTCTGACTGATAGATGGAAGGAGTTGTCCTGATCCCATGCGAGGTATTGTTAACTGACGCAAGTTATGCTGAGGGACAAGCATCTCAAAATTCCGCTGGTTAAAGACACTACCTTCAAGGCCAACCTGATTGTAGAACTGTTCTGCCATGTGTGCATCACCAATTAAATTCATTGCGGGTGGTGATTCGCTTTGCAGCTGCATCCTAAAATCAGATGCATCATTAAGACTGTTCAAAGCATCAACGTACCTCCTCTCCGAATCCCTTTCATCTGCATCAATAAAATGGGGAGAAGATTCTTGTTCAGGATGCGAAAACAGAAAAATCCGAAGCCTGGTAAACCCATCGCCAGAACCCAATTTATCATACTCCTCCATCATGTTAATCACATCATCATCATTCACCACCGAAACAAGAGCATCAAGATCTTCGTCAGGTTGCTGATACTTCAAAAGAGTAGCCCCCTCGTAAAGCTCCCTCATTCTCGCCATCAACTCCCCATACTTAATATCCTGGGGCAAGCACACGATCCGTGTCTCCCCACCTACATACCTAAGCTTTCCATCTTTGGGTCTGGGCATTATGCTACCAGAAAAGCTACACAGAAGTTTTAAGCGAGGGTTTTCTTCATTTGAGCTAGCAGCTGAACAGGGAACCAACCCAAGGGCGGCAGAAGGGCTCTCCATCTCTTAAAGAGCCGAATAAATCCGCTGGGGAACAGCTGTGATGTAAGACTGGGATAGAGTCTCTTGGACGCGAAATTTCCTTGTTACACATGAGAACGTTTCATGCCACATACTACACATGCTTTAGTCGGAACCCAAGAGAACAACACGTCCATTGAAAATCAAAAACGAAATCTACCAGCGAAACCAATTTACAGACCGACAAATACTAGCCAGCTCCAGCAAAATTTAATCGAATCCTCCCAAAAATGAATGAAAAACCTAACAAGCTCTGCAAAAAGACGCACAACAGATCATCCGATCAATCCAAATCGATCGTGTAATCAGCTCACGCCATTAAAAAGTCAACCAAACTTCCCAAATTTTTCAAACGACACTCGAAACCGAGTCATTAAACCGACTATCACTGCGATTCCAACGAAAAAAAGAGGCTTGGACATTGGACTACCTGAGAAGACGATCCCGACGAAACCCTTGATGAGGAGAGCAGCCTTGAAAATTTCTCCCGAATAATAAAAAAGCGGAGAATATCCCCATCAATCTTTCCGCTGATTCCGTTTCGCTCGCTCGCTCGCTCGCTCCCTCTCCCCCTATCTCTATCCCTCTCACTCCCGCCCTTTAAAATTCTGACGGCTCCAAACCGTTTATCCAGCTGAACATCAAAAGCTGCGTCGCTCCAAAAACAGAGGCAAAGAGATAAAATAACAGGGAAAGGTGGGGAGGGAGGAGAGGGACGAGAGGGATAGTCGCAAGGGCACTGTGAATTCAAGGAGATCGTGAAGCAATCAGGATGGTGATGATCGTCACCGTCGAGCCTTCCCGACTCCCTCTCTCCGTCCTCCCCATCCCCTCACTATCGCCCTCGCTCTCGCTCTTAGCTGGCGAAAGGCCATTTCTGGCAGCCAGGTTTTGTGACACGTGGCGCGTACTCATTGTTTAACGCCGGAGAGCTATCTGCGGGGGCAGGTTATTCCACGCGCCATCCCGGAACGTCATCTTACTTGAAGCAGCGTCGTCTCCGGGCCCCGCGTATCCCCCCATCCAACGGCCCGACAAAATGACGCTGAAAGTAAATTATAGTATGAATTTATGATAAATTTGAATTTCGGGATATAATTGGAAGGTTTATAATGGTTGGTTTTTAAAAAAATCATTTAAATAACAAGATAAAAAGAAAATTGAAATGGACAAAAATAGTGTCAATACAACTAGGGGTACAAGGGAGGCATTGGTGGGGCTGGACACCCCACCCAAATTCAATGTATATATATATTATTACCAATGTCATATGTATTTTGATATTGGCTCATTAAAAATATTTTTCAGAAAAACTCAGTGGGATAAAAAAACCGAATAAGAAAAATATTACAGCCATGTAAACTCTCCCTAAATGTTACATTGCATACAAATTGTAATTTATATAATATATGCATTCCTATATCATGTATAAATTTTCTAAAGATACCAGTCAGTTTTTGTAAATAAATTAATAACGTTGTTGTTGGATCGAACACACTGCACGTTAATATCTTCCTTTTTCATTAAATTTTGTGTGAATGATAAAATTTTTGGTTGTATGTGTTTCCTCCGATCATTTTTTATGAAAACTTCTTTTAATTGTGTGATACATGAAGCATTATTTTTTAATAATATTGTTGGATTATTATTCATGAGTCGTCCACTTGCCGCTTGAATGTGTTGAGTAATAGATCACAATTAAATACGTTCTCGACATGCTTTGTGCAATGACATCACTTATACATGATTCAAAGATGTTGCAATGAGTATCTTCTTTTATGATCTCCAAGATATGGCATTACCTCTGACTCTGAACACATAACCAGTTCGTGATCGCACATTATACAGATCAGATAAATAATCACCATCTGCAAAACTGACAATCCTCTTATCTAATTTGTTATAATATAATGAACTCAAATCAATAGTGTCATAAAAATGACAAAAAACATGTTTAATTCCATTTCAATGCCTTAGTGTGTAGGTTGAACTAAACATTGCTAGTAAATTAGCATCAAAAGATATATCAGGATGAGTACAGTTAGCAAGATACATAATTGTTCTGATGGCACTGAGGTATGGTACTTCGCGACTAACCAACTCTATTTCCTTCGCAAAATCAAAATTGATCTTTATCGATATTTAAAGACCGAACAATCATTGGAGTACTCAAAAAGATTCACTTTATCCATATTGAAGTGTTTTAGGACCTTTTCGGCGTAATTTGACTGATGCAAAAATATACCACTTGACATTTGCTCAAATTTTAAACCAAAACAGTACTTGGTTTCTCTCGAGTACTTCATTTCAAATTCATACTTTCAGCTTTTGATTGCTTCTTGCATCTCTTTGGTAGTCCCGATAATATTCAAATCATCAACATAAACATCAATGATTACATACATGAATCTTGTTTTCTTAATAAAAACACATGGATGTATAAGATCATTTAAATACCCTTTATTTAATAAATATTTGCTCAGTCAATCATACCACATGTGCCCAGATTGTTTTAATCCATAAAAGGATTTATGCAATATTATTGAATATAGGTCTTTGGGTTTTGATTTCGATTTTTTGGGTATTTTAAATCCTTCGGGGGAGTCTCATACATATACTGCTATCAACTCACTCATATAAATAAGTTGTAACAATATCTATAAGACACATATTAGCCTTTTTAGCCACCGCGAGACTAATTAGATGTCATCAAGTAATAACATCCATAATAGGAGAATATGTCTCCTCATAATCAATCTCGGGTCTCTGGGAAAAAATCTTGTGCGGCGAGACGAGTTTTGTATCTTACAATATCATTTTTCTCAATACGTTTAAACACAAAAACTCATTTATATCCAATAATCTTTATAGCTTCTGGCGTGAGCATGATATGTCCAAAGACCATTCGCCTATTAAGTGAATTTTACGACGACCTGCCTTTTATTTCATGATTTTAATCATAATTCATTGACAAAATATTACATAAATAAATCTAAAGGGCTTTTTTAGGTTTTGTGTCTTGGAAAATATGTACATGGTACATAAAGGAAAACATAAACAAATTTCCAACTCTCTTGAAAGGCTTCTTTACTATCTCATCCTAGATCGTCTCACGGCATAGAGTTTCCTCGGGAAATTTATCAAATGAAAGGGGTGAGCATAAAGCCCGGTAAGAGATAAACAATGCAAGAGAACATCATAGGTGAAATATGAAGTATAACATAAGAACATATATATAAGAATTTAAGGCATAACATAATTACATGAACATATGACATGCGGCATAACATGGAAATGCGGTTATCATATAAACATAAGACATTCATAAACATATCACCAAAAATCATCACTAAGGTTTCGTAAAACATATTACCAAGAATTTTGACCAATGTATCGTAAAACATTACCAAGACATGCTGTCAAGGTATCATGAACATGTAATTTTTAGATATTACTTCTTTACCCAATACATTGGATCACTATCAGGGCACACCATTCACATGTCTAACATTATATGTGCCACATCGATCAAGAATCATAAGTACATATCATTTATAACCCATGAGTGGGGAATGAGGGTTTCATAAATGGATGCCCCCAATCAATAGATAAATGATACATCTAAATGAACACCCTTGAATGAAAATAGGGTTGGGTATTCATGACATGAAAATATAGCATGAAAAATCAAGGGTTGATTCTGGCAGCATAACAGGTATGCAAAAGATATCTTAAAATGAGTTTAATGAAAGTGAAAGGAAGTCTCTCATTATCAAGACATCGTAGTCACAACAATAGGGGTGTTTATACACACTTAACATAATAAATTGAGAATCAAAGGGATTATTCAAAAGAAGCATTTGAATTGAAAAAATAGAGGGAAAAAACCCTTACCTTGAGAGTGAAGGTTCTAGGCGCAACAGAAGCTCCTTTGGTGGATGTTAAATTAAAATTTATTTTAATTTAGAGTTTCCCGAAACCCCAATAGAGGATCTTGCACATTGAATTTATAATTAATTTATTTAGATCTGAAGAAATGATTACCTCGTCTTAGGATCCTTTATTCAATGATGTTGTTGATCTTCTGAAATCCTTTAAGATTATCTTCACTACGTTGTAAGGATTCTAGTGTAAAATCCCTTTAGCATTGATCCACACATGCACTTTTGATCTATGAGCAACGCTAGTTGATTTATGGGTGCTAACACGACAAATCAATGGTATTGCGTTGTTCATCTTGATCGCTTCAAGATCATTCAGGCTTGAAGGAGTTCTTCTAATTCTTGAGAGGAAGAGATGATGAACTCGATAGAGAGAGAGAGAGAGAGATCCATTGTGCACAATGATTCTCAATTATCGATTAACCTCACACAATAGACATAATCATCTATTTATAGAGTTAGAATTTAGGTTAAAATATTATTTAATTGTGTACCGACCTTTAAATAATATTACAATCTTTATTAAACCCCATGCCACATATTATTATTATTATTATTATTATTATTTTATGGTGTGTGCTAACTTGAACAATAAAAAATATTATTTTACCAGTTTGTAAGTTAATATTTATCACAGAACGTAATCGTGCACTACGGAAAAAACACGCTTTTGTGATTGGCTATTTGTGACGGGCCTATCGCCCGTCACAAATGGTCCTTATGGTGGGCCTATTTGAGACAAAATCCATTTCCTATCACAAATAACCCTAAATAAACATTTATTTGCAACGAGAAATCTTTCCTGTCGCAAATACCTTTGGTGCGCGGGCACGCCAAACCGCAGGAACCTTTATTTGCGACAGGTATTTGCTCCCATCATAAATAATATTCATCTTAATAGTTATTTACGATGAAAATTTATACCCATCTCAAATAATGTGTCGACAGAAGAGTATTTGCGACGAGTTTCATCGCAAATAACTTTTTTTATCACCGACATCTTTATTTATAGTGGGTACTATTTCCGATGGGCCCCGTTGCAAAATAATAATGTTTGTGACGATATGCCCATTACAAATAGTCTTGTTGCTACTAATCTAACACATATATATGCCCCTGGTTGATTTCCCTCTCATTTCTCTTCTAAGCTCTCATTATCTCTGTAGGTTTCGGATGCAGCAAAAGCGTGGTTGGGACAGAACCCAACTTTGATTTTTACCATGATCAATGATTATTCCGGGATCAATACAACGATGAACGCCAGTCTCCACGAAATAGAATCAAAGATTTAGATAAAGTAAGAAGAGGCCCGAAACCTTTAGAGAGGATCTTGCACATCATGTTTATAATTAATTTAATTAATTTCATAAAGAAAAATAATACATGGATCTTTGGTGTTTTTCTTCGTTGATGATGTTGATCATTCGGAATGACCCTTCCGGATTATCTCTTTGCGCTTGTAAGGATCCAAACTAGAATCTCTCTAGCACTACTGGAAAACAGGGCCAAAACCGTGGGTATAGGGTACACCTATACCCACGGTTTTTGAAAACCGTGGGTATAGGACTAATATGGGGACCTATACCCACGGTTTACCGTGGGTATAGGTTATTTTTAAAGACCAATACCCACGGTTTTCCAAACCGTGGGCATTGGGGTATTCTTTTTTTATGACCTATACCCACGGTTTTGGCCAAACCGTGGGTATAGAATTTTTTCGGATGACCTATACCCACGGTTCTTCAAAACCGTGGGCATTAGGGTATTCTTTTTTGAAGACCTATACCCACGGTTTTAAAGAACCGTGGGCATAGATTTCCCGCCATAAGGCGGGAAAAGAAAATTAGGCGGGACACCCAAACAAATTTGGCGGGGAGGTATTTTTTCACGGTTAAAATAATATATTTATATAAATAAAAATATAAATTTCAAATGTCCTTAGAGCTGAGTTGGTCCGTGGCCGGGTTACCGGCGCGAGTCGCGGTTATCGATTCTGTCTTCGAGTCTCGGCGGGGTCATTTTTTTTGAATTTATACACTACGTATTAATATATATAAAAGGATGTATATAAATATAACAGATTAAAATTATAGCTCGGTTGGTTATTTGATGGGGCGCGACCGCGGGTTTGCAGTAATGCGGGTTCGATTCCCAGCGGGCGCAGCAGTATCACTGCATCTTTTTTTAAAATTAAAATATTTAATATTAGTATATATGCGCTGATATATATAATGATATAACATAAAATTAATAGTTCGGTTGGCCAGATAAAAAGGTGCGTTCGCCCCACAGCGCGCGAGACCGGGGTTCAAAACCCCCTAGCTTCTTGTTTTTGAAGATTATATATCCCCACGGTTTTCAAACCGTGGGGTCAAAGCGGTGCCAGCGTGGCCACGCACTTGCCACGCTGTGACTATTCTATTCCCACGGTTTGTAGAAACCGTGGGTATAGCCCGAACCCCCTATCCCGACGCCATTCCAGCCCACGGTTCCCAAAACCGTGGGTATAGCCTATACCCACGGTTTTGGGGGCTATACCCACGGTTTTGAACCGTGGAGATAGCCCTGTTTTCCAGTAGTGTAGCGGTGATCCACACGTGCTCTGATGACCTCTGATCGACACCGCTCGTTCTCCAGGTGCTAGCGCGACAAAACGAGTGTCTTGTGTCAGTTGTTCTTGATCGCTTGTTCTTCGGCCTTGAAGAACGTCTCTCTTTCTTGAGATGGGTGAGAAAAGGATTCGAGAGAGAAATTATTTAACTCAATAATTCTCAATTCACCAGGTGTACGATTCAGTGTCGTGTGGTGTCTGGCACAATAGACGTACTTGTCTATTTACATGCATGAAACTTCAGTTACAATATTTAATTGCATAACAACAATTAAATACATTTATGAACTTAGAGAAAACTCATGCTCATAATAATAATATTGCGTCATTATTTATGGTGCGCCAACTTGCGCAAAACAGAATTATAAATAAAATTTCGCGTCACAAGATAATAGCAGTGTCATTATTATTTTAACTTGTGCCAACTAGTTAAATAATTATTTACCGTCTTGCAAATAATTATTTTACCACCGGACCAACCTTGGACCGTTCGAACTCCACTTCCATTTATTGAACACCCGAATAAATAAATAATTTATTTATTCTCTTAAATAAATAATTTATTTATTCTCTTAAATAAATATTTTATTTACAAACTAGTAAATAAATATTTATTAAATGTTCAATAAAATAAATAAATATATTTTATTTAATTTATGCGATCATTTTAACTTGAATAAAATCATTTCACGGTCTTGATAATAATATTTATTTAATTAATTAAATTCAAATATAATTTAACCGAGACCACAAAAAATACTTAGTGTGTGACCCTCTAGGATTCTTTCTCGTTGACATTATGCGAGTTTGCCTAAAGTCCAAGAGTACTGTCTAACAACGGGTCAAGGCACCCAAGAGAAAGAACGTAATGTCGCAACAACGACATCCACATACGAACGCTCACTGTGTAATATAATCTCTTTGTTGCAATATCTCATCAAACATGTTTCATAATAGTGTCATCAACTTTTATGCTTGATACGTTGTTCTTTGACTACCTGAAATAAACTCATCGTTACACCGTGACCATGGAATTTCATGTGACGGTTCTATTTCAACCAAAGGGCCGAGATATCAACTTCCATAAATGGAAGAGACAAACCATTTCTCGACTTATTCATTAATAACATGTCACTCGTGACGCAACCAACGTACCCTACTTCCCGCCAACTGTATGCGTGACAGTTTTCGTTAGTAAATCAAAGTGCGCGAGTCGTGACATGTATTAATGATAATCTTTAAATCTAAGGATCATTACATACACTCGCAGATAGAAATATCCGATGACACCAAAACATGCGGAATTCCCACTGGCGAGTCTGTTCTCATAATCTCCTGTCTTGAAGATTACCAAGTGCGAACTTCATGAGAGGAAGTCTCCTCTGCTTACGAGTACTCACACCTGACAGTCTGCATGTTATGTGTCCCATCATAGCATGTCATCCAACCATAGAACTATATTTAAGAATATTATTATAGCATTTCAAGGTTATCATCATAGCGGAGAACTGCCATGACCATATCAATGCAAAAAATACTCTAGGACATTATTACATCATAGTCATGTAGAACAATGAACAATATGTAATAAGATGTTTAATATTTAAATACATTAAATGTCCATGTAATCAAAGTACAACCAGTTGGTTCCAGGACACCAACTCTTACAATCTCTACTCTCCTCTGATCTCACCTCCTCCTCTTAATTTATTCTTTTAAAAGTTTTAATTTTTTGCAGGGAAACATACTTTTAAATCTACATCCGATAAAAGCTTTAATTTTGAGGTATTTGCTTGATGTTTTTAATTTTCAATTATTTCATTTTATTTTATATTAGAAATTAGTATTATTAATTAGGTTAATTAGTTTTAATTATAAGTAATTAGTTTTAATTAGAAGTAATTAGTTTTAACTAGTAGTAATTATTTTTAATTATAAGTAGTTTGTTTTAATTATCAGTAATTTGTTTTAATTAGAAGTAATTAGTTTTAATTAGCAGTAATTAGTTTTAATTATCACTAAGTAGTTGTGATTAGTAGTAACTACTTATAATTGATAAATAAATAGTAATAATTAACATAACTTAGTAACAATTCATAGATCTTAGTAATAAGTAATAATAATTTACAGTAATTTGTAATAATTAACAATAATTAGCACTAATTTCTAGTAATTCACAGTAAATATTAATAATTTAAAAACAATTAGTAAAAATTAGCGGTAATCAGTAAACATTAGTGATAATTATTAGAAATTAGTAGTAATTATTATAAATTATCGGTAATTAGTAGAAAATAACAGTAGTTATTGGAAATGAGTGGCAATGAGCGAGAATTGGTAAAAACTAGCAAAAACGAGTGGCAATTAGTAAAAATTAGCGGAAATGAGTAGTAATTAGTAAAAATTATCAGAAATAAGCGTTAATTAGTTAAAATTAGCGGTAATGAGCGATACTTAGTAAAAATTACTGGCAATGAGTGGTAGTTTGTAAAAATTAGCATAAATGAGCAGAAATGAGTAAAAATTAGCGGTAATGAGCGTTAGTAAAAATTAGCGGTAATGAATGTTAATTAGTAAAAATCAGCGGTAATGATAGTTAATTAGTAAAAATTAGCGGCATTGATTGGGAATTAATAAAAATTAGCAGCAATGAGTGCAAATTAGTAAAAATTAGCGGTGATGAGCGGTAATTAGTAAAAATTACTGGAAATGAGCCGTAATTAATAATAATTACCTGTAATGAGCGGTAATTAGTAAAAAATACCAATAATTAGCGGTAATTAGTAAAAATTACCGGTAATTAGCAGTAATTAGTAAAAATTAACACTAATTAATGACAATTAGTAAAAATTACCAAGAATGAGCAGTAATTAGTAAAAATTAGCGGAAATGAGTGAGAATTAGTAAAAATTACCGGTAATGAGCGGTGATTATAAAAATTACCTTTAATGAGCGAGAATTAGTAAAAATTAACGGTAATGAGTGAAAATTAGTTAAAATTAGTAGTAATGAGCAAGAATTAGTAAAATTTACCGGTAATGAGTGAGAATTAATAAAAATTATTGGTAATGAGCGGAAATGAGTAAAAATTACTGGCAATGAGCGTGAAATAGTAAAAAATAATGGTAATGAGTGGGAATTAATAAAAATTATCAGTAATTATGGAGAATTAGTAAAAATTATCGTTAATGAGCAGTAAATAACAAAAAAATAGCGGTAATGAGTGGTGATTAGTAGAAATCGCCGGTAATGAGTGGTAATTAGTAAAAATTATCAGAAATGAACGACAGTAAAAATTATCGATCAGGAGCGACAATTAGTAAAAAATACTGGCAACGAGTGGTAATTCTAAAAATTACGAAAAATGAGTGGTAATTAGTAAAAATTACCGGTAATGAGCGGCAATTAATAAAAATCAGCGGTAATGAGCGGTAATTAGTAAAAATTAGTAGTAATGAGTGATAATCAGTAAAAATTATTGGAAATGAGCGGGAATTAATAAAAATTACCGATAATTAGTCAGAATTAGTAAAAAATACCGGTAATGAGCGGTAATTAATAAAAAAACCCGTAAGTGAGCGGTAATTAGTAAAAATTAGCAGTAATGAGCGATAATTATTAAAAATTAGTAGTAATGAGTGATAATTAGTAAAAATTACCAGTAATGAGCACGAATTAGTAAAAAACACTAGTAATGAGCAGAAATTAGTAAAAATCAGCATTAATGAGCTGTAATTAGTAAAAAATAGTGGTAATAAGCAGTAATCAGTAAAAATTATAGGTAATGAGCGATAATTAGTAAAAAATTATCAATAATGAGCCGTAATTATAAAAATTACAAAAAATGAGCGACAATTATTAAAAAATACTGGTAATGAGTGGTAATTAGTAAAAATTAACTACAATGAGCAGTAATTATTAAAAAATATCTGTAATGAGCGGTAATGAGTAAAAAATATCGATAATGAGTGATAATTAGTAAAAGATATCAATAATAAGCAGTGATTAGTAAAAATTACCAATAATGAGTGGTAATTAGTAAAAATTATTAATAATGAGCGGTAATTAGTAAAAATTAGTGGTAATGAGTGGTAATTAGTAAAAATTAGTGGCAATGAGTGGTAATTGGTAAAAATTACCGATAATGAGTGCTAATTAGTAAAAAATACTAATAGTGATCGATAATTAGTAAAAAATATCGGTAATAAGTGATAATTAGTAAAAAACCGATAATTAGCGGTAATTAGTAAAAAATATTATTAATGAGCGGTAATTAGTAAAAAACACCGTTACTGAGCGGTAATTAGTAAAAATTACTGGTAATGAGTGGTAATTAGTAAAAATTACTGATAATGAGTGGTAATTAGTAAAATTTAGTGGTAATTAGTAAATTTTAGAAGAAATGAGCGGTAATTATCACAATTAAGCGCAATTGACCATAATTAACTATAATTAACAACAATGGACCACAATTATCCACAATTAACCCCAATTAAACCCAATTAACCCCAATTAACCACAATTAACCACAATTAACTACAATTAACCACAATTAACCACAATTAACCACAATTAACCACAATTAACCACGATTAACCATAATTAACCATAAATAGTAATAGAAGGTCGACCAATGGGCGTGAGGGAAGCACAAAGCAGAGGGGATGTATGAGACGACATAGTGAAAGAATTCTAATGCCCTTGAGTTCAGTCCTTTTGGAGGAGATGCAATCCTGAGTAAACCTGCAAGTGATGGAAGATGAAACAGATGGGAGAGATAATAATGACATGCTTAATGGATTTTTTACTTTTTTTGGTTCAATATCTTTTCATGTGATAATTATGTTTTACTGATAATCGTAATGTAAATGCATGATTATCAGTAAAACATTATTTTCTCATGATGATAGATTTAACCGAAAAAGGAAAAACTCACTAAGCATGTCATTGTTGTCTCTCACATCTGTTTCATCTTCCATCACTCACAGGTTTACCCATGACTGCCTCTCCTCAAAACGGTCTAAACCCAGGGGCATGAGAATTATTTCCCTCTATTGTCACCTCCATCCCCTCCACTCCTTACTTCCCTTGAGGGAATAATGGAGTGGAGAAGTTGAAGGTGATGATAGAGTGAAAGAATTCCAGTGCCCCTGTATTCAGACCATTTGGAGGAGAGGTAGTCAAGGGTAAACTCACAGGTTTACCCATGACTGCCTCTCCTCCAAACAGTCTGAATGCACAGGTGCTGGAATTCTTTCACTTCATTTTCACCTTTATCCCCTCCACTCCATGCCTCCCTCATACCCTTAGGCCGACCTTATATTTCCCTTAATGGTAATTAATGATAATTAGAAAAAATTAGTGGTAATTAAAAAAATTGCGATAATTTTCAGAATTAGAAAAATTAAGTAGCAATTAGATAAAATTGATAATATTTACAAGTAATTTGAAATTGTTTTATTTTCTAATTTTTTTGATAGTCTCTTCCTTATATTAGATTAATCATAAGAAATATTTTTATTTTTTATTTTTTTTAAAAAAATATTGAACAAGTAGACACCAATCTTTATTATAAGATCGCGACTGGATAAATCATCATAGGAATCCAAACAGTCCTAGTATAAATCATGTATATATTGAGGGTGTTGAAGCTTTTTTATCATTTACACAATCTAAACAAGAATTTTTTCCAGAAGGGACAATTAAGTGTCCATGTAAGAAATGTGATCTGAGGAGATTTGAAAGATTTGACAATGTTGGGGGTCATCTATTATGTTTTAGTTTTCAGAAAGATTATATTTTTTGGCATTAATATGGTGAATTCAATTCTAGAGAAGATAATAATAATTTGGTTCTATAACCATCATAGTTTCAAACTTTAGTACATGGGGTTGCTGGTCCGTCTTTTCTATAAATAGAAACTCAGAATGATATTGATTTAACTCGTGATTTATAACCATCTCAATTTTATGATTTTTTGAAGTCCATTAAAGATGCCTTATATCCTGGTTGTAAGATAAAAAAATTTGAAGCGATTACAAAATTTATGGTTATTAAATTAGATAATGGAATGTCAAATAGCTGTTTTGATCATATATTCTATTTGGTAAAATCACCGTTACTTAAAGGAAATGTGTTGCCTACTAATTTCTATGAGAGAAAGAGGATGGTTCGTAATTTGGGTCTTTGGTTATCAAATGATTCATGTGTGTTTAAATGATTGCATCTTATATTATGGTGAAAATGATTTGTTAGTTAATTATTAGAAGATTAATGAAGTATGGATTGGTTCCCATTAAAGAGTTGAGGTATTTCCCACTTACACTTATATTGCGGCGTTTATTTATATCTCAGAACACAACATCATTGATGTCATGACACAAATCCAATATTTCAACTGATAAAATCTTAAATCATCCTTGTTATGGTGATTCATGAAAACATTTTGACCATGTACATCCTTATTTTTCTTCAGAATCCTGTAACGCGTGCTTGGGTCTTTCTATTGATGATTTCTGTCCATTTGGTTCTTACAATAGTCAATATTCTTGTTGTACCATCTTTATAACTCTATACATCTTACCTCCTTATATGTTGATGAGTGAATCACATATCCTTTTAACATTATTAATTCCAGGACATCCAAAAAATAATATTGATGTTTATTTGAATTTATTGATTGATGAGCTAAATTTATTGCGGAGTAATGGTGTCAGTGCATATGGTGTTGTTGTAAAACAAAATTTTCTAATGAAAGCTACATTAATGTGAATAAATAGTGACTTCTCAGAATATGATGTGTTATTTAGCTAGAGTACACATGGTCTAAAATCATGTCCATACTGTATGAGTGACAATAAAGCATTTACGCTTGTCAATGAGAGAAAACCTTATTTTTTCGATCGCCATCATAGATTTATTCCTATTGATCATACTTTCTAAAGGAACAAAAATCATTTCAGAAAAGTTACAACTGAAAGAGATGGACATATAGAAATGATCTCTGGCATTGATTTAAAATCTGTTGTCTCTTCATTACCTCTCATTACCTTTGGACCGACTATAAACAAAAAAACTACATGGATTTGGAAAGATCACAATTGGATTAAATGAAGTATTTTTTGGGATCTACCATACTATTTTGATTGGTTAGTCTATCATATGTTGGATTTCATGCATATTAATAAGAAATATTTTGATAATATATTTAATACAGTTTTGGACACACCTGGAAAGACCAAAGATAATGTAAAGGCATGATTAGATCATGCCCAAATTTGTAAGCGACCAAAACTTAAGTTGTTTGAAAATAAAAGATCACAAAAGTTAATGAATCCAAAAGTGTCTTATACACTTTCAAAAGAAAATCATTTATTATTTTATCAGTAGATTACAAATTTGTGGCTACCAGATGGTTATTTTTCCAATTTGGCTAGATGTGTTCGAAACAATCATATCATCAGATTAAAAATTCATGATTGTCATGTTATAATCGAAAGAATTACACAAATTGGATTTAGAGGTTTGTTGAATTCTTCGATTTTGGATGCGCTAACAGAAATATCATATTTTTTTGAGACATTTGTGTGATGAAAACATACTATGATTCACTTAGTAGATTGCAAGAAGTTTTTGTTTTAATTTTATGTAAATTGGAAAAAAATCCTCCAAATTTCTTTGATTGAATGGAACATTTGATATTTCATTTTCTATATGAAGCAAAATGTGGAGGTCCAGTACAATTTCAATGGATGTACCCATACGAGAGATGTATGAAAAAATTGAAGAAAAAGGTATGTAATAAAGTATCAATTGAAGGGTCAATTGCAAAAGCTTATTTGTAGGAGGAAATTTCTTTTTTCTACTCCCATTATTTCCAAACTAAATATCCTTTAAAAAATAACCAAATGAGCCTTAATGAAGAAAATATTAACAATAAAATGAACATTCAATTTTTAGTTTTTAATAAGTTTGAACTTGGCTTTGGTGGAGTTCATGAATGATATCTTTCAAATGATAAACATCATAGGAATCATACACATGTTCTTATCAACTGTGAAGAGATGACATGATTTTTACAGTGAGTGCTACTATCTCCTATTCTTTAATTTTTTAAAATTAAATTAATATCATTTTATTTGTATATTATATAATGATCATATCTAGAAACAGTTTCCACAAATTACACCTGCTGCCCTTGAAGAATGTCACTAACATAATTTTTACTACTGGTTTCAAAGGCTGGTAAAGTAAATTGTTTACAGTTTAACATATGTAATAAATTTATTATTTGTTATATTGTGAATCATTTTTCAAATTTTTAGGTATCACAAAATGGAGATAAAATTGATAATCGATTATGTGTATTGAGTAACCCACCATCCAAAAATGATCAAATCTTATAATGCATATGAGGTGAATAGTTTTTGATTTCATACACATTTATATGGTTAATAAAAAACAACAATGAATAGTGGTGTTTTCTTGAGAGGATCTCATAATAAAGAAAGCGAAGTTGAATTTTATGGCATACTGGATGAAATAATTGAACTATGTTATCCGAGAAAAAAATATGTAATGATTTTTAAATGTCACTGGTTTGATACTAATAGAGGATTGTGTGTTTATACATGCCA
Source organism: Viscum album (assembly GCA_963277665.1). NCBI lineage: Eukaryota > Viridiplantae > Streptophyta > Magnoliopsida > Santalales > Viscaceae > Viscum > Viscum album. The sequence goes on along the minus strand of OY728130.1, from coordinate 91,414,923 downwards.
TGAAATCATCAACATTAAATATAAAATCCTTATTGTAGTAAATGAACTATTTTTATTGGCTCATAAAGCACATCAAATTTATTATTCAAATTATTATGTTTCTTTAAGAGAGTTAATTGATTAGTGTAGCATTATAAAAATTAAATCCCATGAAAATTAGTTTATTCAAAGTGGATGTGGTTTTTTTGAAGTGAAAGTAATTTAAAATTTTCAAGATACAACTTCAATTACATATTTTCAACAAAGAGACATGAATATCGATGATGACACCCCATAATTAATGGTCGATGGTGATAATGATTTTGATAATGTAACAAATGAATTTGAATTAAAAAGATATGATGAAGCTGAAACTCCTATGTAAATTGATGATAATGAGGAGGAAGATAATGATATTGACACCGACCTATACAAATATTAGGATGAAGATGAAGAATGAAACAATTACATGTTGGTTATAGTCATAATTAATATATATAATACTCATTTTCAATTATTTTCTTACAATATTATTTGCATATTTCAGATGGATAAAGAGACTTTTGATGATATGTTTCGTAGCCTCAAGGATGTTATGCTTCCTAATGACGAGCCTGGTGCTTCATCATCCGAACCTCAGGTTGCTGACAGTTCAACATCGACTTAGAGGGGTCATGGTCTTACAGGATTGATGATTCATACTCTATTCCTAATCAAAATCCACATCTTGATTTCGATCCATGCATGCAGAGGTATGTTCAATTGTGTAATTTAGTTAATTTTCATTATCATTAATTTATTTAAGTACTAATTTTTTTTCTATATTACCACATTTTTTCACATATAGTTTTTGGATAAGGTAGTGCTATTATATGAAATTATTTTTCTAGAGTATGGGCGATGTGGGATCATATTCCCATTGATGTTTTACACCACATTTTTGATCATTTAATGATACATAAAAATATTAATTATTTTGAAATTTATTTAATTATTAACTTGATATTATTAATTATTTATAGTGTTTTTGTATCCCATCGATAATATCATGAGGACCTCTATTTGTGAGGTCTAGGAGGCCTACATGTGTGAGCATTGTCGTCAGTTTTTCACAATGTGAGGAAGAGATCCATGAATAAAGTTGGAGTCATAGTTTTCAATCTGTCTTATTGTAGCTTGTAAGAGTTAGTGTCTTAGAACCAACTGGTTGTACTTTGATTACATGAATATTTAATATATTTAAATACTAAACATCTTATTACATATTGTTTATTGTTCTGCATGACTATAGTGTAATAATGTCCTAGAGTATTTTTCACATTGACAAAGTCATAGTAGTTCCCTTCTATGATGAGAACCTTGAAGTGTTATGATAATATTCTTAAATATAGTTATGTGGTTGGATGAAAAACTATAATGGGAAACATAGTATACAGACCATTAGGTGCGAGTACTTATAAGTAGATGAGACTTCTTCTCATGAAGTTCGCACTTGGTAATCTCCAAGATAAGAGATTATGAGAACAAACCCGCTAGTAGAAATTCCACATGTTTTGGTGTCATTAGATATTCCTATCTGCAAGTATATATAATGATCTTTAGACTTTAAGATCATCATTAATAGGTGTCACGACTCACACACTTTGATTTACTGACAAAAACCGTCATGCAGACAGTTGGCAGGAAGTAGGGTATGTTGGGTGCGTCACGAGTGGCATGTTATTAATGGATAAGTTGAGGAAGGATTTGTCCCTTCCATTTATGGAAGTTGATATATCGTCCCTTTGATTGAAATAGAACCATTGCGTGAAATTCCATAACCATAGTGTAACAACGAGTTTATTTATGGTAGTTAAAGAACGACATATCAAGCACAAAGGTTGATGACATTATCATGAAACCTACTTGATGAGATATTAAGAAAAAGATATTATATTACACATTGAGCGTTTTTATATGGATGCCATTGTTGCAACTTTAAGTTCTTTCTCTTGGGTCCCTTGACCCATTGCTAGATAGTACTCTTGGACTTTAGGCAATCCTGCCTAATGCCAACGAGAAATAATCCTAGTGGGTCATACACTAAGTATTTTTGGTGGTCTTAGTTAAATTCTATTTGAATTTAATTGATGAAATAAATATTATTATAAAGATCGTGGAATACTTTTATTCAAGTTAAAATTATCACACAAATTAAATAAATATTTATTCACCGGATTCTGAGTAAAATATATTTATTTATTTTATTGAAAATTTAATAAATATTTATTTACTAGTTTGTAAATAAAATATTTATTTAAGAGAATAATTTATTTATTTATTTATTCGGGTGTTCAATAAATTGAAGTAGATTTCAAGCTGACCAAGTCTGGTCCGATAGTAAAATAATTATTTTCAAGATGATAAATAATTATTTAACTAGTTGGCACAAGTTGAAATAATAATAACACTGCTATTATTTTATGATGCAGAATTTATTTATAATTCCGTTTTGTGCAAGTTGGTGCATCATAAATAATGACGTGGTATTATTATTAAAAGCATGAGTTTTCTCTAAGGTTATGGATGTATTTAATTGCTGTTACGCAATTAATATTTTAACTAAATCCCTATGTCGATAAATAGACATGTACGTCCATTGTTCCATGTACCAAACTGCATGCCCGGTGAATTGAGAATTGTTGAGCTAAACGATTTCTCTCTCAAATCCTCTTCCTACCCCTCTCAAGAATGAGATAAATTCTTCAAGACATAAGAAAAAACGATCAAAAAGGACCGACACAAGACACTCGCTTCGCCGCGCTAGAACCCATAGAACGAGTGGTGTCGATCGAAGGCCATCGGAGCATGTGTGGATCACCTCTAGAGTTATTATAGTTTGTATCCTCACAAGTGAAATGATACAATCTAGAAGGGTCATTATAGATGATCAACATCATCAAAGAAGGGAATACCAAAGATCTAGGTATTCTTTTCTTTATGAAATTAATTAAATTAATTATAAACATGATGTGCAAGAACCTCTCGAAAGGTTTTGTACCTCTTCCTTCTTTATCTAAATATTTGATTCTATTCTGTGGAGACTGAAGTTCATCATCATATTGATCTTGGAATAATCATTGATCATGGTAAAAATTAAAGTTGGGTGTCGTCTCAACCATGCTTCCACTGTTCCCGGAACCTTCAAGTGGTATCAAAGGGGTTACATCATAGCTTATAATTATTTAAATATTTCATTTATGATTTAGACATTTAATAATTTAGTTGTTTCAATTCAAGTTAATTGTTTTGAAAATATGAATCTTGAGATCTGTTCCTCCTCTTTCATTTCTTGTTCACCTTACAGAAAAAATTTTTTCTTTTAATTTTGATTAAAATAAAATAGAGGATCTCATTTAGAGGTACCAAAGGTTCCTGGTCATACAACACCAGAACACATGACGTGTATTCGTTAGTAATGTCGTGTAGTCAAGGTTTAATGCACCAGGTCTGGTCAGCCAAACCAAGCCATGTTATTGGAGTTTGTCTAAGTCTTAATGACTCTGTGTGTTGATCAGGAATAGGTGGCACACAGTTTTCAGATTACACACCATGTGGCCGACTGGAAACAACATGTAGTCCCTTCAGGTTAGGGTTAGATCATGTACCCTGTACACGACTTGCCCGAATGGAGACCGTGTAACATGGATACTACATGGTGTGTATCCCACTGGACACGTCGTGTACTCCGAATATTTCCGAAGTAAACTCACATGCCGTATCCCTAGGTGTGTACTTCAGATGGATGGTGAACAATAGTATATGCCATGTAGTTGGAACTACATGCCATTTACTCATCCAAATTACGCAGATTTATTAAAATTTATTATTATATTATACAAACCCTTGAGACATGTACCATGGTGCGGGCGTAAAGCTGAGGCACAACATGTGATAGGTGTTTTATATATATGTGTTTAATTTAACATCTGCGTAATATTCATTTCTACTCATTGGGTAGTTATGAACAAGAATTCACTGGGTTGCCTCCAAGGTACAAGTTACGTACAAAGATAATTTTAAATGAATTTATTTGTTTAAAATTATGATGGATGAAAATCCTAAGGAAATTCAGAAAAGGGTTTAAGATAAAAGGATTGATTAATTAAAGATGATACTTAATTGATTCGAGCGTGATTTATCTTAAACAAGAACAATTAAATAATTGAATGCTAGTTTTATTTATGAGTAAATATCATTGCATGTATGAATGATCATGAGCTAGACCAAGACCTTTTTATGTGGATGTTTTCTTTTAATTTATTTATTTAAATTAAATTTGTTGGTCTATGAGCCTTCTCCTCATCAATATGTAGGGCCTGTATGCCCAAGGTTTATTTTATGTAAAACCCTGTTTTACCCCTCACCTATATGTGAGTTTAAAAGAATATGTAATGTATGTAACTCCCAAGCTAGTGGAGGTGGTTCAAGTTGGAGCTGAGATGAAACTAATCCTAGGAGATACAAAGGTGGATATGTGGAATGTTGTAAACACGAACCTAAAAGGTTCAAAGTATTTCTCCCCTAGGCTAGGGTTGGTTTATCAACCTCTAGATAAACTAACCATTAGAAAATCTCATGATCATTCCCTTTACTTTATTTTATTTCTGTCATTTTCATGTTTTATCATTATGGATGTGCTGTCGTGATCACATAATTAATGAATTAAACAAGCATGCAATATGGAACTAAAATAAACTAGGCTTATGCGTAAGTATTATCAAGACATGGTTAATCACTTAAGTAATTTCCACTTAATATTAACAAGAACATGATAATGATAATAATCAATTCAACAATAAGAGATAAAAATCCATCAAATAAAATATTAAGTCAGACCAAGCCTTCCGTTACTTAATTAAGGGAAAAACTCAATAAAACTATGTGTTTGACAAACCCTTGTTGGGACACTTAATTTTATACAGGAAGACCTTATGAAATATTTCAGGTTGACTTAACCATATTACTCCAAGAGGAGTATCCCTTTTTAGACTTAGTGTAATATTGGAGGCAAGAGTTGAGGAAATCCAAAGTCAGGATTTCAGGATTGGGGAGTCCACTCAACAGATCAAGGAGCTACAAGCCCACAGTTGGCAAAGACCTATCTACCTAAATACCTTCAAATAGCTTGATCAACCCTTGTTGGGGTTATGTGAAGGGGAATATGGATCCTTTCCACTAGAATGTCATGGAAACTAGACATTCCGAGTTCAATGGTGAGGGCCATTGAGACTTGATAAAATAGTGGGAAAATTAATAAAATTAATTTATTATTTCTCATAAAATGTAATCAAGAAAGTACTAATGATCTGCCCTTTTAATTGTAGAATAAAAATGACAAGCTCTTTAACCACACTATCCCCGCAATCAATTCTGGATAAAGACAACATCCTCACCGATAGTAACTTCCAGGAATGGTTTAGATGCCTTTAGGTTATCCTACACCATGAACGAAAGTCTTACATGTTGGATTCAGCATTAACTGATCCTCCTACCAAAGAGGTGAGTGATGAGGATTTTCTGGTCTTTGAGAAACATATGAACAATGCGGTTGACATTCAATGTTTGGTGCTATCATCAATTTCTAGTGAGCTCATAAAGTCTCATGAAAACATGGATGCTTATAGCATGCTCTAGCACCTCCGTGGTATTTACTAGGAGAGAGAAAGACAAGAAATGTTTGAGATATCTAAGACACTCTTTCAAATTAATCTTGGAGAGGGTTTCCCAGCTGGGCCTCATGTATTCAAGATCATTGGCTACATTGAGTGCCTGGAGGTTCTAGGATTTAAACTCCCCAAAGAACTGGGCACTGATCTCATTCTCGCATCACTCCCTCATAGCTTCTCCAGCTTTGTTATTAATTTTAATATGAACAACATCGATAAGTGTCTATATGATCTTCTTATCCTCATTCACCAAGTGGATAAAGATATGAAGTACGACAAGCCTTCTATCCTTATGGTGAATAAGAGAGAAGGGAAGGAAAAGATATTTAAGCCCAAAGCTTCTTCGCACCCTTCCAAGAAAAAGAAGATCAATGGGGAGGCAAGGGAATAAGAGGCTATTCGTTTTGCATGTGTAAATAAGGGCCACTGGAAGAAAAACTGCACCCAACCTAAGAAGCAATGGAAAGATTTGGGTGCATTTGTTATTGAATGCAATCTATCTACTTCTAAAAATTGGGTATTAGATATAACTTTTGGTGTTCACATATGTATCCAAATACAAGAACCAAGTAGATTCAGGTAGATTGAATAAGTGGAGGTAGATCTACGTGTAGCCAACAAAGATATACTTTCTACTGTAGCTGTCGAGGACCACCACCTCATGTTTCCAACTAGGATGATCTTGGTGTTAAAGGGTTTTTATTATGTGTCGTCTATTACTAAAAATATTATTTCTGTATCTATATTAGATACAAATGGATTTATTTTCAAGTTTAGAAATAAATGTTGCTTCTTTTACAAAGATATAATTTGTTTTGGTAGGGAACATTTATACAACGGTCTTTACGTGTTGTATTGAACAAACCAAGTAATGGAAATTGATAAAAAATATACTTCACATGACTCATACCACACCCAACTTTAGAATCACTAACTAGGTCATGTAAATGAGACACGCTTGACAAAGTTACATAAATATGGATATTTAGATTCTTTCAAACTAAACCCACTTGGCGTATGTCATGCATGTTTACAAGGTAGAATGACCAAATCCCCATTTAGTGGGAAATGTGAAAGGGATAAAGAGCTTCTTGAATTAGTTCATACCGATGTGTGTGGACCATTTACAGTTGAAGAAAGGGGAGGGTACTCATACTTCATAACTTTTACTGATGATTTTAGTAGATATGGATATATCTACTTAATGAGGTATAAGTCAGATTCTTTTGATAAGTTCAAAGAATACAAGAATGAAGTTGAGAACCAACTTGGTAAGAAGATTAAGAAACTCCACTCAGAATGAGGTGGAGAATATCTTAATCAAGACTTCATTTATTACTTATGGGAGTTTGGGATCCTATCCCAACTCACTCTTCCTTACACACCCTAGTGGAATGGTGTGAGGAAAAGAAGGAACCACACCTTATTGGACATGGTGAGATAAATGACGAGTCATACGAGTCTTCCATTATCCTTTTGGGGATATGCGTTACAAACAGTGGTGCACATACTAAACCAAGTACCAACTAAATTGATAAATAATATTCCATACAAGTTCTAGAGTGGAAATAAATCCATGTTATTGAATTTACATGTTTGGGGAAGCGATGCATTTGTTAAGGCCTCTTCAAGTAACAAACTTGCACTATGATACACAAAGTGTACCTTTATAGGATGCCCTAAGGAAACAAGGGGATATTACCTATACAACCCCTCAAACAAAAAGGTTATAGTGTAAATACACACCATATTACTTGAGAGGGATCACATATCTAAAAGATATAGTGGGATCGAGATAGACTTCGATGAAGTTGAGGCTCAAGGTACACAAGAGTTGGTACAAGAACAGATTCCACAAAGCCCCATGGAAGAAATAACTATTCCAAAGACACAAGAACTGCGTAGGAGTACAAGAGAGGTTAGAGAACCAAAACAGTACAGTTTTCTAGTTACCGAGGATGGTGACTCATTATTAGTTGATAATAATGATCCTTTAACATATAAAGAAGTAGTAAGTGGCACAAATGTTGCCAAGTGGCAAGAAGCCATGAATTCTGAAATGGATTCCATGTACCAAAACCAAGTATGAATTTTAGTAGATCCTCCAGTTGATATAAAGCATGTTGGTTACAAATGGGTATTCAAGAAAAAACTGGACATGGAAGGACAAGTCAGTACCTATAAGGCACGACTGGTTGCAAAAGGGTTCAAGCAACATCAATGAATTGACTATGAAGAAACCTTTTCACCAATTTCAATTCTGAAATCCATCAAAATTCTATTAGCCATTACCGCTTACCATGACTATGATATTTGACAAATAGATGTCAAAACAGACTTCCTTAACGTGAACCTTTAGGAAGATGTCTACATGACACAACCTGGGGGGTTTATGACTCCAAAGGATTCCAATAAGGTATAAAAATTAAAGAAATACATTTATAGATTAAAGAAATCATCCCAGTCACAGAACATTCATTTTGATGAAGCCATAATGAAATTTGGTTTTATCAAGAATGAATGTGAGACTTGTGTCTAAAAACAGTTTAGTGGGAGTGTAATCATTTTCTTAATAGTATATGTTGATGACATATTACTTATTGGAAATGAGATACCAATATTACAGTCTGTTAAGGCATGGTTGAATCAATGCTTCTCCATGAAGGACTTGGGTGAGGCAATATATATTCTTGGGATCAAGATCCATCGTGATAGATCTAAGAGATTGCTGGGCCTAAGTCAAAGTACATACGTTGATAAGATACTGAAGAGATTTAGTATAGAACAATCCAAGTGGGGATTGTTGCCAGCATCACATGGTATTCATATTTATAAGAAAATGTGTCCTCAAACACATGAGGAAAGAAATATAATGGAAAAGACTCCATATGCATTAGCGATTGGGTCAGTCATGTATGCCATGCTAAGTACTAGGTTGGATGTCGCCTACGCATTGAGTGTGGTAGGAAGATATCAAGCTGACTTAGGTGACCACCATTGGATAGAAGTCAAGACTATCCTAAAGTCTTTGAGGCGTATTAAGGATATGCTTCTGGTTTATGGAGGAGATGATGAACTATTAATCAGAGGATATGAAAATGATAGTTTCCAGACTGATCAAGATGACATGAAGTCACAAACAGGATACATCTTCACTTTGAATGGAGGTGCAGTGAGCTGGAAGAGTTCAAAGCAGAGTGTGGTCACAAATTCTACAGCAGAGTACGAGTATATCTCAGCTTCTGAGGCAGCTAAAGAAGTAGTTTGGATGTGAAGCTTTGTTTAGGAGCTATATGTGATACCTAGTAGTAAAGATCCCATCACACTGTATTGTGATAATACTACAGCAGTGGATCTCGCAAAAGAACCAAGGTCACATCAGTGGATGAAGCACATACTTTATAAGTATCATCTCTTGAAGGATTTTTCTCAATGAGGTAAAGTTGTAGTGAGTAGTATTTCCACAGAATACAACATGGAATACCCCTTGACTAAACCATTGACTTATCATAAACATGATCATCATGTGAGGTCTAGCGGACTGAAAGTCGTAGGTAGTTGGATCTAGTCCAAGTGGGATTTTGTAAGAGTTGGTGTTCTAGAACCAACTGTTTTTACTTTTATTACATGAATATTTAATATATTTAAATATTAAACATCTTATTACATATTGTTCATTGTTCTGTAGAACTATAGTGTAATAATGTCCTGGAGTATTTGTCACATTGACAAGGTCATAACAGTTCCCTTCTATGATGTGAACCTTGAAGTGCTATAACAATATTCTTAAATATAGTTCTATGGTTAGATGATATACTATAATGGGACACATAATATACATACTGTCAGGTGTGTACTCGTAAGAAAATGAGACTTCCTCTCATGAAGTTCATACTTGGTAATCTCTAAGATGAGAGATTATGAGAACAAACCCGCCATTAGGAATTCAGCATGTTTCGGTGTCATCTGATATTCTTATCTGTGAGTATGTGTATTGATATTTAGACTTTAATATTATCATTAATACATGTCATGACTCGCACACTTTGATTTACTAACAAAAACCATCACACAGATAGTTGGCAGGAAGTAGGGTACATTGGGTCCGTTATGAGTGGAATGTTATTAATGGATATGTCGAGGAAGTATTTGTCCCTTCCATTAATGGAAGTTGATATCTTGGCTCTTTGATTGAAATAGAACAATCATGTGAAATTCCATGGCCATGGTGTAACGACGAGTTTATTTCAGGTAGTCAAAAAACGACGTATCAAGCAAAAAGGTTGATGACACTCTCATGAAACCTACTTGATGAGATATTAAGAAAAAGGGATTATATTACACAATGATTGTTCGTATGTGGATGTCATTATTGTGACTTTAAGTTATTTCTCTTGGGTGCCTTGACCATTGCTAGACAATACGCTTGGCAAGCTTGCCTAATGCCAATGAGAAAGAATCCTAGAGGGTCACACACTAAGTGTTTTTGGTGGTCTCAGTTAAATTCTATTTGAATTTAATTGATGAAATAAATATTATTCTAAAGACTATGGAATAATTTTATTCAAGTTAAAATGATCACATAAATTAAATAAATATTTATTCACCAGATTGTGAGTAAAATATATTTATTTATTTTACTAAACATTTATTCACCAGATTGTGAGTAAGAAGATGTACACTGATCCTATCATTGAAGATATTACTGGTGGATGAAAGTGTCAGAATATGGCCAGTATATTTTTTTTGTGTTTCAAAATTAACTAAAAATAATATTTTAACTATTTTAATTTCAAATTATATTTGAAGTAGTTATATGAAGCTGCAATTTCTCACACACATGATGAGAGTCAGACTGAGACTGAGGGTCAGACCGCCAATACAACAGGATTTGATGATGAAACTTGGATGCAAGTGACTCAATATGATTTTGAGAAAGGCCAAGTTAATGGTATTGGTTCTCAATTGGTACATGATAGTTATTATGTTACTACTATGTTGTCATCATTTAGCTTGAGGGGAGCTTATGGAGAGTCGTCATCATTGGATATAGAGTATGAGAAGAATCTACAAGCTTATAATGAGGTTATAAAGACCCTGTGTAGAGAGCATGAAGAGTTTCATCAAGAATATGAACAACAACAGAAAGAGCAACATCAATTTCATGAGAATCAGTAGTAGTAGATGATGGAGTACATGAAACACTTGACACAAAGTATAGGAATGAAGTTCCCTCCTCCACCTCCTCCAGATGACCCCCTTGTTAGTGGCTTATGTATTTTTTTGACACATTTATTATGATAAATATTTGAATGAACATATTTTTTATAATATTGTTATCAATTCATATATTTAAAGTTTTATATATTATGTTTTTAACATTATTATGATGTTTTTTATTTTTTATTTTTTTGAATTTTTTTTGAATTTTAATTTTATTATATTATATTATTTATGATAGGAGTGTTCACCCAATGAAAATGATGAAGTATATATAACCGATAAAATATTTTTGCAACAGGTAGCTCCTCAATTGCAAAAAATATCTTTTTCGATGCATTTTTCCACTACGGGTCCTTTGTGATGAGATCTCATCGCAAATAACTCATCTTATAGTAGTGATTTCCATTCAAACTTCTCAAAATTTATTAAATACCTAAATAAATATTTAATTCAATATTTAATTCATCAATAAATATTTGCGATTGATAAAACTTGAATAAAAATTATTCCTTAGTCTTGAGAATAATATTTATTCTAATAATAAAATTCAAATAGAATTTAATCGAGATCAATGAAAACACCTAGTGTGTGACCCTCTAAGATTATTTCTCTTTAACATTAAGCAGGCTTGCCTAAAGTCTAAGATTACTATCTAGAAACAGGTCAAGGAACCCAATAGAAATAACTTAATGTCACAATGTTGAAAACCACATACAAATGATCATTGTGTAATATAATCCCTTTATCACAATATATCATCAAGTAGATTGAACATCTGTTTCATCAACTTATGTGTTTGATACGTCTTTCTTTGATGATTTGAAATAAACACATCATTGCACCATGACCAAGAAATTTAATGTGACAGTTCTATTCTATTCAAAAGGCCGGGATTCAAGCTTTCATAAAGATAGAAGGGACAAATCATTATTTGAATTATCCATTAATAACATGTCATTCATGATGCACCCAACATACCCTACTTCCCACCGATATATGGCATGATAGTATTGGTTATTTAATCTAACTGCATGAGTCATGACATGCATCGATGATAATATTAAAGTCTAAGGACCATTACACATGCTTGTAGATAGAAATATCTGATGACACCAAAACATGCAGAATTTCTATTGGAGGGTTCTTTATCATAATCTCTCATCTTAGAGATTACCAAGTGATAACTTCATGAGAAGAATCCTCACCCACTTATAAGTACTTAAATCTGACAGTATACATACTATGTGTCCTATCATAGTACGTTATCTAACCATAGAACTATATTTAAGAATATCATCATAAAAATTTAAGGTTCACATCATTACAGGGAACTGCTATGACCTTATCAATGCAACAAATACCTTATGAATTCATTACTTTAAAGTCATGAAGAACAATAAAAAATATGAAATAAGATGTTTTATTAATAATAAATTCATTGAATATACATGTGATCAAAGTAAAATTAGTTGGTCCTAGGACACCAACTCCAAAAAACTCTAACTTGGACCAGAGCCAACTGCCTATGACTTTCAGTCTACTAGACCTCACATGATAATCATGTTTCTTTTGAGTCAAGGCTTTAGTCAAGGGGTCTTTCATATTGTATTCTTTAGAAATCCTGCTCACTACGACCTCAACACTCTTATAAAAAACCCTCAAGATATGATACTTCCAAATTATATGCTTCATCCACTGATGCGACCTTGGCTCATTGAAAAATTAAATCACTACATTATTATCACAATAAATTTTGATAGGATATTTACTGCTAGGTACAATCTTAAACTCTTGAATAAAGTTTCTTATCCATACTTCTTCTTTAGCTGCCTAAGAAGCTACAATATACTTGGACTCCACTACAGAATCTGAAACCACAACCTACTTTGAGCTCTCCCAGCTCACAACATCTCCATTTAAAGTAAATATATATCTCGTTTTTGATTTTATATTGTCATGATTTGTTTGGAAATTAGCATATTCATATCCTCTGATGACTAGTTCCTCATTTCCTCCATTGACCAGAAACATATCATTAGTATTCCTTAGATACTTAAGGATAGTCTTGATTTCCATCCAATAGTGGTCACCTGGGCTATCTTGATATCTTCCTACCGCACTTACGGAGTAAGAAATATCTAGCCTAGTAAATATCATAACATACATGACTTATCTAACTCCAATTTGTATGGAGTTCTTAGGAGACATTTTCTTGGAAATATGGATACCATGAGACATTGGAAACAATCCCCTCTTGGATTTTTCTATATTGAATATCTTAAGTATCTTGTCAATATATGTACCCGACTTAGGCCGAGTAGTCTCTTAGATCTATCACGATAGATCTTGATCCCATGAATATATGCCACCTTACCTAATTCCTTTATAGAGAAGCATTTATTCAACCGCACCTTAACAAACCATAAGAATGGTATTTCTTTTCCAATAAGTAATATGTCATCAACATATACTATTAAGAAAATGACAGCACTCCCACTAAACTATTTATAGAAAAAATACTCACATTCATTCTTTATAAAACCAAATTCCGTTATGATCTCATCAAATCAAATGTTCCATGAACTAGATGCTTACATTAATCCACTGTTATATGAACATTGGAAACTAAACTCTTAATGTTATGATTATTGTTTATAAATACAAGTGATCATGGTTAATTAATACAGAAAGAAGAGTTGATGGCCTCATCTAGTAGACTCGGGCCATACGAATCCCATCTGTCAGAGCTTGGGAAGGAGGTTGCATCACTAGGATTTGATCTGGACCAAGCCCAAGCCGAGCTTCAACATGTGAAGCTTAAACGGAATCGCCTAAGGGAGAAGTTCAAGCTGATAGAAATCACCACTCGGGCAATGTTGTCCGAGAAACTCCAAGATTCTATCACCATTACACAACTTAATCTTAGGTCTTATGCGGGTGTTATAAAGGGCTATGTAACGAGGCCTTAGATACTTTTTGTAATCCCTTGGTATAAATAAAATTATTATTTCATCATTCCTATTTTTGGAATATCTTTTCTTAATAAAGCATATGTTTAATTAATAAAAATTTGATAAATTGATTTTAGAAGTAAAAATTGTACTTTTCAAATATTTCTCATACATAGAGGATTATTGTGGTAAAATAAACATCATTTTTGAATTTCAAATGTCAAAATTAACCCAGGCTGAATTTCTGAAAATTTTCTAAGGAGTTTCAATTTGATGAATAGTGTTTTATGAATAGTGTTTTTTGATGAATATTATTTTATGAATAGTGTTTTTTGATGAATAGTATAAAAATATTTTATTATTAAATAAATTTTTTTGTGAAATTATTTTTGAAAATCGGACATACATGGTTGTAATCAGGGTGAAAAAATGTGGTTCAATAAGATCAAAATAATTTTTTGGTGAATAGTAACTTTACCCTTTGGAATAGTAATTTTACCCTTATGAATGGTAATTTTACCAATGTCATAGTAACATCACCTAAGGAGGTATAAATATGTTTTAGTTATCTTAAGTGGTAATGTGATATAATTATATCATAGTATAAGTAAAAAAATATTTTAGAAATTATTAGTAAAGTATTATTATTTTATTTATTTTATTTAATTTAAAATGAAATTAATTTTTATAAAATAGAGTTCACTTTTGGATTCTACAAGTCGAAAAATGGTTAGGGTGAATTTTTGAGATTTTTTTGAAATAGTTGAATTTTCAGTGAATAGTAAAAATATAGTTTTGAGTTTCAGTATGTTTAATGACATCATTAATGATGTAATCATGATGTAATAATTCTGGTCGACTTGTGAATATTAAGATATATTATGAGGTGTCCCTTGGAAATTAATTAAATATTCCCTCACTTTTGCTATAAATACCAACCCATTCCTTCGTTAATTTCATTCAAAATTCCTCCTCAACGAAGCTCTAGTCTTTTTACCTCCCAATGAATCCTCTCAAGGTGCCCTAAAGTCCCCCAAGGTCCCAACCTTCAAGCTTTCGAAGTTAATCTTCAAGGTAAGGGAACCTTTCACCCTCCTCTTTTAAGTCATGACTTCCTTTATGTTATGTCTTCTAGTTTCCATATTATTATGTTGGGGTATATTCTTCTATGTCCTTTTTTCTATTCATTTTATTTCCAAATGATGAGAGACCCTTTCCACTCTCATCAACTTATTTTTCTGAATTTTAAGCGATGTCGTCAGGGTGCTGAATTTTTCGTAAAAAAAATCGCATCTTCTCTTTTCTTTCAAGTTTCTTTTTTCATGTGGCATGACATTAAAATATCCACACCATGATCTTATTTATTTTTTATTCTGTACCCATACTATATTATGATTTATTTATGATTGGTTTACCCTTGTCTCCTCTTTTTTTTAAATATTTTCCAAAAACATGTTATGTTGCCGTTATGCTGCAAAATTTTTGTCTCAAAATCTCTCTCTTTTTTCTCAAGAAATTATCTTATTTTATTTATTTTAATACCCAAACCTATTTCATTTCTATGGGTATTCATAAGCACATAAAAATGATATATTTTATTCTTGATTTTACATATGTGAAACCCTCATTCCTTTTCTATGGGTTATAAACGACATAACGATCAAATTTTTAAACACTTTTAAAATGTCATGATTTTGAAATGAAACCCATTTATTTTATTCTTTTTGGGTTATTTATGAAATGTTTGTTTATGATATATGTGTATCACATGAAAATAAATACATATTAAGGGTGTGACTTGATATCTCTCCAATGTATTGGGTAAAGAATTTAATCTCTAGAGATGACAAGTTTCATAATACCTTGGTGAATAACCTTAGTAATTTTTATGACACCTTAGGGATGGACCTTAGTGATATGTTCATGAATGTCTAAATTAAATGTTTTAGCCACATTTTCAAGTTATGATTAATGTTTTTATTTTTATTATATTCCACTTTATCATTCCTTTACAATATCCCTCATGTTCTTTTTGATATCACTCAAGTTCACATGTAAACTTTTTCACTTGTTTTCCTTACTAGGACTTCTGCTCACCCTTTCCTTTGATGTATGTCTCTAGGTTATGAGATGTAGTAATTATAACTAGGATGAACCTTTTTTGAATCCTTACAGGTTTATTAGAATAATGTTTTATGTTTTCATGTATTGTGTTCCTGATTTCCAAGACACTAGACTTTAAAGATCATCTGTTTGTAAAATGTAATGAAAAGTTATGTAATAAAAATGAAAGATAACATAGGTTGTGTCATATATACATATTCCTGAAGGTTCATGTTAAGGAAAGATATTTTAACATCCATTTTACAAATCTAATATTCATGGAAGAATGCAACAACAAGTATAATTTTGATGAATTTCAACATTGAAACTGGTGAAAATCTTTCATTATAGTCTATACCTTGATGCTGTTTAAACCCCTTTTCAATTAGTCATTCATTATAGGTATTGAATTTTCCATCCATGTCTAGTTTCTTCTTGAATACCCATTTACAACCAATGCTATTTACATCCACTAGAGGATCTACCAAAATCCAGACTTGGGTTTGGTATATGGAATCCATTTCAAAATTCATGGATTCTTGCCACTTGGAAAAATATGTGCCACTTACTGCTTCCTTGTAGGTTGAATGATCATTGTTATCAACTAATAATGAGTTACCATCCTTAGTGACTAGAAAACCATACCATTTTGGTTCTCTAACCTCTCTTGTACTCTTACATGGTACTTGTGTCTCTGGAACTTCTTCTTCTTCTATGGGGCTTTGTGGAATATGTTCTTATTACAACTATGCAATACCTTGACCCCCAACTTCATTGAAGTCTATCTCTCTCCCACTATCTCTTTTAGATACGTGCTCCCTCTTAAGGAATATGGTGTGTATTTCCACTATTACGTTTTTTATGAGGGGTCGTATAGGAAATATCCTCTTGTTTCCTTGGGGTAACCTATAAAGGTTCCCTTTGTGCCTAAAGGTGTAAGTTTTTTTACCTAAATAGGCCTTAAAAAACACTTCACAACCCCACACATATAAGTATGACAACATGAGTTTCTTTCCACTACACAATTTCTATGGGATAACATCTTCCACTTTAGTTGGTAATTGGTTTAGTATTTTTATTGTTGTTTGTAAAGGATATCCCCAAAAGGATAATGCAAGATTCATACAACTTATCATTGATCTCACCATGTGAAACTTGGATTGGTTCCTCCTTTATATTACACCATTCCACTAAGGTGTACAAGGAGGAGTGAGTTGGGATAGGATCCCAACATCCTGTAAATAATCAATGAAGTCATTATTAAGGTATTCTCTACCACGGTCTGAGTAGAGTTTCTTAATCTTTTTTCCAAGTTGGTTCTAATATCCAGTCTTGTATTACTTGAACCTCTCAAAGGAATATGACTTATACATCATCAAGTTGACATATCCATATCTGATAAAATCATCAGCAAAAGTTATTAAGTATGAGTACCCACCCCTTACTTCCACATGAAATGGTCCACACACATCGGTATGAACTAATTCAAGAATCTATTTGCCCCTTTCACCTTTCCACTAAATGGGGATTTGGTCATTTTTCATTGTAAACATGTGCGACATACACTGATTGCTTTTACCTCAAAAGAATCTAAATATCTATCTTGATGTAATTAATCAAATTATTTTCATTTACATGACCTAGCTGGTGATTCCGTAGTTGGGTGTGGTATGAGTCGTGTGAAGTAGTTTAATTATTTATTTCCAATACTTATTTTGTGTAATCCAACACATACAAATTTTTATTTAAATGTTCCTTACCATAATAAATTCTATCTTTATAAAATAAGAAAAATTTATTCCTAAATTTGAAAATAAGTCCATTTGTATCAAGATTGGATATAGAAATAATGTTTTTGGTAATAAATGACACAAAATAAAAATCCTTAAAAACCAAGATCATTACCATTGTAAACATGAGGTGGTAGTCCCCAATAGCCACATCAGCTAGTTTGTCTTCATTGGCAACTCATAGATTTACCTCCCCTCGGTTTATCTTTCTAAATCTAATTGGTCCCTATATTTGAATACACATGTGAGAACCATATGCTATATCTAATACCCAATTTTTAGAAACATATAAATTGAGATCCATAAAAAAATCAGTTGAAACTTCCACTTGCTTCTTAGTCTAGGTGTAGTTTTTCTTCTAATGACCCTTCTTATCATAAGCGAAACAAATAACATCATTATCCCTTACATTCTCCTTGATATTTATCTTCTTGTAAGGGTATGGAAAATCTTTAGTCTTAGTTCTATTTGCTTTACATTTCCATTTTTTCACTATAAGGACCAAAGGATTTTCATGATTTGTATCCTTATATACTTGGTGAAGAAGAGTGAGAATATCTAGAAGATAATTATCAATGTTTTTTATAATAAAATTAATATAAAAAACTAGATAATATCCGATGGAGTGATGCAATAATGAGATCAATATGCAGTTCTTCAGGGAGTTTAAACCCTAGAACTTCTAAGTGCTCAATATAGCTAATGAGATTGACTAAGTGAGTCCTAAATAAAACACCTTCCATAAGATTACTCTGAAAGTGTGCTTTGGAAATCTCAAACTCTTCCTATCTTAATCTCTCATGATATAAACCACATATATTCTCAATCATGCTATAAGCATCCATGTTTTCATGAGACTTCATGAGTTCACTAGACATAGATGATAACATAAAATATTGAACATTGATCATGCCGTTCATATGTTTTTCATAGACAAGGAACTCCTCATCACTCGCCTACTTAGCAGGTGGATGATGCATTGAGTATTCTAGTATGTAATATTTCTGTTCATGACATAACACAACCTGAAGATGTCTGAACCACTCCTAGAAGTTACTACTAGTGAGGAGACAGTTTATATCCAATATAGATCATAGAGATCGTGTGGATGAAAAACTTTCCATTTTCTATAATTATAAAAGAGAATATTATTATCACTTTGTTTGATTACAAATTATGTGATAAATAATAAAATTAAGTTTATTAAATCTACCACTATCTTATCAAGTCCCAATATCCCTCACCATTGAACTCAAAATGTATGGTTTCTAGGAAATTCTAGTGGTAGGGATCCATATTCCCCTTCTCATAACCCCAACAAGGCTTGGTCAAGCTATTTGAAGGTATTTGGGTAGGTAGGTCTTTGTTAATTGCAGGCTTACAACTCCTTAATCCATTGAGTGGACTCCCTAATCCCAAAATCCTAACTTGGATTTCCTCAACACTTTCCTCCAAGTTATATCAAGGCTATATATGTAACATCCCAGGTAAATAAAGAATAAATCATTTTCATATTTATTAATATTTGCGAATTAAATATTAATTTTACTTTAAAGGGGTTTCTATGTTCGATAGCGTGCCCGATACGCAACAACGATTTTCTTTGAAATCTTACATTGCACACTAGTAATATAATAATATTATTTTAAATGGTAGTTAACACATAGCCGTTGTATTGGTGGGAATGAATAGAAATAACTAAAATATGATTATATATGTTTTTTTTAAATGTTTTTACATTTATTAAATAAAATATAAAGGCTTAAAATAAGAAAAGAATTCAATTTTTGGCATAGATACTCTAATATTCACTAAAAGGTCAAACTACCACCTTTTGATGGAGAAACCTATTTAAATATAGTTTTGGTCACTCTTATACATTCTATTGGACCAAATAAAACTCTTCTTTAGGATCAGGACATCAAAATTTACTTTGTGTAAATTTTTGGTATTTTTCCGATAAAGTTCATTTATAGTGAAAAATGTTGTATTTTAATTCAAAACCTCTTTTTAATCTAATTTATTTATATGATTAGATTATCTTTTGAATTGGTTTTAAAGTTAAATTAGAATATATTTTTACCATTTAATCCAATAGTGGTCATTGGAATTAATTTCACTTTGAATTTGGACGTAAACTGATGTCAATCTTTTGATATATATTGTTTCTTAAAAACACTTTGTTTGTTTTGACAGCGGGAATTAATCATTAAATTAATTAATGCAACTTATATGTTTTGAATTTTTTAAAATAGACATCACTTTTGAATTCGGAATGTCAAATATAGCTTAGGGTGAATTTTTGGTATTTTTCTGAAAAAACTTCAATTTTTGATGAATAGTGAAACCACTAAGTGGTACTTAAAAAACTGATTTTTCATTTAAATGAAAATTTACCACCTCTGTGTTTTGAATTTAAAAAATCCGACATACATGGTTGTCATTAGGAAGTAAAATGTGGTTCAATGAGATTAAAATATTTTTTTGGTGAATAGTAACTTTTAAGTTTTTAATCGCGATTAGAGGTAATTAGTGTAAATTAAGGTAAGAATAATGTTTTAATAATATGAAATAACCTAGACACATGTCCTACCCTTATTGGATGTGTCATGGCCGACCAAGAAAATCCATGGGTCAACTTGGGGACCCCATGGAGCCACTTTGGTAGGAAAATGACATTAATAACTTTTTATTTAATATTAAAATAAAAATGTCACAAACATGTGTTGTTTTACTAAAACAATTTTTAAATGGGGTTATACAAGTCATATTTTTGACTATAAATATTCATTAGAAAGATAAAAATATTTCCTACATCATTATATTTGTTTTATAATTTTTAGACATTAAATAAATTAAATTATTTATGACACCATGATGATACAGCGATTACCTCATTATTTAATGATTTAAATAAAATGAAAAGATAATGTAAAATCTAAGACCTACACTTGTCAAAAACCTATTGGATGGGTTTATTTCGAACTATTATCACCTTATACTAGAAATATATAATTTTGGGACCTTTAAAATCCGAAAATCATTTTATAATAAAGTAACCTTTTATAACTTTCCAAGAGCGCCACTCCTCTCCTCTTATAAAAGGTCCCCACCTCTACCACCTTACCCACACCTCTCAAGCCTTTGTCTCGGACAAATCCTGCCCATTTTGTCTCTACACATCCCTCTCTTACCCCTATGAGCCTCAGTTTGGGCAGAAGTCTTTCCAAGGAATCCTTTGAGCTCAAATCAAAAAGAGTTACCCGGTTTAAAGGAGATTAAAGAGCAATTGAGTCACGTCGGACACGAGGTAAGGGACTTCATCTCAATCTCCTTTAATTGAGGCATATTTTGTTCTAATACAAGGCTTTCTTTTATATGGTGTATAAACCCCTTTTAATTTTAATTTTATTCAAAAGGAATATTTTTCTACGAAGCGTTTTACTAAACGACAAAAAGGAATGTTTCTTTTAACATACGCGGTGACAATAACCTTTTCCGCCGCTGTGAGTATTATTTTGTCTTTGGATTCCTCAACAAGACGTAATGTTTTTAAAATGAAATAAATACCATATACTATTTTATGTATTTTGGTATTGAAAATGGTTTTTATAATGGATTTGTTATGTCAATATATTTAAGTGATATATTGTGATCAAAGTGTGGAAATGTTTTCTTTCCATTATATTTGTTTTATGTATTATGATTTTATAATGTTACTTGGACATTTGATAGGTGGTTACATGGTAAACCATATAACGGGTGGTGCTATGAATACCAGGATGGGTGGTTACGTTATAACCTCCAATGCATTGGGTATGGAAGTTGGCCGTATGGCTATTCCATTAAGTGATATGTGTGGAAGTCGACCGTATGGTTATTCCATTTAAGTATGTTTATGTCCCAAGTTACATTTATATGTTATGTGTTCTTTATATGGGTTTTATGGTAATATTTTGGTTACAACAGGGTAAGTAATGATATTTTATTCAGTGAAGAGTTTTTACTACTTCATAAAGGTGAAAAGTATTACTTTGATAAAGTATACATGATTTACCTGTTGTTTTGAAAAACTAACAGTTTTAATTATTTGTGTATCCCTTACTGAGCTTTTTATGCTCACCCTAAGTTTTTTGAAATGTTTTTCACAAGACTTAATGTGGAATTGGGTCAAGGATGGGATCAAGGAATAACCATGCTATCTAAAACATGGATCTAGACATGTTTCTTTTTAAGAGTTTTTATTTTATGGAAACTTAGTAGAAGTGTCTACTTTGTAATCTTTTGAGATGTAATAGTTATGTCTTAATTCTCTAAAACTCTAAACCTAAAAATATCCTCAATGTGAATTATTCATTTAATTCAATATTAAGTAAGGTTTAAGGCTGGGGCCTTTTAGTTGGTATTAGAGGTCGGTTTAGACAGCTTTAGGAGTTAGAAAATTGTTAAATTATAAATTAATTTATGGTATGATTGAAATGATATAGCATTTAAAGATTACCATGTTGCTTTGCCTAAGATATTTTTGTGTTCAGAATGGTTTTCCGTAGAGCAAACAAGACAGCTATGTTGGGACGACATCAGGAGGAAGACAACCTTCCAAATCAGTAACCTGATATGGTCGGAATTGGAACTGAACAGTTTGTTACAGTGATGGCACAGTTGACTCAGGCTATAAATGGTGGTGGTATCCATGCACGAGATCAGCCAGATCAACCGCAGAGGAACATGTCAGTGGTGGAACATTTCATGAGGCAACATCCCCCATCCTTAAGAGGATCATCTGACCCTGTGCTAGCTGAAGGGTGGATTAAAGCACTGGAGAATATTTTTTATGTCATGGGGTGTTCAGAACATCAAAAGGTTAGTCTTACTGTTTACCGTTTTGAAGGTGAAGCTGATCAGTGGTGGTCGATGGTGAAAAATATCAGGGATAGTGATGAGATTGATGATCTTCACTGGGAATAATTCAAAGGTATGTTTCTTGAGAAATATTTTCTTAAGGTGGTTCTTCTTAGGTTGAAAAAACAATTCCTAGAATTGAGGCAGGAGGATGAATCAGTGGCTACTTATGAAGCAAAGTTCACTCGACTGGCAAGGTATGCTCCTAATTTTATACGAGATCTTGATAGTAAAATCAAACGTTTTTACTCAGGGTTAAATCCAAGGTATCTAAGGGCTTTAACTTCTCGTGAGTTCAAAAGTTATGAAAAACTTGTTCGATGTGCGGAGAAGGTGGAAATGGAGTTTGCCGATAATCATGTGTTCTTTGACAAACAACAGAATAAGAGGTCCAGTTGGCAGGAAAAAGGGAAGAATTAATCAAAGAAGCAAGGAGGTAAGAAAACCAAATATCCATCCTGTGAGAAGTGTGATAAAATGCATCCTGGAGAATGTTTATCCAAGTCTGGAAAGTGCTTTCGGCGTGGTAAGTCTGGTCATGTTGCTCGTAACTGTAAGGAAGATGAACAAGAAGACAATGAAAAGCCAGCAGTAAGATGTTTTAAGTGTAATGAAATGGGTCATTATGCAAATGAGTGTCTAAAAAAGAACTCAACTGAGGGAAAGAAACCAGACTACAAGTAGAAAGGGGTGGTGAAATCCTTTGCAACTACTTCAGTAGATGTTGGGCCATCGAATGAAGTAGTATCAGGTACACTGTTTGTTTTTTCAGATTATGATAATGTGTTGTTTGATTTAGGGTCTACACATTCTTTAATTTCTGAGAAGTTTTCTAGTAAATTGGGAATTCTATATCAAGATATTAATCCTAAACTTATGGTAAAAACACCCGGAGGGAAAGTTAAGACAAAAAGGAATTATAAGAACCTTCCTATCCTTGTGTGTGGAAAGAATCTACCAGAAAACCTTATTGTTTTGCCTCTAGTAGAGTTTAATGTTATTTTGGGCATGGATTGGATTTCTGTTTATCATGATAAGATTGACTACAGAGCTAAAATGGTTTCTTTTTATAAGGATTTTCAGTTTTTGTACAATAATGAACCCTTTCTTTTGATAACATATCAGGAAGTTGAGAAACTAGTAAAAGATAGAAATGAATTTTATCTTGCAAATATTGTAGAAAATAAAGGAATTATTCAGATTAATGATGTTCTAGTGGTAAATGAGTATCTTTATGTTTTTCCTGATGAGTTTCCTGGTATTATTTATGATCGGGAAGTTGAATTTACTATTGACTTAGTTCCTAATTCTAAGCCAATTTCAAAACCCCCTTACCAAATGGCTTAAGTTGAACTTTTAGAGTTAAAGAAGAAATTGTAGGAGTTATTAGATAAATGTTTCATTCGACCTAGAACATCACCATGGGGTGCTCCTGTCTTGTTTATTAAAAATAAAGATGGTTCAATGAGACTCTGCATTGATTATAGAGCCTTGAATAGTATCACTGTTAAGAACAAGTTTCCTTTGCCTCATATCGATGATTTGTTTGATCAGCTCCAGGGAGCTTAGTATTTTTCAAAGATTGACTTGAGGTTGGGGTACCACCAGTTGAAAGTAAAAGAAGTAGATGTTCCGAAGACTGCATTTCGTACTAGATATGGCCATTATGATTTTTTAGTTATGCCTTTTGGGTTAACCAATGCACCTTCTATATTCATGGACCTTATGAATAGAATTTTCCATGAGTTCTTGGATAAGTTTGTGGTTGTTTTCATTGATGATATTTTGGTGTTTTCTAAAAGTAAATAGGAGCATGAAAGTCATTTAAGGGTTATCTTTCAAACCTTAAAAGAAAAGAAACTGTATGGAAAATTCAGCAAGTGTGAGTTTTGGTTACAACAAATTTCTTTCCTTGGTCACATTGTTTTAAAAAATGGCATAACTGTTGATCCTACTAAAACAAAAGTTGTTGAAGAATGGCCAAGACCCACAAATGTAACTGAGATTTGTAGTTTTCTTGTTTTGGCAGGTTACTACCGAAGGTTTGTTGAAAATATTTCACAGTTATCTAGTCCAATGACTAAGCTAACTCGGAAGGGTGTTAAGTTTATCTGGACAAAAGAATGTGATGATTGTTTTCAGGAGTTGAAAAGAAGATTGGTGAATGCTCCAGTTTTGGCACTTCCTTCCAGGAATGGTGATTTTGTTATCTACAGTGATGCTTCATTGAAAGGACTTGGTTGCGTCCTAATGTAGAATGATCGGGTAATTGCTTATGATTCATGTCAGTTGAAAACTCATGAGGTAAATTACCCTACACATGATTTGGAATTAGCTGCTGTCGTTTTCGCTTTAAAAATTTGGAGGCATCATTTATATGGAGTAAAGTGTGAAATATATACTGATCACAAAAGTTTAAAGTTTATATTCACTCAGAAAGAATTGAACATGAGATAGAGGAGATGGTTAGAATTAATCAAGGATTATGATTGTAGAATTCATTACCATCTGGGAAAAGCAAATAAAGTGGCTGATGCTTTGAGTCGAAAAAGTAATGCTTCATTAACCATTCTACGTTTGGAATGAGATCCTTTGGTTTTTGATTTGATGAAATTTGGAATAGAATTTGTTGGTGCATGAAGTTCTTCTGTTTTGTTTCAGGTATCAGTGAGATCATCTCTATCAGACAGAATTAAGCAAGCGCAGAAGAAAGACAGTGGGTTGCAGAAAAAGGTAGAGCTGGTTCAGAAGGGTAAGTTGCCTGGATTTAATATTGATAATGATTGTGTTTTGAGGTTTGGGAAGAGATTATGTGTGCCTGGTGATTCACAGTTGAAGAATGAGTTGTTATGTGAGGCTCATAGTTCCCCGTTTTCAGTTCATCTTGGCAGTAATAAGATGTACAGAGATCTGCGAGAGTATTACTTGTGGGATGGAATGAAAAGAGATATTGCTGATTTTACTGTGAAGTGTTTGACTTGTCAGCAGGTTAAAGAAGAGTGGCAATTACTAAAAAGGATGCTTCATCCTTTACCAGTGCTAGAGTGGAAATGGGAAAATATATCCATGGACTTTCTTGTGGGATTACCGAAGACATCTCGAGGTAATAATGCAATCTGGGTTATTGTTGATCGCTTGACTAAATCTGCTCATTTCCTTCCTATTCGAGATACTTTCTCTCTAGATCAACTTTCTCGATTGTACCTTAAAGAGATAGTCAGGTTGCATGGAGTTCCCCTATCCATTGTATCTGATCATGATCCCAGGCTTACTTCTAACTTTTGGAAGGGCCTTCAGAAGTCGTTGGGTACTGAATTAAATTTTAGTACATCTTTTCATCCTCAATCAGATGGGCAGTCAGAACGAACAATTCAGACTTTAGAGGATATGCTACGTGCTTGCTCTATGGATTTTCAGGGAAGTTGGGACCAACATCTTTCTTTGGTTGAGTTTTCATATAATAACAGTTTTTATTCCAGTATACAGATGGCTCCGTTTGAAGCATTATATGGAAAACGGTGTCAAACTCTAGATTTTTGGGATGAAGTGGGTGAAAGGAAGCTGATGGGACCAGAATTGGTAGAAGAGATGGCAGAAAAAGTTCAGTCGATTTAGAAACACATGAGAACAGCTCAGAGTAGGTAGAAGAGTTATGCGAATAACCGGAGGAAGGATCTATCTTTCGAGGTAGGTGATCCTATTTTTCTCAAAGTTTCACCATGGAAAAGTGTGATGTGATTCGGTAAGAAAGGAAAGCTGAGTCCAAGGTTCATTGGACCATATGAAATTCTGGATAAAGTTGGATCAGTTGCATACAGAGTGGCATTACCTCTGAGTTTATCTCAGGTATACAATGTTTTTTATGTTTCGATGTTGAGAAAATATATGCCAGATCCATCTCATGTTTTGAGCCCAGAGGTAGTTCAGTTGGAAGAGAATCTCTCTTATGAAGAACAACCAGTCCAGATTCTTAACCATAGAGAGCAAGTGTTGCGGAATAAGGCAATTCACCAGGTAAAGGTTTTATGGAAAAACCATATGGTTGAAGAGGAAACATGGGAATTTGAAAATGCTACGAGGGATAAATACCCCCAATTATTTTGATAAGTGAATAAAATTGCGAGGATGCAATTCCCAAAAGGGGGGAAGGATGTAACATCCCAGGTAAATAAAGAATAAAGAATTTTCATATTTATTAATATTTGCGAATAAAATATTAATTTTACTTTAAAGGGGTTTCTATGTTCGATAGCATGCCCGATACGCAACAATGAGTTTCTTTGAAATCTTACGTTGCACACTAGTAATATAATAATATTATTTTAAATGGTAGTTAACACGTAGCCGTTGTATTGGCAGGAATGAATAGAAATAACTAAAATATGATTATATATTTTTTTTAAATGTTTTTACATTTATCCAATAAAATATAAAGGCTTAAAATAGTAAAAGAATTCAATTTTTGGCATAGATACTCTAATATTCACTAAAAGGTCGAACTATCACCTTTTGATGGCGAACCATCTTTAAATATAGTTTTGGTCACTCTTATACATTCTATTGGACCAAATAAAACTCTTCTTTAGAATCGGCACATCAAAATTTACTTTGTGTAAATTTTTGGTATTTTTCTGATAAAGTTCATTTATAGTGAAAAATGTTGTATTTTAATTCAAAACCTCTTTTTAATATAATTTATTTATATGATTAGATTATCTTTTTAATTGGTTTTAAAGTTAAATTAAAATATATTTTTACCATTTAATCCAATAGTGGTCATTGGAATTAATTTCACTTTGAATTTGGACTTAAACTGGTGTCAATCTTTTGATATATATTGTTTCTTAAAAACACACTGTTTGTTTTGACAGCGGAAATTAATTATTAAATTAATTAATGAAACTTATATGTTTTGAATTTTTTAAAATATACATCATTTTTTAATTTGGAATATCAAATATATCTTAGGGTGAATTTTGGTATTTTTCTGAAAAACTTCAATTTTTGATGAATAGTGAAACCACTAAGTGGTACTTAAAAAATTGATTTTTTGTTTAAATGAAATTTTACCACCTCTGTGTTTTGAATTTCAAAAATCTGACATACATGGTTGTCATTAGGAAGTAAAATATGGTTCAATGGGATTAAAATAATTTTTTTGTGAATAGTAACTTTTAAGTTTTTAATCACGATTAGAGGTAATTAGTGTAAATTAAGGTAAAAATAATGTTTTAAGAATATGAAATAACCTAGAAACATGTCCTACCCTTATTGGATGTGTCATTCCCGACCAATACAATCCATGGGTCAACTTGGGGACCCTATGGAGCCACTTTGGTAGGAAAATGACATTAATAACTTTTTATTTAATGTTAAAATAAAAATGTCACAAACATGTGTTGTTTTACTAAAATAATTTTTAAATGGGGTTATACAAGTCATATTTTTGACTATAAATATTCATTAGAAATATAAAAAGATTTACTACATCATGATATTTTTTTTATAATTTTTAGACATTAAATAAATTAAATTATTTATGACACCATGATGATGCAGCGATTACCTCATTATTTAACGATTTAAATAAAATGAAAAGATAATGTAAAATCTAAGACCTAAACTTGTCAAAAACCTATTGTATGGGTGTATTTCAAAATCTTATCACCTTATCCTTGAAATATATAATTTTGGGACCTTTAAAATCCGAAAAGCATTTTATAATAAAGTAACCTTTTATAACTTTCCAAGAGTGCCCCTCCTCTCCTCTTATAAAAGGCCCCCACCTCTACCACCTTAACCACACCTCTAAAGCCTTTTTCTCAGCCAAATCCTGCCCATTTTATCTCTCCACATCCCTCTCTTACCCCTATAATCCTCACTTTTGGCAGAAGTCTTTCCAAGGAATCCTTTGAGCTCAAATCAAAAAGAGTTACCCGGTTTAAAGGAGATTAAAGAGCAATCGAGTCACGTCGGACACGAGGTAAGGGACTTCGTCTCAATCTCCTTTCATTGAGACATATTTTGTTCTAATAAAATGATTTATTTTATATGGTGTATAAACCCCTTTGAATTTTAATTTTATACAAAAGGAATCTTTTTCTACGAAGTGTTTTACTAAACGACAAAAAGGAATGTTTCTTTTAACATACGCGATGACAATGACCTTTTCCGCCACCGTGAGTATTATTTGGTCTTTGGCTTCCTCAACAAGCCGTAATATTTTTAAAATGAAATAAATACCATATAATTTTTATGTATTTTGGTATTGAAAATGTTTTTTATAATAGATTTGTTATGTCAATATATTTAAGTGATATATTGTGATCAAAGTGTGGAAATGTTTTCTTTCCATTATATTTGTTTTATGTCTTATGATTTTATAATGGTACTTAGACATTTGACGGGTGGTTACATGATAAAATATATGACGGGTGGTTCCGTGAATACCAGGATGGGTGGTTACGTTATAACCTCCAATGCATTGGGTATGGAAGTCGGCCGTATGACTATTCCATTAAGTGATATGTGTGGAAGTCGACCATATGGTTATTCCATTTAAGTATGTTTATGTCCCAAGTTACCTTTATATGTTATGTGTTTTTTATATGGGTTTTATGGTATTATTTTGTTTACAAAAGGGTAAGTAATGATCTTTTATTCAGTGAAGAGTTTTTACTACTTCATAAAGGTGAAAAGTATTACTTTGATAAAGTATACATGGTTTACTTGTTGTTTTGAAAAACTAACAGTTTTCATTCTTTGTGTATCCCTTACTGAACTTTTTATGCTCACCCCAAGTTTTTTGAAATGTTTTTCATAGGAATTAATGTGGAATAGGGTCAAGGATGGGATCAAGGAATAGCCATGCTATCTAAAACATGGAACTAGACATGTTTCTTTTTAAGAGTTTTTATTTTATGGAAACTTAGTAGAAGTGTCTACTTTGTAATCTTTTGAGATGTAATAGTTATGTCCTAATTCTCTAAAACTCTAAACCTGAAAAGATCCTCAATGTGAATTATTCATTTAATTCAATATTAAGTAAGGTTTAAGGTCGAGGCCTTATAATATAGGTCTACATCTCTTGATATAAGATGGTTAAGTCAACCCATAACCTTCATAAAAACTTCACATTAAAAGTAAGTGACCCAATGAGGGTTGGTCAAACACTTAGTTCTAAGGCTTTCATTCCTAATCAAGTAATGGAAGACCAAGTCTAACTTAATATTTAGTTGAGGGATTTTAATTTATTATACATAAATTTTATCTTGTTTTATCATTTACATGACTTGTTAATATTAAGTGAATTTTACTTAATTAATTAACCATGTTGGATAAAACATTTATATATAATCCATTTATTTAAATTCAATATTTACACATTAATTCATTTATTTATGTGATCATGGTCTTGCATCCATAAATTAAATAATGAATATCCAGAAATAAATAAATAAATAAATAAATTACCTTATCATGAACTTATCTAATGGTTGATTTATTTATCAGACAATAAATCAACATATAACCTAGGGGAATAACTCATTGTGTTAATATTGGAATGAGTTGTAACATTACGCCTATCCACCTGTGTCTCACCAGGGTTAAAAACATTATGATTCCATCTTGAACCACCTCCATATGCATTGGGATACTCTATTAATTACATGTATTTATAACTCATATGTAGGTTAGGGGAACCAAAAGATTGATTAAGTATAATTACATAAATAACCTTGGATACACAAGTCCTACATAATAATTAAGGTATGAATGACTCTTAGAACATAAAATTTAATTTAATATTAAATAATTAAAAACCCATGCAATAAATTAAATTAAAATAACCAATTCACACATAGGTCTTGGTCAAGCTCATGAATGGTCATACATGAAATAGATATGAAAAAGTAAATTTGGTTAACATTAAATTCTTATTCGTTCTTTATTATTAAGATAAATATGCTTTAATTAATTAATTAATTCCCTTTCATCTTAATGACCATACAAATTCTCTTGGAGATACCCATCATAAATGCATTCATGAAAAATAAACAATAGGACCAATAATTAAAAATTATTACATAAAATTATATGAGCTTTTAAAATTATTTAAAACCATCATTAAATTATCAAACACAATAAGTGACAATAAATATAATAAGGTTTTAATGCTATAATTAGTAATTTAATGTAATTTTAATCTTGTCCTTTATTGGGAGACTACACAACATGTATTGTCCAACTACATGCCATAAATCTTGGTTTTCGTGTATCCAGGGTAGAAGCATGGGGATTCAGCTTATTCCTCAGCTGAATTACATGGTGTGTAATAACCAGTTACGTTCCATGTGTCCTACTTTCCATGTTTTTGTGCATCCTACTAAAAAATTCGGCATGTTCATCAGACATGGGATTACACGATGTGTATAATCAAACTACATGCCTTGTGTCTCACATTCTGTGTGCCCACATAACTTGCTAAGGAACACTAAATGTATTTTGTATGTGGGAATTAATTAACTACATGCCGTGTATGCCGTCTACACATCATGCACTTCATTAATGCTTCAGTATGTCAGCCTCACATGGTTTTGACCATGTATTTGACCACACAATTTGCATGAATTTTGTTGCTAAACCGTGTAGACTACACAACAGGCATTCCAGATACACACCATGTAATTTGACATAAAATGTGCCAAGTTGGCCCAATCTACATGCGGTATGCAATAAATACAACATGTGTAATTAATGCTCAGTGTGTCATGTATCTCGTGACACGGTTAGGTGTAGTGCACTTGGGTACACGATGTGTACTCCAACTACACGCTGTGTAATCCCATGCTATCTGGATAGATTCCTCGACACTTCTTGATGACATCTCCAATAATTATTCATCTATTCTTGTACTTAAGGAATTGTTAATATTGAATGAAGAAATTAAAATGTCAAAGCCATGTTAATTTAAATAATATAATTAAATAACAAATAACCATTGAAATGAAAATCTAACCACTATTTCACATATAGATCAAAAATAAAATAAATAATTATAAATTTGAAATGTGATCATTCTGATACCACTTGAAAGTTATAGTCATATCATAAATGCCTTTGGTGGGTATTAAACCCCAATAGAGTATCTTTCACGTTAAATTTATAATTAATTTATTTAGATATGAAGAAATGATTACCTCTTAATAGGATAATTTTTTAAGTAAAGTTGGTGACCTTCTAAAACCCTTTTGAATTACCTTCATTTTTCTATAAGGATTCAAGTGTAGAATCCATCTAACAATGATCCACATGTGCTCCTTTGATCTCCAAGAAACACCAATTGATTTCTAGGTGCTATCATGGAAAATAAATTATCTTGAATTGTTTATCTCTATCACTCTAAGATCCTTCTAGATTGAATGAGTTCTGCTCATTATTGAAAGAAATAGAGGAGGAACTCAAGAGAGAGATAGAAGTCTGTTGTGCATAATGATTCTCTATTCCCAATTCTCAATTAACCCTACACAATAGAAATAACAATATATTTATAGTGTTAATGTTTTGGTTAAAATATTATTTAATTATGTACTTTCTCTTAAATAATCTTATAATATTTATTAAACATAATTCCACATAATTATAATAATAATATTATTTTATGGTGCATACGCTAACTTACGTATTAACAAATATTATTTTACCAGCTTGTAAATTAATATTTATCACCAGACACAGACTTGGTCTATTCAAACTCCTTGACATTTATTTAATAACTAAATAAATATTTAATTAAATATTTAATTCATAAATAAATATTTGTGATCAATAAACATGAATAAAATTATTCCATGGTCTTTATAATAATATTTATTCTAATAATTAAATTCAAATAGAATTTAATGAAGATCAATGAAAAAACTTAGTGTGTGACCCTCTAAGATTATTTCTCATTGGAATTAGGTATGATTGGATAAAGTAAAATATTACTATCCATCAATGGGTCAAGAAACCCAAGATAAAGAACTTAATGTCACAATGTTGATAACCACATAAGAATGCTTGCTATATATTATAATCCCTTTGCCACAATATCTCATCAAGAAGGATACACATTTGTGTCATCAATCTATGTGCTTGATACATCTTTCTTGGACTATCTGAAATAAAAACGCCATTACACTAAGGCCATGGAATTTAATGTGAAGGTTCTATTCCAATAAAAGGGTCGAGATATAAGATTCCATAAATATGGAAGAGAGAAATCCGTCCTCAAATTATCCATTAATAACATGTCATTCATGACACACCTAACACTCTATAATTCCCTTCAACATAGGGTGTGACCTTTTTGGTCAGTAAATATAAGTGTGTGAATCATGACATGCATCAATGAGAATCTTAAAGTTTATGGACCATTACACATGATCACAGATATTAATATCTGATGACACCAAAACATATAGAATTTATACCGGTGGGTCTATTATCATAATATCTCATCTTGGAGATTACCAAGTAAAAAATTCATGATAAAAATACCCATCCACTTATGAGTACTCACACCTAACAATCTATATACTATGTGTACTATCACAGTACATTATCCAACCGTAGAACTATATTTAAGAATATCATCATAACACTTCAAGATTCTCATCATAGCGGGGAACTACTATGGACTTATCATTGTGACATATACCTTAGATAATTATTACTTTAAAGTAATATAAAAAAATTAACAATATGTAACAATATATTTTATTAGCATTCAATTCATTTAATATACATGTAATCAAAGTATAATCAGTTGGTCATAGGACACCAACTCAAATAGAGAGGATGATTCTTAGTGATAGAGAGAGACTCATAGGAGGACTAAGAACACATTGGGAGGGATTTATATAGGGACATGGAGAGGAAATTCATGCTTAATGGGTTTTTAGTGGAGATTAATGGGAGAAAGAGTGACTATTTATACTTGTGGAGAGGTGGTTTTAAGGGTTAAAATATTTGTTATTTTATTATATAAGCCCATAACTTGTGGGTTAAATTAATTATAAATAATTTTTTGGATTATTAATGGCTGAGTGAGAGTTTTTTGACATCAAAATCCTTACCAATTCAAAATTCACCTTCTAACCAACCCATTTAATGCAACAAATCCAAAAAAAAATTTCTCTAAAAAATCCAATTTTAGGTTCTAGAATGTAAAGTATAAATTAATACATTCAAAATAATATTTTTAAATTAGTTTTTATACTTATTAAGTAAAAATTTTATTGAATAAAATGTTTCATAATTTTTTAATCATGCTCACATCATAATAATGTCATAAAATCACGATACTCATAAAATAGTATTGTTCACTTTTTCACCAAAAAATAAACTTTAACATAAAATTTTCAAAAATTCTCCCTAATTTAATTCTGATCTGATGAGTCAAAAAATGATATTTATTTTATCAAAATAATTCTATAAATATTTAATTTTAAATTTTAAATAAAAAACCTTATTTATTGAAAATTAACAATTTTTATGACACAGTAAACTGTGTGACCATCATAAAAATTACTTTGGACTTCATTAATTTAATTATCATTTAAATAGTGTTTTATAAAATTATTTCATATAAATAAAATTTATTTAAAACTTATATATTTATCAGAAAATATAATTTTAATAAAATTTAAAAATATTTATAGTTTCTAAAAATAAAATTTTGGTTTCTTCCTTCATAATCCGAATGGTCGATTTATTTCATCTTCATAACCTATAATAATAATAACCAACTATCTTATTTATTAATGGTTGAAATTTCCATCAACTATATTGACTAATGTTCATAATGGTGAATGGTTGTATTTCCCTATAAATACACCATCATTCTCACTTTATCATTCACTACTTATAAAGGTTCTTACAAATCATTTCATAATGTCTATTATTTTCCTAATGCTTCTCTATCTTGTTACAGTCATTATGGTAGGAACAATATTTATGGAGCAATTCAAGCATATAGAGTTTCTTTTAGTGAATGTACTGTTATTCTATTTGTATATCTCTTTATTGTTCATAGTTGTAGTAGTCCATATCAACACATTATGTATAAGGAAATATAATAGTTGTTTTGTGTGATTATATTGTAAAATATAATAAAAAATGGCTGAGAGATAAAAGTTCTTTTATTAAAAGAAGAATATTTTTTTTGGGTCATTAAAAATTTAATTCAACTTGCATTGAATCTTCCTATTTATTCTAATTAGTTCATTTTTTACATTCCATATTAGTTCTAGGTTTAGAATATCCATTCTCGATATCATGTGCCAAAAAATATGAAAATATTTCATCAATATTCTTCACTTTACTTTGATTCCATATATCACCTATAGTGGAGTAATTAAAAGTGATTTCACTATTTTAAAGCCTTTAAGGATTTCTATATCATGTGAATTCTATTTATGATCACCATCATGTGTTTATACAATAACACTTAAATTATTTTTTTCTTTCGAAACACATGCCTCTATAATGGGGTTTTCAATTATACCCACTCTTATTTTTCAAGGATTTCTATCCTTAGATTCAACTGGCCATCCACGCTTTAGGTGTGTTTTTGAAATTTTTGTAACATCATTATTTAATTGGGTCTTCAAGACATTAATTATAGATGGTGAATTTACATCTGGTACATGTGATTTAGTCATGCCCTTTTTATCAGTAAATTCATTAGGCAACAAATTTTCTAGTTCTTGAAAATGTGAAATCTTTTTCACTTCCATCTCACACTATCAGGTGGGACGATTTATAAAATATAAATTTTACACATTCTAGGAAATCTCTAACTTTTATTTATTTTCTCCACCTGATTCTAGGAACTCTTCTTTATTGAAGTGATAATAAAAAAAAACAAGTTGCAAATACATCACCGGTTTGTGGTTTAAGATATCTAGTGATGGATGAGTATTCATATCCTATATATATTCTCAAAACTCCATTGAGGTCCCATTTTTGTATATTACGGGGGATCGATCAGTACATGTTGGGGAATGGGCTGTGAAAAACCAATCTCCATGCTTCCCATAAGACCATCATATTCTCACACGTTAGTCCACTGGAAGATCACACACATACAAATTTGTATAGCAGAAAACGAATCTATGAAAGTTCACTTCCCCATAAATGAGTTTACCAAAATTATGAAGCCACTACACCCTACCCATCGCACAAAATCAGCCTTGCACACAACTCATTGAAAAAATATATACAAAGTACCGAAAATATATTCAACGATAGTACATGAAACAAAAATAAAGGAAAGAACGCAAGAGTTGAACGTGCTGTAGGCTATGTACTACGTGTATGGGGAAACCAAACTACTACTTGATTTTATTATAACTGGAATATTGCAGGTGATAAAAATAGTTTACAAAACAGGTAAACCTCACCAACTTATAACTCTCCAATAAATTCTCATTTGAACCACCCTTCATTTTTCTCTATGTCACACATGTCTGCACTGAAGGTCCAACTCAATTATATACTAAGTATCATACGACAAACCAATAATACCCACTCCCCTGAAATCACAGACCATTAAGCATAACTTCCTGAGGTTAATTACCAACTTATTAACCCTTCATCTTTTCTGAACTTATGAACCTTTCAACGCTTCACCACAGAACCATCAATACATTCAAACTTCTGATGGACCTGCTTCCATTTGAGAAGTCCCATTTCTACTGTTTGCACATCATGTCTAGCCCATAATTCAACAAATGAAATTTCAATGAACTTAATTCTAAAAGATAAAATTATGGTGTACTAAAACAGACTCTACCGCTTAAAAATATCCCACTTGAAGTTTGTTACAGGGAAATTGGAAACTCTCCAACACATAGCATGCAACAACATTCTCCATTCTCTTTATTTATTTCCATTAACCCAAGTCTAACTGAGACTTGATGATACCAAAAAATTTCCCAAACTACTACCTTGGTGAATATATCTACTTGATTTTGTATTCTTGTTATCTTCTATAGCTTCAACTCATTTTCCTTCTAAAAATTTATGATGAAATGATACTTTAGGTCGATGTGTTTATCTAAGCATAAAATATCAGGTTTTTAGCTGAGTGAATTATACTTTGTCTATCACAGTAAAGTACCTCTCCTAATTGAATCCTTCTAAGCTACTTCAGCAAAATCTTAAACCATATCATTTCTTTCCCAATTTCCATTTCAACTACATACTCATATTTCATTGAAATTAGAGTAATTTGTTTTCAACATTGATGACCAGTTGATAGTAATTACTCCAAAAGTAAAAACAAATTCAATTATAATTTTCCATGTATCTATGCCACTTATAAAGTATAAGTCTACAAACCCTTATAACAGATCATCAATTCCAAATCATAGGGCTTGATCTTTAAATCCTTTTAAATACTGAAGGATCCACTTCACAACCTCCCAATGTAATTTCCCTAGATTTTCCATGTACCGACTCACAACTCCCACTACATGGGCAATGTCTAGACAAGTGAAAACTATTTCATGCATCAAGCTTTCAAACATAGATGCATATGATACTTTCTCCATGTACTTGGACTCAAATTTCATTATCAGTTCCTGTGACTTGGATAGTTTGAAGTGAATAGAAAGAGGGGTAGATATCGTATTAATTTTGGTCATCCCAAAACTTTCAATGATCTTTCAAACATAATCTTTTTGAGATAGAACCAATGTTATTACTCTCATATCTCTCTCGATATCTATCCTTGGGATATTCCTTATCTATTCAAGATCTTTCATCTTGATTTTTTTAGATAAATCATACTTAAACTTTTGAATCTCCTGATCATATGGTCCAACTATCAAGATTTTATCTATATATAAAAGTAATGTGATAAATGTTATATATTACCATTGTTTATGATCATAATAATGATCTATATTTCATCTATTGAACCCATATTATTCCATAAACAAATCAAATTTATGAATCTATTGTCAAGGTTCCTGCTTCAAGACATACAAGCACTTATTCAATTCACATACCGATTTAGGTTCCCTTATATTGGTAAACTTATCAGTTGTTACATGTAGATCTTATCCTCCAAATCACCGTGAAGGAAAGTAGTTTTGACATCCATCTGTTCTAGATAAAAATCTTCTAATACTACCATACATAGTACTATTTAAATGGTATAATATTTAACTATTGACGAGAAGATCTCTTAGATATCAAATCCTTACTTTTGTTGAAAACCTTTCACTACTAGCCATGATTTGTATCTTTTATTTCCATTAATATATTCTTTAATCTAATAAACCCACTTGATCTTAAGTATGTTTTTACCTTATATAAGTTTATCCATATATTAAGTTCCATTGAACTTTAATGAATTTATTTCCTCATTCATGGTTGACCCCCATTTCTTAGAGTCACTAGGAAAATACAATTCATCTAGATTTTTAGGTTCTCCCACATCCATTAGGAGTATAAAATTTACATCATCTGTATACCTTCAAATTAGTCTCATGATTTTGGTTGATCCCCTCAACCAAATTAGATACTTTGAACTAATGGGATTATCTCTCCCTACAAATTCTTGAATTTATGGAACATGAACTTTTGGGACCCATAATTTTGGTTCTCCCACATGATCATTAGCTGACCTTGAACTTTTTGGAATTTCTGATGATCTTACTCCTAGAATTCTAATGATTTTATCACTCACATTCTAGTTTTTTGGTATTTTAAAATTACTGATACTCTAATTAACCTATACTTAAACATTTGATTTTTATTTAACTTCCTACCCCCAAGTCTTGGTCTTTCCACATAATTATATTATTTAAGAGAACATATTTTCTCCTGATGATTTGTTTTTTTCACTATCCCATAAATAATATCCAAAATTTTCATCTTCATAACCAAGGAAAAACAAATTTTGGATTTTAATTTAACTTTTTTCATGCTTCTTAGTATTTATATATACATACACTAAACTACCAAAAACTTTAAGATGATGATTTTCTAGTTGTTTTCCAAACCAAAACTCCTCTGAAAGTTCCCATCCAACTACCAATGTTAGATTTCTATTGAATAGATATGCCACTGTGTTGAGTGTCTCTGCCCAAATCACCTTAGTTATTCTCAAGTGAAACATCATACTTACAAACCTCTCTGTCAACATCCTATTCATTATTTTAGCCACTATATTCTACTATGAAGTTTTGGACACCATTTTCTCATGCATTATTCCTTCCTCTTAGAATAATTTACAAAAGTTATGTCCATTGAAATCTCCACCATTACCAGATCAAAGGAATTTTATCTTTCATCCAATTTATCTTTACACCAAATATTTCCACTAAAAAAACACTTAAAAAACATCATATTTATGATTCAATAAGTAAATTCATAATTTCCTAATAGAATCATCAATGAAAGTGTAAAATTAAAGCTAAATACTATAGTACTAAATAAAGGAAGGTCTCCAAACATATGAGTGCACAATTTCCAACTTTTTATTCCTAAGATTGCAATAATGTAAGTTAAAAGACACTCTTTTCTTCTTACCCATAGAAAAAACTTTAAACTTTACAATTTTCATGTGATTAAGCTTCAATATTCATTTAGTTTTTAAAACTTTCATATTCTTCTCACTGAGATGACCAGAACTATAGTGGCATACTTCTGGATCATTGGAAGTTGAAATTTTGATCATTTTAATTCTAACAAATTTTCTAGTTAATCAAAGAGTTACATATTTTAATCCTTTCTTAACCACCATAGAACCCTGAGAAACTTTCTATACACCATTTTTAAATATAGTTTCATAGCTTTAATAATATAATTTCCTAACATAAATATTTTTTTACTTAAAATAGGAATGTGGTGAACTTTTGATAGGTTCAATAATACTTCATTATTTATTTATATATTAACCTTTCCTTTTACAATAAATTTTAGGGCTTCACTCTACACCATATTGAATTTTACAAACTTCTTTGATACATAGTTGACTACACATCTTTGATCACCAATTGAATGGAAAGATTCCCTAAAGTCGACCACACAATATTTTATCAGAGTGTTCAAACTCAAAAAATAATTGCTAATTCCATATGGTAAACTAATAGAATTTTTACTACAATAGTTTGATACCTTTCTGATGTTCTTATTGTAACTTTTTCAATCCTTCTTGATGTTTCATTTCTTCTCACACATCTAAAAGGTTAGAGGAGGGCCAACCAATTTTCCTTTTCTCTTATCACATTATTTTTCTTTTGATGGCTTCTTCCTATAACCTTGATTTCAATGGATAAATCACCCTTATCCATAATCATTAAGAGCATAACCATATGGTTCTTGTACTTCCCCCACTAGAGTTCTCTATTGAGTATCAAATTTATGATATCCTCAAATACCAATTCCATTTTTCCATTGGAGTTACTAACCATAGTTACCCTCGAATCTCAGCTCTTTGGGAGTAAAGATAACAGTAGTAGTTCCCATATATCATTATAAAATGCAACCTTCACTAATTGGATCTTCCAACAGATCATATTGAAATCATTATTATTATTTTCCACCAGTCTTCCTTCTGATAACCTTAAGTTTAAAAACCATCACAAAACAATAAATTTGTTAAGGGCCATCATTTATTTATACATATCATCCAACTCCTTCATAAAATTCACTATAATTCTATTATACCAAATGTTAAAAGAAAAATTTCATTTCAGAGACATCCTTACCAGTTCCAAATCCTTTTTATCCAACTTTTCCCATTTTTCATTCTCCATCAATACTGGATTCACTCCAGAAAATGGGACTTCCAAGTCCTTTTAAATTAGATAATATTAAATATTAATTCTATAAAAGCTAAAACCTAATCCATAGAATTTATAAATCATGATATTATTGATCAGAGTAGAATAATAGGGTCTGAATTAACTTTTAAAAATTAAAACAATAAATGCAAAGGAAAAATTCAAATCAAAATGGTTTCAATATGATGAAATGATAAAGTAATAAATTCAATCCATATAATAGAATTAATATTAAATTTAATTAAATAAGTATAATGGAAAAAATGAATAAAATTTATGTAATTTTGTGTATCAAGATCTGATGATGCAGTGCATAAATTAAAAGAGAGAGGAAATTTTATTTGATAAAGGAATTCAGTAATAGCTCGGTGTAATCCCTAACATCTCCTCCCCTTAGGTTGAGAGATTTATCTTATTAGTCCCTTGATTTTGAAAAATATAAAGGAACCACATCCTCCCTTTCTTTTTTATGGAAGTGGTAAGAATCCAAGACTCCATTACTTTAGTAAAACTAATCACCCTTATCTCTTGATTTTTTTAGGTCTTAGAAAAAAATCCATTGTAGAAGGTAGGATGAGAAGAGAAAGATTTTCTTGGAATAAAACCATTACTATTCAACTATCTTATCTCTAAATAAAGATTGATACAATTTAAATGATAGAGATAGAGAGATAAAGATGAGATCCTTTGATATTGATAAAAGAGAATTAACTCTTTGATAGGACTCTTAAGATTACTAGAGACTCAATATTGATTCGATCAGAGAGATGTTTTATAGCTTTGTTGATTAGATCCAAGCACTTATAGGTCTTTATTTATAGCCTCCAAAAGGGATGAGAAGCTTTTAGAAATTTTACATTTCATTGAAGCTGAAGAAGACCAAATTTATTACATTTTTGACCATAATATATAAACCCCTATAAGTGCTTCCTCAATGCCACCAATTACTCGGTGCACCTCACCGACTAGCCGATGGGTCACATGGAGCTGGCTAGATTTAGAAAGACTTTATCAATTAACCACTACAGACCAAAAACTAGTCAGTGGTCCTCTAGAAAAATGTTGGACCTCTAGAACCAACATCAATTGAATAATGATCTTCCACTGGCTAGCTTGTGTCTTTGATAGAACAAAGAGATTTTTTCCATATAGAACCGATTGGCTAGTGTCCTATATTAGCTAGCCGATGCTAACTACTATTTTGATAACATCTATAGGGACCTTCAAATCCCTTCAATGTATTCATATAACCTTTAAAACTCCCTTTCATAGATTCAACACATCCGTTTTGAATTCAATAAGATCTTCAATTCCTCATTGAATTCCATCACTTGGTCTATTAAGAACATGATTTGGTATTCAATTGATATAACTGAGAAGCACTCAATGAAATTTTTAGAACCATAAATGATTTTTTGTGATCATAAAAACACTATAAGAGAGCGAGGTCCAACAATATCCCCTTTTTTACGATCACAAAAACTTAACATATAAAGATATATTAATAGTAAATCAATAGAAAAAAATGTATTTAAAGTAATTCAAGATATTATAAATTAAGGTATTGAACATGATCAAGAGTTAAATTATCCTTGATATTACCAAGAAATATATAACACAACTAAAACTAACTTCTACCCCTTTTAAATACAAAACAATTATCCTAATAATAAAAAATCTCCACCTGAATAACCAAAACACATATCCTCCTTTGACCAAAAATATTCCCCCCCTTTTGTGATTATCAAAAAATATAACAAAGGAAAAAAGATAAATCAATAAGGTAATTTCATATTTGATAAAGTAATAGTGATAAGTAATATTATCATCTCCTTAAGGATTATCTTAAAATTAAAAACTAATATAATACAATAAGTCTTTTAAAACAAAGTCCATGCATAAGGTAGAAAGAATTAAAGTGTATGAGGTGAATTAAAGACAAAACAATAAAGTTTATATCATCTTAATTACAAGATAACAAGGTAAAATTTAAGAGTGAATTAAAGATTTTTAAAATATAATATTTTTAAAAAGAAATTTGAAAATAGATAAAAAAAGGAAATTTAAAAAATATAATAAAAATAAATTTGAAAAAAAAGAAAAATTAATTTGAAAAAAGAAGAAAAATAAATATTAAAAAGATAAGAAAATAAATTATATTAATTTAAAAACAAGTTTAAGAGAAATAAATAAAGATAAAAATAAAAGAAAAAGAATTAAACAAATTTAAAAATATAACCACTCCTTTTTAATAAAAATAATACATAGATTAGAGAGATGGGAGATCTATAAATGTGGTTTAATAGAGAAAAGAAAATTTAACTTATATAAAAATATAACCCCCCATGAGATAAAATTTGATGTACAAAATTTTCTAGAATGGTAAAATCTAGAAGACCCCTCAATTAGATCATTTAATATAGAGTTCCAAATAATAGATGAATCATTTCAAGATAATCCATTTTTATTGAGAATCAACCTTATGATATAACAATGAATCTTGGTGGCTTATTATTGTATGATATCTAACAAATTTGATTTTTGGTACCTGGATTTTTGGGTCTAGAAAGGTTAGAAGTCAAAAAAATATTGGGTCCACTAAGATCGGTTAATAAAGATTTAGAATCCCAAAACGGTTTAGTATGACATTTTTTATGAGTTGTTGGGACCAAGTTGGAAAATGTGGTTATGAAGTTTCTGGCTATAAGATTTTTTCTAGAAGAATTGTATTTTTGTTTCTTTATAAAAATCTTAAATCATTTTTTAAGGTTTTCATCAATTGTGATTTAATAGAGTTGGTTTCAGACAAATATGATTAGATAAATTTTTCTTAATGTAGTCCATCGATCAAAATTTTTATATTGGAAGTTTATCTTCAAAAGGTTTAAATAAACAATGTTTAGAAAATTCAAATCTGGATATTATTTTCTGTTCTAAATGTTTCCAACATTATGAATTCAAAAATCTCACGATCCAATCACTTTGAAAAAAGGTTTTTTTTGTTCGATTTTAAAAATTTCTTTTATAAAGTTTTGGGAAATTCACTGGACAAACAACATCAGATAGAGTTTTTGACGAGATGAGTTTTTATTTGAGATATGACATAGTTATTGAGTATGCCACACAAGTATATTTTAATTTTACTAAGTTTTGAAGTAGTAAGTTTATGATGTTTAGTGGATATTACCAGATAGATATAATCATAAAATGTTTTTATTGAGTTAAAAAATGAATAT
The DNA here is from genome assembly GCA_963277665.1 of Viscum album. Classification (NCBI taxonomy): domain Eukaryota; kingdom Viridiplantae; phylum Streptophyta; class Magnoliopsida; order Santalales; family Viscaceae; genus Viscum; species Viscum album. The sequence continues at coordinate 91,371,188 of OY728130.1, read as the reverse complement.
TTGCTTAAAGTGAACGGGGGAGAAAAACAGTTTAAAAAAAAGTTTTTTTCCAATTTGTTTACAATTATAAAGTTTTTTTAAGTGAATTAGGAGAGATAATGAAGGAATATAATTGGATTTAAAAAATACACTTGACAAACTTTTTTTAATTATAATTAGATCGGTAAAAGAAAATCTTAGGAAAGGTTCAACAGACAAAGTTTTGGTTAAAGTTCATTTGATGAATGTTTTCGTATGAAATATTCATATTTAAAAATAATGTTATGTTTTAAAAATAGAAAATTTCTAAAGTTTTATAAGGAAAAATACTAAGGAATAGTGATTAGGATAAATTCTTTAGAAAAAATCTTGTGGAAAAATATTTTGTACAATGTCTGTTGAACAAAACATTTATGAAGTTGTAAAGTTGTTTGTTGTTATAAGAAAATAAAAAGAACCTTGTGTTTGAGAATTATAAAGTTTGTTAAAGAGAAAAAAGTTTTTGAAGTCTTGTCATTGAAAAAATTACCATTGGAAAAAGTCCATCAAATGTACGAAGACATTAGTCAATGTTTTATGATACAAGTCATTAGATAAAGAAAGTTTCTAGGATAAGACTTCCAAAATGTTCCTATGAAGTTTTGTTAGATCATTGGATAAAATATCACCAAATAGAGAAACTTTTTATAATTTTTTGGTAGAATATTTTTGAGATGAAATTTTAAGTAGTGAATTTATTTAGGAAGGTTTTCTAAAGACATCTAATGCGATTATACTGAGCTGATCTTTCAACATTCAAAAAAATAATGAAGGATTTTTTTGAAGATTATAATGATAATAAATCTTTTTAAAGGTATTAAACACCAATGTTAAGGAAATTAGAAGAATAAAGTGGTTACTAGATATTTCGTGAAGCTTCAAGAACAATTTAGAATCTTCAATAAGAATTCAGGAAATTAATTTAAGTGGGACATTCGAATTTAGAGTTTTTATTTGAGTTAGAGTTTTGAATATCATGTTTTTCATTGATCAGGAAACCAAATTAGTTTTCCTGTGTGTGCTCCCTAAAATGTTACTATATAAAGGGTATGAAATTAAAAAGTACATTGGTACCATTCACATGTGTGCAAAAAGCATACATTTTTTAGAATTGGTTTCATGTAGAGACATCGAAAAAAATTCTTTTAGCTAGAATTTGAGCAGAGAAGATTCCAACTAAGAATTATCTTGGTTGTAGAAGAAGAAGAAGTTTGTGATGAAAAAATAAGTTTTAATCAGGTTCCATCAGAAAAACTCATATGAAAAAATCATTATATTAGTTGGAATACGATGAAGTAGGTTTAAGGATGTTGTAGAGTTTTTCAGGCGCCAAATAATTTTTTTGGAAAAACTTTTTAGATAGAAAACTAACTAAATAAAGAGGTTCTTACTTGCTGTTTCTTAAGAAATTGAATTATTTTTCAAGAAGTGAAAGTGAATAAGTACAAGAAGCATCGTGAAACCATTTTAAGCCTATTGGTGAAGGTTTCTAAAGTTGCTACAAAATCTTTGTTACATATTTATCTGTATGGAAAGAACATGCACTGTTGTTTTTCATCATAGTGCAATGAAAGTGTATGGATATTATCTTATTGTTGTAACCACATAAAAATGATTTTTTCTAGTGTATTATTGGTATTGATTTTTTTCTAAATCATGCTAAGTACCAACTACTCTTTTTGAGTAGTGGACCTTATAAATAATTATGTTATCAGGGTTTTGTTTGGATGATTTTTTTCATAAACGTTGTAAATATTTAATAGGATACAAAGGTTGTTTAATAATAAATAAGAAGTTTTAAAAATAAAAATATCAATGATTTACCCCATCTACCTCCCAGTGATCACATTAGGCCTTTCAATTGGTATTATAGGGAAGGTTCCCTTCATTTAATCTTTACTAAAGTTGGTTGAATAGATAATATTTTATGGATATTCAGTATTCTATGGATAGAAAGGGGGTTTCAATTTTCTATAGAAAAAACTATCATATCTGGAAAGATATAATGTTTTCATATATTATGTCTCTTGGTTATGAATTTATTGAAGTTGTGATAGATGGGTTCCCTCCTTATGCTGAAAATATTTCTCCAACAACTATTAATAACAAAAATTTGGAGAATGAAGGGAGAGTCAGAAATACTACACTTTCCTCAATCTTTGAAACCGAGTTTCTTAGAGTTAAAGTATTTGGAACTTATAAAGGCATTTGGGAGAATTTGAATAAAACCTATGAAGCAAATAATAAAGTTAAGAAAGATAGTTTACAAATCTGGTGGCTGAAGTAATAAGTTCTCAAAATGGGTGATTATAAATCTCTCGGTGACTTCTTTACAAGGGTGAATGAAATTATAATAACTATAAGATATCTTAGTGAGAATTTGGAAGATTCAATCATTGTTGAAAAGATATTACAAATTATTATTGATATGTTTGATGTTATAGTTTCATAATCGAAAGATAGAGATCCTGAAACACTATCTATGGATTATTTATATAGTACTTTACTCATGTATTAAATTACAAGATAGAAAGTTATAAAGAGTAAAGAAAAGGATGGCCAAAAAATTTCCTTCAAATCTACCAAAAAGGAAAAATCTAAGAAAGTTATCAAAGATGAAGAAGTTAATGACTATGACATCGATGACGAGGTTAGTAATTTTTTTAATGAATTTTTGACTTTATTTTCTAAAAATGTGAAAAGGGTAACATGAAAGTATAAAGGGAAGTTACCCTTGAAATTATTTTGCTGTGAAGTTATTAGGAACTTTTTTATAGATTTACCTCATATAAATGATGATAAAGAAAGTGATGATGAAAGGTAATCAATAAGATCCTATAATGAGAAGGTAGAAAAATTAAAATCTTATTTCAAGGTAAATAATAAAAAGTTCTCTAAATCCAAAAGGAGAAGATTTTTGTCTAAAGACGATGAACATGGTAACGGTGATGGAGAAGATGAAAATAACTGTGATAAAGATATTGAAAATACTTTTATTATTAAAGTGAATGATTAACAGTTTACCAGTGATGAAAGAAATAGTCCTGAAGAAGAAGAGACTCAGTTGGAATTTTCACTAAAAATAGAGTTAAAGGAATGGCTTAAAAATATAATAAGACTTGAAAGAGAGATCAAGAAGTTTAAGAAAGAAAATATTTTAGAAAATGATCAAGAATATATTCTTGAATAAAAATCTAAGTTACTAAGAGAGATTGATATTATGAAGAAGTTGGTTGATGAGAAGAAAAATCTAAATTTTGAACTTGAAGAAAAATTAAAGGTAAAAGAGGAATAGTTAAAACTTTCTCAACAAAAACTTGCTAAAATTGATCAAGGAATTTAAAATTTCCAAAACATAGTTATAGAAGTTGGTGAAAGTTTTAAGATTTCTAAACTTAAGAAGGATCATAATTTCATGACCCATCCCAGAGGGGCCTATGATGTGACTATCTCAAGCCTGCCTTCAATAGGATAGGGGCTGGTAATTAGCATCGAGTAGGCATATCCCACAAATGGGAGACATTTACCTAAGTACCTACACACACACACACACACATCTCCAAGCCCAAAATGCTAAAATGTAAAAACACTAAGTAAAAATGAATGCATACACTAAGATACCAACCACATATTACGATAAAAGACAACTTGAAGGTAAACAGAGATAGAATACAAGTCCACCAAAAGAAAAAGTATATAAAAGTGAATGTAAAAGTTTCTAGAACTCATCCGTAGAAAACCCTACCTGAAGGGAAAGGTACTGGATAACTATCTCAAGACGTAGGAGCACACCTCGACTGTCTAGTCTCTCTAAGAACCACCTAGTTTTGGTCTACCTAGGACTCTGTCAAAGTGTTGATCATCTGCACAAGACACGACATGTGCGGGAAAAGCTAGTGTAGGGGTGAGTAAAACAATACTCAGTAGGACACCCCGAAACCATAAAGTAATACTGATAAGAAATAAATAAAGTATACCAAAAATAAATAAACTAAGTATACCAAAAATAAATACATGAAGTATACCATAAAAAATATTATAGTCAACTCACACAGGTATAAGTCTATAGTACACAAAATAGGATTATCATACGTATTCCACAAAACACCCAGTATCGATAAGACACGTAGTCCCGATGAGACACTCAATCCTGATAATACATGTAGTCTTAGTAATACAATCATTTTCAGTAAGTCACATAGTCTCAGAAAGTCATTTAGTCTCAAAGTCACAACCAACCACATGATTCCTCTCATAACGTGCTCGTTTCAGGAGAACCTGCTCCTCAAGCCATTAGATATTATGCACAATTACACAAAAACTCAATTATGATATCTCAAAAATACCGTCTCGTCGCAAGGGTCCCAACACCGCAAACAATTCATCAAACAGACACACGATTTGAAAGTTATGGATGTTTTTGTAAAAAGGCCTGACCTAGTTCCAGTCCAAGTCTGAATGGACCCACCAGACCCGGCCCGACCTGCCAGCCAACCCTGCCCAGTCCGGCCCGACCCACCATCCGACCCGGACTGGTCTAATATGTCGGCTAACCTGACCCAGTTCGACCCATCTCGGTTCGACCTGACCAGGTTCAACTCGACTCGGTTCGACCCTGCTCGGTTCGACCCACCGACCGACTCGGCCTGGTCCTGCCCGACCTGCTAGCCAACCCATCCCGGTCTTGCCCGACCCACCGGCCGACCTTGCCTAGTCCTGCCCAACCTTCCAGCCAACCCAGCCTGGTTAGGCCCAACCCAGCCCAACCCAGATCGGCCCAACCCGACCCCCCGACCCAGCTCGACCCAACTTAGCTCGGATCAGCCCGTTGGGCTACTTGGTCCAGAACGCTAGGACACTGGAGCGGCCTGACTCCTTTGGTACAACCCACACATAGGCGGGTTGGTTTAGTCCGCCGCACGTGGCCCGCACGACTGCGTTCTCTTCTGTTCCATGTGGTACCGCACCACATCCCACATGGTCGGCCCGTCGTGTTCACCTGCCTCATGGTCTCACCACCACCATAGACTCCATGCGATCATCTCACCATGTACAAAACTACCTTGCTGCATCCCCCTTACAGCCCCTCCGTGTCCCCTAGTCAACACTGCCCTTCTATTTGATTCCACCACCTCTACATGCGGTCGTCGCTGCGGCCGTCGCCAACGCACCCACACACGACACCTTCGCTGCACGCCGCCTCCCGCATGTGGCCGCCGCTGCATGCCACCACCGGCACCAGTGCTCCAGTGGTCCCTTCTGTGGACTACCGAGGCTCCTCCGATGCCTGGAATTTTGTGCAATCATAGATCCAAGTTCCTCATGACCCAATCTACCCTACTGCAGCCTCTATGATCAGTTTTCCTCCAATCCAAGGGTCTGATCGTGTTCATAGCCTCTCGAAAAGTTGAACCGTGACCATGAGGGTTCAGCGGCGATGAATTACAAGAACAGGGGTAATAAAATCACAAAGAACACCCTGAGGAATGAATCTCAACCTTTGTTCATGTCGGGCTCAATCCATTCCCATTAGAACGAAGATCTAAGAAACAAGGATAAATAATTCACCCCCAATGATTTCCTAAAAATATGCCCATCCCGCAAGAACAATAAAAATGTGAGTCAACCCATTCAATGGTTGATTCATGTTTATCATTGATTCTAGAAACTAGGAAAGAAAATCAAGGAACAACACCCTAACTCAAAGTTGGATCATTTTCTGAAGAGAATTGATTGTCGCGTCACCGCCATTGGCGAGATCCGTAAAAAACAGCGTCAGCTGATCTCCAATCCGAAATCCTGTCGTTATTCTCCATTGAGAGAGTTCTCCAAGTTTTGTCCAGAGCCTCTAGTAAATTCTAGGGTTATGTGCTTAACCCTATCTCCCTGTCTCTAAGGCTTATTTAAAAAGTATGTCGTTGCGTCGGTGAAACGTTAAAAACAAAATAAATTCACCATTTATTTTATTTATTAAAACACAGAAAACTAATTTCCACAGTTGACCCACACCGGTCGATGTTAGGCCCTGCCTAAGGTAAAGTCGTTACTTTCAATGGAAAGGTGCCCTCATATTTTTTATTCGGGCACTTGTTTAGAATTTATTCCATTTTTTCAGGAAAACTGTGCACACGTGCTATTTAATATTTTAATATTTTTCAAGTAATTGTTTTGGGAACACTAGGCCTCAGAATCAAATTCCGTCTCAGTGTATAGTATCTAAATAATTCCATATAATATTCAAAAATAATACATGGAAAATCTAGGACATTACATTCTCCCCACCTTGGGGATTTATGTCCTCGAAAGCCAAAAAGAAAGGATATACAAATAAATGAGGGTACTAAGCACAAATCTGAGCCTCCTGCTCCCATGTTATCTCATGGAGATTCCCATGTTGTCACCAAACACACACTAGATGAATCAACTACCCATGAAGAATACTCCCTTTTCAATCCTCAATCTCCACTGGGTACTCAAAAAAATTCTCCCCATCGTCAAAGTCCAACTCGCCCCATTTAATGACGTGCGATGAATCATGCACGTATCGCCTCAGCCGCGACACATGGAAGACATTGTGAAACCACTCTAACTATAGAGGTAGATCCAAGAAGTATGCCACCTCACCAACTCTATGTAGTATCAAGAAAGGGATGATAAACCTCAGATATAGCTTGTTTCCCGGACCAAATCTCTGTATCCCGCATCGAAGAGAGACCCAAAAGAATACCTAGTCTCCCTCCTCGAACTCCAAGGGCCTCCATCTCCAGTAATTATAAGACTTATGACAGCTCTGTGCAGTCTTCATCTACTCCTGGATGACCCACACCTTCTTTATAGTCGCCTGCAGCAACTCTGGTCCCATGAGTACTGACTCTCCTGGGTCCCTCCAGCAAAGTGGTGACCTGTAGGGTCGCCCGTACAAGGCCTAAAATGGTTCCATACCTACGGTGGAATAGTAGATTTTTTGTACACAAAATCCACCAGTGTTAGGTGATCCTATTAACTACAACCAAAATCTAGGATGCAATCACATAACATGTCCTCCATAACCTGAGTAGTCTGCTCAGTCTGGCTATTCGTTTGTGGGTGAAACATTGTGCTCAAGTGCAGCTGAGTCCCAAACGCCTCCTAAAATCCCTTCCACAACTGGGATGTAAAGTGAACATCATGGTATAATACTATTGTCGATGGAACTATATGGATTAAAACTATCTCCTACATGTAGAGGCATCCTAATCTCTCTACATAACTATGCTCCCAAATAAATAAAAAGTGGGAGGAATTGGTGAGCCAGTCAATGATCACCCAGATGGTATCATGTCCCTAGGATATACATGGTAAACCTATCATGAAGTCTATTGATATTCCATACCAATTCCATTATATCATCTCAAGGGGTTGATTTAAACCTACTGGAACTTAGTGCTCAACCTTCACTTGCTAAAAAGTAAGGCATTGAGAGAAAAACTCTGCAACTCCCCTCTTCATTCCCAGCCCCCAAAACTGACGTTGGAGGTCCTAGTACATATTTTCCACACCTGGATGTACTACCAAAGGGGATATATGGAACTACCTAAAAAACTACTCCTATAAAACCACTGATACTACTATACATCCTCTTAAAAGAACGATGTGTTCCCCACCTTTCAAATATCCATTAGGGGAATGCCCTGTGAACATGTGAGCACGTAAAGTCTCATAGTTAGTATATCCGATTTGTGCCTCCCTAACTCGATGTAAGAGTAGAGGGGTGACAACCATTGACTAGAGGTAAGCTATTCCATCTCTATCCACAAAGGATATCTACAATGATTCTAACTACTCCGATGCCTCGTTTAGTAGCTGTGAACTTGATCTCCTACTGAGAGCATATACCACCACATTCCCCCTCCTAGGAGTATAGAAAATATCAAAGTCATAGTCCTAGATAAACTCTATCCATCACCTCTATCTCAAGTCCATATCCTTCTAAGAGAAGATATACTTGAGGCTCTTGTGGTCAGAGTAGATGATAAACCGCTCACCCATAAGATAGTGTTTCCATATCTTCAATGCAATGACTACCGCTTCCAACTCATGATCATGGGTCGCATAGTTCTTCTCATGTGGTATCAAATGTTGTGAACCATAGACAATCACTGCTTTACCCTACTTTAGGACACAACCAAGTCCGGTTTCTGATGCATCACAAAACACCATGTACTCAACACCCTCCTTTGGAAATCTCAAGATAAGAGCACTCTTCAATCTCTACCTCAACTGCTGAAAACTCTCCTGGAACTTCTTCGTCCACATGAAAGGCTATCCCTTTAATGTCAAACCTATCAAGGATGCTGCTACCCTAGAAAAGTAAGGTAAAAACCTCTAATAGTACCCAGCTAAACCAAGGATAATCTGCACCTTGGTAACACTCTTGGGTGGTTCCCAAGTAAGCACCACCTATATATTTTCTGGATCCACTGCAACCCCAACCTCTAAAATAACGTGTCCCAAAAAATAGACCTCTCGAATCCAGAACTGAAACTTTGAGAGTTTACCATAAATCTAGTACTATCAGAGTATGTCTAGGACCATCCTCAAGTGTATCGCATGCTCCAACTTAGATGCTGAGTACACTAGGATGTCATCAATGAAGACCACCACAAACTGGTCTAAGTAAGGCTGGAAGATCCTTTTCATGAGTCCCATGAACACTACTGAGGAATTATTTACACTAAACGACCTCACCAAGTACTCTTAGTGGCTGTATTGACATCTTAAATCCATCTTCAGTATATCCTCATCCTATAACTAAAGCCGGTGATAGATAGATCTAAGGTCAATCTTCGAGAACCACCTCACTCATTTCAGCTGATCGAAGAGGTCATCAATCCTCGATAGTGGATACTTATTTTTCACGGTCACCTAGTTCAGGTGCCAGAAGTCAACACATAATCTCAATCTCCCATCTGCCTTCTTGTAAAAAAAAACTAGGGATTCTCAGTGTGAAACACTAGGTATCATTAATCCCTTACTCTGCAAGTCCTCCAACTATACCCTCAACTCACAAAGCTCTATGAGATCCATTCAATATGTAGGTGTAGATATCAGTGCTGTATCGGGGTATAGATCAATGAAAAATTCTACCTCCCTATGGGGAGGTAATCTTGGGACATCCTCAGGAAATATTTCCCCATATTTCTCCACCATTGCAGGAAACTGAGGACTCATATCATCTATTATGCTGAGGGTCAGGCTAGCCAACTGACGAGTTATCGGCCGAACACTCCTATATGCGAGTCTATCCTACGTTTCTTGGGTTTAATTTTCACTGATAAAGGAAAATTGGTCCCATCATTGTGGATACACTACACTCTGTGCCTAAAACAGTCAATCTAAGCATGAATTGTGGCTAACCATTCTATACCGAGAATGACATCGTAAGACCTCAACACTACTACTAAGAGATCACAACCAAAACTCTCACCTACAAGAGTAAGGTCACACTATTAGAACCAGTGTGTGATCATCGAATCCCCTCCTGTAAGAGTCTCTAAATGTAAGGTTCAAGTCAACGATTCCACCGAAATCTCTGAGTCTTGAACAAGGGTCATGGAAAGAAAAGAATGAATGAAACCTGTGTCTATCAAAAATACAACTATGGTGGAAAATACACATATCATACCAATAATCATCCCTAGAGTCTTGAGATCATAAGAATCCATCACCTGAAATTGGCCTCGTCCTTATCCACCATATTCTTGAGCATGTTGAGGACAACCTGGGGGTGGTGGTGGTAATATGTTGAACCTCCACCCACCTCCTACTGCCTTTCCCAATCCTCTACCATGTCCGCCACCATGTGGACCACCCTTCTCTTGTCTCCACCTCTGTCTTGGAGGTCCCTCGACCATCTCCTAATTGGTTGTACAATAGTTCAGGAAATCTTGAGCCAGATGTCCCCAAATACCGGATGAGTAACACGATCTATCCTTAAACTGAATCACTTTGACCTGAAGAATGGGTCTTGTACCATATCCATAGAGTAGCATGAAATATCAGTAAACCTTTCTAAGCACTCTGCCATAGTCTGACTACCCTACTACAGATGTAGGAGCTCCTATATGTACACTGATCAAAATGTAGCTGGAAATAACTCCTCTCTGAAGAGATGCTCAAATTTTTCCCACGAGAGAGTCACCTCATCATGTGTCAGGGTCACTAAGATCCATAATCTCCCCATAGATCCCTGAAGAAGACTCACGACTAGGAATTACATCTGGTCTAAAGGCGTCCTCACAAGGCAGAAGACATGAGTAATTGCCTCTACCAAATTCTTAGCTATCTGGGGGTCTGGCTCACCCTGAAACCCAGAAGGCCGCTGCCCATGAAACTCCTGAAACACGCTTTGTCTACGTGAATCCTCATCTGGTAGTGATGGTAGTAGCTGCTGCTCGACGGGTGGTGGTATCACTGGTAAACCACCCGAAGGTGCTATCTTTGGTACATTCCCCTATACCGATGCCTCGTCTCTAGGCAGATCATCTTTATAACCACGTAATGGAATCCTGGATGGCTGTCTACGTGGAGGCATCATAAAATAGAACAAGATGTACCAACCTAAATGGAGTATACCTGGTGAGCTGACTCAAGAAGGAAATGAGAAAACAACCAAATCCTATATGATGCATGTACCATTGTTTTCCCTACAACTAGTGTTTCCACATACTGAGTGAAAAATAAGGTGTCCAAAGTCCTGGTGTATGGATATGTCAGCCGCCACACCAATACTAGAATCCCTAGCCTAAAATCCAAACTCAAAACACTTAACACTATTTCCCCAAACCAACCTCACAGACTCCTGGTCCTTAAGTAGAACCGACCCCCTCTCATAACACTCTATCGGGACCTATCCCAGAGGGGACCATGCTGTGACTACCCCAAGCCCACATCCAATAGGCCAGGGGCTAGTGACTATCACCAAGTAAAAATATACCACAAATGGGAGGCATTTTATTAAGTACCTACACACAAATACACATCTACAAGCCCAAAATGATGAAATGTAAAAACACTAAGTAAAAAATGAATACATACACTAATATACCTACCAGAGAGTACAAAATTAGAAAACTAGAAGGTAAATAGGGACAAAATACAAGCCCACCAAAAGAAGGAGTCTCTAAAAGTGAATGTACAAGTTCTTGAAACTCGACCGTAAAAAACCCTACCTGAAGGGCACAATACTGGATATATGTCTGAAGCCATAGAATCACACCTCAACTGTTTGTTATCTCTAATAACCACCTAGTCCAAGTACACCTAGGACTCCATTAAAGTGTCAATTGTCTGCACAATACACAACACGTGCGAGAAAGCTCATGTAGGGGTGAGTAAAACAATACTCAGTAGGACACCCCAAACCACAAAGGAATACCACTAATAAATACATGAATTATACCAAAAATAAATACATGAAGTATAACACAAATAAATACACAAATTATACCACAAATAAATAGTACAGTTAGCTCACCTGGGTATAAGTCTATAGTATACAAAATAGGATTATCAGACATAATCCACAAAACACCCAGTATCGATAAGACACATAGTCGTGATGAGACACTCGGTCCCAATAATACATGTATTCTTAATAAGAAACCTAGTCTCGGTAAGTCATGTAGTCTCAAAGTCACATACAGCCACAGGATTCCACTTGTATTGTGCTCATTCTGGGAGAACCTACTCCTCAAGACATTAGGTCATATGAAAACTTACAAAAAACCCACTTAGGATATCTCAAAAGTAACGTCTCATAACAAGGGTCACAATGTCACAAACATCTCATCAAATGGACCCACAATTCGAAAGTTATGATTGTTTTTTTAAAAAGGTCTGACCCGGGTCCGGTCCGACCCGCTGGACCCGCACCGACCCACCGACCGACCTGAACCAGTATGGCTAACCTAACCTTGTCTGAATGACCCAACTTGGACCGGTTTGACCCAGTCCGGCCCAACCTATTGGACCACGACCTGACTCCTCTGGTTCGACCAGCATGCACGCAGTCCGGTCCAGTCTGCCACACACAACTCACCCTGATCGCATGCCTCTATGCTCCATGTGGTTGGCTCTCCATGTCCACCTTCCCTAAAACCTCATCTCCACCGCAGGCTCCATATAGCTGCCATGTCATGTCCCCCTTGTGGCCTCACTGCTTCCCCCGGTCAACACTGCCCTGCTGGCCGACGACACCGCTGCCCCACGCGACGACCATCACAACCACCACCAGTCACACCCACGCACAACACCTTCGCTACGCACCGCCTCCTGCATGTGGCCACCCCCACAACGTGCCGCCACCGCCGCGTGCCTCCGCCGCTGCATGCCTCCACCGTTGCTCTAGTTGTCCCTTTCACAGACCACCAGGGATCCTCAGATGTCTAAAATTTGGAGAGATTGTAGATTCAAGTTCCTCGTGATCCGATCTACCCTACTGTGGCCTCTACAATCAATTTTCCTCCAATAATAGGATCCAATGATGTTCAGAGCCTCCTGAAAAGTCGAGTCATGACCATGAGGGTTCAACAACGATAAACACCAAGAACGAGGGTAATAAAAGAACAAATAACACCCTAAGGAATGAATCTCTAACTTTATTCATGTTGGCCTCAATCTATTCATATTAAAATGAATAACAAAGAAAAAAGGATAAATAATTCACCCCTAATCATTTCCCACAAATATGACCATCCTGTAAGAACAATCAAACCATGGGTCAACCTGTTTGTTGGTTGATCCACATTCATCATTGATTTTAGAAACGAGGAAAGAAAGTCATGGAATAATTCCCTACCTCAAAGTTGGATCATTCTATGAAGATAATCGATCATTGCATCTCCACTGTTGGTGAGATCCATCAAAAATAGCATCTGCCGATCTTCGATCCGAAATCCCATCGTCATTCGCTATCGAGAGAGTTCTCCAAGTTCTCTCTAGAGCCTCCATAAAATTCTAGGGTTATGTTCTTAACCTTGGATCCCTGTCTCTAAGGCTTATTTAAAAAGCATGTCGATGTGTTGGTGAAATGTTAAAAATAAAATAAATTCACCATTTATTTTATTTATTAAAATACCAAAAACTATTTTCTACAGTTGACATGCGCCAGTCGATGTTAGGCCCCACCTAAGGTAAAGTCACTGCTCTGAATGAAATGGTGCCATTAGATTTTGAATCCAGGCACCCATTCAAAATTTATTCAACTTTCTGAGGAAAACTGTGTGCACATGATATTTGATATTTTAATATGTTTCAAGCAATTGTTCCGGGCACACTGGGCCTCATAATCACACGCCGTCTCAGTGTCTAGTCTCAAAATAATTCCATATAATATTCAGAAATAATACATGGAAAGTCTAGGAAATTACAAGAAAAATTCATTCTCAAAGGTTGATAAGAAATATGAATATATTCATAAAAATAATAAAGTTGAGAAAATCATGTATATAGCCAAAATAAAAAAAATTAAAAAATATTAAGTTTCCAATAATTTGATGTATGAACCCAAAATTACTATTAATAGTGATTCTATAGAGGATTAAAAGAATTCTATGTTGAAAAAAAAAATCTTAGAAGATAATAAATTAGGGTGAAATGAAGTTCTAAAGTATAAAGTAAGCAAATTGATGAATTGCAAGTAAACAAATTCAAAAAGTATGAAAGTTATAAAGGAAAATATCCCTTATATGGTTACTACTAGTATTGTAAGGTATTTTTCCATACATTGAATATGTGTTTATTCAATCATCAACATTATGATAATTACAATAGAAAATAGAAGTAGAGTTTGAGAGGGAGTCAACCCAATTAAATAAGGTAGCCTAAGAAAGTAGGTGTGAAGATTGAAAATAGATTCCAACCCTTGGAAACTTTTTTTGAAATATTTGAATAACCTAGAAAACTTGGAAAATGGTGTCTTATTATGTTACCAACACAATAATGTTTATACAAAAAATCTCAAAAGTTGGATGTGAATAAAGAAAAAGTCAAGGAAAATGATATTATTGTTGAAACTGCTCTCAATGATATAAAAGGAGAACAACCTTGGATTTTGGATAGTGGGTGTTCTTTAAACATGATAGGAAATTTAAAGCTATATAAAAATGTGAAATATATTAAAGATGGTACAATGAATTTTGGTAATGACGAGTCACTCAAAATCAAAGGTATTGGATCTTCCATAATTGGTAAAGAAAAGTAAAAATCCAAAAGAGCCTTATTTGTTGATGGGATGGATTATAATTTTTTAAGTGTTTTACAAATTTGTGACTAATTTAATAAAGTTTTTTTAAGAAATTTGTTTTTTATCAAAAACAAATAGATAATGGTAAAGTTGTTACTAAAGGCCAATAAACCAAGGAAAATTTGTTTCAACTTGGTTGTATAGAAAGTTCATGCTATCTTAGCATGATGGAAGAAAATCAACCATGAAATAAAAGGATGGGGCACATGTGTTAAAGAAATATGATCAAGTTAAAAAAGAGAGATAATATTCATGATATTCCTAACATGACAAAAAGAATAAATTGGTATTGATCCATTTTTTATAAAGGAAAAATTATAAATTCAGTACATAAAAAAGTTGAGATTCATTCAATTTGACCATTGGAGATGATATATTATTATATTTTTTGGATGATGAGTAAAAAATCAACATGAAAAGATAAGTACGTTATTTCTTTCATTGAGTAATTTACTCAAATTACAATCATTATGTTTTTGAAACATAAATTAGAGTCTCTCACAATGTTTAATAATTTCAAGAGAAGTGCAGAGAAAGAATGTGGTTATTCTATGAAGAAGTTAAAAAATGATACCGGTGTTGAATATAAAAATTAATAGTTTAGAGATTATCTTGAAAAAAATGGCATTCATTATTATTTTATTGAACCACACACACCCCCAAAAAAGGTGGAAATCCCAAGTTTGAAACCCCAATTTTGAATCACCTAAAGGTGTTCGGTAGTCCTTGCATTATAAAAATCAAAAGGTGGAAATATTGGTAAGTTTGATTAGAGTGGTATTGATGTAGTATTTTTTGGATACTAATAGATCCAATATGTTAAATTATTTTAATTTTAATTTTAATGTTTTCAATCCCACCAATATGTTAGTTTAAGATTAATTATCACATTTTATGGTTTTAATAGCATTTTGAGTTTCATTAAAAAAATGACCTAATTTTGGATTTTAACTGTTTTAATTTATTTCTTTATTTTGGAAATATCATTTTTTTAATGATAAAAATTGAAAAATTACTCTTTTGTAGGTTTCTATATTCATTGGGATTCATTTTATTCTTTTGAACCCAAAGCTAAATCCAACATTTGGAGACCCAAATCTAGCTCAAAAATCTAGCCTCGAAAACCGTGCACAGATCTGGTGAATTTTATTATTGGGACAATATATCATAAATGGATGAACTAAATAAGCTAAAATTATTCACGGAGTAAGAGGAAATCTAAGGAAAAAACCTCTTTAATTATGTTCCCACCTGATTCAGCTTTCTTAAAGGTCATTAATTCATGGGAAAGTGGAGCATTGGAATATGAAGAGTCACCTATCTAGAATTAATTTCTTGGAGTAATCCTAACATATCTCCTACATCCAGTGGAAAATAAAGCTTAAAATTTTAGTGTTAATGAATCTAATATAGGTAAACAACTTTCAAGAATAAAATTTCTTCCAAATAGGGCATTTAATGGGGATAACATGTGAAAACCTTCAGTGGAAAAATTTGGAGCCAAAAATTTCACCTCCCCTTGGCTATAAAAATGTACTTATTATTATTTCTAAAGGGTTGTAAACTTAGGGGTTGACACTCTAAGTGGCCATTTTCTATAGTTTTTTATTTTATTTTGTTGGGCATGTATTGTCTCAATAATACTCTATAAATTATGATTATTTTGATGCTCACAAATAATTTTGTTTGTTTTCTAATGAAGTTTTCTTGAATGAGTTTTCAGAAATTTATATTCTTTTTAAGGAATTTAATGTTATGAGAATAACTCTGGAAAACACTATTTCAAAATCCCATGTTTGGTAAATGAACCAATTGTATCAACCCTACGTTATGCTAGAAAAGTGAAACACTTGCATATGGTATCAACCCTACATTACTCTAAATAGTTTTTGTTTCGATCAACTTCCTTACATTCAGAGAATCATCAAACATATGGATCATAAATCCTACATTGGAAGTCGGGTTTACTATTCATACCCTACATGCAGAAAAGTTGAACGTATGGTTAATTAATGTTACGTTCGAGATTTTATGCTGATAAGGATAAATGTATAAATTATCATCCCTATGCTACTTTTGTTCCCTATTTTGTGTAAAGGTGAAAGTATGGTTAAGGAACCCTACACTATGCGAAGGAACCTTATGTTATGTGAAGGAACCCTATTCTATGCAAAGGAACCCTATGCTATGCAAAGGAACCCTACGCTATGCTGTTCAACCCTACTTTGTGTTCTCAATGGGGAAGTTTTTCAAGCCATGTTTTCAATCTAAGATTGCTACAATGGTAAGATCATAATTGAAGACCGATTCAAGGATCATTATTATTTTTTCAAAGAACCGTATTCATCAAATAAAATCTATCCTATTTCAATGGGAAGTTACGACTCTCCTGGTCAATTGGAATTTGAATTTATGTGACCAATCAGGCTATTATTTTGGATCTAAAATACCGAAGCAAGTTTTTTATACTATATATTCTTTTAGAGTACCTCTTAATATAAATATATGTGTATGTGTGTGATAATCGATTCACATATGTGACTATATTATTGAAATTATCTTGTATAGTGCTTCTACAATGAACAATCGATTATGAAAGAAGCTATACTTTGGAGATATACATGTTCAATCTTTTACCACTGTTAGATTACTAATGCTATTTAGTTTCTATCTTATTGAATATCATTTTGCAATAAGGATCGATTCAGACTATTTCATTCTTAAAGATATTCTTTTCTAAAGAAGAAGATCCATCATCTATCAGTTGTTGCTGCTACAACTATGAATATCAAACTGAACCTTTGAGATCAATCTCTTTTTATTTATTTAAGTTTCAACTGCTCGTACTCAGTTGTGGTAGAGTATCAGATTCTCAATCTAAGATGTGGATAAATGGTTCTCTATTAAAGAAATAGAAGACTTTGTTTTTAGTATTTTTGTAAATGTTTGAACTATCTACAATTAGTTATGGATTTTTAGTCTTATGATAAGAGTACCATTCAAGTGAAATCTACCAAGCTCATAGAGAGAGTGATTGGTAGAGTGGACTAGGGGATCTTTGTGCCCCGAACCACTATAAAACTGTGTTCTTTATTTCTTTTTATCCATTTCATATTATTTTTATAGAATTAAACACTACTTATATTCATAAATCATAGTGGGTGTCAAAAGATAGAATCATGGAAGATTTTTGAAAAGAAAAAATTCACCCCCTCTTGTGTTACATTGTATATTCTGACCTAAAAATTGGCATCAAAGGAGAGCTTTTGGATAAATATATAGTAAGATAAAAGTATGAAGTCTATAAAAAGATGGAAATGGATGATCTGAGAGAAGGAATGTCAATGGTACATGATCCATATTTTAATGGTGAAAATTATGGGTGCTGTAAATCTAGAATTATTATCTATCTGAAGAATCTTGTATTCAAAGTATACTCAAATATCATTACTCCATATACAATTCTTGAGAAACCAGAAACATGGGATGCTGAAACAAAATCCAAGTATGATATCAATTATAAAGAAATTAATGCTATCATTTGTGGTCTTGGACCAGATGAATTCAATTATGTATCACAATGTCCAACTGCCTATGAGATGTGGCAAACTATTGTAGTTTCTTATGAAGGAACAAATAATGTCAAACAGATGAGATATGCTACAACTAAACTAAAATTTGACACATTTAGAATGTTTGATGGTGAAATCATCACACATATGAATTGAAGGATTACAGAAATTGTCAAAAAATATTACAACCTTAGGTGAACCCATCAAACAATCCGATCAAGCTCTGAAAGTACTGTGAGTACAACCTTTTAAATGGAATGGAATATTTGATACAATTTTACAATAATGACCTATCAAAGATATGAAAATTAAATAACTAATTGGAATAATTAGGATGTATGAAACATAAATTTAGGTTGAAGCTGAAGATCATAAAATTATAGTGAAGAAGGAAAATACTGCTCTAAAGGTGACATATCAAAAGAATAATAAAAGAACAAAGAAAGAAATCAAAGAAGAGAAAAATTAAAATTCCTTAGATTCTGAAATGGAATTGGATCAACTATCCATAAAGTTCAACAAGTTATGAAATAAGAAAAGAGGTTTCATAAAATCCTTCAAAAGAGATGAGAAATAACAAAGAGAAGTTTAATGTTATAAATTCAAGAAATTGGGTCATATCAAACCTGATTGTTCTCAACTGAAAGATGAAAGAAAAAGGTCATAAAAGTGATATAAAAAAAATAATGATTATGATCACAAAGGAAAAAGATAAATGAAAGCTACATGGAGTGTATTTGAAGACTTCAACAATCCTTCAAAGTCTGATTCTGAGAAGTATAAATCAAATTTAAAGGCCAACATATGCTTTATGGATGAAGTGGAAAATGTAAAAACATATTCCTCTTATAATTCTGATACTGGTAGTTTCTCTAATGATAAATTCACTTCCAAATGTTCTATTTTAGAAGAAAAATATGGTTCCTTACTAAAAAAGCATAATTCATTGAAAAATATTCACAATTTTGTTTTAGGTGAAAGAGATACCATGCTAAAACAACATTAAGAGTTACTTGAAAAATTCAATTCCTCTACATCAAACAATATCAATCATGAAAAGAAAATCAAGGAATTACAGGATGAAGTGGAATCTTTTAAGAGTGATACTCTTGTTTTTACTAAAGGAGAAAATATTTTAAATGAAATTATTGGAAATAATGTCATTAAAAGGGAAATATTTGTAATAGTAAGTAAGGGTGAGAAATCAAAATTGTATAAAAATTATTTTGTGCCCAACTATAAAAATGCTACCTGTTATGACTATGGAACAAAAATCCATGTCACTAATAATTGCTATTTGAAAAATCCTAAAATTAATGGTATTAAAAGAGCTTTTATTTCTAAAAGTTTTTATGAAGCAAGTGATATAAATTATGGAAAAATAAAGAAGACCTGGGTTCCTAGATCATTGCTTGATAACACTACTAGACTTATGAAGATACGGGTACCAAAATAAACATTTGTTTAATTACTTTTGTAGGAAATAGGTCACAGGAATAGAAAAGCAATATGGTATATAAAAAGTGGTATTTCAAGAACATGAGTGGAGATCCATCAAATTTTCACATTCTAACTCAACTAGATGGAGTTCTAGTCACTTTTGGTAACAATGACAAAGGAAAAATTGTTATAGTTGAAATTGTTGTAGATCCAAAGACTATATCAATAAATAAAGTACTATATATACAAGGGTTAAAGCATAATATGATAAGTATATTTCAACTCTGTGATGATTGATTTTGTGTTGATTTTTCTAAAAATTCCAAATTTGTGTTTAAAGATAAGTTGCTTAAATTTAGAGTACTTAGAACTGATAATATTTATACTTTGGATTTAAATTCCTTATGTAAACAAAAAGTGAATTGTTTAACTACTAAGACAAATGAATTGTGGATTTGAAATAGAATACTTAGACACTATAATATATATGATTTACATAAATTATCTAAGATATAGTTAGTTTTTGATCTTCCCAGTCTTAAGTTTGATAATGAAAAATTCTGTGATGCATGCCAAATTGGAAAGAAGCATAAATATTCTTTCAAATATATTAACAAAATTACTACATCTAAACCTTTAGAACTCATCCATATGGATCTGTTTGGACCATCAAGAGTAGAAAGTTTAGCTGGTAAATTATATGTTTATATTTTAGTAGATTATTATTCAAGATTTACCTGGGTTTATTTTCTAAAACTCAAAAGTGAAGTTTTCACTATTTTTGATTTTTTTTATAAAATTGTTCCAAATGAAAAAGGGTTTAAAATAATTTCATTAAGAAGTGATCATGGTGGAGAATTTTAGAATCAAGAATTCAATTATTTTTTCTCAAATATGGGTATTAAACACCAAGAAAACCTCAGAAAAATGGAATTATTGAAAGGAGAAATAGAACTATTCAAGAAATAGTAAAGAATATGCTGAATGAATATAATATTCCTACCTATCTTTTGGAATAAGTTGTAAGTACAACTTTCTATATCATAAATAGAGTTTTATTAAGGCCTATTTTCAAAAAGACACCATATAAACTTTGGAATAAAAGAAAACCTAAAGTAAATTACTTTAAAGTTTTTAGATGTAAGGTATATATCGTGAATACTAAGGACAACCTTGGTAAGTTTGATCTAAAAGATGATGAAGGAATATTTTTGGGATATTCTGCTATATCTAAAGCTTATAGAGTGTTTAATAAAAAGTCAAGTATTGTTGAATAATCAGTTCATGTGAAGTTTGATGAAACCGAACCTTTTATTAGAGATAAAGATCAAGCAGATGAAGTCACTGACTATTTTGACAACATTAGACTCGAAACCCCTAAAAATAATTTTGAAAATGATATTAAAAAAATTAAATCTAGTTAAGAAGAACAGATACTGAAGATCCTGAAAGTGTTTTGCCTAGAAAATCTATAACTCTAAAGAACCATCCTCTAGAAACTATTATAGGAGACCTAAACACAGGAATTAGAATGATAAGAAATGTAGGAAACCTATCTGAATTCTCTACCTTTCTATCTTAGTTAGAACCTAATACTATTGAAGAAGCCCCAGATGATGAGAGTTTAATGTTAGTAATTCAAGAAGAGATAAACCAATTCAAAAGGAATGAAGTTTGGGAACTAGTAGAGAGACCAACCAATTATCTGGTTATAGGAAGTAAGTGGGTCTTTAAAAATAAATAGGATGATCAAGGGATCATAACCCAAAATAAAACCAGATTAGTATCCAAAGGATATAATCAGGGAGAATGTATAGATTATGACGAGACCTTTTCCCCTGTATCTAGATTATAAGCCATTATAATACTTTTAGCTTATGCTTCTCATATGAATTTTAAATTATATTATATAGATGTTAAGTCTGCATTTTTAAATGGTTATTTAATGGGGAAAGTTTATATTTAACAAACCCCTAGTTTTGAAAATTCTCAAAAACCAAATTCTTTTTTTAAACTTACTAAAGCTCTCTATGGCCTTAAACAAGCACCTAGAGCTTGGTATGAAAGATTAAATTTTTTTCTTTTGAAAAATGGATCTGTTAGATTATTATATCCAACAATTTTTAAGAAAACTATTTGTTATAATATTTTATTAGTTCAAATTTATGTTTATGATGTTATTTTTGGTTCAACTAATAAAAATATTTATCATGATTTTTCAAATTTAATGCAAAATGAATTTGAAATGAGTATGATGGGAGAACTGAATTTCTTTTTAGGATTTCAAATTTATCTAAAAGATTACGATTTTTTTTAAATCAAAGTAAGTATATTAATGATTTATTGAAAACTTTTGGACTTGAAATCAGCAAGACATATACAACTCCTATGTGTATCAATATAAAACTTGATTTGGATGAAGCTGGAAAACCAATTGACAAAAAGTAATATGAAGGTATGATTGGTAGTTTGTTATATCTTATTGCTAGCAAACCATACATTATGTTTTCTATATGTATTTGTGCTATATTTTAATCAAATCCAAAAGAGTCCCATATTACTACTTAAAATAATTTTTAGATATTTAAAAGGAACTATTTTTCAATATCTTCTTTACCCAAAAAATTATGATTTTAATTTAATTTCATATTCATATGCTGACTTTAGAGGTTGTATATTAGATAGAAAAAGTACCTTAGAAACATGTAACTTTTTTAGGAAAATATTTAGTATCATAGTCTAGTAAGAAATAACACTCGGTTGTTATGTCAAATGCTGAGGCAAAATATGTGTTTGCTGGTAGTTACTGTGCACATGTATTATGGATGAAAAACACCCTATTGAACTTTTAACTAAATTTTAATAGTATACCTATTTTATGTGATAATACTAGTGCTATAAATATTTAAAAAATTACTATAAGTAATTCTAGGACTAAGCACATTAATATAAGACATCATTTTCAAATAGATCATGTCCTTAAAAAAGATACATTTTAGAATTTGTTAATACCAAATATCAATTAGATGATATTTTCACTAAACCACTTCTCAGTGGTAGTTTTGATTTTATTATGGGTGGGGGGGGGGGTTAGGAATATTTAAGTTTAAGTGATTTTTTATTAATTTATTTCTAGTTTCTCTATTTTTATTTTAGTAAACTTTATTTAATATGTTTAAATTATTTGAATTATTATTTTTGATTATGTGTTAATTTTTTTTGAAAATAATTTCATTTTAATTTATTTTATTAGTATTTTCAAAATTAATTAATAATGAGTACACTCTTGATTGGCATGAGAAAACCGTTTTCCTTCTCCCACTCTCTTACTCATCTCCTACACGTCATTTTTTCTTACATAGATTCTTTCAATTTTTATCTTCCAAAACCCTAAACCTTAAAATCCTTAAATATCAAAACCTTCAGATATGGGAACCTCTTGAAGATCTAAAGACGTTGAGTTAGACACCTCTGCCTACGATTTAGGGAAAGCCTGCAAAGTGCTCCAGGGAAAGGTAATTGATTTTGGTTATTTAGATTATGAAAATATTTCGCTTAAGTAAGTAATGAGATTTAAAGGTCTGGTTTATAATTTTGGAGAAGATAAAATTCCTATGATTTACGACATTTAAGTAAAGGAATTTTGAAAAAAAATATTCATTTAGTCTTGGATTTGATGAAGATACCACTATCTCTAAGATTAACGATTTTGAATTACCTATCTCTTCTATTAAAATGGAAGAGATTTTACGTTGTCCCCATGAGGGGGGGTTTCAATTTTATTTGAGAAATATCATTAATGGAAGACATTCATCAGAGTATATTATGTTTTCGTTGTTTGTAACAAGAACTATTAAGAAGGTAATGACGAAAAAACTTACTCATAATCGTCGAGTTATGTTGAAGGGTATTCAATCTGATATTTTTCCTAGGACTGCTGATCTAGAGAAAGTCCTATATCTTGACATGTATATTATTTTTTTGTTTCTGAACCATATCAAGCTTAATTTCTATCAGTTTATGATAATATATCTAAACCATTACTGCTATAAGGATACCTAAATGGTATATTATCTCTATTAAAGTATTATTTCTTTTTTTTTCTACAAAGAAAAGGAAAAATTGTCAATATGTTTTTTGGAAAGACATGTCACCACAACAACACTTTGAATACTAGAACTGTTAAGAAGCTTGTATTTTTTTGGAGCAACTCTTGAAAAAGTATTCTACTAGTTGGTGCAAAACAAAATCGAAGGATTTTATTAACTAATCAGGTGGAGCAAAGAATTATTCCTTCGGTTGGTTCTGTTCAACAAAGGCCTGATGAAGAAGGAACTTTAAGTCCAAAATAATCTCTTGTTCGGAAAAGAAGAATTATAGTTATTTTTCCAGAGACTATGGATGAAGAACCATGAGTAGCTGGGCAAGAGAACCCAGTGGTTGAGCAAGTTGAGCAGGAGGCTCACAATCAATAACTTATCAAGGAAGATGTTCCTGATAATCAAACTCTTATTGTTCCTGATTTTGAAGTTAATTGATGATCTTACTTAAGTGACATATCAATTGGTAATTTAGAGCCAAGTTTGGCCTTGGTAGAAGTTCATCATAAGGAATCTATTCCTGACCTTGTCACTCTATCTCCTAAATCTTTTGATTCTCAATATTAAGCCTTAGTTATAAAGATCAATCTATTTGAGGCTTAGAACTTGTTTATTAGAGAACAATTAGAGGCTGAGAAAAAGAAATTTTAAAAATAAAAAGTTTCTTTAGTGCCAAGATCTGTGTTTAAAGCATAGAAGCTCCATTTAAGGGAATTCAAAGAAAATATTATTTCTATTGGAGACCTTAAAGATATTATTAGAAAGATTTCTAGAGAGTTTAATTTTTTAAGAGATGAATCTATTAATAAATCAGAGTTTTATGAGTTTAATATAATTATAGGGAGATAATTTCAGTCTCTCAGTGCAAGTAGTCAAGCATCAAACCCCTCTCAATAGACACCACAAAAAATTCTCAAAATTTTTGAAGCAATTACCTCTATATTGGATGATTTCAATGATAGACTACACACACTTCAGTGTGATAGTATTCATTTAAGTGTACTATTAGAAAATCAAAGACATATGATTAGTCAACTAACTTCAATTGAATCTTGGTTTGAAAAAATGCTTAATCAAATTAAGGACAAGTTGACCTCGTTCATTCAGTCAGAGGAAGCTATGAATGAATTTTTGAAGGTACATCTAGTTGAGAATTTAAAGGTTGGAAATGATTTGAATAAGCTTCTTCAACAATGGTCATAAGTCTTCAACAAATAATTTTCAGAGCCTACTTTTGAAGCTTCCTGATATTAGCAGTGTAGTTCAAGACCTTCCTTATACTGATGAACCCTCTATCCCTATCATTTCAGACCAAAGACCTTTATTTTGAAGACCCTTTCGTTGAATGAGGATTGTACTTTATTTTTAAAAACCTTTTAATTCATATTAATTTAAATTTGGTTTCTTCTTATTATGTTTCTAGCATCTTTTATTTTATTTTAGTTCAATGTTTAAACTGACAATCCTAGATTTATTTTTCTTATGATAGTATTTATAACCATTCATTATAGTTCAGTTCTATATTAAATGTGGTTTATATAATTTATTCTTTCAAACTATCTTTTTGATATCACAAAAGGGGGAGAAATTTTTGTAGAATAATCATTGGTAGAAAATTTATAAGGGATAAATTTATAGAGAATATTTGAGAACCACAACATTTCATTAGAGAAAATATGTAATTTATAAGTATTTATTTTCATTTATCGAAATAATACTATGAAATTTAAATATCAAAATATTTTCTATATCTATTTTTGTATGTTTTACAGAATCCTATAGTCTCTCTAAATGTTTTTTATGGATTATGTTATGGGTTTTGTGATCATAAAAAGGGGGAGATTGTTGGGAATGTATTGTCTTAACAATACTCTATAAATTATGATGATTTTGATGCTCAAAAATACCCTTGTTTTTTTTCTAATGAAGTTTTCTTGAATGAGTTTTCAGGAATTTATATTCTGTTTAATGAATTTAACATTATGGGAATAACTCTGGAAAACACTGTTTCAAAACCCTATGTTCGGTAAATGAATATATGATATCAACCCTACGTTACGCTAGAAAAGTAAAACACTTGTGTATGGTATGAAACCTACATTACGCTAAATAGTTTTCATTTGGATCAGAATCCTTATATTCAAATAATTTTCAAACATATGGATCAACAACCCTACATTGGAAGTTGGGATTACTATTCATAGCCTATGTGTAGAAAAGTTGAACATATGGTTAATTAATGTTACGTTTTTGGATTTTATGCTGACAAGGATAAACATATGGATTATCATCCCTATGAAACTTTTGTTCTCTATGTTACGTAGAGGTGAAATTATAGTTAAGTAACCCTACACTACATGAAGGAACCCTATGTTATGTGAAGGAACCCTATGCTATACAGTTCAACCCTACATTATATTCTCAACAGAGAAGTTTTTCAAGCCACGTTTTCAATATGATATTGCTGTAATGGTAAGATCATAATTGAAGATCAATTCAAGGATTTTTATGATTATTTCAAAGATCTATGTTCATCAAAGAAAATATCTTCTATTTATATGGGAAGTTACAACTCTCCTGGTCAATTGTAATTTGAATTTCCCTGATCAATCAGGTTGTTATTTTGGATATGAAATACCAAAGAAAGTTTTCTATTCTATATATTCTTTCAGATTATATATTAAAAATATACATATATGTGTATGTGTGTGATAAGCGATTCACATATGTGACTGTATCATTGAAATTATATTGTATAGTGCTACTGCAATGAACAATTGATTCTAAAAGAAGCTACACTTTGGAGATATACATGTTCAATCTTTTACTATTGTAAGATTAATACTACTATTTAGTTTCCATCTTATTGAAGATAATTTTTCAACAAGGATCGTTTTAGACTTTCATTCTTCAAGATATTATTTTTTGAAGAAGAAGA
This sequence comes from Viscum album, assembly GCA_963277665.1. NCBI lineage: Eukaryota > Viridiplantae > Streptophyta > Magnoliopsida > Santalales > Viscaceae > Viscum > Viscum album. The sequence goes on along the minus strand of OY728130.1, from coordinate 91,344,836 downwards.
TCCATTATCAGTCAGTTGCTACTGCTATAACTGTAAAGATTAACCCAAACCTTTGAAATCAATCTCATTTGATTTATTAGAGTTTCAACTGCTCGTACTCAGTTGTGGTAGAGTATCAGCTTCTAAATCTAAGCCGTGGATGACTAGTTCTCTATTAAATAACTAGAAGACTTTGTTTTAAGTCTTTTTGTAAAGGTTTCAACTACTTTCACTCAGTTTTGGATTCTTGGTCTTGTGATAAGAGGACCATTCAAATGAAATTTACCAAGCTCGTAGAGAGAGTGATTGGTAGAGTGAATTAGGGGATCTTTTTGACCCAAAAAACTATTAAAATATATGTTCTTTATTTTTGTTTATTTGCTGCATATTATTTTTTACATAAGTAAACATTTCTTATTTGCATAAATCACAGTGGGTGTCAAAAGACAGAATTGTGGAAGATTTTTGAAAAGAAAAAATTCACCCCCTCTTGTGTTACTTTTTATATTCTAACCTAACATATTTTATGTTGTAATGGTATTATTCATTTTAGTAAATGTTATTATTTTTCTTTTTCACATTCTCTCATTTTTATCTTTTGTGTTTCCACCTCATTCTCTTCTCCATTGTGATCTCTTATATTCATGATCATGAGTATCTAACCCAAGGAAGTTTGTGGGAGATTAATCTAGTCATGAACCCAAGTCTTTGAAAATTCATGTTTAATGTTTCTTATTTTCTTAGAGTTAGGTCGAGATGGATCTGAGTGGTCAAGGCGCCTTTGTGTCTCCACTTTTAACCCGAGGCTTGGCTTTCACTTCTGTAATATTCTCCCTCGATTGAGGAGGTGAATGTGCAATATCTCGGTGATCATTGAGTTCAATGTATATTCACAACCATAGTTAGAAGTGGATTTTCATGCATACAATGGATTATGTTCATTAAGTAAATTTGAAAAAAATTAATAGATGATAAAGGTTCACTCAGGATATTCTCCTGGAAGGATCTCCTTTCAATCTAACATCAATCATTCTATTTGCATTCTGCACTGCATATTTAATTTTATTTTTCTTGAACTGATTTAATTTTCATTCTAAAATTTATTTTAGTTTTATTTTATAAATAAAAAATATAAAAAATAAAAAGTTAATTATAACTAGGGAGTTATTGACCACAAAATATCCTCAAGAGAATGACCTAGGTTAGCCCATGGGCTGCACTTAGTTATAAATATTTTTGAGAGTGCCTATGACAATGCTTCATCAAATTGGTGCCATTTATGAGGATCCAAGTGGTCTTAAATCAATATTTTTATTCAAAATTTTTAAATAATTACATTTTATTCATAGGAAAACAAAAAAAAATCATAAATTTCAAAAACTAAAAAAAACTCATTTTGTCCATGATGTATTCAAATTTTCATTATTATGCATGGAATGACCAATCTTAGGTGAAAGACTAAGTTAAAAAAGATCTTGAAGTTAGTTTGTAAAGGATAAGTGATGCAATTAAAAAATTGGAGAGCCTAAAAGATCGGATAACTGAATATGTACGGATATCCCAGGTGCAACAGTTGGAGCCAAAACCAGTACTAGAACCAAAAAAAGTGGTGGAAGATATTTCACCAATATTTTTTATGTCAAAGAACCTGATATGGTTGAGAATGATCTTCTAAAGGAATTAATCATATCATCTCACACTCAACCATTGCTTTAGGAGGTTTGTGAAGAAAATGTGATAGCTGATGTACTTATGGGAGATAAATATTTTTTGGAAGAATCATGGAATTTCTTTGTTGAAGATAACCTGAAACTTGATCTTCCCATCCTTTATAATAAAAAATCAGAACCTTTTGACCTCTATCTTGATTTTTAATATGATTAATATGCACCTAATGAGATTTATTTTCCAATGGTCTTTCCCGAGAAGATCAATTTCCAAGATTAAATACTTGAAAATAAGATTTCTTTATTGATTCATCATGTTTTAATCTTATTCATGTTGAATTATTTTCTAACTTATCCTCTTTTGAAATTTCTGATACAACACAAATAGAGTAGAACTTGGATGTTAAAGAAGATACCACCCAAGTGGTGGTGAATGAAGAAGAAGAGATGGAGAAACATGTAGTGTGACTGCCTCATATACATCAACTTTAATACTATATAGAGGAGGACTCCACAAAAGTCAACATGAAGCACCCTTATTTTATTTT